>CM053601.1:57706498-57755695 GCA_028646575.1 Pseudocheirus occidentalis
GCCAGAGACTAAGAAGGCGGTACGGCGCAGGCGCGGCGCATCCCGGGGGGGGGGGGGGGGTACACACACCTGTTGACGTTCTTGGGGTAAAAAGTGAGATCCATGCTTTGAAGCCAGCGCAACACGGCCCGGGGCAAGTGGGACTTCTTCGGGGGACGCCAGTACGGCTGAATTGCCTTTCCCCGCTTTGGGGAGGCAGGTGTAGAGACAGTTGACGGCTGTGTCCATTGCAGCCTGCTCGTCAGTTGGCCGGCCGCGGCCATGGCTCACAGCTCACGATCCCCCTCCTTGGTAACGGCTTCTGCTTCGGGGGGTGGGGCCGGGAAGAGGGCATCGGCGCATGCCATCGCCCCCTAGCGGCGCATGCGCACGCAGTTTCGCCTTCGGGCGCAGCTGACCTGAAGGGGGCGTGAGTCTTAGAAATACCCTGAAATGTCCTAGAGTCGAACCCAGCGCCACCTAGGAGCAGAAGCTGTTTTCTTGAAGGAACTTGGGGGTGGAGCAAGATTCTGGGTTGAAGAAAGAAAGAGGTCGGCGTCTTGTGGTTGTGCACTGCCTTACAGCAGTCACTGAACCTCCTGAGCTCAGTTTACTTATCTGTAAACTAAATGATTTGGACTGGTGGGCCTGGAGGCCCCTACCAAAGTTGTATCTAGAACCCTCAGATCATGCCTTAGACCTTTAGCAGGTGGGATTCACCAGGTGCATGAGTTCTCCAGCCCTGATGGGTCATTCTCCAGTTCTCTAGTCAGACTCACAGAACTCCAGTTTTGAAGTGTCAGAGACCCAGTGTTTCAGGTGGTGTACCTTCTCCAGTAGCCCTGAATGGGGTGTTTAGGAGGACCTGCAGCTCTGCTGTGAGCCCTTTCCAGGGCTGCTCATATGTACCTTTGGTGTCCATCTGATTCACCCAGCCCTCATCTGTGGCTCCAAGAAGCTGTAGCATGCTCATGGGCCACAACCCCAGTATGCTGGCAAGGCAGTGAAGCCAGGAGGTGGAGGTGAGAAGGGAGAGAACCCCATGCTTGGGGGGCAGTAGTGAAAATGCCAAGAGGTGGTAGAGTGTGTCTTGTGCAAAGGCTCCCACTTTACAGTGAGAGGACTGGGAGAGAAGGTGTGAAAAAACAGATGGTAGGGAGAGGTGGGGTTTATGAAGGGCATTAAAAGCCAAATGGCGGATTTAATATTTATTTGCCCCTACAGGAATTGATGAGCAATCCCTAAGTTTCCAGTTCTTTGTTGCTATAAATATTTTGTACATATAGAACCTTTTCCTCTCTGATTACTTTGGGGTATAGGCCTAGGAGTGGTATTTCTGTGTCATAAGGTATACATAGTGTAATACCTTCAGGAGCATGGTTCCAAATAGTTTTCAGAATGGCTGTACCAGTTCACAGTTTCACTAACAATGTATATGTATGCTCTTTTCAAGAAAAGAGGACAACCTTAATTTTGGGGGGTGGATAGGTGGAGTTCAGCTTAAATTGATTAATGGAATAAATGACATATTATTCTGCCCTGAATTTCAGCTTTTTAAAGGTTTTATTGGTTTATTTGCTCCATTAACTACTAGCCTCTCCAACATTGCTCCTTTGCAGTTTTCATTTTCTCCATCTCCCAGCAATAACAGGTCACAATTCAAAAGAAGTCTCTTCTTTCTTCCTAGTCTACGTCTCAGCAACAAGTCTGAATAGACAGGTTCATATATTCTCTTTATTCCTTCTTCCTCTCAGCAGTGGGAGGCAATAAAAAAGGTCTTCCAGATTTTCAGCAACAAGAACAAAAAGAAAGTTAGAGTCTCTTTTACACAGTTATAAAATCTGTCCTTTAATATATATCTTATCTTTCTGGGTTTAGACTCCGGAATTTTTTCTGAATGACCCCATGTTAGCTTATGGTTTGTACCAGTTTTTCATCTTCTGTAACTAGATAAATTTTATCTGTCCTATAATCATAGAACAGTTCTAGTATCATTCATATTTCCTCAGTTGTGGACTGAAAAGTCCTTTGTAATTCAGTTAGGTTGCTTGTCTTCCTTGGGATTTGTTTGGCAATTAGTGTTGCTGGCCAACCCTTTATCCACAGAAGCTTCTATAATTGGATGATGGCTGTGAGGACCAAACTGTTAGCAGAACCGTAGTCTGGGGAAGTGGGGTATATTGACTTAGAAAAACCACAAATTAACATTATCTATGTTGTATTTTTTTTATTTTATTAAACAATTCCCATTATTTTTTAATCTGGTTCAGGCCCCACTTGGGAGCTTGGGAGCTAAGGTCAGAGGCCTGTAGTCCTCGAGTTTGATACCTCTGGACGGCACTATCGCTCCCAGAACTCCTGTGACAGACAGTCAGCAGTTGTTGGTAGCAGTAGTGATGAGGAATGTGAACCCTGTCTTCACAATGATTTCTCTTTTCAGTGATGTCTGAAGAGATTGGGCTAGAAACAGGTTTGGTAAAATGGGAGACACGGCAATTCTCAGGGCTCTTGGTTCAGATTTCTGGGCTATCTCTATCAAGGACTGAGGAGCAATGGCAGTCTATATGACGGTTGTAGTTTGACTGGCTTAGCACATGCACATCCCCCAGGGTACCTTGCTACTTAAATAATTGGCACATTATAGTCATTTGATCAGTGCTTGTTAATTGATAGTTTTGTTCTGAGGTTTTTTCTTTCAAGAATAATGTCTTAGTACTTAAATATTATTTGGTTTACTTGACTTCCTTATTTCATATATGCTGAATAAATATCTAATTTAAAAAAATTAATCTTGAGTTTTAGCTTTTTGATTTAACATTTCACTTTGCATTTTAAATGAATTTGCAGCAAAGCTAGATAAGGTTTTCCTATGATGGGAATAAATTGAACAAGTACTAAAAAATTAACTTTAGAGAAATAAAGCACTGCTAATTTTAATGGAGTGTGGGGGTAGTGTTTCCTAGTAATCCTTAAGCAAACAAGAAGAAGATAAATAAAAATAGAACGGTTTGTGTGATTTTCTTCACAGGATGATCTGTGTGTCATAAATATTTTCCATTATTTTCTTTCTATTCATCCTTGTCAGTACTTGATTTAAATTAGCTAAGGAAATAACTTACTTTATTTGGATTAATAATTGTGACACTATATGAAAAACCAGTTCTATTTATTTATGTTACTATTTGTGTCCTCTTTGTAGACAGAAAATAAATACTCTTGAACCATTTTGAATTACCTTTCTCAGGAATGTGCAGATATTATTTTAGGTTTATATGTAAAATATGGATAAAGCAAAAAATATACTGGATTTGAACTTTTTCTAAAATTGTACTTTTTCTGGAAAGATAATTTGGTTTCCTTTTGCAGCATCTGAAAACATGGAATGCAGTGGTCATTTGAAGACTTCTGAGGATAATCTAAGTGGGCCCTGTGCCATCAGCAATGAACAGTATTTGCATGTATCTCTCTCTGTCTTAATGAATATTGACACAGGATAATAATTTGCAGGTTTTTCATGTTAAGAGCTATTGTATTTTAAGCAACTCTGAAAAGTTCAGTTTTTAAGGCTGGGTTTTGTGCTTTGTGGTGTTTTAGAGTGATAATTTAAAAATTAGTCCCATGAGTAGCTTCAGCTTCAATAGCAGAGAAAGTAAGAGTTGCATTTGCACCTACTCCACTATGCCTCCATAACTGCCAGACCACAGGAGAAATAAAGGCCAGGGTACAGACTCATTGAACAATTAGCAACTATCCCTGGTGGCTGCCTGAAGCAGAGCCACCAGACTTTCCCCTTCCATGGTGATAGAGATGGAAGCATCACTTGAAATGTTTTTTCACAACATTTATTAAGGGCTTACTACGTGCCAGATGTGCTGAGGACACAAGCAAGCAAGACAGCTCCTGCCCTTGAGGAACTTCTACACAAGGAGAGTATATAAAAGGGACCTGGAAAGGGAAGGGAGGAGGCAGCCTGCTGTGGAAGAGTGGTTCCTGGCAAGATAAGGTTTGGAATTTCCACCGTCAGAACCCAGTATCCTGTGTCCCAGGGGCAAAGTCCAAGGTAGGGGATGGGAGATGGGAATAATGGCTGCAATGGAGACAGCGTCTTGTGGAGATGGGCGGTGTACACCCACTGAATGGTTAAACTGGGTAGCCTGAGATTATGTCTCAAGCTACAGGACACATATTTCAAGGCCCTATAACTTTGAGTATATGGCTATTCTCTCCATCAAGTTGATCATAATACTTTTCTGCCTTAGTAGACAACCTTCCGGAGTTGCAGTAACATAAACATTAATCATTGTGACTAACCTATACTGTGTACTAGTTAAGCTGGTCCTTGGACAAGAGAAATCAGTGTCATCAGAACTGTGCTTAAAGCTTTCTCATTCTGGCATGATTCATCTGAAATTAGACCCATTGGCAGAGGCTTCAGGAACATGAGACATCAGAGTAGGACTTTAGGAGTGAGTTTATAAACAACCCAAATTAACATACTATAATGTTTCACTGGACCCATGATTAACCTCTCCCCCATACTCCATTAGCAATATTTACATATATGGAGGTCTGTTCATATTTTCCCATCCTGTATAATTCTTGTCTATGTCTATAAATTCTCTAAAGGAGATCAGCTCAACTATTTAAATATTTTAAAAAATGAGTAGGCCAAATATGGTAACATCCCCCACTCATTCTCTAGGCTAGCTCAGTCACCCAGTGTGTTCTTAGATAGTCACATGCACAGTTCCCAGAAGTAATACCATGATGCTACAAGTCTCTGTCTCCTCATTTCCCTCACCTAAGGGGTAAGCTTAGTGTGGGGAAATGGGTGTACTGTTACTCCTATTTTAACCTCCTTAGTCTCCTATTTACACAAAATCAGTCACCATGACTCCATTAACTCTTTTTTTTTAATTTAGTTTTTATTTGTTTTCTTGTTTACATTATTCATTTTCATTACATTTTTTGAATTACACATTTTCTCCACATCTTGCTCCTGCCCCAACCCCATAACACTCCATTAACTCTTTTTTTTTTTTTTTGCTTTTTGGAGGGCAGTTGGGGTTAAGTGACTTGCCCAAGGTCACACGGCTAGTTTTTGTGTGTGTGTTAAGTGTCTGAGGCCGGATTTGAACTCAGGTCCTCCTGACTCCAGGGCCGGCGCTCTATTCACTACGCCACCTAGCCGCCCCTCCGTTAACTCTTAAACATAAAACATTACTTAGGCAAAAGAAAGAATAATAACATTTTCTCATTAGAATACAGAAGTTGAAATAATAACTTTTATTCAATAGAAGGCAAAAGTAAGAATAATCAGAATATTATACTCTACTTATATATCTCGGTTGTACTCTCCTACCAATAGACATAGTGTCTGTACACACTTACAAAAACCTAGCAAGGAGGCCATGAGTGGGGAAACCCATGTGTCTGGGCAATTTACAACTCTGGACTGCAGGTGTTGCTGCCCTTTGTCCTTTCAGAAATCATCTGTACCTCAAAATTCAGAAAGCTATTTCTCTGCTGCCTGCGCTATTTCTGGTCCTTACCATTCTATTATTGGGTGAAACCACCCCTATTCTTGAGCCAGTGAAGCAGTGACAGCACTTTTAGCTCATGTGTGAGACTAGTATAATGACAAGTAGTTCTCTTAAGCCAAAGAACTGTCAGGTTCCTCTGATCTGCCTCTTCTCCCAGCAAAGAACCAATCTCAGTAAAATAGATGCAAAGTCTCTACCATGGTTTCTCCCTCTCAAACCAGAGAGGACAGAAGAGGGTAACATAGACATCTCCAGAGGGTTCCCCTCTCTCAACCTGTAGATGATGCCAGAAAGCAATAAGCTTAAACAGGTCTGTACATAACAGTAGGATTCAGCTCTCAATGCACTTTCAGCAGCCGCTCCACCCAGTGTACAAAGAAAGGCCTCTCTTCTGATCAGCGAGTTCCCAGCAAAGCAACTGAGGATTCCTGTCTAGTATCAGTCAAAAGTCTTCAGTGCCTTCTGTCCCTGGCCTCTTATGGCTTCTGCTCTGCTCCACTTACCTTCTTGCTTCTTATGCCTAACTTCCTACAGCATCTTCTCCTGTTGACTTTGTAATTGCCTATAATGCCTTAAGTCAAAGCTTCTTAGTGAACAGTGACTCATCTGTAACTTATGAGGCAAAATTCCAAACCATTTTTCTACAAGACAAAACTAACAGTCCTTTGATAATTTTTACATGCTCCCTACACACTTATTTGATTTACATTTTGGTCAGTTATAACCCTTAAAACTCTAAAAATATTCACATATTAATGTACTGATACACAACCATGCCCTATTGCCACCATTAATCATTATCATTGTCATCAATACCTATATAGTGCTTTAAGGTTTGCAAAGTGCTTTACAAATATCTCATTTTATCCTCACAGCAACATTAAGAACGTTCCCTCATTCATTGTTCTGCCTCTTAGTTCATTTGAAGAACAATTCTCTAAATAGTCCTCTGAACAATCTCTCTCCCTCTTTAAAACTGTCTGAGACAACATTCTTTATAAGTTGCTTTTTATTTGTTTTCCTGGTTTGCTGGGAAGCTGCTGATTGGAAGAAAGAAATTGCTCTGCATTTTGGTGGGAACAGGTGCTGGAATAACATTATACAAATGTTCTTTTTCTATCCCTTTAGGTCATCAAGTGTGATCACAAATAAAAGCGTCAGTACCTTACAAAAATATTCTGATACCAGAAGCAACTTATTAAAATAACAAAAAACGCAATTCCATTTATTTAAATATTTTACATTAACGTAAATGTCCTGTTAAAATAATTTTCTAGAAAGGGAAAAATTACAAAGCTTCATGTTTCTTTTAATTCAGCAAACCGGAAGCAGCTACTGTGTGAGAAGTACTGAACTATATATAGGTAGAGAGAAACAGGATATATAGGCCAAAAGGAGCTTAAAATGAGATTAGGGGGACACCACATAACATTTGCACGATATGAAACAAGGTCAGATACAATCAGAGCAAAGAAGAGATCCAAACAAAGTGCTGTAAGAAAGTTTGAAGAGAAAGAAAGCATATGTTTAGGGGTAAGAAGTGGGCAGAGAGAATCAGGGAAAGCTTCACTGTGTAGGAAGATGAGCTGGACCTTGGAAGCTGAGGATTTTAAAAGGCAGAAATGTGGGTGGAGTACACTCCAGAGGATTAAAACTTAAAGACAAATTAACAAAGAAAAAATTTTCCTGGGATATATTGTGACTCTCAACCTACACCCATTTCAAATAAATATTTATATTTTGGTGTAAACTCAAACTGCTTAGAAGAGTGATGATTCTTTACTGTATTATCAAAGCTGAAGAAGGACAGATTTGTTGGTAGTTCTTCATAGGTTAATGATCACTGTTGTAGGTGCTGCTCTAAGGCCAGCACCCTCTTTTATCAGAGTAAATGTTGGGGTGAAATGAGGTACTAGCAAGTCAGTGAACATTTTACAAAGGACATTGACTTTGCTAACTTAACACAGCAAGAATATGCAACAAGGATTCAGTGGCACTTAGATTCTCTAGATGCAGCCACTCTTCTTCCATCTGGAAATGCGTCTGGTCATTAAGTATCAGAGTATAATGACTCTTGGTCTCAAGTGCTTACCAAGTCTGAGAGGCCCTGACTACATGAAACTGAGAACCTTTATGCCCCAAGACCAAGAAGCTGTGTCACAGAAGCTAGAGCCAGTCAAGTTGGGTCAGGGAGGAGCAAGCTGCATCAGGAAAATGATGGTTCCATCGTATACAACCCCTTGGTAGCAAGGTCCTAATGTTCTTCTACAGGACTTTCTTCCATTTTAATGACTAAACAGTCTTCCTGTGGTGGGATGGAAAGAGAGGAGAGGGAAAAAGGTGAAAGGGGAAAAAAATGTGGAGAGCAAAACCAAGAAATCCTGAACGTTTTCTTACCCCTTCAGAAAGTCTCAAAGTCTCACAGTTTGATCCATGTGATGGATGATACCACATCTTTGCAGGTCCCTTAATGCAGAATTGTGATGATGAACCAGGGTAGCCCCGAGGACATCAAGACCACAGCACAGATGATGATGCCAGCAGTGTCATCCCACATTTCTTCTGATGTGAGATGTTTGGTGGTGAGCAGGAGCAGCTCCAGGAACATCAGGGTTTCTGTGTGCACTTCTGGCACAGTCAACAAATCTTCATTCAGCATTAGGGTCATCTATAGTGAAGTGGCTACAAGGCCTTAAGCCTCTTGCATATCACTTATCATGGGATCTGAGTGGATACTGAAGCTTATTACATGCCCCACCTGTTAATCTTCCCGTTCCTGAGAGTTGCACTTGGGACATGGCTTTGGAGTATTGGACACCTGACATAGATGCATAATGATGCAGCTTGTTCAGCAGTAAGGGAGCAATTCTTAGACTGAGAAGGGAAGGCACCATTTTGCCAGTTGAGGGCCACTAGGGTTTGGGATACTTGCCTTGTCATTAGTGAGGGGAATAAAGTGGTCCTGTACCCAGCACAGGGGAAGGGAGGGAGGGAAGGAAGCACGGATATGGTACCTGCCATGTGCCTGGCACCGGCTAAGTCTTTCACTTCATTTGATGCTCACAAACCTAAAAGGCAGGTGCTGTTATTCCCATTTTACAGTTGAATAAACCGAGGCAAACAGTTTTAAGTGATTTGCCCTTGGTCACAGCTTGTATTTGAGACCATATTTGAACAAAGGTCTCTATTCACTGAGCCCCCTAATTCAGGTGATATCACCTGATATAAGGTCATCTCACCACCCAAATGTTCAAATTATCACTAGACCCATTCCCCAACCTCTGCTATTCTTGTAACAGTTTATTTATTTGTTTTTTTTAGAGGAGGGAAAGTAGGGCAGTTGAGGTTAAGTGACTTGCCCAACATCAATCAGCTAGTTTTGCATTGTGTCTGAGGCCGGGTTTGAACTCAGGTCCTCCTGACTCCAGGGCTGGTGCTCTATTCTCTGTGCCACCTAGCCACTCCTGTAACAGTTTATTTAGCATATATCTTTGATGGATACTGACATGTCTGGCATGTGGTATGAAGCAAAAATTCCTCCACTTGTCCTGATCTCTAAAGTGGAAAACATTTGTTTAGTTTCTTCAAACCCCGGTCTGTTTGTTCAGGTCCATGACCACTGCTCAGAAACTACTATAAATGAATATCTGCAACAAGTGATTTACAGTCCTATCCCCCAAGGCTCTTTCACATGCCTGTCATGCAGCCTGGAGATCAGCCAAATACCAGCACCCATAATTCCTCGGGAATCTCCTGTTACCATATTTAGTGGCTACTAAAATCCATTTGCATTTGCCTTTCAATTATCTAGGCAAAATGGTGTTTCTCAGGAGCCAGGTCCTTAAAGATAGAAGCACATTGGGCCACTGGAGGCAGGGTTCCTGGATCTAGACTGAAGGCCTCAGTCTCTGGTATAGACATTACCTGTTTGTGAAGACCATTAACACCAGAGGGAACTGAGCAAGTATGACTTATAATGTATCATATCCACTTAGCAACAGAAGCTTTCTATACTCTACTCATCTTGCTAGGAGGGCCAACTTTATGCATTACCCAACAAGCAACTCTGGGAAAAATGAGAATGCCTGACCCTATGTTATCTATCAAGTAGAAACTACAGCCTAGTAAAGGCAAACAACTGCCTTTCAAATGCAGTACAAGAAATGGCTTTTCTGGGGAGCTCCAGACAACCCCATTGGGGCTTATTCTGTCCATTCCTTGGTATTTGCTAAAAGCTCCACTGATCCTGGGCTTTATGAACAGAGACCACCAGAAACATGGATTTTACAGACATAAGGGCCATAAGGAAGAGACTGGGAGACATCACCCCTTTTACAACTTTCAGGCCTGCTTTCTCTTCCAGGCCCCACTCTAGAGACAGGTTTGTGAGTGACTTGGTAAAAGGGTGACATCAAGACATTTAGGTGGAGAATGTGGGTTTTCCAAAAGCCAAACAGTCCAGTAAATCTCTGGGCTTCCTCCTGAGATGTGAGCAATGAAAGTTTTGAGAGACATAGTTTCTGGGTAATTAATAGTCCATTTATTAGTTATGACTAGTAAATAATAAATTGAGGTCAGTGGTTTCTCTCATAGCCAAAGACAAACTTTAGAGGCTACTTGAATGGTTAAAAACCTTTGGGAAAGAGGTTATCTCTGACAGTGGAAATCAACTGATTGGCTAACAATTAATAAATTAATGAATATTATGAGCAGTGGACTTATTCTAATGGGGGGATGTCTCAGATCAGCTTACTCTCTTGGACAGAGAGACTCATCACTCAGATCATACCCCATGGGGGAGAGGGAAGTAATCTAGACCAAGGGATCCACTCCCAATCAGACCACTTATCTAGCTGAACTCCACCAGAACTGTCTACATTAGATTCTCTTTACCCTTTAATCATAAATCAGCTCTCCTAGTTGGGTGGGTTCCCACCCAAGAGTTGAGGAGAATGTTAACCGAATATCAAAATCAGTCTTGTCCTTCAGAGGCTGCTTTGTCTTTAAACGAGGAAATAGGAAAGGGAAAAAACCTGAATACCCCCATATTAATAATCATTTCTCTCATAGATAGTGGGGAAGCAAGTGTCAGTAGCTTATTCTGGACTGTGCCTGGAATTTTCTGAGTTTTCCTTGCACACTGTATTTCCTAAAATTTGACTAAATGGGATGGATCTTAGATTTTCTTAGGATGAAATTCCCACCACATGTTCTACATATGGGCCACCATCTGACCCAGGGCCTCTGCCAAGGTGGCCTCATCTAGCCTGGTCAACATTATTTCATGAATGTAGTAGTGTTCTCAGGAAGGGAGGCCTCTTTCAGCTCTGCCTACGATAATGTGACTGTATGAAAGAAAATTCAGGTAGATCTTGGGAGGGATGGTGAAGGTATTTGGATTCCTTACCAGGTGAAAACAAATTTTTCTGACTAGCCTTAGCCAAGAGGGATAGAGGAAAAGCATTGGCAAGGTTGGTAGCCCCATACGACTTACCCCAGGCCTGGGATGCCTGTTCTACAATAGTGAGATCAGTAACAGGTGTAGAGAAAGGCATGATGACTATGTTCTGTTCTCTGTAAGCTGCCAGGTACCATCTGCCTTGACTAGAGGTAATGCAGAGGTATTGTAGGGGGATGTGGTATAATGAAATATTTTAGCTTTTTCATTTCCATCACTAGAGAAGAAATACCTTTCACTCCCCTGGGGACCTGATATGGTAATGGTGTTAACTACAGAGGTTGATTCAGGTAACTAAGGTTTTCCATTTAGCCTGCTTACCGTAACATGCCAAGAAGTTGATGAAAGGGCCCACACTAATCCCATAGTATCCCTTCCCTCCATGGACTACCCTCTGTAGCTTCCCCTTAATGATCTTGGGGCAGAGGCATTGGGAGACATCTCAAGTTTGGGTGGGGCTAAAGGATACACCTCAAAACCAGAAGATTACATTGCCCACCTTGGAGTCTGGGGGACTCTGTGACTCCTTCCTACCATTTCCACAGTACAGGTTTGCGTTGACAGCAGTACTTTCCCAAGTCACAATTCCCCTGACCTCCTCCTGCTCAAATTTCACCAATTGGTCAGTTCAGTCCTGTATGATTGTATGGTGAGGGAAGCCTATAGCTAAAGTCTGAAGCCTTTCTGATAGGGCTCCACCTAGAAGTGGTTGGGGCATTGGGAGGGTCAAATTAATCTATTAGACCCATTTCCTTTGGGAACTTCCCTTCTCCCTGGCAGATATCCCTTAGCTACTTCCTGGGTTTCAACATCACAGTTATCAAGGCTCCCCCACCTTCATTTCCCAGGATGAACTCATCAACAAGAAACTCTTCCTCAGAAGAATTCTTTAGATTTGAGACTCACACCTCATCACTACCCTTGGCTCTTTGATTGGAGAGTAATGCAAAAAAAAAAAACCTACTCCCAAAGCCTCATTTTATAGAGGGCTCAGAATTTACAGCAAACTTTACATTTCCCACCATATACTCTGATTGGTTTCAACTACACATCACCATGTTGTGCCACCCTTTGGCATAAACCCCCTTGTTTTCCACCATTATATTGTCAGCTCCTTGAGGGTAAAGACTGGCTTTTTCTTATTTGCATCTCTAGCTCTTTGCACTGGCACACAGTAGGCACTTAATAAATGTTTATTATATTGCGTCTCTGAGCTGGTTGCAAGGGGAATTCATTTTACAAAGCCAGGGGATAATGACTTAACATTTCAACTACCTAAAAAGAGACAAAGAACATACCCCTTCCGGAGGCCCTAACAAATTTAGTTGGTTCTGTAAAAGGAGAGCCTTAGAGAATTCCCCCAGACCACGAAAATCTAAAGCATAGAGCCTTTTAGCACTCAAACCTGGTTTTAGCAAAGGGAGGGTCGGGCTGCTAGGTGGTATGGTGATAGGTCTAGAGTCAGAAAGACCTGAATTCAAGTCTAGCCTCTGACATTGTGACTTTGGACAAGTCACTTAACCTATTTCCCTTAGTTTCCTCATCTGTAAAATGAGCTGGAGAAAGAAATAGCAGACCACTCCAGTATCTTCGCCAGAAAAACCCCAAATGGGGTCAATGAAAAGTCTGGACTGAAACAACTCAACAACAAGACAACTATTAGACCACACCCTTAAAAGTCATTGCTCTGAGGACTTATCAGGTTTGTTTTTGAACTTCTCTAGTATCCACCTCAGCTCTTTGGTGGAGAGAGTCTAGTTATAGCTTGTCCCCTCAGGGCAGAAAGTTAAGGTCCTCTTCGGAGCAGTAATAGAATAGCTGTGAGGCTAACAACCCAGGAGTTCCTCAGTCTCTAGTGCAAGTCTGCTCTCCTCCAGTCACAGGGCTCCTATCTTAGTAGAAATTGGAACCTTTGGGTCAGAGATTATATATTGGGACCCCTCCTTCTCTACATTAGAAGAGATCCCTTCACTTGTGTAACCAACAGCTCCACTAACTGCCCCTCAACTTTTTTTTCCAGTTTTATTTTATTCTTAATTTATGGAATAAAGCAAGGATTTCCAAATATAATGATACAAAATTACACACGAAATTGCATATCTGTTATGTACAATTTGTTATTCCTTTTAATTATATAATAAAGTTATCATGTAAAATGTTTTTTCTTCCCTCCTTCCACTCCCCCCCCCATGGGTACTATTAGATACACACATGTACATGCAATGTCATTCTCTACCTCTATTTATCAGTTCTTTCTCTGGATGCAGAAAGCATCTTCCTTCATATGCCCTTTGTAGTTAATTTGGGTATTTATAATAGTTAAAAGGACTTACAATTGTTCTTGAAAGAATATTGCTATTACTGTGTGCACTGTTCTCTTGAGCATAACTGTGTGCAATGTTCTCTTGGTTCTGCTCATATTGCTCTTCATTATTGAGTGCAAGTCTATCCATGTTTCTTCTAATATCTTTGAGCTCATCATTTCTTATGGCACAATCATATTTAACAATGTGTTCAACCATTCCCCAAATGATGAGCATCCCTGCAATTTCCAATTCTTTGCCATCACAAAGAGAGCTGCTATAAATATTTTAGAACATACAGGTTCTTTTCCTTTTCCCCTAATCATCTTTGGAAATAGACCTAGTAGTGATATTTCTGGGTCAAAAGGTAAAGGCAATTTAATAACTCTTTGGGCATAATTTGAGTACCTTCTCCAAAATGGTTGGATCAATTCATAAACTCCATCAACAATGAATTAGTGTCTCTAAATCATTGCACATACCATGAAAGCCAAGAGCTATCTCTAGTTGCTAAATGCACTGACCCAATTTACTTTCAGACTGACTGTGTTGGTAGTCTAATTTATTCAGTACAGTCAACAACAACCACGTAATGCTGGCCTTGACACTTTCTTTACCCTCCCAGACAGCTACCTCCAGTACCCATGGAATAAATCCATCTGCCTGAGTTGTTGCCCATCCCACAGAGAAGACTCCACACACACAATCAGGAAGGATCTAGTGACAGGAAACCAGGCAATGTTCTGCCTTCTGATTAGATCATCCTCCTTCTCCATATTTACAGGGTTATTCTGCCAATTTAACTATAATGTGAACCATGGTGTATCTCATCTCTTCCCAACTTGCCAAAACTGTCTTCCATGTAGGGATTCAAGGTAAGATAAGTAACTTTCTCCAGTACTTTTAAAATGATTTTGGCAGAGAGATACATATTTTAACAAGTAATTTATTAAGTAACTAAAAGATTAACATTTAACAATGTTTAGAAATAATAGTACCATATTTGGCTGTCACTAAAAAAATCCTCCCTTGAAGTATGAAAACAAATTCTGGCCACAAACCATCTTAACAATGTAAAGAAAATAAATAATGAACTCAATACAGTATCAGAAAGTAGGATGCTATTATTTACCAAAGGATTGGCTTCTGCTTCTTGGTTAGGTAGGTATTCTAAGAGCAGCTACTAGAGCAGAGAGGAATAAAGAATGTGAAAAGGGAGTGAAATAAGACGAGGGGCGTAGTTTGGTACCAGACTAGGGAGGGTCTGAAATGCCAGGATACTGAGTTTATTTTACCCTATAAATAATAAGCCCACTGATGATTTCTAACCAGGTGAGTGACATGGTCAGAGCTATGCATTAGGTAAATTAATGTTAGCACTTATATAAAAATGAATTGAAGAAGAGAGACTGGAGACTGAAAGAACCATTAGGAAGGAAGCTATTAGTAGGTGAGGATGAGGGCCAGAATAATGATGCTGACAGTATGTGAGAAGAGAAGGTATTTTCTGACTAAAGAATAATATTCAAAATAAGGCACAATATACAGACATGCTGAAACTTAAAATATGTCATTCTAGAAACTGCATTTCTTTGACACCAGATCTGTAGGAGAAAAGGGGCAGCTAGGTGGCATAGTAGATAGAGTACTGGCCCTGGAGTCAGGAAAACTTCTCTTCCTGAGTTAAAATCTGGCCTCAGACACTTAACACTTACTAGCTGTGTGACTCTGGGCAAGTCACTTAACCTTGTTTGCCTCAGTTTCCTCATCTGTAAAATTAGTTAGAGAAGGAAATGGCAAATTCCTCCATTATCTTTGTCAAGAACCCCCAGAATGAGGTAGCTGGTGGTGCAGTGAATAGAGCACCAGCCATGGAGATAGGAGGACCTGAGTTCAAATCCAGCCTCAGACACTTAACACTTATTAGCTGTGTGGATTACTTATAGTTGGAAAATCTGCATAATGCCAAATATCCTTAATAAAGTTTGAAATATTTAAAAAAATATTTTGTGTTATGGTTTTGGACCTATCCATAGGTTATGTACATGCTAATTTGAGCTTTTCAGGAATATAAGTAAGAACACAAAAGACCTTTGGAAAAAAGAAATTAAAAGAAAAAAGCCGTCTGAGCTACCAAAATCTATCACAAAATCTACACTAAAATTTATTACAAACTTTACTTTTAGAAGTCCCTTCAAGCTCTGACTCAGAGTCTATTTCCTTTAATTGACACATAATTCTAACTATTTACCAAGCTCAAAACAGATTAGAAGGCTCAGAAGCAGCTACAAGAATTAATCACTGACACACTGATAGTGACAGGAAAAAACTATAAAAAATAGACAAGAGAATGCTGAGAGCAGCTTGTAGCCATCTCATATTGGGGCAAACACCCCTTCCCCATACTGACAACCCCCCCCCCCATACTGACACGTTCCCCCATATACCACAAGGACTCAGGAAGCCACCATTATATATTACTTGATATCCATAATAACGACCCTGAATCACCAAAAAGAGTTCATTTGTATTTTGCATAAGTAATAACATTATGAATGTCAATGAATAATTTAGTTGCTGTGAGTTTCAGTTTCCTCATCTGTAAATTATACAAGTATTATTTCAAATGTTAATATAACAAATAATATTTATATTACCTACGACTTAGGCTTATTGGGAAAGTGCTTTGTAAGCTTCTGTTTTTGAGTCATTTTCAGTCATTTCTAATTCTTCGTGACCCCATTTGGGGTTTTCTTGGCAAAGGTAATGGAGTGGTTTGCCATTGCCTTCTCCAGCTCATTTTACAGATGAGGAAACTGAGGCAAACAAGGTTAAGTGACTTGCCCAGGGTCATGGAGCTAGTGTCTCAGACCATGTTTGAACTCATGAATCTGAGCCTTCCTGATTTCAAACTTAGTGCTCTATCCGCTACATCACCTAGTTGCTTTGTAAACTATAGAGTTGTACAAATTAACCAATCAATTAATAAGTATCAATTAGGCACCTACTATGTGTCGGGTACTGTGGTAGGCATCAAGCATACAAAGACAAAAATAAAACAATCTCTGCCATCAAGGTGCTTAATAGAAGGATACAGTTATTACTATTACTGAAAATTGAACCACCTTATAAAGATAATGGTGAAAGGATCAAATATAGAGGTGGAAGTGATACCAGAGGCCACTGAGTCAGATTCCCCCTTATTTTGGATGAAGAAATTAAGGCTATGACCTTGAGAAATTTACTTGCCCAGGGTCACCCAACCAATCAGGCAGGACTTGAATTCTACACACAGAACCTGGGTGTCTATACTATTGCCACAGATGTAATAGATTTGTGACAGTCTTTGCCAAAGATTTGGGGAAAATATTCTGTTGCTCCTTTTCTCACGTGCATTTGCTTCAGATCAACCACAGTATTAGCTTAATAGTGAGAACAAACACAATGGCAGGGACTAGTGAACTATGATTTCTGGTGGGTACAGATTCACTGAGCTTTGAACCCAGGGTAAATTTCTGAAGGACACCCTTCACCCCCTCCCCACCACCACCACATGAAAGGAGATGTCTCAGGTGCTACAATGGGTAATGCCACATTTATAATCTAAGTTCTTACCATTTAAAAGCTTGACAACAGAAAGTCTTTAAGAATACTGTTTATAGCAGCGGTCCTCAACCTTGCTAAAGCTGTGACTCTTTAATACTCATATGTGGGTATGTCTGCATGTGGGCGGACCACCTGGAGAAGGATAGAAGAGGTTCCTACGACTATCGGAAATATGTGTTTTCCGATGGTCTTAGGCAACCCCTGTGACCCCTGTGAAAGGGTAGTTCCACCCCAAAGAGGTCGTGACCCACAGGTTGAGAACCACTGATTTATAGGGTAAAGAGTTCTTGGTTTGTGGGTGGTAGTAGCTACACAACAGGTCTAGTTAGAGACACAGTTTGAAATGCTGAGTATCTTTGTGACTTAGCTTTCCCAAACTAACTTGCTAGTCATTCGGTAGTTCACAAAATAACTAATAGTATTTCTCAGGTGTCTGCTAGCTGGAAAAAAAAAATGAAATATCTAATCCACTTGGAGCTGACCAATGTCCTTATCACTCAATCAACTCTTGAATCAACAAAACAAAACAAAACAAAAAAACTTCATTAAGTCATTAAAATAGTCATTAAAACACACACCAAATCAATAATACAAAATTTTGAAAAAAAAATCAGATTTTATTAAGAATATTTTACATTTCACTCAAATATACTTACAACTCAAGGGATGAATACAGTCATATTTACCCTTGCAGGCACCACTGGTATAGAAGTAACCCCTATATTTATAATACTCCCCTCTCTCCCACCCCCATCCCATCCATTCATTATTTTCTACAAATACAGCAAATACCACCTTATATTGTAAACATCAACAAAACACCATTAACGAGTTTTGGATACAGTGTTGCAGATTTTGATGTTGCTTTAGCTTATATTAATATTCTACTGGTACTTTTTAAAACTATGTAATTTTTCATCAATTTCTTATAAAAGGTATAACTTACATTTTATTCAGTGCTAGACTGGCCTATCCCCTGGAGACTGAGGAGTGTACAGTACAGCTTCTTAATCAATTTCACAAAGTGTCAGTCCTACCTGTTTGGCTTACCACATCTACTTCACAATGCCTGAAATCTGCTCCTGGGTTCTTAAACTGATGTATGTAACCAGTGAAGAGAAATTTCTAATACAGCAATCTGTCCCTTAGAAGAAGGAGGTGTGACAGGTGAGTGACAGGCCTGGAGATGCTAGCAGGTAGTTTTACCAGTCAGGATGGTATTTCAGGCCCTGTCCACCCTGAATAAACAACACGTATTGTTTTATTTCTTTAACAAGTCCCATTTAGGCTCTTCTAAGTGTACAGTATCTTTTGTAGGCTCTTTAGGGTCAACGCTATTTATCTTTCCTCTTCAACATGTTTCTTAGAATGAAAAAGTTAAAAAAAATTCAATACAGGGAATTTCCTTTAATACAGTACAGCTCAGATCCACTATCTCTCCTTGCTGTTCTTTCCAAAGTGACTCAGCCTACAGTTATACAAAAACAAACTTCAATCAATAGTTTCGGTAGATACAAGTAAACCACTAACTTGACACTTGAAGAAATAAAGGTCATAATTTACAATACAATATAATTTGAATAGTTTTAATAAGAGTTTGCATTTCTGTTTATGTTTAAAGATTCGATTACATGAAAGGCAGAGGGTTTTTGGTTTTGTTTTTTTTTACATCAACAAAGGTATTCTCCGAACTAGCTAATGAAATTTTAGACCATATGGTGCCTCAATGCATAAAATACAAAGAACCAAAATAATTCAACGTCCAATTAATAGATGTCAAACTACAACTATCTACACATCTTCCCTGAGGGCTGTCACACCCTATTTTACCTCATCCCAGGGTAGAAAACATACAGCATTCTAGAGAACAAACATCAACATTTGCTTTTTCAGTCATCAAGGGTGAGTTTGCTGCTTTATCGGTATTGTAGGAAGTCTTTGAGGAGGGTTGGAAGCTGAAGCTGGGGAACGAGATGTAGCCTTGCTCTTCCTATGCAGTTTCGGATGCACAGCCGGCAAAGTTGGCACAGAGAGCTTGGGGTGGCTATAAATAAAGTATAAGAGGGTTTTGTCAATCAGGGCCCATGGAGATTTTCTGCGCTTCAACATTTTATCAAACCCTTCAACAAAATATTACACAACAGATGATATACTTCATGGTACATTTTGCTGACAAGAGTTCAGATCCCTGGATAAAAATTGCCTCTCCAAGCTGAAATAAAAGTAGTGGTTTACACTCCTAATTTTCTGGCTTCCAAAGTACAAGATAGGGAGTTAATTTTGCTCTTAGAAGTGAGGCTAGTATATGAGCCAAAAAAAGAAAAAGGATTGTGAATGAACCCAAGGGGAAATTTTACCAAAAACTGTACTTTCCCAAAGTGGGGTGAAGCATGTGATTTGAAATGAAATTTACTGTAACATCTAAATGTAGGCCTGAAAATGGGAACATGTGTTGTTACATTTCAAAAAACAGCATGAGTAACCACCATTTTGTGAAGCTGAGTTTCAGCTGTTTTTAAGTCATCTGATTTTAAAGGAGTAACAAAATGGCTCTGACTCCCAAAGGTCTCTCCACTGAAGGAATGTCACAACTCCCCCCCTTTTTCTCTCCTCTCAGTGTCCCCTGATTCTCTCCACCAATAAGAAACCAGGTGTCTCAATCCCTATAATCCTGTTTTTCAGACCCTCCAAATCATATATTAACTGTGTGGAAACCATTGGACATTGACTGTGTCTATGGAGAGCCTTTGGTCCTGGTCTGTTTCTGCAACTTCATGTGTTGTTAAATAAATTATTATCTGGATGTAACTATTCGGTTTCTTTATTCCACCGTGACAGTATAAACATGTATACATTTTTACGCATGGGTAAAAATGTTTCCTCCTTGTGTTTAGATTGAGTTGATGAGATTTCAGGCTTTGGGAATGAAGGTCGGACCTATTTCCCCTCCCCCCTCACTTTTTTTTTCCACTTTGATCTTGGTATACTTAGCACCTAGCATGCGGATGAGCACATTTGGTGTTGTGGGAGAGAGGGAAGATCTGGACCTGTGATTTTGCTGGTATGGGGAACTCCCTAAATGTAAACTCTTTCCAGTAATACAAATCAACCAAACTTACATGCAAATTAAATCATTCACAATTTGCATTCTTTTTTTTTTTTGCCTTTTTTTTTGGAGGGCAGTTGGAGTTAAGTGACTTGCCCGAGGTCACACAGCTAGTTTTTGGGTTAAGTGTCTGAGGTCAGATTTGAACTCATGTCCTTCTGACTCCAAGGCTGGTGCTCTATTGACTGCGCCACCTATAGCCGCCCCCACAATTTGCATTCTTAAAGAGTTACCTGGAAAACTGAGAGTACTTGAGGCAGGTCTTGACCCAGATCTTCCTAACTCTAAGGTCAGCTCTATGGTTATTACTTTTGGCCTCTCATTTCATACATGGTAGGCACTTAATAAATATTTGTTGAATTAAAGCAGTACAAGTTTCCAGAAAGTACTAAGCAAAGACTAAAACAGAACCACATGTTATCCTCTTCCAAAGATAACAAACAGAATTAGGGTCAGCTGGGTGGTACAGTCAATAGAGCATCAGGCCTGGAGTCAATATAGATCTGAGTTCAAATCCAGCCGCAGACACTTGCTACTTGTGTGACCCTGGGCAAGTCACTTAAGTTGTTTGCCTCAGTTTCTTCACCTGTAACGTGAGGATAATAGAACCTATATCCCAGCGTTGTTGTGAGGGTCAAATGAAATACTTAGTCCTAAACAGTATTTAGCCCAGTGCTTGGCACATAATAAACACTATTATTATTATTAAATAGAAAGAATATGACAAAATAATGCAAAGAAAAACAGAAAAATTGGCACTAGGAGTATGACATTCACATTGATTATAAGTATTTTTTAAAAGATACATGAGAGAAAGTATAAATTATAGAGATTGAAACAGAATTTAGCATGAGCTCACAGGGTTGTATATTTAGAGCTAGAAGGGACTTTAGAAACCAGTTACTCCACCCCCATTAGACTGTCACCAGCCCTTCTACAGAAAGGACTATTGTGTGTGTATATGTGTGTGCGCATGTGCGTGTGCGTGTGTGTGTATGTGTGTGTGTGTGTGTGCCCAGTGCTTGGCATAATGCCTGGTCCATAGTAAGTTGATGCTTAATAAATGCATAGTGACTAACTGACTCCTTGTTTCATAGATAAAGAAAGTAGATCCCAGAGGCAAAGAGATTTAACTAAAGTCACACAGGTAGTTAGCATTATTGATTTGTTTATAATAAAAGCAAAGAATATCAAAGTCTTTGTTGAGTTAAAGAATGAGAACATTAACAAGGCATCATTATAGACACAGTCTGAATCAAGCTGTTTATCTATTTTCTCAGAAAAATAACTTACATATTTCCTAGAAACTGTTCTTTAGAAAATAACATACAGCCTTCTAAAGTTCTATTTATGACAGAAAACAGTACTTATATTTCAACAGGGACATTTTTTATTCACTACTGCTCTTAATATTTAAAATAAAACATAAGGTATATTTTACCTTCTTCCTCAAAATTACTTCCTTTCTTTCTCTAGCTTATGTCATAACCCATTAAATCAATTTACATTTTAATGGCATTTAATTATATATGTGTGCATTTTAGTTTTTCTTTTTTTTTTTTAAGTACATGGCATTGTTGAAAGAGCTCTCTACTGTGGGTTATGGGAGGGGGCAGGCAGAACACCTACAATGGAGCCCTGGTTCTATTTCTCTTGGGACTTGGTCTCCTTAGGTCTCAATTTTCTTATCTGCAGAATGAGAGGAATGGACAATGGAATCTCCAAGGTTGCTTCCAATTCTAAAATTCTTAGGATCTGTGTGTTACTTTTGTGAATCATGTAATTCCACAAGTGAGAGGATTAAGAAGAGAGGAGTGACCTCAAAATGAATTCCATGTTGGATTAATGAGGAGTTAAAAGAATCACAGAACCCCAAGATGTTACAGTTAGAAGGGACTCAAAGGCAATCTGATCCAACCCCTAACTCACTAAAAATCCCCCCAGTAATGACTTTAGCAAGTGGTCATCTACTCCTCACTTGGAGACCTTGAATGAGGACAAACCCATAACCTGTTCTGCTATGGGATTGCTCCAATTATTAGGAAGTTGGACGTGTAGCCCACAACCGCCTATTTGAAACTTCTGCCCTTTGGGAGCAAGAAAAACAAGTTAATCCCTCATTTACCTGACAACCTTTCAGATACTTGGAAGATAGCTTTCATGCCTCCCTTTAGTTTCTTTGACAAGCCAAACAACCAATTTTATCCATCATCAGCATGATCACAAGACTTTTCATTATCCCAGTTTACCCTCTTCCAAATGCTTTCCATATTATCAGGGTTCTCTCTCCTAAAATATAGAGCTAAATATAATATGCCAAATAGAGTTAGGAGCACTTAGAGAAAAAATGAGGTCCCTTCACTGATTGTCTATATTCAGGCAAAACAAGAACAACCCATAATGAAGGGGTATATATACAATGACAATATACCCCATATTTATTAGGCCAGTGCCAATTTCAAGAAAAAAATATTAACTTTTACAAAAGTTTTGCAAAGGAAATCTTTTTGCTGAATCATGTGTTCCAATTTTTTATTTGGAAAATATGATCACTGAGTATAGACGGTGACACCGATGCAATCTACATTCCACCAGGGACAAAACCTGAGGAAATCAGTTAGAAAGATTCAGATTAAAAATAAGCCAGATTTCCTAAACAATAACTGCAAAAAACACCTGTTTGTAAAGAGAGGTTGTGGAATATATTTCCTTGAAAAACCTTAGAAAAGGATAGACTTTTCTGCTTCTGTCTGTGAAGGTTTTTGGTGAAGTTTTTCTGTATCTAGATTGACCAAATTAGATGACCCCTCACAGTCTATGGAATCAAAGTATGTTTGAGTGACTAAGGATAGTGGAAGGTATCTAAGTTAACCTTCCGTATGATGACTCTATGACAACTGAAAGGTGCTGAAAAAAATGGTCCAAGGGTCATGAGTCTCTGATCCAATATGTAGCCAAGGCCTGTCAATATCACCTTCACAATCTCTCTTGAAAACTTCCCCCCCCTACCCCCCACCAAAAAAAGAAAACTTCCCCGTGTCTCTTCTGACACTGCCACCATACTGGTACAGGCCCTCATCTCTTCACTCCAGGGCTATTTCAATATCCTGCTGGTGATTCTCCCTACATCAAGTCTCTCTCCAATCCAATTCATTTCCCATTCAGTCACTAAAATGATCTTCTGAGAATGCAGATTCGATCATGTGCACTGTCTTATTCAATAAATTCCAGTGGCTCCCTATTATCCCTAGGATCAAACAGAAATTCCTCAGTTTAGCTGTCCCTCGTGCCTGCAATGCTCTTCCTCCCAACCTCTGCCTCTTAGAATCCCTCACTACATATACTTCAATCCACTGACAATGGCATCCGGTTTCTTCCATGAACAAGACTCTTCATCTCTTGGCTCTGGGCAGTTTCTCAGGCTGTCATCCCTCATGTCTCCCTCCTCATTTCTACCTCCTGGCTTCCTTGGCTCCCTTTAAGTCCCAAATAAAATCCCATCGTCTACAGGGAGCATTTCCCAATCCCTCTTAAATCTGGTACCTTTCCTCTGTTAATTATTTCTTATTTATCTTGTATATAGCTTGTTTGCATGAATTTGTTTGCATCTAATTTCCTCCATTAGATTATAAGCTCCCCGAGAACAGGAATTGTCTTTTGTTTCTTTTTGTATTCCCAACAGGTAACACAGTGGCTGATACGTGGTAATTACTCAATTAATTGTTTATTAATTGACTGATCGATGGTTGTAGTAAAAGAACTTTTCATGTTTTGGTTGTAAGTAATAAAATTCATTCTCTGTATAAGCTCTGTTCAACTTCTTCATTAGAACAGCACCTCTGTATTATGTTTTTCTACGAATTTGAAAACTGCAAAATGCGTCACATCAAATCAACTTTCCTAGTTGATGAAATACACACACACACACATATGAATACACCATGGACTTGAAAATTCCAAGCATTTTCAAGAGCGTACATATAAAAGCTTTCCCTTACCTTCCTGCTGCAACAACATCCTCTCTACCAAGCTGCTGGGAGTAGCTACATCCACAGGCCGCTGGAGCTCTGTATTTTTAGCATTGATGTCAGCCCCAAATTCAAGGAGAGCACCCACAATCTCTAAGCTGGACTGCTGAGCAGCAGCATGTAATGGAGTGTCCCAGTACTTGCCTTTTTGAACATCAGCACCTACATATGCAAAGGGAAGGATGAAAAAAAGACTATTAAAATCCTGAACGTCCTTAACTTTTATATCTCTAACTTATAACTAGTCCTACGTCTATTTAAACAAATTATTTAAGCAAATAATTCTCTATGGAAATTATGAATGGTTCACATAATTTTTTTTTTTACTAAATCGGAATTAAATTATCTTGGTAGTCATCTATAAAGTGCCCCTCTTTTTTCCTCTCCCATTAAGAATTAATCAGTCAACAAACATTTATCAAACATTTATGTGCCAGGCATTGTACTAAGCCCTGGAGACACAAAGAAAAAACAAAAACAGTCTATTCTCAAGGAGTTTACTGGAGAGTCTGCAGGAATATGTATGTATGTATGTATGTATGTATGTATACATTCGTATGCATATATACATTCGTATGCGTATATACGAATGTATGTATGTGTAAATATGTATATATGTATATGTGTGTGCATATATAAATTTATGTACATATGTGTATACCCACACATACCTCTCTTTGTTTGATTTTTCCACTGGAACAGCATTGTGGTATTATATTTTTCTACTAATTTGAAAACTAAAATGGACTGCATCAAATCAACTTCCTATGTGAAGTAACTCACAAAGAGATGAACAAAACGTGCATTTAAACAAGTGTATATATATATATATATGTATGTATGTTCGTGTGTGTACATGAACATACAAATTGTATACTGATTAGATGATAGTGGCCTTGGAATGAAAGAAAACCAGTATCTGGAGACTCGGAAAAGGCTTACTTAAAGAGGCGTACAGTAACTGAATCTTGAAAGAAACAAGGGATTCTAAGAGGCAGGGGTTGGGAGGAAGAGCATTGCAGGCACAAAGGACAGCTAAAATGAAGAATTTCTATTTGATCCTAGGGACAATAGAAAGCCATTGGAGTTTATTGAATAAGGAGGGTGAAATCACTTTGACACCTGTATGGAGGGCGGATTGGAAGAGGGGAGCCCACTTAGAAGACTTTTGCAATTATTCCAGACAATAGGTGATGAAGACTTGAACGAGGGTGGTGGCTGTGTGAATGGAGAGGAGGGGACATATATGGAGAAAGCACCACAAGACTTGGCAACAGACTGGCTATGTAAAGTATGATATCCCCCAGTTAAAAATAAAAAGGTTAAGAATGTCAGATATGGAGGGAAAAGATAAGAAAGTCCAGGACAGATCTTAGACCTTAATTTAGAAATGTCAAGGTCATCCACTGCATTTGGGGCCATCACCAGTCATCCTGACTTTTGTCTTGCCACTGGACTTTGATGGCTCTGGAAGCATCTCTAACCTCACTTAAATCCAACTCATGCACAAGTGAAAACAGCACCCTCATGATGTCATTGGTTCTCTTTGAGAACAGCACATAGTTAACGGATGTTACATGGATGAAGATCTAGCAAAAGAGACTGAGAAGGAACATTTAGACATGTCAGAAGAGAACCAAGATACAGAAGAGTCACAATAAATCCAGAAAGGAAAGGCCATGTAGGTGAAGATGGTATCAGGTATGGCATAGGGGGCAAGCAGAATGAGAAAAAAAATACAGCCCTTAGATTTGGCAATTAAGAAATCAGTGGTAAACTTCAGAAAGAGCATCTTCTGTTGAATGATGGTGTTGGAAGCCATATTGCAGAAGTGGAGGCATCATGTACAGACAACATTTTGGAGGAATTTGGCTGGGAGAGGGAATAGAGACATGGGACAGTAGCTTTCTGGGACAGTAGCTTTCTGGGAGAGTAGCTTTTAGTGAAGGTTTTTTAAGGATGGAAGGACAGTGACTCCAACTCTGGGCCTTGATTCACTATGCCAGATTGCGTTTCACTTAAAAATAAATGTATGTATGTATGTATGCATATGTTGCAGAAACACAGCCTCTTAGAAAAATTGTAAATAAGTAAAATTAGAAAAAAAACAGCATTTTATTACTGTATTACTGTCTTGCTTAAGCTGCTAAAAGACAGATTTAAAAAAATACTTTAATATACTCAGCATTATATGTGAAAAACAAATCCTTTCTATATGTATATACATATATACATACACACATATGTATTTATATTTGCATATGCATATGTATAGATAGATAGATAGATAGATGGATAGATAGATAGATAGATAGATAGATAGATAGATAGATAGATAGATAGATAGATAGACAGACAGATGGAAGAGACTTGGTCATAGAACTGCACTAAGCTGGGGAGCCCCAGAGTGCAAAACAGTCTTAATGATTTTTATGTCTCTCTAGCACAATGCTCTGAATGAAGTAGGTGCTCAGTTTGCTTGCTGACATGCCTTGAATCAACTACCTCTCTTCATTTACAATACAGATAATTATTTTCTTGGAAAATTCACAAATAACAATAATTTTAGAAAAAAATATCTTTCCTATGACTATATTACTGTCTTGCTTAAGCTGCTAAAGCATACATTTTTAAAAATGCTTTAATGTACTCAGTATCATATGTGGAAAAACAAAACTCTCTCTCTCTCTCTCTCTCTCTCTCTCTCTCTCTCTCTATCTCCCCCCCTTTCTCTGTATATATGTATGTATATACATTGAAAATAACACATATAGAAAAGCCAAGTGACAAAAACCTTTAAGAGGCAGACTCGAACTTTTAAATTCTCTTACCACTCATGGTTGAAGGGTTACAACAGCACACCAACAAAGGGGAGTAACCAATCAGTGAGAGCAGAGCTCCATCAAAGTATTTCATGGATAATGGTACCCTGCAAATGCTTAGGAAGGTGGGATCCAAAATGAGATGTCCCTTAAATAATGGGATGTAGGTTGAATCATAAATCCTATCCTAGTTGGAAACCAGGAGGTCTTTATTCTACATATCATCTTTGTGTCTTTGGGCAACTAACTTCAGTTCTCTAGCTTTTTTCCCCTTTGATCTGCAAAATGCAGATGCTAGCAGTTCCTACTCCATTCTGCCTCATATGGTTGTCCTAAATATCTAATTAGGTAGCGTATATGAAATTACTTTGAAATGTAAAGTGCCACAGGCAAGCAGGACAGTTCGAAAGTTACATGTTAAACCTATTGTAGACTTAAAAGGAAAGACAAACTGTATGTAATAGAAAATTTCAGTTTTACCTTTTGTTCTGTTCTGTGTTAAACATGGAAAGGCTCATCTTATTTGGTGTCTATTAAGTTCAGAATAGACAAAAAGGGGGAAAATCACAGGAGAAAATAATTGGGGAAGGAGGAAGGACAATGATTTTTGTTTCATTTCCTAGGGATCCTTCTGATAATTATAAGTCTTGGCTAAATCTACTGGAAAACTTCCCACCCTCCCCAAACTTCCTGACTATATAAGTAAGAGCTGAGCTATAGATGTACATTGATGGGGAGTCTGTCCACTTTCATATTGTACAAATTCCTATTTCCTTTCAGAAGTAATTTGATGAGCTAAAATGATCAAATTCCTAGTTATCATATACTTGAAATAATAAAAATTAAATATATATACATACTAACACTTTAAATATACATTTTGGGAGGGGATATGAGATACATGGCATCCAGTAAAATCTGTCTTTTGCTGTGAACAGCAAAACTATTCTGTCCTTACTCCATGTTATCTACATATATATATATATATATATGTATACACACACACACACATATATAATTATTATTACAACTGTGGCTAGGCTTCAAGTGTTTGGGGCTACTATGGTAATGGACTATTAAAAAGTCATAATTGCCATTTGGGGGATAAGTCACAATATGGATTCCAAGATTTTAAAATTTTCTCTATCTTAAAGGTATAAATGTAATAATAATAATTAATAATAAAAATAAAAGTAAAAATAATGCTAGGCAGCAAGCTGACAGAGTGCTGGGTGGGAGTCAAGAAGACCTAAGTTCAAATCCCAAATCTGACCTTAGACACTAGCTGTTTGTCCCTTGGTAAGGCACTTAAGCCCGTTTGCCTCAGTTTCCTCATCTGTAAAATGAGCTGGAGAAATAAATGGTAAACCATTCCAGTATCTTTACCAAGAAAATCCCAAGTAGCATCACAAAGAGTTGGACGGGACTTAATATGACTAAACAACAGCAAATAATGACAATAAAACAGCACTTAGCAGGCACTGTGCTAAATGCTTTTCAGATATTATGTGATCCTCACCACAATTCTGGAAGGAAGGCGCTATTATTATCCCCATTTTATAGCTGAAGAACTGTGACAGGGGCTGTGACTTGCCCAAGGTCCCACAGCAAGTAGGTACCTGAGACTGGATGTGAACACAGGCATTTCTGACTCTGCAGCCAGCATTCTATCCACTGTGCAAAAGGTGCTCTGAGGAGGTTAACAGGGTTGGGACGGTTAGTAAAGGCTTTTCAGAACTGACATTCTAGTGCTAGATCTTAAAGGAAAGGAGAGGGCATTCCAAATAAGACAAATAGTAGGTGCAAAACAGCCAAGTTGGGACCCAGGCAAGCTCTCTTTAGGAGACTGTAAATCCATCAGGTTGACTGGAGTAGAGGATTTGTAGAAGGGATCAGTGGGAGATCAAGTTATTTAAGCAATGTGTAATCCCAAAACTGCTTATATTTGGCTTTAATGGAATGTAATCTGAGACAAAGACAGCTTTGGCTGGGTTATACTCAAATTTAAGCGACTTTAATGTCGCTTAATGTTCAATGACCAGCGGATAGAGAGCTATGTCCAAAATCAGTACTTAACTGCTGATTCCATTTTGCATAGATCAAGAGAAGGATTATGTTTTCTTGTTCAAGCTTTGATATGAGACTCAATAAGAATGATAATCTGGCAGGTTGGTTGAACACTGACATATGTAGTAAGAATGCTTTTGCTAAAAAGTGTCTTTTAAAATAAAGTGTTAGGTGGTTCACAGAGTGATAGCTAGAGTCAGGACTGACCTCAGACACTTACTAGCTGTGGGACCCTAGGCAAGTCACTTAACCCCTGCCTGCATAAAACTGAAGGAAGAAAGAAAAGGCAAATTCCTCCAGTACATCTGCCAAGAAAACACCATGGACAAATGGTCCACAGGGTCAGGACCCAACCGAACAGCCAAACAACAAAAAGAAATGCTAGAAAGAAAAAATGGACAATTCTCAACACAATGAGTATTATTTATCAGATAGGCTTTCTTGAAATGAAAATTTATTGTTACATATTTTGAATGCTCTCATGTTCTGCTATGCACATGACATGCTTTTATTTCTTTCTAATTTCGTATTTAAGTTCCAATACTTAAGTTTATCATGTTTTTTTTCTTTTCTCTATTCTCTATTTGTGTTCTGGTGTTTGAGTCTAAAATAAAATTTTAGAAAAAAAAAGAAATGCTCAAAAGCAATGGACATATGGCTAAATTTCTAGCTATCAAAATGCAAAGTATATAACAGAAAGCATCTTAATGATATAGTTACACACATATATAATTTTATACACATTCATATATATGTATGTGTGTTTGTATATATATATTATATACACATATCTACATTTTTATGTTAGATATACATATATATATATATATATCTTTATACATACACATGAACAATTTACCTGCATAAAGAAGTTTCTGGATACAATGGTACTGCTGTGCTGTACAAGCCACGTACAGAGGGGTTCCCAGGTGAGGAATGTCTTGGTCAACATCTATTCCCCAGGATATGAGAGCTTCTAGACATTCACAGTGGCCTGCAATGTAAAATATGGAAGAGTTCAGTCTTCTTCTGAAGAACGCACTTTTATTGTCCACCTCTCTTTTCCTGGAGCCAAAAATTCCACTGCATTCTTTGAAATGGTCTTCCTTTCTTCCCATAGTACTACATACATCTGGGATAGCAATGGCATACCTCTGCTGGCTGCCTCGTGCATCGGAGAGGGAAGGCATGATTCTAGCTGAGCTTTGGCCCCGTACTCCAACAGGAGCTCGACACAACTGCCACTTCCTCGGGAGCATGCATTGAATAATGGAGTCACACCATCAATTGTAGTTGCGTTCACCTACGACAAATCCGAGAAAGCTGAAAACAGGACTGACAAAATAAAATACGATAAAAATTTAATTGTAAAAAAATAGTTCAGATGGCCTTTTTAGAAGGAAAAAACTCAAGAACTAGAATGGGTCAGTTTTCCACTGATAAAATGCTTAATTGGAATAGAGGCCATTTAAAATTCTTATATTTCTTTTTTGTTTCTCATCATGCAGTGCCAGGAAAAAGGGAATGGAGATAGCAACAGTGATTCCAGAAGGACATGATACTGAATACTCCTTTCACCTCCAATATCTCCTCTTTGTGTGAGTTTAAACATCAAAAAAATGTATCTCAGCGATAGAAATGTAATAAATAGGCTGAAAAATATAACTGGGAAATAGCTAACAAAATAAAGCCTATTTATTTGCATTTTATGTTTGTAAAGCACAGAAACTTTTCATTCTTTTTTTTAAGGTCCAAATCCTTCCCCTCCCCCTCCCACCTTCCCCACTTATTCAGAAGAAAAGGAAAACCCATTACGAATACGTATAGTCATGCAAAACAAATTTCCTCATTAGCCATATTCAGAAAAAAAATAGGAAAAAATATGCTTCAATCTGCACTCTGAACACATCAGTTCTCTATTGATCATCCCAGATCATCCCACTTTCTGGTCCACATTTTAAGCACTCATCTATTTTTACAGTCCTTAACCAGGTCCTTCCTCTCTTTGACTCAGAAATGTCTGCATTCCCGTTATTCTGTCAATTAATCCTGTGATTTCACTGGAGCCTGGTACTTTCACTGAAGAAATTCCTTCCACCAATGCAGATCAGAACCAGCTCCATCAACCGATCAATAAACCTTTATTAAGTGCCTATTATTTTCCAGGCAATGTGCTAAGTACTGGGGATTCAAAAAGAGGCAAATGACAGTCCCTGCCCTCCAAAAGCTTAAACTCTCCAACTTGTTATCTTAGAGAGTTGTCTGTGGGCACTGCGAGCTTAAGCCATCTGTCCAGGTTCATAAAGAAAGCTCCAGTTATAAAAGGGAAATGTTACTGGGGAGAGAGGAGGCTGGAGGAGGAAGAGGTCATGTGAGGTTGGGAGCTTCGGTAAATACTGCACAGAGGGAATGATGATAACAGCAACAATAAGAATGACAGCAAACACGCCTACTATATGCCAGGCAATGTGTTAATCTACATTTATTATCTCATTTGATCCTCCCAACAACCCTGGGAGGTAAATGCTGTTGTTATTCCCATAAGCAGATGAAGAAACTGAGGCAAAGAGAGGTCACCTAGCAAATTCTGCCTGAGGCAGAATTTGAACTCAGTTCTTCTTAACTCTAAGCCCATCACTCTCTCCACTTCACCTCCGGCATTGGAGGTGGAACTGAACGACAAGCAGGCTTTTGAAAGGTAGAGAAGTGAGATTAAGGTATTCTAGGGAGAAAAAATAGTATAAGTCAAAGAAAAACATCAGGAAAAAAGCACAGGGAGCAGCCAGCAATCTAATTGGAACAGAAGAGAGGGATTGCATAGAGGAGTTGCTAGTGAAAGCAGGTGAGGGGTAGAATTTGGAGAGCCTTGAATGCCAATCTAAAGAATTTCCAGTCAGCTCATGAGGTAAATGGGAGCCACTGGTCTTAAGCAGAAAAGCGCCATGATCAGAGCTGAACGTTAAGAGGAATGTAGTAGTAGCCATAGAAAATGACTTAAGAATGGTGAGGATTCTGATGTTTTAAAAAAAGACACTTACGTTGGCTCCAGCTTCGAGAAGAGTCTTCGCACATGCGACATGATCTCCGAGGCAGGCTTCATGTAGCGGGGTGACATGGTCGATTGTCACCGTATTTACATTGTATCCCTAAATGTGATACAAATAACTTTCAAAGATGAGAGGGAAAAAATGTAAGCAAAACCACTTATTAAAGTGGGAGGAACAATGTGATAGAGAATCTGGCACTTCGTAGGTTCCAGTGAGGCAGGGATTATTTCATCTGGGAGGGAAAGAATGCTTGATGAAACATCTAAGTTGAAATGAGACCATGCACATAGTAGGTGCTATAAAATGTGTATGTCCCCACTCCCACCAGACTGAGCTGTCTATTGTGATGGCACTTTTCAAACCAAGGTCTGAAACATGGCATTAAGTCCAAAGTATGATGTCAAAAACTTAGAGAAAAAAAATACCATTTATGATAGGCTCTTTATGTACCCTGTTTTTTTTTTAACTATCTCCTAAAGAATGTGATACTCCTCTGAAGCATCTTCTAGAGGTCTGCTGAAAAGAAGAAATGTTTAATTCTTTAGAAGAAGCCTGAGAAAGAGAACACTGCCATGCCCTTCAGCTGCAAACGTATATTATATTGTCTTTAAATGCAATACAAGTTAATCTTAATAAAATTGGATGTTTTTCAAAATTCTTATGTTTGGTGATATTTGGGATTCTATAACTTTTTTCTTTGCTTTTTCCTCCTACGGAGTGGGGAGGGGGTATGTTTCCCAGTTGGTTGTTTCTCGGTTTGGTGGGAGCTTTAAGATATAATAATGGTGCTCTAGGCAAACCAGAAACCTCCTATGTGTAATCCATTCCTTTTTCAATTACAATAAAGGCAAAATAACTCAAAATAACCTACTACAACTAGGTGACAAAGTGGATAGACAGCTAGGCCTCAAGTCAGGAAGACTCCCCTTCCTGAGTTCAGATCTGACCCTAGACACTTACTAGCTGTGTGACCTTGAGGAAGTCACTTAACCCTGTTTGCCTCAGTTTCCTCATCTGTAAAATGAGCGGGATGAGGAAATGGCAAACCACTCCAGTATCTTTGCCAAGAAAACCCCAGTCTGAAATAACTGAACAACACTACTACAGTTATTTTCGCAAATCACCCAAGTCACTCAAGATCCAAGACAGAGTCTACTGATAAGGGGGATTTAACTCTTCAAAACTAGTTTAAAACAACAACAACCCTGCATACGTGCAGGACAAAGAACTGAGAACAGGAAGAAGCCTTCACATGGCTGCCATAAGAAAAGTATCTAATACTGTCAGGCTCCAAATGGCCTTCTGGCCATCTCGTGACTCATGCCATCTTCTAACCCATCATTGCCGTCTTCCAGCCTATCTCCAGTAGCAGGAGACACTATTCTAGGATCAGTCATTCTCAGAACAGAAGAGGAGAGATTCCAAATGGTGGAAGGACCAGACCCGGAATGAACCTTAGTGTCCCTGTCATTCTATAAATCAAAAAAGTGAGTCCTAAAGGCTAAGTGACTTGCCCAGCCTCACACAGGTAATAAGGAAGAGAGCTAAGATTTGAACCTCAGTCTTCTGACACTGTCTGCACTTTGGGGTTGTTGTTTTTTCCTCCACTGCATTACACTGTCTCTTTCTCATCGGCTTATGGCAGTCTGGATTTAGGATTCCTCACTCTCCCATCAAACATTTCAGAGTTTACTGGTAGGCAAGCATGGCGAGTGGTTCCAAAATTGCCAAATACTTACAATTGCCAGTTTGAATAGATACCTAAACACATGCTAAGGGATACCTTAAACCAGCTCTCCTCTTTAAAGTACTACATGATACTTTCTAGGGCTTTACACTTCTGTAACTACTGACTTTTTATAGGTTCCTTGTCTAATCAAGTATATATTAGTTATTACTATTAATAATAACAGTGAACATCTATATAGCATTTTAAGATTTGCAGAGCACTCAACATCTAATGTCCCATTTACTCTGTATTACTGGTTCCATAACCCACTGGTAAGCATTATGCCTCTCATGGCACAATACCCTTAACATATTTCCAAGGATAATACTATGTTAAAAGTCTGTTTAGGCCTCTGATCAGATTTCTATTAGACTTGTGCCCTCCCTTTACCACCATCCTCCCAGTCACAAAAATTACAGTCCTGGTATCTTCCTTCCTCAACTTTTCAGTCTCCCTCCCATCCTCTCCCCCACCTATATCTAATCTGTTGCCAAAGTTTGTCAGTTTACCTCTAAAACCTCTACTGCATATGTAGCCCCTAGGCCTTCTTCTCTGACACTGTCTCCACTCTGAGGAGGTGGGGTATGACTTCATACCTGGAGTACTGCAACCAGTAGGCTGGTCTCCCTCTCACATGTCTCTTTCCACTCCAGTCCATCCTCCATTCAAATACCAAAGTACTTTTTCTAAATGCAGGTCTGACCAAGTCATTGCACCTTTTCAATAAATTCCAGTGGCTCCCTATCAACCTCCAGGATCAAATATAAAATACTCTGGCATTCAAAACCCTTCATCACCTATCCTTCTTCCCTCCCTCCTCCCCTTTCCAGCTTCTTACACTTTATATTCCCTCCCCTCCCACCCTACTTCCTCCTGGTACTGTTTTGATCCTGTGACACTGGCCTCTTTGCAATTCTTCTATCAAGACCATCTCCTGACCATGGGCTTTTTCTTTGATTGTTTCCCATTCATGGAATACTATCCCTTTTCATCTCTGCCTCCTGATTTTCCTGGCTTCCTTCTAGTCCCAGCTACAATATCCCCTTCTATAGGAAGCCTACCCTGTTCCCCCCTTAATTCTGGTGTCTTCCCTTTGCTGATTATTCCCAATTTGTTCAGTTTATAGCTTGCTTGTCCATAGTTGTTTGCACGCTCTTCACAATTAATCTGTAAGGTCCTTGAGATCAAGGACTATCTTTTACCATTCTTTTCTTTTTTAAATACCCAGTGTCTAACACACACATCAGGCACTTAACAAATATTTACTGACTGATGGGAACACAATACATGTGTGCTGGTACCTATGCTATGGCTAAAGCAGAGGCAGATGCAGAGGCAGATGCAGATGCCTAGACTAAAAGTTCCTAGGAAACATGGGCTGAAGAAGTTAGACAACTACTTATCAAGGAGAGGGTGTGGAGGTCTCAGAACACTACAGGTTCAACAAAGTAGCATGACAGTGGGACCATGAGCTTTGGCCATTATAAGCATAGTGGCCAAAATTTAAAAAAAAAAAAAAAGAAAAGAAAAAAATAAATCTATTATATTTTGCTTTGCTACTAGGTGACTCAGGGATAATGTTAGCCTTGGCAGTCAAGATCTGAGTTTAAATGCTGCCCTCTGACACTTACCTAGCTGTGTGACCCTGGACAAATCACTTACCCACTCAGCCTCAGAGAATCAAATTGGCATAATATAAAATGTGCTTTGCCCATCTTAAAGTAGTCTCTGCTAACTATTGCTATTGTTGCCGCTGGTGGTTGGTCAGAATTAATCTGAAGGACTATGTTAAGAGTTCTAGGTGTCTTATTTTTATAAATACATTCACTGATGCACTGCAACATTCCCAGTAGAGACTGGGTTAGGACAGCAAAGGGACTCGATATCATGTTCAAGCAGGACTGACTAAAAGAATGAAGACTATTTAGCCTAAAGAAGAAAAGAATTGGAAGAGAGAGAAGAACATGACTTGTTTTTAAATATATAGAAGGGTTGCCATATGGAGTCATGGATTAGACTTGTTCTTCCTGGCCCCAGAGAACGCAACTAAAACCAGCGAATGCTTGTTACAGAGGCAGATTTTAGCTCAACAGCATAAAAAAATGCCTGATAATCAGCCGTCTTTGTTTGAAGAAGAGCAGAGTCCATTATTTCAGGAGTTTCTCATTTAAGCTGAAACTGGATGAACCCTTATGCAGGGTTTCCTGTTCAGACAGGGGTTAGACTATATCAGCGGTTCTGAACTTGTGGGTCACAACCCCTTTGGGGGTCGAACGACCTTTTCACAGGGATCACAGGGATCACCTAAGACCATCGGAAAACACATATTTCCAATGATCTTAGGAACTGAGACACCGCTCCTCTATCCGTCTCCAGGGGGGGTCGTCTGCCCACATGCAGATACACCCACATAGGAGTATTAAAGGGTTGTGGCATTAGGAAGGTTGAGAACCACTGGACTAGATCAATCAATTAACATTTATTAGGCATCTATACCAAGTGCCAGGCACTGTACTAAAAGAGGCAAAAGTCAGACCCTACCCTCAAGCAGCTTACAGTCTAATGGAAGAACTTATTTGAAGCCCCTTCAGACCATCAGAGGCCATGATACTTAATGTTCTGAACTGCCTAACACATTGAGAACACTGAATAAGGTACTTCCACATGTGGAAATAGGGATCTGTTTTAAGGATTCATGTCATCTCTTACCTGGGATAGTAAAGTCTTCAAAGCAAGAAGACGGCCTTGACTTGCTGCTTCATGAAGTGGTGAGCGATCTGCCCAAGAACCTACCAAAAAACACCGACAAACAAAAATCAATGAGTAAAATTAATCCTTGTTACTCCTTTATTATCCTCAATGAAGGGTAGATTTAGGGGACAACAAAGTGTCCAAAACATCTTTTTTAGTTGTATATAACCATACATATAACCATAAATATATATGTTATAACTTCCTGGATAAGTTCCCAAAAAGAGAAAGATATGCCAGGACCAGACCTGTTCTGCTAGGCAAACATTCACCAGAGTGAGATGATTTTGCTGAAGAATTTCTTGGTTGTTAAGAATTAGTCATTTATATGGGTGAAGAGCACTTCCCTACACCATTTGGTACTGGTTTAAAAAATAGAAAAGCAGGTCAATAGAACAGAGTAGATGAAGAATCAGAAACAATGAAACTCAATAACCCAGTGTTCAATAAACCTTAAAATATAGATTACCCAGGGGAAAAATTCACTATTTAAAAACAACTGCTGGGAAAACTGGAAATCAGTTTGGCAGTAATTAGCTCTTAGAGTAACATCTTACAATGTATCCTACAATAAATTCAAAATGAATATATGACTGTATCACCATTTCACTACCCATAGCAGCTGCTGTGAATGTGCAGACGTATTTCCAGGATTGAATTGCAAAATATAACAAACTCTCTTCCTCAAAGATAAAAACCAAGATATTTATTCAGATACCAGAAAGCCAATTCCACCATGGTAACAAAGAAGTTTATACACATCACCAATCCAGGGAGCACTGACATTTCCAAGCCTTCCCTCTCTTAGGCCTCCCCACAAACAAGCAACCCTAAGCAAAATTCCTCCCTCTCTCATTCACTTTAGCTGCTTTGTCTTAACTCTGCTTCACTCTCTCTTCCTGTTCTACCCTTCCTGCTCCACCTGTTTGGCAAACTCCTTCCACCATGGGCTCCATGCAACCTGTGGGCGGGGCCAGAGCTCAAAGCAGGTCACATGGGCCTATAAGAGGCAGGGAAGATCTTCAAATTCCCTTACCATTACAATGGCCAGAACATTAAAGATCATACCAAAAAAACGAGAAGTAGATAATATATTTTTCACAGTTGTGGGTAAGGGGCAAATTGTTAACCAAACAAGGGACTGAGGCATTTACAAAATGTAAAACAATCTGAATTGCATGAAATTGAAAAGCTTATTTTGCAAAAACAAAATTAATGCAACTAGAACAAGAAGGGAAGTCATATGGAGGAAAAATCTTTGTATTAAATGTATCTAAAGGATCTGGGATCCATGATATATAAACTACTAATAGAAATATATTAGGACCAAAAACCAATAACCAACAGACAAGTGGTCAAAGGAAAAGAATATTTCTTAAAACAGAACTGCAAATCCAATGAGAAAACACTCCAAAGCATTCATGCTAAAAAATGCAAATTAAAACAATCCCTCAAATTTCACTTTATACACGAATTGGCAGGTGACAAAAGCTGGTAATAATGTTGAAAGGGCTGTACAAAGACAGGTATACTACTACTCTATTTATTGATACAACCACTCTGGGTAGCAAATAATAATCATGCAAAAGAAAGGATGTACTCTTGGACCCAAAGACTCCACTCTTAGATATGTTACCCCAAAGAAATCAATGACAAAAAGGCCTCCCCCAAACACTAAAATACTTAGAGATGCACTTCTGTGGTAGCAAAGAAATGGAAGCAAATTAGATGCCCATAGTACATGGACAAGAGTCACACGAGGTGAAGAAGATACGTGACATTATTTACAACAATGGAAAGGACTCATATCAATGAGATGATTCATACGTTGAAATTAATCAGTATGTAATAACATCACCATTTTATAGTGTGGTATTGCTTTGCTTTTTCCTTTTGGCTCCATAAAGATCATGTATCTTTACGGAATCTATGGAGTTTCTGACTGGTTTAAACCCCATTTAAGTAGAGAATCATTAACTTGTGAGCTACCATAGACCAAAAATAAAATAAAATAAAATATTCAGAAAACACGGTTCATTAGGGAATCATAAATTTAAAGCTGGAAGGGACCTCAGAGTCTACCTGGTTCAGGCTCTTCATTATATAGCTAAAGAACTGAGATATGGAGAAGTCACATGACTTTGGTAGGGACACAAAGCTACAGCAGCAGCCTGTCCCTGGGAAAACTGCCCTATGAGACTCCTTTTTCCCCCTTAGAAAGTCTGACACAGGCCTCTGTGCCCAGGCATTAATGTGGTACATGGCATCCATAAAACAGGATTACAAGAGGAAAGGAAATTCTCTCCTTTCTCTAAAATGAAATCTTTAGAACAGGGCTTCTTAACCTGGGGTCCAACAGACCCATGGATAGATTTCAGACAGCCTGTGAACTTGTGCTGGAGAAAAATAACCTCTTTTTTTTTTTGCTGATTTTAGCATTTCCTTCAATTATTTTAAAACATCCTGATAAGGAGTCGATAGGCCCCTTTTTTACAGGCTGTACAAAAGGGTTCTTGACAGAAAGGGGGACAAGAACCCCTGCTTTCAAAGGTTTCCTCCTAACAAACTTTTCTTAAGTAAGCTCTCCTACCTATTGTGGCAAACTCAGGCTCTGGGAGCCATAATACAGATTAAAAAAAAAACCAAACCGTATCATGACATTTTAGCATTAACAGACCACATTGTAGACTGGGAAAATGCATGACCAAGGAAACAAGGGAATCTATCCCATTGCCAGAGCAGAACTTTTCTATACAAAAAGTAACATTTTAATTTTTACTCACTTCATGGCTTGACTCTTAACCAACTGCTTCCCACAACTTCCTTCTTATTAGCAGTTGCTTTATTTCAGTAACAACTGCTTAAGTAGCAGCAGCAGCTGTAGGATAAAGCTTGGGTAAAACTAAGCTGATACCTATTTGGAGGAAGATTATTATTTTTATCCTTAAAAGGTCATTGCACACAGAGTAGTAATAGGAAGGATGCAAGCAGCTGGTTCCCTTCCTAACTGGGGCCCCAGCAAAAAGTGGCTGACCTTCTTGCTACTACTGCTTGAGTAACAACACATATTGGCAGTGCTTGCCACTTGAATTATTTCCAAGAGTATTATTACAGTTTATGGCATTAGTGGTGGGGAGGAGCGGAATGCACGCTTCACACAGTCCTTTTGCTGAAGAAAACTGGGACCTTCTGAGCACCAACAGGCCTGTGACATTTGCGACGTGGACTCTAGCAATAGCGTATTTAAAACAATATCTCTTGGGTTTCTCTTTGTTTTCAAAATACCAGATCAGGAACACCAGGCTGAGGGATCTTCTCAAGGTCTCCCATCCTTTTTCTATAGAAGGTCAGTCTTGTATAATGAATAAAGTGATGAATTTGGGAGTCAGGAAAACCTAGGTTCAAATCCCATGTGAGATACTTTATGGCTGTGTGACCCTGAAAAAGTCACTTAACTTCTATGGGCCTCAGTTTCCACATCTATAAAATGAAGGGGGTTGCTAAGGTTCTCTGCAATCCTAAATGCATGATCCTATAGAAATTAGTTATTTCTATTAGCTTAAAGAAATTAAGACAACTTTCAAAAATCTCCCAATTCCAGTGTGAATCACCTCTATCAAAATTTCTTAGACTTCTGTGGACCTGAGCTACTATTGAAGGGCAATCTTCATAATCATTTCAAAGTCTGATGAGGCTGCCAGCCAATTAGGGCAAAGTGTATTCATGAATTTCATGAATTCTGGCATTCTAACTTGGCAACTGAAGACCTCTCATCCCCTCTCTCTACTTCTAAGTGTCACATCTATGGAAAACCTGGAAAAGAAAGTTGTTGCCACCAAAATCCCTGGTGCTGTCAAACAGTTCAACATCAATCAGTCCGATCAATGGAGATGACACTAAGGAAAATGCATTTGCCATGTGCCTTCCTGCTTCACGCCAAGGACCACGGAGCCTTTCCATCTGACTTGAAGCTGAAACCTCCCATATGTGGTGGCTCCCTCCATTACAGTGTGAGCTCCTTCAGAGCAGGGACTGTCTGTCTGACTTTTCTTTGTGTTCTCAACAGTTATTACAGAGCTTCACACATTATAAATACTGGACAAATGCTTTTTCATTCCTTCATTCCCAAGAAATGTCTACTCACATCATGCAGAACAGTGGGATTCCATGGAACACAGTTTGGGAAATGCTAGTGTAAAGGAAGAACTCTGAGGTCTTAGAGGTATATGTCTGTTTCCTAGGTGATAGGGGCTTATCTCAATTCAAAAGCAGGGGATTTATTTTATCTCTTCTTCTTTGTACTCCCTACCTTAGCTGTCCTGACAAAAAAGCTCTATATAAAATAAAGGTGAGCTGTGTATTACTGTTCTTTGGAATACTATGAAGCCTGGATGAACAGTCAATTTATTTACTCAGTTATTTCCTATATGTGGACAAAAATAAAAACCAAGGGGTAGGCAGTTCAGTAATTATACCGAATTCCTGTGGGTTTCTCTTGGCAACATTTCTTATTTCACTTTCCCTGAAGTAAAACTTTATTTTTCAAATAGCAATTTTCAGTAGGGGCAGCAATCATCTGTTTTGTACCAGGACAGGGATTGAGATTTATAGAGGAAACCAGAAACATGGAGAGTGTCGGCCCCTAAGACTCCCAAGGATGTGCTGCCTCTGGCTTACATTGGCTTAGGAGAACAGCTGATTCTTAAATTTTCAGTGTGTGCATTTATACCTCAGAAATCAGCAAATGCAACAAGCTGGGGTTTGATCTATCGTTTTGTTAATTTGTATAGATTTAGGAAAGTGATGGAGAAAACGTTAATAATGTGAATGAATCTTAAAACTGTGCTGTTTGTACCAGCATGCTACTGCTGTGTTTGTGTGTCTGTGTGTGTTTGTGTGTCTGTGTGTGTTTGTGTGTGTGTGTTTATGTGTGTGTGTGTAAAACTCATAGGTGTGAAGTCATAGATCTTTTCATGAATTCAAATAATAAATTATCTTCCTTACAGAGTTGTGGCAAGGATAATGTAGATAAAAAAAATTTTTTTTGGTAGCTTACTCCTAAGGCACATTCTAGGTGTGTGAGTCACTTATTTAACTCACAGTCATTTAAGGTGATGGACCTGGAGTCAGGAAGAATTGAGTTCAAATCCCACCTCAGACACTTACTAGCTGTGTGACCCTGGGCAAGTCACTTAATCAGTTTACCTCAGTTTCCTCATCTGTAAAATGAGCTGGAGAAAGGAAATGGTAAACTACTCCAGTATCTCTGCCAAGAAAACCCCAAACAGGGTCACAAAGAGTCCAACACTACTGATACCACTAAACAACAACATTTAAGTGGCAGATTAAGTTCTTGACCAGTCGGTAAGCATTTATTAAGCACCAACTATATGACACACATTGTACCAAGTGCTGACCAGCATTAGTAGAGTTTCTACACATCCAGGAAGTCACACACAGAAAACAAACAAATCCCTTTAAGTAACTGCTTTTATCATCATTATTATTTTAGACACATTTCTGACAAATGAGAGAAAGCAAAAAAAGTTTTTCATTAACCATAAATTACCTAAGAAATGGAACTCATGAAAAAATCACCTTGTTGTAGTGTTCTGGTTAATCGAGGGTTATTCTTACTGGTTTTTGTGGGTATAATGCTTTCTTTTTAGTGCAAAACCCCCCTATCAGGTAGTAAATGTCTTGTATGTCAATAAACATTTCATGACTGATGGGTTTTTTTAGACCAACATGCTAAAAAAGAAAATGATAGTCTCTATATTAAAAATAATTTTAAAAAATCACCATTGTGATATAAGTTCTATTTTTGAGAGCTATTGTGGTTAATTTTCAGTCTCTATAGAAAGATGGTCTTTGAAAAATAAAGGAATTTGGTAAATAATATGAAAATGATTCATAAGCACCTGCCTCTTGCGTATACAATTTGATTGCAATGAGAAAATTTCAAATGACACATTAATTATCTTTTTTGAGGGTGTTTCCTTTATTTAAGGAAAAAATTAAAGCACAGAAACTGGCACCTTAGTTTTCATTTAAAAAATGAAGCCTGTTTACAGTGAAAATTATATTCAATTACAGAAAAACATTTCAACGCTGAATCCCTGGAAATTTGTTTGCATGACAGTTGAGCAGTGAAAAAAAAAAGTTAACTTGCCTGTGGCAACAAAACCAATGTGCGTGCAAGGCCTCACAAAGGCAGAGTTTACTGGCCAGTACTCTGTTCATTACTCCATGCTGCCACTAGTAAATCACGTGCAAAAACACCAAGTCTGATCACCAAATATTCATTAAATGCTTGCTATGGAAAAGATATTGTGCTTAATAAGTAATAACTTAAATAATTAATTCTAAAGTATTCTTCTTAATGAAAAATGCGTATTGTAATTATGGCATTTGTTAGGGCTGGTGTTTTTCTTCTGTTGTCAAGACTGAATCAATTTAATTATCTCTAAACTAGGGCTAAAGGATAAATAGTGCATAGGCATCATTCTATACTATTCGTATGATTTTATCTTCTGTTGATGCTACCCAGTGTTGCAGCTAATCAGGTATAGCCCTGGAAAAAATGATAAAGAAGTATTAGGAGAAATGGTGATTTCCCCAAATATTCCTCCAGGGATTATTATGAAGATCTGAAAATGACAGTAGATCTAGCCATGATATTTGTAGGGAAGAGGTTCCTGACATTCATCTCAGCCAGCCTTCATCTCTTGTTTCTCTTGTCAGTCAAAAAGACTGGGTTTGACTTCTCCACAATATCAGTGTGGTCTGCAGGCACAAGATAAGAAATTGAAAGGGGGAAGAGCGAGACTTACAGAACAATTATTAAAGGGGGTGCAAGCAAGTATTTGAATTCACTCTTCACGCCATTCCCAAATTTTTTCATAAGATGCCTGCCTCACAACTTGATTTGAATTCTCCCTCTCCAAAACTCAGGGTACTTCTACAGGTTCATAATACTATCTTTGGAATTAGATCTGTAAGCACTGTTTTCCATTGTCAGGGATGGTTATAGAACCAGATATAGCAATAATAAGAACAGTAACAAAAACATGGTGAATTGAATGGGTGGAAGAGCGTATTTCCATAAACCTGAAGTGACATCTTATAAGGGTTTCTAGAGAATGGGCACACTTGCCATGGAGAGTATTACGAGCCCCAAGGAACTGAGTCAAACCAGTACCAGGTTGCATAGCCCATAATTCTTAATGTTTAATTTAACTAAATCAATTAATTAATTTATTATTATTAATTCACAATGCTTCTGTGGATACTCTCAGTACTCCAGAGGCTGCTAGGTGGGGCAGTGGATAGATGATGGGGTAAAGGGCCTTAAGTCAGGAAGACGAGTTCAATTTGGCCTCAGAGACTTACTAGCCGCATTACCCTGCGTGACACTTAACTTCTACATGCCTTGCCTCAGTGTCTTCAACTGTAAAATGGGGATAATAATAGCAGGATTATGTGAGGATAAAATGAAATAATACACGCTTTTTCTCCTCTTTTCCCAACTACTTCCCTATATTCTCAGAGACAGATGACCCATTCCCAGGGACACAGCTAGCTAGGTTGGTGGAAGTGAGGAGGGGAGGAATCTTAAATATATAAATAACAAAACAGCATTTATTGACCACCCAAAGTATTTTCTGCTCTCAGATAAATGAAATTAATTGCATAATAGTCAGCAAGTGATTTTCCAATCAATTTAGGCTGATTGGTATCCATTACCCTGAATATTATTTAACACCAAAGAGTACAAAACCATAAAAATCTAATAGATGAATAAATTATAATGTATCTATTATATGTATTTGTATACACACACATACTAAATTACTGAAGAAAAAACCTTGATGTTTTTCTATTTGTTTCCAGCTCTCCTTGCTACACTCTAAATACTCCTGCCTTCATATGCACTTCCCTGTTATCCATTAGAAAAAAAAAGTCTGTCATTAACATGTGAAAATCAAATGATGCTCCATCCCATTCCAAGTTCTATTTTGTCCCTTGGCCCTCCCTTCTCCTCTCCAAGAATACCCAAACATAGCAGCTAGTAGGTTCTGTTCAACCTTGTACAGCACCGAGTCTGTAATTACTTTCAATTCTAATAGGCTTCATGCTATAAGTTGGCACTGGTTTGTCCAAGACTATACCTCAGACGCACTATAACCCTGTAATATAATCAAACGGTTTCAAAATTCCATTTTCCCTTGACCAAGTGAAGATGACTAGATTCTGCTTCCTAAACTTAGTATCAAAGATTCCAAAGGAACAGTCTGCCCCGCACCTCCTCCTCCCCTAACTTAACTTGATAACAGGAAACTTTAAATTTTATCCATTTAGGATAAATGACTCAAAATGGAGTAATTTTAACAAATAACGGCTGTTTTCAAAATGCTAATCGAGCCCCTACTGTTCTGGTCTCTCTTGAAACTACATAGGAGGTAATTCTGACTAAATTTAGAAACAACACTGGTTCCAGGCCATCTGGTATATAATTTACAGGGAACAGCACTCAGCACTGTTCTGTAAACATTACCTTTCTAGAATAAAAACATCCACATGAATAGAAATCATTTTTACCAGGGTTCAGACCATACCTAAATCTCCATCTCCCCATGGCACTTCAAGCCAGCCACTAGTTAGGTAAAGCCGACTCATATCACTTTATGAAAATAAAAATTCCTTGTCGTTTGCTAGTCAGGTTCCGTCTTTCTGTGAAGGAGACAGGTGCTCAATTTAATACGACCTTTCACCTCATAAACTGTTGGTTGGAAAGAAAAAAAACCCAACCCTCTGAATGACTGCAATACATTTGAAAACATATTGACTATCCTCCTTTTTTCTTATTTATAAATTTTCTTACTTATAAATTATGCCTGATGATTAAGTTTTACAGAGTAACTCTATATTCATATATACATATATATGTGTGTGCATATATGTATATAAGTATATTCATACATATGCATGTATGTGAATACACACACATGTGTGCACACATGCACACACATGCACACACATGTGTGCGCGCACACGCATATTTACAGTGGGATTCTCTATAAACTGTTAGACTTTATTTGCAACTTGGTTCCTCCCACAGAAGCAAGATAGAAAAAAATGTGGGGGGTTCACCCCAGGCAGGGCAATCATTTCTTGTGCAGAACAGAATCTATCACAACCACTTGGCTCTTGTTTTCTCACAGGAAAAGGGATGACACTTGTCTCACTGAGGGCTTTAGAGGGATTTGTGTATCCAGTGTAGAAGATCACTTTTCAGGTAGGTAAGAAGCAGCTAGATGGTGGAATAGATAGTATACTGTAATTGGAGTCATGAAGACCTGAATTCAAATCCTCTCTCAGATACTTAAGTAGTTATATGACCATGGGCAAGTCAATTAACCTTTCATAGCCTCAATTTTTTTTCTGTTGTAAAAATGGGGATAACAAGAGCTGTGAGAATCAAAGAAGATTTTACTTATACATGTACATATGTATATACACACACATATATAATGTATTTCAATTATCAAAAACCATACATAAAAATACATATGTATACAAAAAGTAGTATAAATACCAAACCTTAAAATATGACACAAAAGTTAGCTATGATCATATGTTGTGTTAAGTTTTCTTTCTGTGTATATGAGTTGAGCTTGATGGGCACAGAGGTTTTTCTAACTTCAGAATTCTGCAATTCTGGGACATGGTTGAAAGAATGCCTAGCCAAACCAAGATTTCAATCATCATCACGTTCCCACAGAGCTGTGACGTTTCTCAGTCTGGATGAGCTGACTTAATTGGTTTGAACACAGTGCTAATGAGCTTGCCTTTGGGTGACAGGCTGGCCCCCCCTTCTTGTTCCAGGTGACTGACTGGCTTCTTTCCATAGATAAGCTATGTCCTTGACACTGAAACCATCTTGTAAATGCAGGTCAGGTGAGCATTTGGGAGGATCATTGTGAATCTATCATAATCAACTAGAAAAGCAAGTCTAAAAGCTTATGTTTTACAGATCACATGCTATGTCCTATAAGACAACAGTATATGTATATATGTGTAAATGTATGTATATGCACATATATAGTACAGCACCTTACTTTATGTCATATATCTGTGGAAAGAACACTGACCCTAGCGTCGGAGGACTTGGGTTCAGCCTCTAATGTCTATTCTCTATATGACCTTGGGCAAGTCACTTAATTGCCCTCATCTGTAAAATGAGGGGTGGGACAAGGCAGCCTCTGAAGTCTCTTCCAGCTATGATCCTCTACCAAAGCCTGACTTCACTTATGATGGTGGCCAGGAGGTGACCACATAACAGCAGAGCTTGAGCTCTGGCAAGCACTGCTTCTTTGAATAGTCTTTGATGATTGATGGGCCCAGGAATGGGCAGTATATCTATTGCCCGAGGGCCAGCCTAGATTCTTTCTCAGAGGCTCATCATTATGAAGTTCATTACTTGGCTTGTGAATTTTTTTTTGACACCATAAGTCATCATCCTGACCAACTGCCACCAGCCAGCAGATGAAGCCCAAGAGCCCCTGGAATGGCAGCAGCCTCCAGACCACTGCTCTTGCTTTCAGCCCAGCTGTCCTAGTCATCATTTGGGGGCAGCAGATGCAGAGGATGGGCCAGCCACCTCCACCAACTGCCATAAGTCAACCCAGCTGAAGCAGTAGAGCACCTTGACAGAGAGACAGGAGCCATCAAGTACCAGTCAAGTCAAACCACTTCCATTACTTTGACCCTGATGAAGACCCCCAGGGCCCTGAGCACAAGAGCCTTGGGAATAGTGCTGCTTTCAGCTCAGTGCCCTCTGCAAACACCCTTGGGAAGTAAGCCTGAGGAGGGAAAGCCTGGCAACTGCTCCTCCCAGGTCTACAGCCACAACTACTGAAGACCCAAAGTTCTTAACACCAAAGACCCGGCACTGGCAAATGGTTCAGCATCAGGAACTTGAGATCATTTTACCAGTGGAAATGACAATGAAGATGGGGCATCAACTTTGCTTTGTCATTGCACCCTAATCAATTTATTGATGCTTGTGCTGCCGTTCGTATACAAAGATGCTACTGCCACCCTGGCATTAGAAAGTTTTGTGCATGATGTTATTTTCAAAAAGATCAGAGGCGGAGTACCAGTTTGTGGGACTCTGCCGGGGGGGGGGGGGGGCGATGAGTCACAGACAGGGCAAACTGTTTGTTCAAGGCCACACCGCTGGAAAACCTCCGAAGCAGGATGTGAACCTGGGTCTTACTGACTCCAGACTGAAAACTTTCCACCGCACCGTATACTTCTGCTAAAAAAAAGAAAAATCAGACTTGTCAGGACAAATCCACCACCTGCATTGGAAATGGATCCCTGCAGTCCATCAACTGGCCTATTACCAAAATAGGCTGATTACGTGTCATTTATACAGCAGGACCACAAAAGCATTTTGGATGGTTGTTTTTTCAATTCATTACAAACCTCAAACCTACCCAGTTTCAAAACCTGGAATCCATTTTTACCTAAGGCAGACCGAGGAGATTAATTATATGGGCAACTATCCCTGAAATTCCAGATTGCAGACTGTCCCAAGTCCTAAAAACCCTACAGAAAAAATATTATTTCATATCTGTTCTCTCATTTCACCTTCCAAAAATTCAGTTTGCTTTATATGTTCAAATTGAATCTGCCTTAGAGGAGAAGGGAATGGTGAGACCCGAGCCAGCATCCTTAAAGAACTGGGGTGATTGAGCCAGGCTAAGATGTACCTCTCCCCACTACTGTTGCTGCTGATATAAGTATGTACCTGCTTCTTCCAGGGAATTTTCAGAATGATACTGGTTCAAATGTGAATCCAGGGATTTTAAGGGAGTTGGAACTGCCGTTGGGATTTGTATAGATTTGAAAGGAGATCCAACTTCGTTTTTTCTGACACTCTATTTGCTGCTCTAAGCCTTACTTATCTAACTAGTTAAAAACATTGCCCTTCAAGAGAACAAATGGCTTGTAATAGTTTGCTCTGTTTCATTTGAAAGAAGAAAATCAGATAAAGTAAGAAACTGTGACTTCCCACAGGGATATTCAAGACAAAGGGAGCAGTACCTGCAAAGACCCTCACCAGAAAACAGCATGAAATCTGAGAGAAATAGGCAAACTGTAAATCCTCTATTATGTAGAGCTGAAATACATAGCCAAGTCCAACGTGAATTTTAACCAAAATATCAGACTTATCCTCCCCATGATAATCTAAGGAAAATTGACTTCTATTTGCTTACATTTCCTCTCATAATTATTTTACATGATTTTTGGTAGAGATTAATTTAGGCAAGAGAAATTGTTATTTCTATAGTCAGTGGTTCTCAAAGTGTGATCTATGGACTCCCTAGAGCAGCGGCTCTCAACCTATGGGCTATGTTCAATTTAAATACATCCTGCATATCAGATATTTACATTACAATTCATAACAGTAGCAAAATTATAGTTATGAAGTAGCAGTGAAAATAATTTTATGATTGGGGGGGGTCACCACAACATGAGGAACTATATTAAAGGGTCATGGCATTAGAAGGTCTCAAACATCCTTTGGGGGGGGGGAATCGAGGTTCAAAACTATTTTCCAAATAATACTAATACATTATATGATGACCAAAAATATTTCTCCTTTTCCCCATTATATATCAGTGAGGCCAAATTTTCTTCATAAACTTCAACCAAAAAAAAAATCACAACAGATTGAACACAGAGAA
>CM053601.1:57755795-57805662 GCA_028646575.1 Pseudocheirus occidentalis
AAATGAATTAATTTTTAAAATATCAGTTTTAATTTCTAATAAGGTAAAGAGATATAACTTACATAAACAAAATTTTGGGAGGTCCTCAGTAATTTTAAGGGTGTAAAAGGGTCCTCTAACCAAGATTTGGGGGTCCCTTGCTATAGAGTGATGCTCAAATATTTATCTCTAGTTCTGATCTCTCTCCCAAGCTGCAAATACTTCCAGCTGCCAGTTGTCCATATTTACGTATGTTCAACTGTCCTCCCAAATACAAAACATCCATATCAAATTCATCATCATTACCTTTCTTGTCAAATTTTCTCTTCCTCTTGTCTTCCCTAGTACTGATCAATGGTACACCACCATTCATTACCCTAGGCACCACCCGGGGTAAAAAATGAGAAATCATAAATAGAAAAATATTATGTATATACCACAAGTTCTGATTTTCAAGGTGTTGTCTTTCATTGTTAGACTTTCACAGTCATTATCCTCACTAAAAGCCCTGGGACAGGAGTTCTTAACCTTTTTTGTGTCATAGATACCTTTGTCAGATTTACAAAGTCTATAGACCCCTCATTAGAATAATGTTTTAAAATCTATGAAAATGCTAAATTTCCATTACAGGTTAGTGAAAATAAAGAGCTATCTTTTTTTCCCCCATTCAAGTTCACAGACTTTCAGATTAAGTAACAATCCTTAATTTTGAAGGACAGAGGAAATCCAGGTATTGTTATGCTTGCATAACACTTTGCAGATGAGAAAAAATCATCTTAGAGAAATTCAGTCATTCGCTCAAGATCACAGAGCTAGTGAGTAGCAGAAATACGGCTAGAGGTCAGGTTTTCTCGTCCCTTGGGCAGTGGTCTTTCCATTACGCCATACTATTCTCTTGCAATTGTCACCATCCAAGTCTAGACCTTTTTTTCCCTCATGCCCGGTATACTACAATCTCTTTCTGATCTCCCTGTGCCTAGCCCTGCTCCCTGCTTCCCTGCAATCCATGCCACAAAGGTAATATACCAAGAGGTCAGCCTTCGTTTTGACTATGTTACTTTTCTCCTTGATGTTTCATGGTTCCCCATTGTCAAAAATATAAAATTCAAGTCCCCTTACCATAAAATTCAAGTTCTACAATTTGGATTTTGCTCACCCTCTATATGTAACCTATTGCCAAATTAAACAAGAGTTTTTGTGCTTCCTGCACCTTTGTTCATGCTGGCTCCTCTACCTGGAACACCTCCTTTACTTGTTAAAATCCAAACATTCTTCAAGAACTTGCTCAAATGATCCCTCCTCCTTGAAGCCCTTCCTGAATTCCTCAGAATGAGATGTCAGAGGTAGCTAGGTAGAAAAGTGCATAGAGCACGTACGAGGAAGGAGGGGAAAATCTGAGTTCAAATCCAACTTCAAACACTTCCTTGCTTGATAACCCTGAGCAAATTGCTTAATCTTATCTTAGTTTTCTCAACTCTAAAATGGGGATATAATAACAACATACTTCACCAGCTTATTTTGAAGATCAAATGAGATAATATTTGTAAGCACAGCAAATGCTTGTTCCTTTTCCCTTCCCCCCAATATCTCCTTTTTTGGGTAACACAATATATATCTTTGTCCTCTACTAGATTATAAGCCCCTTAAAAGGATTCCTATATTAAAAAAATATCTCTCACCTTCTAGTACACAGTGCTTTGAATTGATCATTAACTATTTGTAAAATGAATGGAGGAAAAAAATGGATCACCTCCTAAAAAAATAATGCATAGATGACTGTATTTTGCAGAGTTTTAATAGTTTTCTACAACTTGATCTCATGGACATATTGACAATTTCAAAATAATATATTTTTATCAGTCTTTTCCAACAAATGGATCTCTGGTCTCAGTGGCATTATTTTATTATTACTTTACTTGATTATTAACAATAATGAAAAACCCTTCCTAAACACAGAATGTAATAGCTCTCCAAAAATTTTTTAGCAATGATTTTCAGTATGCCTCTTGTTCATTTGCCTAGAAGAAAGGCTGAACAAATATTATGTATATATGTATATAAACACATGTATATGTGTATGAATATGTACAAACACACGAATATAATCTTTCCTTTACACTGCCTTTATCTGTAAACTAACAGGACCCACTCCATTTACCCTCTCCCCCCACCACCGCCCCCTGCCTTAGAATCTGTCTCATTTCTTTCTTCACTCACTTAATTATTTTATTTTTCCCCCATGGAAAATTACATAAGTTATTTCTATGATTTGCTTGTTTCTATCAGTTACTGAGCTGAATGCTTGTATTTTTTTCCTCTTGCTTTCTTTGAGCTTTCAATGGCTTCCCTTACGTTAGTTTACCTGTTTTCTTCTTTCTGTAATCATTAAAGTAGAAAGTAAGGAAAGGGAAAAGGAAAAACAAAAACAAAAACAAAAAACCATAACTACCATTATCAAAAACTCATCACCAAAAGGCTGCTCGTTGAGTGATGCATTGAGGGAGAACCCACATTAAATTAGGGCATCTTTAAGAACCTGAATGAAGTGAGCTAGTCTTTGCTAAACAATGTTATAAGCACATACTTTGTGCCTGGACAAAACATGTTATTCAGAAGGCCTAGGCTTACCTCAAGCCCTGGACAAGTCATTTAAGCTCTATAGCAAGCAGCATTCTAAAACTAGAATTTGAGAGAAATTAATGCCATGTGTTAGGGCAGGGGATTTGTATTTCCAGAATTCCCTAGGCAGATCATGTCCACAAGCCCCAAAGGTAAATAATACTTCATGTTGCTTAAAAACAACAAAGGCATGGCTGTTCTGTAGTCCCCTACAAAAATCTTAAATATAAACTGTCATGCGGCATTTCAAAACTTTGTGTAATTATTGTTGAATTTGTTTAAATAATTTACCATTTCCCATTTAGGCCTTTTTCAAACATTTCACTGTTTTCTCCTGAAATAGATAACACACTTTAATGGTCTTTGTTTTTTGAAAACAGCAGTCTCATTGAAATCTTATTTCCCTAATTTGGTTCAGTATTCTTTATTCATCTCTTACATTTTTTTTTCCTGTTTAGAACTTCTCGTCTGTACAGTGTGTGAAAACAATGCAGAATCATTTATGACTTAGATTATTCTCTTCCTCCCTGGATCCAAATTAAATTGACTCTCTTTTGGCGGTTCATTTTGTTTTGCTTACAAATCCACTGGGCCTTGCTGAAGGAAGGAAGAATACTTTGCTCTCCTTGCCCCCGGTTCAGGGTCACCCAGAAACAGAAAGATGAACAGCCGGAATGTACTGCATTTGCCACAGCAACCAATAAAATGCATCCCCACAAACAGGAGGGTCAGTCAGCTTGATGCATCTTCCTGGTTAAGAGTGCAAAACAAAAAAACCAAAATAAAACCAAACAAACCATCCTTGCCTTCCTGCCCCGATCCTACGTTCATGTTTCCGAGCCTGCGTTCTGGAAAGCATCCCCAGTGTAGGGTGAGCAGTTTTGCAAAATAGAGAGGAAGTGGTCAGGGCCCCGGGAGATGGTGAAAGAGCTGCACTACTAACCTTGACTGGTCAGAAGACCCCAGCTAGCCTTTCGCTTGGAAGGGCACAGCTCCCCGCTCTCTAGCCTTCTCTTGGGGAGCATCTGCTGAGCGCCGCTCCCGCACCCAGGGGTCTGGATGCCTGCGGACATTTTGGGGCTCCCGGTCCTTCCAGCTGCGCTCGGGGCGCAAGGAGCCCCGGCCGCGGGATATCGAGGGACCGTGTTCCCCTTCCCCGCCTTCCCCTCCCTTCCCCTCCCTGTATGTTGGTTGCACAAAAGAGTCTGTGTGCTTACACCACGCAAAGGCCACGGTACAGAACGAGGTCCAGGACCACTTCGGGGCGGGCTAGCGAGTGCGGGACGGGGGATGGGCAGCAAGCATTGCACCAGCTTCGGCTATTTTTAAAAGCAGGGACTCAGCTGAGCCTCGGCGGGAGACGGGTTGAACCACTGACAAGAGATGGATTTTCTTCGGGGGGGAGGGGAGAGTTGAGGGAAGGAGGAAGGGAAAGAAGAGGCACGTAGAGGGCAGAAAGCCGGCCCCCAAGTCAGGAAGAACGGGGGTCCAGTCCGGCCTGTGATGCTCATTAGCCAAGGACAGTTCGGGGCAAGCCGTTCCCCCTTCTCAGTGTCCAAGGTGCTATGCGAACCGTTTAGGTCACATATCCTTCTCAGTGTCATCAAGGTGATGTGACCCGGATAAGAGACTGTGTCATCTAGGTGCTGTGTGACTCTGACAAAGTAATTTACTTTTGTTACCCAGGGCAAGTTGCTCACCTTTCTCAGTGTCCCGTGTTGCTGTGTGACCTTTTAAAATCCTCCCTCAGTGCCATCTAGGTGTTCTATGATCCTGGGTAAGCCGTTTGCTCTCAGTGACCCCAGGTGCTGTGCCAGGTAGGTGGCATGTGTGACCATGGGGAAGTCATAACTTCTTAGTTTCTCCAGGTGCAACTCTCAGAAGAGTCACAGAATTGTATAGATAGAGGTTTCCTCTGCTCCAGTGAAATCGCAGTTCTGGATAAAAAATTATGGGAGTGGAAGGCAGGAGAAAGTGTTGAATGGCTTGGGGCGCAAAGATCTCAGACCGGGAGAGAAAGAAACAATTTTCACTGTTCTTCCTCAAGATCACCAAATAAGCCGCTATATAGGTGAGGTCAGCGGGCTAACTCTAGTTGTCAACCAGTAAGAACCTTTTTTTAGAATTGGTTCCAGTCCAAATTCACAGCCTTCTTACTGATGTTATAGTGGGTCATGGTGGTCCAGTTCCTATGCCAGAGATAAAAACTGCAGAATGAATATGTGTTTCAATTATGTGCCACGTATGTGGAGTGGTTATTTTGGGAGGTCATTTCAACACCTTGAAGAAGACTGCAGTCAATTTGGGTGCAGCTGGGCAACACACTTTTAAAAAGCCAGGGGAAAAAATTCTTAATAGGGACAGGGGAAATCTCTGAGACACATGTGACTGCTACTACTTGTTGGTATGTAAAACTTGAACCAGATATGTGGTCTCTGAGTCAAGAACTGTGACTGATCCTGGACATTACACCCTGGATTAACTGGGCTGGTGATCTTATTACAATAGTGACTTATTTGGGATGTGTTTTGATGGAAAAAGGATATAGGAGAGGGGGAGGGCTTGGCAGAACTCTGATGTATTCTGCTATCTATTATTAATAGTAATATTCTGAGGGCTTTATCCACCCTCTGGTGGTATATGCTAGAAAAATAAAATAAACTTTGGGGAGTAAAATTCTTTCTCCTTTACCTTTTTTTTTTTTTTTGAGGCAGGGTGGATCAGGACCCATGAGATTCCCTAAGTATGATGAAACTCTAGTGTGGAAACTCCTTTCACTGATACATAGTGGCAACTAATAAACAGTTTTAGAGTTTCTAGGGAAGGCTGAATGGCGAAGTGATTTGTCTAGGGCAGAGGTGGGGAACCTGTAGCCTTCTAGGTCCTTGGGTGCAGCCTTTTGACTGAGTCCAAATTTTACAGAACAAATCCTTCCATTAAGACCCTAGATTGTAGAGTCATAAAACTAGAAAGTGAGGGGCAAGACTGGAATTCCCTCTTTACTTCAAGACTAACATTAAGTTCATTTCCTATAGGTTAATAGACTTAAAGCTGAAAAGCAATTTTAAAATATGTTTTCCAGATTGCAAGTCAACACCGTTATGATACTTAGAACATACTTTGCACTCGTTCATTTCTCTGAAATTACACAGCAGCTATTCTCCATCAATTCCATTAGAATCATTGATTCAATATGACATAAATTCCAGAGTGTTAAGATTTATTTCATTAGTTCATCAAAAGAATTATCCAGTGAACACAAAGGATATGAGGTCCTCAACTTGAATTGCCAAAGAAAGGTCCCGGGATCAGAGTTGTCAATAAAAACGGGGGCCACTAAACCATAAATAAGGATCCCTGCAGGCACATATTAACATAGGAAATCAGATATTAATTTTATTTATTATTATTGCATTTTTATTTATTATGTTATCTTGTATTTAAATATTTTAATATTTTCCAATTACATTTTAATTTGGTTCCAGTTTCACTGGGCAGTGTTGTGGGCCACATGCTTGATGCCTTTATCCTCAACTTTACACATGCTAGCATTATCTCAGGATTAAAGATGCTGCCCCTTATATTGCTATGGAAGGGTCTAATTTGCTGTTTCTCTCTGGACAGGGCCAACTTTATCTAAAGTGGTCGAAGTGGTTACCTCAGATCTTGTTAATCCCAGTTAGGGGATTAACTCCACAGAGACTGATATGGAATAAAAAAGGACAATGCTGGAAGAAGCAGTTGTCTTGGGCACATAACTCTAGCTGGAATGCATGGTCTATTGGGAGGTGTAATTTTTGCTGGGCTGCCACTGCTTGGGTCTCTTCCCCTCTCCCTTTCTGGGCCCCTCCCCTCTTCTCTGTCTGACTCTTCAAAGTTGCTGGCACCCCAGGGATGTACCACAGTCTATTCAGCCTCTTTTTTTCAGTCTTGAAGAAAACTACATTTCCCAGCAGGCCATCTACCACAGCTTGGGATAAAGAGCATCTACATTTGATCTTTCCAATTGAGTATAACTTCTGCAATCAGGGCTTCTAGCTCAAATCCACAGGTGGGAGCAGAAGAATGATACACTAAATGTTATTCAGTCTTTAAAATTTTTATAATAAAAACAACTTGGAATTTTGTGACACTTGCAGCATTTTTATTGAAAAATCCAGACATCTTCCTTACTACTAATGTTGGGGCCAATTCTTGTTCCCTGAATAATTCCTGCCAATAATTTTGGCACTTGGAGCCTTGAAAAAATTCTAGTGAGACACTTACTTTTTTTTGGCAAAAAACTAAACAAATGTCCATTGGAAAGAGGCATATTCCTTTAGGGGTACCTCTCCAGCCCCTAAAATGTAGGGCCTTGCTTTGACAGCGTATAATCGTATGTGAATAGGTATACACATACATAAACATATATGCTAAGAATCAGAATATGTATCAGAATTCTTTCAGAGACTAAATAAAACTACAGACAAGCAAGAAGAAACAGATTTAATTTAATTTATCAAACCTTTCAGAAAGCTAATCACAAAGTTCTGTACTGAAAGTTATTTTAAAAACAGTTAATTCTCCAACAGGGAATAGATCAAAGGATAGAAACAAACAGTTCTCAAAAGATTTGCAAACTATAAACAACCATATGAAAGATACTCGAGATTATTAATAATAAGAAAAATGCAAATCAAAGCAACTCTGTGATTTCACAACACACCTGACAAATCAGCAAATATGAAAACAGATAGGAATAGTCAATTGTTGGAGGGGGCTGGCATGCCCATGCATTGTTGGTAGAATAGTGAATTGGCCCAACCATTCTGGCAAGCATTTTAGAATTGTAAAAATAGTGACTAAAATGTCCATATTCTTTGACCCATAGATCCAACTGTTAGGCATATACCATAAAAGAAGTCAAAGAAAAACGATTATTTGTATTAGCAAAGAACTGGAAACAAAGTGTATGCCCATTGTTTGGGGCAAAACAAGTGGTAGTGAATGAATGCAATGGAACCTTGTGGTGGAAACAATGAATATAGTGAACTCAGAAAAGGGTGGGAAATCATACAAAGTGAAGAAAGTGCACCAGGAAAACAAATATACCTAATGGCTACAGTATAAACTGAAAGAACAATGAAAAAAATGAAACTCAACATTGTGTAATTTGTAATGATCAAGCTTGAACCTGAAGAAGAAAGGAGAAAAACACCTCCTTCTCTTCTTTACAGAGGTGAAGTAGGCTTTGGGTGTGTGTTACTTTGCATCTACTGTCAGACTTAATAATTGTGCTGTGGAACTGGTTCATTGTCGGGGATTATATTTCTCTTTCTCTTTTTTTGGTTCTATTTTTTTTTCTTTTAGCAAGGGATAATAACTCTTTGGGCAAGGCAGGTGTACATTTAGCACCTTTAGAGATGTAGAAACCAAAGGTATCAATAAAGCAGTTATGTGCTCAGTCATTTTTCAGTCTCGTCTAACTCTTCATTACCCTATTTGGAGTTTTCGTTCTGAAGTGGTTTGCCATTTCCTTCTCCAGTTCATTTTACAAATGAGGCCAATAGGGTTGAGTGACCGACCCAGGATCACACAGGTTGGTAAATATTTGAGGCCGTATTTGAACATAGAAAGAAGAGTCCTGCTGACTCCAGGCCTGGTACGCAATTCATTGCATCACCAGATAGAAAAAATAACTTGACCATACAGAGTCACTGTGAGATTTGGGGAAATAGGAAACTGGTTAATAGAGAATAAGAAGTAGAGACATTCATATGTGGCCAGTGGAAAAGAGTAACTGGTAATAGGCCTGAAGGACTGGTATTGAGGCTAGTCTTGGTTCTTGTTCTTCATAAATGTGCTAGAAGAGTGTTTGAATGGTGAGACATCTAAGTGTGCAGATGCCACCAAGCTTTGTCCAGTCATAATGACTTGTCAGGCTGATAGGGATAAATTGCAGGACAACCATCCAACCTTTCTACAAGTGGGTAGAAAAGTGGCAGATAAAATTTAGTGGAGACAAATGCAAGACAATGCATTCGTGAAAAGATGACCCAAAATTATATTATAGTTTATAAACTGACGTATGATGACTTGGGAAAATTGTGATTTGGGAATCTGGGTAAATTGAAAACATCAGACTAATGTACTTCTCTGGCTAAAAATAATAGGGACTGGACTAGTGATTTCATTTCTTCCTCTGGCTCAATCAATAGAATCCTCTGGTGAGGAGTTTCCTGTCTCTATACAAGTCACCACCTTCCTGGAAATTTGTAGAGTAGAAAAATGCCTAGCCCAGAGAGCTTAAGTTACCTGTCTAGAATCAGACAGTGAGTCTGTGTTACAACCTAGGTATCCCTGGTTCTAAGCCACGTCTATCCAATATTCCAGAGTGCTTCTTTCTGTCCAAAACGGCTAACAAAATTCTGGGCATCATCTGCAAAGTTCATGAAATCATAAGAACATCGGCCTAGAATTAGAAGGAATTGATGGAATCCTAATAAAGCTGCCCCCAGCCACAATATTCTAACTTCATTATAGGTCCCACTGTACCTACCTGGCTGGCGCCCTACCTTCACCAATGTCCTAACTTCTTCATGTATGCCTCACTGCTCACTAGAACAATAGGTGTGTCCCTGAACTCATAGTTCTTACAGAACAGCAGGTGTGTCCATGATCCCACGATGGGATCCCAGGCATTATCTCTACCTAGTCATTGCCTGCAGAACCATTCCCACAGAAACAGGTAATCACAATCACACCATTATTCATCTAGCCCAAGACAGGACCACAATACTTATTTATCTTGACCAGACAGGGCCACAATAGTCAGCCAACTGGAGGGCAACATGATCAGAATGTTTAACCACCAAACCATAGATGAGACCCCTCCTTTATTACCTAATCCCTTAACGAACCCCTCCTGCCTTTTTAATATTCATGATTTCTGTTATGTAATTGCATCTTTACTCTATAAAAATCCATCTTGCTTTCTCTGAAGTTGCTGGTTCCTCTTGGAACTTAGCCTGCTTCATGGGAGGCATCAATCTCAATAAATGTCTGTCCCTGGATTAGAGGTGGTCTGACTCTGAACTCTTTGAGATGGTTCCACCACAACACATCATGAAGCTCCAACAGTTTGGGGATGGGTACAACCCCTACCCGCAGCAGAACTTCAAAGATATGTTACAGATGAACAAACTGAGGCCCAGGGGTGGTTAAGTGACTTGTTTACAGTCACATTCATTGCAGGTAAGACTCGCCATATTGGTTAATAGAATCTATCCAATCATCTTTCCAAAATTACATTAAAAGCTCCATGGTTTGGGGCAATCACATTATAGTAAATGCTTAGCTTTATTTTTTTTTACAATAATTTTAAATGACTTTCAGGAAAACAAAGCTTTGTTTCTTTAAAAATTACATCATTTTGCAGGGGTTGCTTGGGAAGACTGCTCATGATAAAATTAAAGATTACAGATTTAGATGGAAGAAACCTTAGCAAAAACCATTTCACCCAAACTTTTGGTTTTTATCTATGTGGAAACTGAGGCTGAAGGAGGTAGAAAGGCTTGCACACAGTCACACACTTTATAAAAAGAAATACTTCTTTAGTAGTTGAATCCATATAGAATCAACATGGTATATTTGTAGGTAAAACAGAATTAAAGTAAGACACGATTTAAATTTCAAAATTGTGAGAGATTTCTGTTTTATCTCGTGATTCTAAACTTTCATTCTGGTGGGGTAGTAGCATGTGAGAGAAGCCATTATTCAGTTGGGTGCTGGGCTGTTTTCTTCCAGGGCTTAGAAAATAGCCACGAACATGTAAGAGTTAAAGGATCTCTTTGAGGTGGTCTATCTTTCCATCTTTCTTGCTCTGACTCAGTAAGACATGGCTACCTGACTCACTTGACTTGAGTGTGGTGGTAGTAGTGGGTGGGTGAGGTCTAGGGTCATGCACACACTAGCACATCGAATGGGGAAAGCAGAGGGTAATTATTATCCAACAATTAACTCTTGCCTCAAAGTCATTTACCTCTTATATAAAAGTTGCCTAGAAACCTACAGTGACATTTCATGGTTCATGACATAGTTCTTATTTGTCCTTGATTTTGTATTTGATGAAAGGTCACCAGTATCTGGTAAGTGTCAAGTACAGACAATGTGATGATAATTATTTTAATTATATACTTATATGACAGTCATATTGAAATAGGGTAATAGGAGCATGGATATAGAGGCTGAAAGAGATCCCAAAGGTCATCCAGTCTAACCTTCTCATTTTTCAGATAAGGAAAGAGAGGCTCAGAGAGTTAGATGACTCGTCCAAGGTCACACAGGCAATAAGTAGGAGACCCCAGGTTCTCTAACTTAAGTGTCAAACCTCATTACACTATACTGCTCTGTAAAAGGTTAACTTATTACATAGTGTGCATTCAGGAGCTGTAAGTAAGAACCAATATTATAAAACTGATTCATAAAATCTTTTAGTAATTTTAAACTTTATTAACATGAATAATAGATGTGAGAAAAATGAGATCTAAAAAGAAATTTATTCCAGTTTAAGACAACAGGTTTTATGCAAATTGTACCCAATTTATTCTTATTTTGAATTCTGTTACCAAAAAAGTGGCTATTGCAGATGAGAAATCTGTGTCCCACCCATGGTGAGCAAAATAGATGGCCATGCCAGCTGTCAGGAAAAAAAAATCTGATTTGCCTTTAAATGCCAGATGGTTTCTTCTATACATAAAAAGGTATTAAAGTCTAAAAACTTTAAAATGTATAATGACACAAGGATTTTGTGTAGACGGAATATATTGCTGTAAGACAGAAATGTTGGAAACCTTGTTTTTAGATTTCTCAAACAACGTTGAACAAAAAATCTGATAATATAAATGGTAAGAGTAATCCTGTGTTAGGATTACAAAAGTCTTAATTTTGAAATGTCCCTTCTTAAAGTTAAAGGTTTCTTGATTAATGAACCTTAGGACTTAATTCATCATATTTAAAGCTAGAAGAGACCAGAGAGATCATTAAGTCAGCCACCCCTCATTTTGCAGTTTGGGAATTGAGGCTTTGATCTACTCAAAGATTACAAAGGTAGTAAGTAGACCAACTGGGGTTCTTCTGACTTTAAATCCATTTCTGAGGGTTCCCATAAGTTTATGAGGTAATATTTATTAGCTGTGAAATTTCATTGCCAACATGCTCCTCAAGTAGCCCCTGAAAATTTTGAGACGAAGACCTGGCAAAATTCCATGAGACCAATCCCAAAGTTGCTGTTGACTATGTGGCAATTGTGTTAAGCTCCTTCAATTCCTCTCCTTCTCCTCCTCAGAACTTAGTAGCATCAGTCAATAAACTAGAATTTATTAAACACTTATTGTGTGATAGACCCTGGGAATACAAATACAAAAATGAGACAGTTCCTCCCCTCCAGGAGCTTATATTCTACTAGATTCTTTCCTCTTACTCTTTCGGAGGAAGTCTATAACTCCCACCTTCTCTAGAACCATGTTCCAGCCAGCCTTCCCCTCTCCCACCCCAACCACCTTCCCTTCAATCTATCTTTCCAATGACTCTTTCCTACCTGAATACCAACATTCAGGTCTTCCTCTGATCCTTGTATTACATCCAGTTAGCATACCATCCTCTTCCTGCTCCCCAGACTTCTTGAGCGGCCTTTACCTGATGTCTCCGCTTTCTTTTCCCCCACCCTCTCTCCTCAGCAGTTTGCAGCATAGATTCCATCACTACAAAGGCACTGAAATTTCTCTCTCAAGTGTCACCAATGACTTCATAACTGCCCAATCCAATGGCCTTTATTTTGTCCTCATTTATTTTTCCTCTCTATATCTTTTGACACTCTTGAACATTTGCTCTCCTGGTTATTCTCTCCTCCTAGGCTTCCTAGACATCACATTCTCCTTTCTGTCTTCTTCAATAGCTCCTTATTCTCTTCCTGAATATTTATGGTGCCTATTATCCAAAATTCAGTCCTTGGCCCTCCTGTTTTCTCTCTAAACTCTTTCCTCTAGCATTTTCATTCATTCCCAATGTTTCAAGTATTACCTCTACACAAATGAATACCAAGCCATTATTTTTTTTAACTCTGACCAATCCCTTTCCATGGACTATCGCCTGCATTCCTTCTTCTCATATGTCTCTTAGAATCTCATTTCCTTCAAGACCCAACTCAAAAGTCACCTTCTATAAGAGGCTTTTCCTTATTCCATGCCACCTCCTCACCCCCACTCTAAAAACAGTGACCTTGTATTCATTTTGTATGTACATTTATGTTGTCTTCCTGGATGAAATATAAATTCCTTAAGGACATGAGAGTTCTCTATACTGACTAGATCCTAGATCTAATTCTAATTCCTGTCATTCACCCAGGTTCCCATGTTCAAAATTATCATTTTAATTACTATCTCCTGCAGATTCTAAACTCTTCTTGCAACTGTCCCAATCTGTCTGCTTTCACCATCACTCCCTATTTCCACTTCTAGTAAAAGTCACCATTACTATCTGCCTGAATTATTTCAATATGGTGCTGGAAAATCTGCTTCTACTTTTTTTTTAATTGATTTGTTTATTTACTTTTAGTTTACAAAAAATTCCACAATTCCTTGAGTTTCAGATTTTCTCCCCTCCTGCCCCCCAACATAGCAGCTTGCAATCAAGTATAGGATCTGCAAATACTTTCACACTGGACATTAGTCTGGTTGTATAGAAGGGTTGCAACCAATGGAATAAACAATGGGAAAGAGGAAACAAAACCAAACATGAAAAAGAAAGAGAGCATGTAGTTTGCTTCAGTCTCCATTTAAACTCTGTTTTTTCTAAATCTTTCTCTGAATGTAGACATCTCCTTCCATTCTGAGTCTTTTAGAATTGTCTTATGACCTTGCATTGCTGAGAAGAGTCCAGTTTATCAAAGCTAGTCACACATACGTTGTGTCTGTCGTTGGGTACAAATTTCTCCTGGTTCTGCTCTTCTCACTTAGCATCAATTTGTATAAGCATCTCCAGGTAAATATGAAGTCCATCTGCTCATTTCTTATAGAACAATATTCCATTACATTCATATATCACAACTTGTTTAGCCATTCCCCAATTGATGGGCATCCCCTTTCTGCTTCTACTTCCTATCTTCCCCCAAATTATCCTTCATACTGCTGCAACGCTGATCTTTTTATGCAGATCTGACCATGTCACTACTCTGCTCAGAACTCATGAATGCCTTGCTATTTATTGCCTCCTGAATAAAGTTCATACTAGTCTGTCATTCCACAATCTGGTGCTATGCTGTCTTTTCATTCTTTTCTAATATTGTTCCTTTCTGCATAAGCTAAAGTCCATCCAAAGTAAATTACTCATTGTTTTTTAATCCATGATTTGCCATAGATGTTCTTCCATCAATGCTAATTATGCTGAATATAACCTCTCTGCTTCCTAGCAGTTGAGTTTCCATAAAAGGGCATGGTCAAAAGATATCATTAGTTGTTTGAGCCAGCCTTCTAGTGATGAACCTTTCCATCAAACCCATATTTTCTAAACTTTGGGGTTATAGGATGTCAGCAGAGCATGAGGAAGATCAGCATGGTCACCTTCCTTACTGCAATTCTGGGAAATTATCTTCCTGATTATTTTGCAGCTAATAGAAAGTAAGTTTCCATCCCCCCTCCCCCAAAAGTTTTGCATTGTGTTTATCAGCACCATTAATCTTAAAATATGCTGATCATGAAAATTGACAAAGCAAGGAAATTGGAATATTCATGTCTCTACAGAGAACATTTTGAAATTTTTAAATGAGATTAGTCTTTGAGATTCCCCTGTACATAAATAGATAAATTCATGGAACCAAAATGAACTCCCCAAACCTTTTCTCTTTTCCTGACTCTCTTGATGGTACTGCCATGTTTCCAGTCATCCAGACTGGAATCCTTGATTTTTCCCTTTCCCTCACCTGCCACATTCCATCATCTGTTAGTCTTATTTCTACAATGATTTTCATATCTAACTGCCTCCTTCTCTCTACTCTCATCACCACTACCCTAGTTAATTCCATTTTCTCATCAGTATAAGAGCCTCTTTAGCTGTTCTCTCTGGTTTCCATCTTTCCAGCCCTTCCCTACACACTCAGTTGACACAGTAATGAGATCTCATGTACTGTGTCCCTTCCCTTCTCAAATACCTTTAGTTGTTTCTTAGGATCAAATACATGTTCTTAGCCTGGCATTTAAAGTCTTATATAATATAACTCTAATCTACATTTCTAACCTTATTTCACTAAGTCCTTTTCATGGACTCTGTGCTCCAGCTAAATGGGACTCATCACTGTTCTTCCATTTTGTTGTTCTCTTGACAGTAAGGCTGGCCCCTTACCTCCCCTAATTTCTGTTATTAACAATCCTTTCTTATGGTTTTCCTCTTCCTAAGGCCACTTCCCCTACTGGTTCCTTGGGTCAGCAGCACCTCCCCCAGATGGAAGGAAGTCCTTGCTGCTCCATACTAGATTACCCCCATTTCACTAGGACTTCTGGTTAACTCCAGATGTTAGTACAGACATTTTCAAATGTGTAGAGGATTTGTTTAAATGTGATCCTTCAGGTCACACGGAGCTAGTAGAGTTTACTGAATGGAGGCTGAAAGGGAGGGAGGGTCAACATGATCAGACTCACCATCCTCCAACTGAAGTTCTCTGCTGAGTTCTCTGGGAATGGAGTTTGTCCTCTTTAACTCTTCTTTGTCTTTGTTTTAGAAATCATTCTATACAAGCAATGTTTGGTGTCAGATACTTCTGCCAGGTTACGTCTTCATTTTATAGAAGGAGCCTACACTACTGAATAGTTACCATTGAGTTTTTTTTTCTTTAACCAGAAATAAGTTTTTTCCCTCCTGTGTCATAGTATGTGCTCACAAAATAATTTAATACATCTCCCTTTTTTTCTTCCACTCAACCAATCGATCAACAAAAATATTTATTAGTTGCCTACTATATAGCAGGCACTATACCAGGGTCTGGGGATACAGTAGCAAAAATTAAGCAATTCTTGCCCTCAGGGAGCTTATATTGTGTGTATGTGTGTGTGTGTGTGTGTGTGTGTGTGTGCTTTTCTGATGTGTTAGGGGTGAGTTGGGTGGAATGATCCAAGATGTAATGTTATGTTAAGGAATGTTATGTTATAATGTTATGTTATGGAAAGTGAACTCTAGAATTCTAGAGGTGGTATTTCATCTATGTCACAAATTCAAGTTTACTTTTTATGTGACTCTATTCTTTCTTTTTCTGTAAAATAAAATGACAGGATTACATTAGTTCAGGGGTTATTAACTTGGGTCCATGAACTTGCTTTTTTAAAAAAATGTGTTGATAGCTGTATTTCAATGTGATTGGCTTCCTTTGCAATTCTAAGTATTTTATTCATTTAAAAACATTATTCTGTAGAGGAATTTACAGGCTTCCTTCATCAGACTATCAAAGGCATCCATGACATTAACAACCAGTCCTGAATTAGATGATGTCTAATCTAAATATATACATATACATATATATATACATATATATATTTACAAATATTTATCTCTCCCCTTTCCCATTTGAAAAAAAGAGGAAAAAACCCTTCCAGCAAGTACATGCAAAAAAAAGTCTAGCAAAACCAAATTCCCACATTGGCCATGTCCAAAAATGTTCTTCTGGATTTTAAGTCAGTTACCTTCAGCTCTCTAACAGAAGGTAAGTCCCGATTCACATTCAGTCTTCCAGATACCTGGTTTATTATTTCTATCAGAGTTCAATCAGAGTTCCAAGGTCTTTCAAAATATATTTTCTTTTTAATGTTGTTGTCATTGTGTAAATTGTCCTCTTAGTTCTGTTTACTCTGAATCAGATCATAGAGTCTGTGATGTGCTCTCTCACCAATATTTACAGAATCTATGGGAAAGTAGACTCAAGGTTAGAGAATGAATATAGTAAAAGGGTTACTTATAGCTCCTAATCAAAGGAGATCTTTTTCTGAATTTCTCCTTAAGTATGGTGGAACTTTCTATTGTGTCCTCAGAGTTTTTTCTAAAAGCTGTCTTTCCTGACAGTGTCCACTTGGTTGTTAGTGCTGATGTACACACGGCCACCATCATCGCAGTTCCTGGGATTACACTAGGACACTGATAAAATGTCCCTTCAGGGCACTTTCTGAATATCACAAGACCAAAGCAGAAAGGAGAGAAACACTCTCCTATTCTTTTCCCCAAGCTCTTCTCTCCTGGGGTTGGCTGGCACTGTACTCTCCTCCGCATTAGCCAGAAAACAGATTGTCTGTGCTTGCTACTAGCTTGCTATTTCATAGAAGATCTATGGGGGCATGGCCAAGTTCATTAGCTGCTTCACGTCATCCAAAGACCTTCCTTCTTTCTTCAAAACTGATCGAGGATTTTTTTCACAATAGTTAAAATACTTTTAATATATGAAATGGTTGATTCAAAAAAGACCCTCTTGGCCTTCTTCCTATCTACTTTATACTTCTGATTGACTGATTCAATAGAAAAGTTGGGTCCTCTGTAATAATTATGGTAGAGGTATGGAATATCCCTTTTACAATTGGATCATAGGATTTAGAACTAGGAGGGAGTTTAAAAGCCATCTTACATTTTGAAAGTGTAGAAATTCAGTTGCTTTCCCACTGCTTGTGATGCCATTTTCTTGGCAAACGTACTGGAATGGTTTGCCATGTCCTTCTCCAGCTTATTTTTTCAGATGAGGAAACTGAGGCAAGCAGGGCTAAGTAATTTGCCCACAGCTAGTAAATATCTGAGGCTGGATTTGAACTCAGGAAGAGGAGTATTCCTGATTCCAGGCTTGGTGCTACATCCACTGAACCACCTAGCTGCCCCGAAAGTATGGAAAATGAGCCCTGAAGTGGCTGTGACCATATACTACAGTGAGTAGAAGAATTAGAATATTTAAAATGAAACTATATGATCTGGACTTTCAAAAATCCAATTTTACAGTTGTTGCAATCAGAATATAGCTAGTTTGGATGATAGTAATTGCTATAATAATCATGAAAATAACATGATGTCAAGAAAGGAAATAAAACTAGGGTCACTTTGTATTATTCACATATAAATAAGTATTTGTAGGTAACAAGACCAGAAGTAGAGAAGAAAATAAGAATTACAGAGACAGTCTGAATAATTCACATTTGGCTAGTACCTACGGCACCTCTTTCTCTCTCTTCTAATCCCCTTTTCTCCCTTGCTCTTGTGACACACATACTCATCCATCTCTACTAAGTACTCAGTGTGACAATTAAAAGAAGGTCACGGATTCATACCTAAGATAAAGGCCTTGCGTGTTCTTTCCAAAGACAACAGCTGCTAGGAAAAAATTCAGCTCATGCTATGAAGAAGGACTTAATGTAGTAATAATCTTCCATAGAAGACTGCCCCACCCCTTAGACACAAATAGTTTTATCACCACTGTCTATGGGCTTGGATGGTAAACAGCAGATGATGAGACTGTTTTGAATGTTGACATTTTTCTTGGAGGATTGGGCAAAATGATCACTGAAGCTTGGTCCTGCTATAATGAAAACATTGATAGGAACTCATTGTGAAAGCAAAAATCATAGGAAAGTTCGAGGCTGCTTGTATGCCGCTGCAACCCAGACTTTGTCCAGGGGAATATTAGTAGACTTCATTAGCAAACCTACTGGTCTTCCTACAGATGACTTGGCATAACCTGACAGTTTCTAGGGAGTGTTTTATCAAACAGAAGATCTGAACCGCACTGCTACTGCTCTCTGGATCATTTCCTTCATTACCCCTTTAGAGTTCATGTTTTCCCCTTTATAGAATCATGGAATCTCTGAGTTGAAAGAGACCGCCGGGTCTTCTAATCCATAATCCAGAAGGAATAACCTTTACAATATCCTAATGCCTGGTGATAGAAAGCTTTCTACTTTTTGATACATTCGATTTCATGCTTAGACAGTTTCAGTTGTTATAATAATAGTTTATTTATATGTGTAAAGGTATGGGACTTCATTGATTATCTCATTCCACTTTAAAGTGAGATGAAATGATCAGTGGAGTAAGCTTTGTTCCTTAAGAATACTTCTTGGCTGAATTAAACACAGCTGAAGTGTGAACAGAGCCTGTTCACCTCCTTGAATGAATAAAAGCCATTGGTAAAAAAAAAATCACGCCCTGAAAAATTTGTAAATAAAGTTGAATCTATCTCAGAGTCAGGAAGACATTCCAAAGGTCTGGAAGTGGAGAGGACAGAGCAGGGTCATTCAGAATTGAGCTAAGAACCAGAAGCACAGTGCAACCAGCAAAAAGGCTAAGAGAAGACAGAACCAAAATGTGGCAGAGATATTAAAGAAGGCCATCATCCTTACAAGCATCTCAGAGCAAAAGACTTGGGCTAACGTCATACGTACTTATTTAAAAACTGAGGAAAGTCTTAAGGTCTTTTTTTCCCTTCAACTTCCCCTCCTGGTTCCTGTTGTTCAACAGACACTTTAATACAAATCTACTGTTTTATTACTCAAACATTCCTGGTAACCTGAATTTTGCCTCAGTTGCGAAGAGGTCAAAGCTTAAATAGTGTTGGATATACATGCAAAAATTTATGTAGAGAGCTCAACCTTTGCCTGAACATTAAGAATTTTCCTAAGTAGGGGCTAAGGAGCATTGTATTGAGCTCATAAATTTTCATCTAAAATAAACTTCCTGAAGCCAAAATGCCCCTCAGTTTAAAATAAGCTGATTATTCTCACCGGTTGTTACATGTAGAACACAAAGCACTTTTCCCAAAACATTTTCATGAGATGAATAGTTCAAGTAATTGTATGCATAACTTTGTAGATGAGAAAACCGAGGCAAGAGAAGTTATGTGACTTGTCCATGTTAAAACAGATAGTAAATGGTCTGGCCAACTCCCATCTGGATACAAAGCTATGGTTAAGCTCATCTCCTGACTACAAGTCCATTGGTTTTTTTTGTTTGTTTGTTTGTTTTTTGCTGCATCACACTGATTGTTAGATTTTTTTCTTTTATAAAACCCAAATCTTCTTCTTTTCAAAATCCTTTACAATTCTATATCATCCCATTGGATGGAACAAGTTAAATCCCTCTTCTTCACTTGAAAAACTTGAAGACTGGTATCATAACCCCCTGCTTTCTCTTGCATAGGATAAATATACTCTTTGTATAGCCTGAGCTCTAGTCTTCTTACCATTCTTGGTCATCACCTTCTACGTGTTCTTTAGCTTGTCAATGTCATTCCTACAATGTGATTCCCCAAACTAAATACAGATGAGCTCTGACAAGAACAGAGCATAGTGAAATTATCACTTCCCTTGTTCTGAATTTTGTACCTCTCTCAGTGCAGTCTTGTTCCTATTATTCCTCATTCTTGCAACATCTTCTCTTCCCATCATACAGTTCCTTGACAATACCGCTTACTCCTTTTCCTTGGGTATTCCTCACTGGTTGTATGTTGCAGCCTACTTACATCACCAGATACCTTTCCTTTGTCTGCTGTGTGTTACTCATTTGAATTTTTTGGAAGCAGTTATGTTCCATGTCTCCCTACCATGTAGCACCACTAGTAAAAACGTTAAAATTAAAAACACGGGTCTTTGCCTTCATGGGAAGCTTGTAGTTAGTAAAGGAGTATATCCTGAAAGGAGTCCAGCCCACTTTGTTCCTTAGTCAACTCTGATCCCTCACCTCATTGTCTATATGTATTGTCTGTCCTAGATAAACATACCATTGCACAAAACATACCACTGGAAAACTCTCTGGGATGTCCATCCAAATGTATATTGACAGAGAACACTTTGATAAGGTTAGCACCTTCTCTGAAATTATAGTCTTACAGAGGTGCCCAGAATGCTGAGAGATTAAGTGACTTTGCTAAGGATACAAAAGCAATTATGTGTCAAAGGTAAAATTTGCATCGGGATCCAGGATCCATTCTTGGATCCAGGGCCAGGTTATGCAGCCACTATGCTATGCAAATTATGACATTTATTACAGATATAAAAATGAGGCAGCCCATGCTCTCAAGGAATTTACAATTAATAATAAGTTAATAATTAATGATAAGTCATAGAAATGATGAATAGTAGAAAAAAAAGAATGAGTGTCAAGTCCTGTCTTGAAATAATGGTAGTGCTAGTTTGATTAGTCACTTAGTCCTAGGAAGGAAGTCCCTGAGCTGAGTGGATTAACTTCCTTTTCCTCAAGACCTCTTCTATTACATGATGTCCAATACAGACGGCACTTCTCTATTTTAGGAACAGAAGTGGTATCGAAGCTAGAAAGATGCCTGGAGTGGATGGAGGAAATAGAAGCACAAGAGAAATATTTTATTCAACTTCTTGGACTTGCTTTTTTGATTCACAGTTCTATTTGTTGATTTCAAGTAAAAATATTCCTAACTGGTAAGAAGGCTTCATCAATGAACAAGTATTTACTGAGCACATTCTGAGAGCCAAGCTCTGTTCTAAGCAACACGAGGCTTACAGAAAAAGTATGATGTCAACCCTGTCCTTAAGTAACTTATGAGCTAGTTCAAATATAAGACTGAAATTTGTTTTTAAAAAATACTAAAAACTCATTAATTCACTGTTTGTAGACTCATTTGGTCCAGATATTATGGAAAGTACTTTGGAACTGTACCCCCAAAAGCCACTAAAAGTCTTCATACTCTTTGATCCATCAATAGCATGGCTATTAGATTTATTCCCCCAAGAAGTCAAAGACAAAAGGAAAGGGCCCATGTATATGAGAATATTTATAGCAGAATTTTTGGTTGCAAAGAACTGGAAACTAAAGGGATAGATTGAGAAATGACTGAACAAATGATGACATATGAATATAATGGAATATTATTGAGCCATAAGAAATGATGAAAGCAGTGAACTAGGAGAAGTTTTGGAAGATTCGTGTAAACTAATACAGGTTGAAGCGATGTAGCTGATGGAAATGAAGAGTTGGCTGAGCTTCTGGATTCTCCTTAAAGAAAGGTTCTGGGAGTTTTTCACTCTACCCTCCAGCTCTCTAATCCAAGGGACAGAGGTAGCTGAGGGTATTGATGTGGCATGAGGACCAAAACCGAAGCATTCCCCACGATGATGAGTCCCCTAGAGATGAGCTTTTCCTGGGGTGTGAAGAGGGAATGATGATGGTAGAGCTAAAACTAAGTAGCACAAGTGATGGGAAGTGGTGATAAAAATGATTCTCAGTTGATGATCTTGAATGTTCATTGGTGGACGCTTGAGCCATTGGCAGTAGACAGTGACCTCTAACCCTCCAGGAGTGCCCCTAAAATCCTGAGGAAAACATGTAGTCAAGTTCTTGGAATTTGTCCCACCAGTGAGAGTGGGAGTTAAGCTGAGGACCCTCAGAACCCACAGGCACCATGCTGTGAGAAGTTTCTACCTGAGTGCAGGAGTAACAGGAAGCTGCTGGATTTTACTGAGCCTCGAGGGGTGACACAGCCACGTCTGAGCATATGGAAACTCAGTTTGGCAGCAGTGTGGAAGACAGATTAGAATGGGGAGAGAGCTGAACCACTGAGACCAATTATGAGGCTGTCACAATAATCTAAGTGAGAAGTGATAAGGTCCTGAACCAAGGTGATTACCAGTGTAGATAGAGAAAAAGATGCAAGAAATAGGGTGGAGTGAGAAATGGCAAAATTTGAGAGTACATTATATGTGGGAGGACTTAAGGATAACATCAGCAACTTAGGAGACTAGTAGAATCATGATGCCTTCTAGAGCAATGGGAAAGTTTGAAAGAGAGGTGGATTTTTGAGGGAAAAGATGGTTAAATTTTGGAGGAGCAGCTAGGTGGTGCAGTGAATCATGCAGTGCTGGGCCTGGAGTCAGGAAGACTCATCATCTGAATTCAAATGAGGCCTCAGAGACTTACTAGCTGTGTGACCCTGGGCAAGTCATTTAACCCTGTTTGCCTCAGTTTCTTCATCTGTAAAATGAAATGGTGAAAGAAATGCCAAACCACTCCAGTATCTCTGTCAAGAAAACCCCAAATGGGGTGACTAGGTGGTGCAGTGAATAGAGCACTCGCTCCAGAATCAGGAGGACCTGAGTTCAAATAGCTCAAATCCGGCCTCAGATACTTAACATGTACTAGCTGTGTGACCTTGGGCAAGTCACTTAACCCCAATTGCCCTGCCCCCCCTCCAAAAAAACCAAACCCAAATGGGGTCACAGAATGTTGGACATGACTGAAGAAGGATATTTTGGACATGTAGAGTTTGAGATATGTTTAACATATCAAGTTTTATATGTTTAATAGTCAATTAATAACTCAGGATTGAAGATCAAGAGAAAGACTGAGACTGTTACATAGATCTAGAAGTCATCAGCTTAGAGATGGAGGACAATTAAACCCATGGGAGTTGATGAGGTCACAATGAGACAGGGTGTATTGAGAGAAAAGTGAGGGGCCTAAGACAAAGCCTTGGGTAATACCCCTAGTCAGGATATATAACAGGGACAATGCAGTCACCCCAGGAAATTAAGGAAAGCCAGGAGGGAGAGTAGCATCATGAATGCAGTGAGGAGAGAGTAGCCAGGACAAAAGGGTTGTCAACAACATCACATGCAGCAGACATACCAAGAAGAATGTAGGCTAAAAAAGACCCACGGATGTGTCCATTAATTAAGTTCATTTGTAACTTTGGAGAGAACAGTTTTAGATGAATGAGTAGGTCAGAAACCAGACTAAAAAGGATTAAAAGGTGAGTCAAAGGAAAGAAAAGATGTGGAGGTGGTGAATATAGACAGTTTTTTGTAGGAGTTTGGCCTCAGCTTATTCTTCTGTGAAATGGGGATACTCACACAACACCACTCCTAAACTAACCCCATACTTTGTTTTCTTAAGAGAAAATTACTTTATAAAATTTTATAAAACCTTTTTTAAATGTAAGTTATATGTGGGGAATGCAAAAACAGGGTATTTCAGATAAGAACATTATGTTAATTATTCCACATACAGTATACATTAATACACTTTTCTTCTTAATAGAAGTGGGAAGTGGGAATGAGGATGATATGACCAAGGAAGGCCAGTCTCTATTAAGCCAAGGGCACATGGGACATGTTGGAGGGTAGTAGAACATAAATTTGAATGTCAAAGTCAACAAGTCAAGTTGACATATTTATTAAACACCCATTGAGTGGTAGGCACTGTGCTAAGTGGTGGGGGTGAAAAGTGAAACCAAGTTAAATAATGGAGACACACAAAGGATTTTGGATTTAATGTAATAGAAAGCATGGTGGCATTGAACAATTTTTTTATCAGGAGAGTACTTACTACGTCTTGAAAGTACATGTATATTTGCTTTTTGGAGGGGAAGGCAGGGCAGTTGGGATTAAGTAACTTGCCCATGGTTACCCGACTAGTAAATGTTAAGTGTCTGAGGCTGGATTTGAACTCAGGTCCTCGTGATTCCAGGGCCAGTGCTGTATTCGCTGTGTCACCTAGCCTCCCCTTGAAAGTAGATTTTAAGGAAAATATGATCTGACAGGATGAGTTTCAGTGAGGATGGATTAAAGTCAAGGAGGTCATCTAGAGAAGCAGTTGCACTAATTTAAGGCTTAAGTGAAATTCCAACTAATCAGTTTGGGTAATGGTATAAGCAGATAGCACTACTGTCAGATATTGATTCTGAAATTTGCACCACATGGGTCCCAGACTTTTCTGAGCAATCCTAGAAGATACTTTTCTTGAGTACATCAACATGTTGAAAAATAACCTCCGAAGTTGGTTATGAGTCTATGAATTCTATTGGCTATAACACTTCTGAAGTGGTATATACAATTACGATTTTTCAATGCACTAAAATGTATGACCTGTCTATTAATTTTGAACCGGCTGAAGATTATGTGGAATACAATATAGCATTCACTTAAAGCAAGAAGCCATGAGATGAATTTATTGCAGGAGCCATCGAAGGCTTTTGAGTGGGTGAATAACATGATGAAACTAGCCTTTAATGAAGATAACTGTGTCAGGATAAATTGCATTAAGGAGAGATTAAAGTCAGGGTGGCCGACTAGGGAGTCATTTGCATTTATCTAAGCGGTAGATAAAATTCCAACTAATCTAAGTATTGGTATAATCATGTATTACCTATTTTATGAGTTGATTCTGAGATTTGCATCTCATTGGTACTGAACTTTTCTGAGCATCTTTAGAAGATGTTTTTCTTCTCTATTTTGAAAAGAAAATTAGAGATAACTTTTAAGGTGGCTGATATTCTATTAAATAGAAAATTGTGGTGTCTTTCTATGTTATTTTTGTTACAAAAGCATTAAATTGTACAAGATGACTTTTAAAAAATTAATTAGTTTACAGTTTAACCAGTGGTTTTTAGCTGGTTGAAGATGATTTATGACATTAAAAATAACTAGTTTACCTAAAACAAGAAGTCATAAGATGGGCATCCCAACTCTAAATCCAATAATCATATGATAAGACAGAGAAGCACCAGTCACTTGCAATTTGAAGGAAAACTATCATTTCACGTCCAGAGATTGGCAACTGAAATAGCCTAATTATGTGCCCTGTCAAGATTGGTTGAAGAAATTGGGGCTGTTTAGCCTGGAGAAGAATTGGGAGGCAGGGCAATGTGTGTGTGTGTGTGTGTGTGTGTGTGTGTGTGTGTGTGTGTGTGTGTGCGTGTGTGTAGATGAATTTACAAGTATGCCTTAAAGATATTGCAGGTTTGGTTCCAGACTGTAGTAAAGTGAATATCACAATAAAGCAAGTCACGTGAATTTTTTGGTTTCTCAATGCATGTAAAAGTTAAGTTTACACTGTACTGTAATCTTTTAAGTATGCAATAGTAACATGTCTAAAATGTGTATATACCTTAATTTAAAAAAATTTTGTTGCTAAAAATGCTAATCGTCATCTGAGCCTTCACTGAGTCATGTCCTTTTGCTGGTGGAGGGTCTTTCCTTGATGTTTATGGCTGCTGACTGATCAAGGTAGTTGGGGTATGTGTGGCAATTTCATAAAATATGGCAACATTGCAATTTGCCACATCTATTGACTCTTCCTTTCCCTTGAACACTTAAGAGGCCAGTGGAGGGTTCTTAAACATTTACTGATAAAGTCTGAAGTCTTATATATGCACAATTCAGAAGTTGCACCAAAACAATTACAATTGTAAGACCACAGATCATGGATCACAGATTACCCATAACAGATATTATAATAATAATGAAAAAGTTTGAAATATTGTAAGAATTACCAAAATGTGACATAGAGATATGATGTGAGCACATGGGAAAGGGGTGCTGATAGACTTGCTTGATACAGGGTTGCCACAAACATTCTGTGTATAAAAAAAACCCCAACATATTATCTGTGAAGTATGATAAGCCAAGATGCAATAAAATGAGGTGTGCCTGTGCATAATTTTAAACATGTACATACACATGTGTGTGAGTGTGTATGTGTGTGTATGTGTGTGTAGAGCTGTCCTAACATGGAACACACTGTTTCAGTGGAATCTCCCTTACTGGAGTTCTCAAGCTAAGGCTAGACAACCACTCATTAGAGGTGTTATTGAGGGAATTCTTGTGTTCTGATATGGGCTGGACTAGAGAGATAACCTCAGAGGCCCGTTCCACCTCTGAGGGTCTATGACTTGTAATGTTTAAGCAGTATTGTTTTTCTGTTTTTAGTCATTCTTGGTGATGATAAATGATTTTCAATTATCCACAAATATTGTTCTTGTTGTTTAATAGTTTTTCAGTAATATCTGACCCTTTGTGATACTATTTGGGGTTTTTGTGGCAAAGATACTGGAATGGTTAGCCATGTCCTTCTCTAGTTCATTTTACAGATGAGAAAACTGAGGCAAAGAGGTTAAGTGACTTGCCTAAGGTAACACATCTAGTAGGTATCAGAGACTGGCTTTGAACTCAGAAAGATGAGTATTCTTGACTCCAGGCCCGGAATTCTATCCACTGCACCATCTAGCCGCCGCCATGAACATAATCTATTATTTAATTCTCCGATTCCATGGCATTGTGCCAGGCAGGTGAGATGGGGTAGAGCCCATGAAGAACACTCAAGCCCCTATGTTCAAGATCATTTTGAACCTGAAGCTCAATTGTTTAATTCAAATATTTACTCCAAAAAGGAGTACAAATTGGTAGGCCTAACTAAGCACAAAGGTCTCAGCACCAGCAGAATCCTTTTAAAATTGGGATCCCTTCCTAATTGATTGGTATCTAAGCATTTGATTTTGCCAGGGGAGGACATGGGGAAGATACATAGCAGAGAATGTATTTACTAATTCTCATTTCAGATAGGACAGAAACAAAATCCCTGAGGACAAGAAAATAATGCCCAAGGTAAGAAAAGTAAGAAAATAGGGTTATGTTTGTTTCATGGCATCAAGGAGACAAAATTCCGGTTGCAGAAAATGTGGGGTCGGCCAAGCCTGGGTTTGTTTCTAAGTGTGCCAAGTCATTTCTATACGAAATATCATAGGATCAGTTAGTCAGGCCAGAGCAGTCTCCTCATTTTACAAATGCCAGGATCCTGGGGCCCAGAAAGGGAAGAGGACTTGCCTAAGGTCAAATGCCTGGTAAGTAGAAGGTGTTAAAGCTTGTGGCGGTTACCTCTAGAAAGGCCTGTTAACTCTGCACAATCATATTATGGATGACCTTGGGAGATGGGGCATAGCATTGAAATAAATTGTGCATCTGTATTGGGAAAGATAGTACATTGAGAGGAAAATGAGAAAAATGGAGAGGTGTAAGAGGAGGCAGAGAATAGGAAATACAAAAATGGGAACAGAAGCTGTGAGAAAAGAAGAAGATGGATAACAGCATAGGAAAAGGAAGGAATGGGGGTAATGGAGAGCTTCATTTTCCACCCTAACCTCCTCACTATTTTATATGTCCTCTTGAAATCTGGCATGAGAAGAGAGTCATAGAACTGGAAGGGACCTCTGAGATTATTGTGTCCCATATTCTCATTTTATAGATGAAGAAAACCAAGGCGCACAGAGATGACATGACTTTTTCAGGATCACACAGCTAATAATAGTGTTTCAGTTTGGAACCCAGTTTATCTTTACTTCATGTCTCCTACTATATCCACTCTACTCTGCTGAGGGTTCCCAGGTCCTTTGTAATTGGGTATATAGGTAAATTTTCTCCAAAGTACGTAGTATTTTGTCCTCTGAAGTTTGAACATAGGCACAAACATGGAGCCTAAAGGTTAGAGTGAGGATTAAGGCCCTGCTCCTCTATGAAACATCATGAAACCTTTGGTTAGTTTGAATCAATCAAAAGAATATAGAGAGATTCTATCCCGGGAGAAAAGGCTCTCTCTGTGGAAGTCAGGTGATTCCAAGGAGCTCTTAATGTTTCTGAGACTGGTGGCAAGCTCAGTTCTAAAGTTCTAAAGGCACATCAACCTATATAGTGAGCAAAGTTGCTTTAGGAATGAGCCAGGACTCTGTTCTATCTTGATTTCCATTATCAGACATAAAAACCAAGCCTAGGTTAGCACTAATCCAATGGCCTTTTCTCAGTGTTCATCCTTATTGACCTCTCTTTGAGACTGTTGACTAAAAGAGATCTCCTATTTATTCTCTTTTTGCTGGGATTTCATAACACTATATATACTTCTCCTAACTCCTCCAACCATTTCTTCTCTAAGAGAAGATTTGATGAAACCATCAAATCTAACTCTCTCATTTAATAAATGATGAAACTGAGGCACAGGTCATCATGCACATCTTACTTCTTAAATGTATATTCAGAATTCTGTCCTGGTCTTTTCTCTCTACAATCAGTCTTCATGAGTTTCCAGACGTTCTCTTATCATCTCCATGTTGATGACTCTCTGGAATCATATAGAGCTCATCTCTCCATTCCTCTATCATCAACTTCCAGCTAGACATATACTATATACTACATATAGAATGTCAATCCCTTAGGTTTCTCAAACTCAGTGTCTAAAACAGAATCCATTATCTTTTCCCAAATACTCATCTCTCTTTCTAACTTCCCATTTTCTTTTGAGGGAGTGACTATACAGTTTTCTAGGTTCACACCCAAGGATTCATCTTTGCACCACCTAGCTGCCCCCATGAACATTATCTATTACTTAATTCTCAGATTCCATGGCACTGTGCCAGGCAGGTAGCAAAGAACCTATAACCACTTTATAGTTCCTCACTTCCCAAATCCAAACAACTTCCAAAGTTTGTCAATCTTACTTCCGTATTGTCTGTCAAACCCACCCTCCTCTATCCTTAGAGTATTTATCCTAAAGTTCAGGCTCTCACTATCTTTTGTCTGGATTACAAAAGTCTCCTAATGCATCTTCCTTCTTGAAGGCTCTCCCATTTTTCCATTTTATCCCCCATACCATTGTCAAATTGGTATTCCCAGAGTGTATCAGATACTTCAAGTGAAGATACTTCAGTGAATGAATCCTTGTTGTTTCAAGGTAAAATAGAAACTTCTTTGGCATTTAAAAACTTTCCTCATCTGGCTCCAACCTATCTTCCTAAACTAATTTCATGTTATTTCATCTCACATATTATTTTGTATTTCAGTCACACTAACCTACCTGAGGTTCCCTACCTCCCTTACAGATACTTGATCTCTCACTTTTCTTTCTTTACGCAGGCCTCATTCCTAGAATAGCCTCCCCACCTCTCATATAGAATCCTTACCTCCATTCAAAGCTCACTTTAGGTGCGATCTCCTACATGAAGCCTTTCCTGACCTGTTCCCCATCTGTTGAGCACCCCAACTCCCTAAAGTTACTGTGTATTTGTTTGTAGACAATTCATACTTACTATCTTACTAATCTGTGTGTATGTTGTTTCAGCTAAGTAGAAGGGGGGCTCCTTGAAGGTAAAAGGTTTCTTTTTTCTGGTAGTATCCAGTGTGGTATGGTACACATAGTAGGCATTTAATGTGAATAGACTTACTATTGATGAAACAAACTGATAGCTCATAGAACTGGAGTGGGGAGAGACCTTAGAAACCGTCAAATCTAACTCCCCATTTTGCAGATGAAAAAACTGAGGCACAGAGAAGTTAAATGATTTTCTCAGTTTATACAGCTTGTGTCTAATTTAACAATTTAAACTGAAATCTAACTCTTAATTCCAGCATGTCACATGATTGATCAAGAACTGCATATATAGGCAACAGAGCTACTACTAGCTTTTTTGTTTATTTGTTTGTTTGTTTGTTTTGGGGGGTGGTGTTGGTCTATGTCTGGGAAATATACCATAAATCACACCCAGGGCAAGTGTTAGGAAGTCTTTTCTCAGTGAGAGTAGAGCGAAATATAGAACAGTATGGGGAGACAGGCCCCTAGCATAGCTGGGTGAGCAGTTTCTGGGGAGAATGCCATGTGGGGATGGAAATATGTTGAGTCCACCATCTGGTAGCTTCCTATGCTAACAAGATACTAAACCATGTTGTTTCTATAAAGATAAATGACCTAGAGTACACTATCAGTGCCTCCATTTACATTTTAGTCCCCCTAGGGCAAAGGTTCTGTCTCCTCTCATCCAAGTTACAGCCCTGTATAAGTGTGCCTCACTTTAAGCAAATACCATATGTGTAAATTCAGATTCACAAATTAGATTAATTAGGGGCTAATTTCACACTCTTCATCATAATGCTTGACTTACTGTACACACTTCCTGTGTGTTTACAATTGTAGGACTGGAAGCCCTCTACTCTAGATGCTTCTAACTCCAGAGCTTTGCAGGGGGTTTTGTCTCTGGCATGCTGAAAGGCTACTAGACCATTCACCTCCCTTGGCACTGACTTTGATGGGAGGTGCTCTTTCCTATTGCCCCTGGGCTTCTGGTCGCCTTTTTCTGCAATGCTTGGGTACAAAAGCCACTTAGTTTCTCATTGGATGTCTGTATCATTTCAGTCTGGTATGATTTTTAGGCTTTTTCTAGAGCAGGCTTTTGGGGAGCTGGACCTCCTTCTTACATTTATGCAGCTATTTTGGCCAGAAGTCCCAACATATGCTCTTTGGTGCAGCCTGCTCATTCCTACCTTCTTGTTTTAACTCATGTTGTTCCACCTGCCTGGATGTTTTCCCCTACTTCTCTCTATTTATCTCAATATTAGCATTCCTTAAGGGACATCTCAGACTCTACCCTCCCTATGAAACCTGTCCTGACAACTCCAGTGACTATCTTCCCTTCCTCACTGCTACCAACCCCCCACCACTTTCTTTTGCCGTCTTCTATTAACATGTAATTATATTCAATTGAGCACTTCATTGCGTACACTTTTAACAATGTTCCTAATTGTTTCATGTTGAATGCTTGAATGCATGTAAAAATGTCTTCCCCCGAAGTTCTATGACATCAGGAACTATGCCAGTTCCTTTTGTATCCCCTAAAGGGCCCAGTCCATTGCTAGGTACATAGTACTCTCCTTTGTTGTGTTATCATCGGTGTCCTATCCCCCTATGTGCGGACATACCCCCAGGGTTTTATCTTAGGCCCTTTCCCCATCTCTCTCTACATTCTCACTTCATGATCACATTACTCCCACCCCATATTGGTTCAACAATAATTACAATGAAGAGGACTCTCAGAACTTTCTATCCATCTCTATCCTTCTCTGTAATTCCAACCCCACATGTCCCACTGCCTAGTTAAGTCCAGTTCCACATCTCCAATTATATATCCCAAAGGTATCTCAGATTCTTCATGTCCAAAGTAGAACTCTCCTCTCTTTTCTTAATTCCCCTAATTCTAAGGGTACCGACATTCTTTTAATAACACAAGTTTGTAGCTCCACAGTCTTTTTGGACTCTTTGCTCTCCTTCACCTTCATTTTCAATCAATCATCACCTCCATGCTATCTTTCCCATTTGTCTCCTTTCTAACAAGACCTTAAATGTTCAAGGTCTCATCCATCCCAGGACCATTGTCATAGTGTCCTCATTGGACTGTCTGCCTCCAGTCTCTCCTTCTGATAGTTCAAGAAGCTTCTTTACTCATCTTTAAGAACCTTTTGTAGTTTGACTCCCCCAACTGTTCCAAGCTCATAAAAAACTCACATTAACACACTTTTTGGTTCAGTCAAACTGATCCTGCCTCTCCTTATACATATATAACACTCTATTTCCTGACTCAGTCTTTTGTTGCTCTGCTTCTTGCTTAGAATGAAATCCCTTCACAATGTGCCTTGTACAATCCCAGTTTCCTTATTTATATAATTTAGTTCAAATACTAATAGGAAGCTTAACCTGAAAGTGATTGCTATCTATTTTGTATAGACTTTGAATTTATTTCTATATCTGTATTTCATGTTTACTTTTTTTCTATGTTGTTTGCTTTAATGAAAGGTCAGTTCTTTGAGGATCATGTTTCACTTTTTGTTTTTGTATTCCTAGAGTCTTGGAGAATTTCCTGGGGCTCTAAGAGATTAAATGAACTCCCAGGATCACCCACCATATGTATCAGAGTTGACATCTGAACTCAGGTCTTCTTTACTACGAGGACAATTCTCTACCTACTGTTGCCTCTTTTCACCTCTCTTAAGATTGTGTTACAGAGTAGGCTCTGATCTGCATTGGTGGAAGAAATTCCTCATTAGACATGTCCTACACGAGTGAAATTACAGGTGTGATTGAAAAACAAGTGAACAACAACAAAAAAGCAACCAGTTCCCACTACCTACCCACAATGCTTAGTATATAATAGGCATTTAGCAAATTAATTGAATGAATATTTGCTGAATGACACTTACTAAATTCCTTTCTCTCTTACTTTCTTCCCTCTTTCTCATTCTCTCTTTCTCCTCTTTTCTATCCCTCTTTCATTTTCTCCTTCCCTCTTTTCTTCTCTCTTTCCTTTTCCCTTTTAAAAATCATTTTATCTCTCTCCCTTCATCCTGTCTCTCTTTTTGTCTGTCTCTTTCTCACCTTTTTGTCTAGCTTTGTTTCTCTGTGTTGTCTCTGTCTCTTTCTGCCCCCCTCTGTCTCTTCTCTCTCATTCTCTTTCTCTTCACACACACACACACACACACACACACACACGCACGCACACTGTGAATTCAACAAAGTTGAAGGAACCTGATCAATGTTGGCAAAGAAAAGCGAAAGGGGAAAAAGGAAAATCACCACTTCTGACAAATCACTATCAGCTAGAACAGACAGTAAAATTGGAAGAGGAAGACAACGTCCAGTTCCCATGCTTGTTGCTGGGTTATTGTTTTATTTTTATTTCCTGTTTTTTTTCATGATTGGAAAGTAGTTGTTGTAAAAGAAAACTGCAAACATTTCCTGTGAAAATAGAGCCTGAAGGAACACTGGACAATTTTGTTGAAACATTTTTTAATACAAAATAGACATATTTCATAAAGATTCATAAATATGGAGACATTCTTTTCCTGGTCCTAAAATTCTTTAGCAGTAAAACTGGCCTAGTATTGTGGAAAGAGTGATGACTCTGGAATCAAGGTACCTAGATTCAAATTCCATTTCTAATGCTTACTATCTATGTGACCCTGGATAAGTCTCTTAAGGCCCCCAGGTCTCAGTTTTATCATTTGTAAAATGGGGGAGTCAGACTAGGTTACATTCAAGTCCACTTCTTATTCTAAATTTTTGATAATATGAAATAAATGCCACAATAGAAATTGGAAGGAGGACTTTAAGAGAGGAGGAAAAATAAAGAAAAGAGGGAAAGAGAAAAAATTAAGGGGCAGAAATAGGTACTACATGAGAGTATGAGGAAACAGATCCAAGTACCTAGATTTAAGAGAGTAAATATGAATGTGGTGGGAGGGCATCTTCCATTTTGCAGTAAAGAGAGTGGTACTGATTCCCTCTCCCTCCTTCTCTTCTCACCCCCAAATCACCAGCTACAACGAGTTATTTGACGTTTTTCAGACCAAAACAATGGTTGTCAAGATATTTCTCAACTTGATCCCTCCTTCCCAGATTCCTTCCCTAATTTAAAATGCTATGGCTGTCTCAGTCAACAAAGTACTTTTGGAGCTGCTGGGGAGGAAAACTATATAATTTTAAATAAATTAAATCTTTTTACCCATTTGGTCACACTATTAATTAGAGTATCAAGCCCATACAGATTCATATTTCTATTGATGTATGGACGTGCTTATGTAACTACCTTCTCCTAAGTCCAGTAGATATGCTTAAAAAAAAAAAGTCTAGCATTTCCTTGGCATTTTTTCTATCTTTAGATAAAGAAAAGGGGCAAAGAGGAGGAGTCTGTATACACACCTGCTTTCTGAAGTAACTTTTCATTATAGCAGCACTGTCTTCCTAGCAGAGCTAAGCTCACACACAAATCAACACCTACTAGCTCTTCAGAAACAGCACGAACCAAATTGTTGCTTAGAAATAGAGAGACACTGAAAGACATTGCTGCTGCTGTTGGCATCTGCTGCTATAAATTCAGATCCATGGAGCTGTTTTTAAAACTTGGCTGGGTTTTCATGATAGGGGAAAAAATACTAAATCTGCTTTCCCTTCATGTATCCTTCTCCTTCCTTCCTTCAGCCCCTCCCCCCACTTTTTTCCCCCAGCCTACCCCCTGATCACTATTTTCTGGTGCGAACACCCACCTTTGGTTGTGGATTATCTTTTTTTTTAAGTTGAGCTATTTTTACTGCATCACACTCTAGTCAGAAAACAGACTTGACCAAAATTATGACAAAATTAATAGCAAAATTCTAAAAAAGCCAAGTGGCACAGTTGTTAAAAGTATCAGGAATCAAGAAGACTCCTCTTCCTGGGTTCAAATCTGGCCTCAGACACTTCTTAGCTGTGTGACTCTGGGCAAGTCACTTTACAACATTTGCCTCAGTTTCTTTATATGGAAAACGAGCTGGAGAAGGAAATGGCAAATCACTCCAGTATCTTTGCCAAGAAAATTCCAAACAGGGCCACAAAGAGTTTGACATGACTAACCAATAACAAAAACCAAGCAACTTCAAAAGACTTAAAAACTCTAATCAATGCAGTAATAATTAGCCATGATTCCAGGAAGCCATGGTAGCATAATGAACCATAATACCTATTTTGGAACAGAGAGGTGATAGACTAAATATGCAGAATAAAAGACACATTTTTAGATGTGATCAATGTAAGAATTTCTTTTACTTGACAATGCATACTTGTTTTTGTTTGTTTGTTTTTTGCTTTTTTGGAGGGGGAAAGGCAGTGCAATTGAGCTTAGGTGACTTGCCCAGGGTCACACAGCTAGTAGACTATGCATATTTTTTAAAACACTTTTTTCTTCTTTTCTATTACTAATGGGGGAGAAAGGAGAAAAAACTACTTGATAATTGAAATACATATAAAATAACCTCAACAGACAGGAGCACAGGTCTTTTTCATCTTAGAGAATCTATCTACAATATCATTTATGGATAATTTCTTATAATTTTCTGGGGAGAGATAGTGAGAGGTAAAATTAATTGAAAAAATAAAATCCCTCTCTCAAGTGATTTACAGCCTAGAGGAAGGAGAGATCCTGGTAAACTGGAACTGTCAGGAGAAAATGAATCTTGAACTAGGTCTTGAAGAACAAGTTATTCTGGTGCTTAGCACAATGCCTCTACTAAGGCATAGGTGCTTAATAAATACTACATTGATTGACTTAGATGAGTAGAGATCAGAGTGAAGGACTTTCAAGATAGGGAGAAAACTGGAGAAAAGAGGCAGGAATGTTGTGTCTGGAGTTGGAAGTGGTGAGATTGTATCCATAGAGTGAAATGAAACTTTGTAAAAAGGGAGGCTTTATTGTGGAAGAAAAATTTGTAAAAGGCTTTGTCATGGGCCAGATTGTGGTAAACCTTAAATGCCAAGATTTGGAGTCTATATTCTATACAGAGAGACAGTGGGTTTCTGAGTAGCAGCACAAAGTTTTATTTTAGTAAGACTATTTGTCAATGCATGTAGGTGGGACTGGAAAAGGTAATGAATGACTAGAGGTAGAAAGACCAATGAGGAGATAAATTTTGAAGTGAGATAATAAAAAATAGGAATGGCAATAGGAAACAGTGGTTGAGCAATAGAAATGAATATTTAGTAATAATAAGGGAGGTAATGTGAAGGAAGAATTGATGAGCAGGACTTGATTGTGGGTGGTGAAGAAGAGAGAGGAAAGTCAAGGATAACTATAAGGCTTTGGGTTTGGATGACTGGAAATTATTATGCCGTTGGTACAAAACATGAAGGGGAAACTGGTTTGGGAGAGAAAGCTGATGAGCAGAGCCAGAATATTAACATGTTTTATACCTCAGACAAGCTTTACAAAATGCAGCTGGGGCAAGGGGTGCAAGAAGTTCCTTCAAATCAACTTTTTGACAATCAGTTCTGTTAGGCTGTATATGTGCAAGGACAGAGCCCCCCACGGACATGGCAAAGTCACTGCCTTGGGGACAGGGCTGCCTGGAGCTCAGCTGACAGGAGGAAGGGAGTGACATCTATTTAACAACTTCTCCTCTGCTTCCTCCTCCTCTTCCTTTTTCTCTTTCTCTTCCTTCTCCATTGTTGCTATGCTTTTGGGATCAGTGCTACTAATATATATTTTTTTAATTTTGGGACCCTGAGGCAAAGACTCAATTACCTTGCCCTAGTCATGCCCTTGCTGAGGAGTTTGGCTTTAGATGTATGGAGTTTTAGGAAATTAAAAGTCATTCAAGTAGACTTGTTCAGCCTAACAACATTGAAGAATTTCAGCTCTGGAGACAGAAGTTGATATTGGAGAGATATATTTGAAAAATTATCCATCAATCAATAAACCACTTGACAATCATTTATTAAGTAGTACTTACTACATATTTGGCCCTTATGGAAGCAGTAGTGTAGGGGGATGGATAGAAATCTGGCCTCAACAACAGGAAGACCTGCCTTCTAGTCTCTCCTCTAACACTTTAAATAGGCAAGTCACTCAATCTCTCCGGGCCAAAGGTTGCAGTTCTCTGAGTTGCAGTTGCAGAGCAGGCAGTGATTTGCATTGCAACGGGGAGTTTTCTCAATAAATGTTTATTATACCAGCAAAAACACTGGCCCAGTAAAAAAGAAAAGTGTTAGATCCTGGGGACACAAAAACAAAAGTGTGATGAAAGTGTCACTGCCCTCTAGAAGCTTACATTTCAGAGACCAGGAAAATAGATAGCATCTAATTCTTTTTGCTCTCTGTATCCAGGCAATATGCTGATTTTTAAAAAGGGAATTTAAGTTTGAATTACCTCTAGGACTTTTGATATAACAAAGTAGGTGCCCCAACGTACTCTCTCTTTGATTTGCCCCCACGAATGCTCAAAGTTCTTTTAATGAGAGGAAGTGTTGTTTATTAGGCAATCAGAAATAAGTCAACACGCATTTGTTGAGTGTCTAACATGGGCTAAATTTGTGTGAAGGAGTGAGGATATGAAGACTAGCAAAATCAGTCTCTGCCCTCAAGAATTTACAGTCTGATGAAAATAAAGCCACAGATGCAATGGTTCTAGGTGAGGATGATAAACTCACATTTTAAAACTTTAGTTTTAAAGCCCAATGTTGACGATTTCTTGAGATCAGATTTTGATCATGATGAGGAGAAAACAAACAAAGAGGGTATAGGATGCCTGATAAGGAGGAAGAAAGGAACCAGAAGGGAAAGCACCAAAGACAAATAATTACATCAGAATTTTGCCCAGCTGTGGCCTTGTCCACGGACTTTCTAAAGAGTGTTCATGCTTCTTTAAGAGCCAGGGTTATCCCTGGAGCAATACTACAAACAGAAGAAGACAAAAAGTTCTTGTCAAGGTGTTTTTTAGGATGATAAAAGAGAATATAGTTTTTTACATCTTTGTCTAGTGATTGTACAAATGTCTCAGGATGGGGCACAGCCCAAAGGATAGGAAGAACAGGAAGGTATGTCACGTTCTACTTTGGTCCCTCTGCCAGTTAGGAATAAAGTTGAAAGCTGCCTAGAATTCCTGGGTAGCTATCTAATTTTCCAACTGCCAATCTCAAAAACTAACGACAATTTTAACAATGTAAGAATAGACTTTTGATTTGTAGAGGCTAGGGGTCCAGGAAATATTCCAGGAGAGAACAAATCAAAGGCTGCTCATTATATAGGAAAGGAGGGGGAAGCAAGAAGCTCTTTCTTTATGATGGTAGAGAAATGAAGACTTTTTTTCCTCCAAAAGTAAAATTCTGTGAAATAACAAATGGATTCTGAGGGAATCAGTTTGGGAACTGTACAATCTTTTTCTCATGTTCTTTGCATCATATCTTGGTTCATATATTGAATGGAAAGAGCCTAGGAAATCATCAGAGGATAAAGGTTGTCATTTGCTTAGCACCTGTCCCAAGATTCCCTCTGTCCCCCCAGAGGGTAGATCTGATAGGAGATGGTATATAACAAAATTAATGGTTTCATTTCTTTCATACCAGAGTGCTACTATGCTCATGAAAAGGACATCCAGAATGTCATCAGCAGCATCTACTGTGGTTACGAAAGAAATGAATCCATGCAGTGACATGCAATGACATCTCAGGTTTCAGGGAATTTGGCATGTCCATTTCAGAAACGGTGAGGGAATGGTTTGGGTACTTTGAAAGTCAGAATGAGAAACCTAATTCAAAATGGAATGGAGGTGATAATCTTCCCTTAGGAAGAAAGGAAACAGCTGGATTATACAAAAACAATTAAGGCTGATTAAGCTGATTAAAAAGCTAAGAACAAGGTACTGAAGATAGTCTTTTTTAAGGGACAGAGAAAGAGAGGATAGGAAAGAAATGACTCCTTGTTTACAATAAAACAAAAGAAGATTGTTGGGTCCAGGATTGGGTCACAATATTATGAATCAACATAAAATTAAAATCTTATTTTATGGTTTTCCTTGGGTAAAAAGTATTACTTAATACATAGACAAATAGAGGGATAGCAGGAGTCACTGTAGATCTGGGAGGGATCGTTTAGTCCAAACCCCTTTGTTTTACAGATTAGGTAACTGAAACCCAGGGAGGTCTAATGACTCGCCCAACACCAAGGTCACAGAATTTATGAATATCAGAGGTGAGATTTGAACCGAGGTCTAATTCTAGGGGCATTGTAGCAGGTGACTTGCAATGTATCAATTAGGAAGGAAACAAATATTTATTAAGTATCTACTATGTATACTTGCTCATATATATATATATATATATATATATATAGGTATATACGTACACTATATAAGTATATATTATACACATACTTGGTGGAGGTGTATATATGTATACATATATGTATGTATATATGTGTATACATATATATATATATATGTATGTACATATGTATATATACATATATACTCACAATAACCCTGGGAGGTAGGTGCTATTATTATCCCCATTTTACAGATGTGGAAAGTGATGCAAAGGCTAAGTGACTTGCCCAGGACTACATAGTAGCTAAGTGTCTTAGGTCAGATTCGAATTCAAGTCTTCCTGATTCCATGCCTAATGCTTTATCTACTGTGCCACTTAACTGCCACCAATTAAGAGGATTTTTAAAAGAATATAATCCTAAAAGATTAAATGAGCACTTTTCCACCTTGTACTCTCCCTACTGTATGTGAATAATGGGGGGGGGTGCAGGTGGGGACAGTTTATGTATCAGTTAGTGTTTTTATGACCACTTAGAGGTCATTTAAGCCATCCCCCAGCTTCAAACAGAATCTGATTAAGTCATCCCAGAGAGATGAGAAACTGTTCTATTTTTAAGGACCTCCAGAGGTCTCTCTTGCAACCTGTTTCAATGGGCAGAAATTCTTCTTTGTTTCTCATCAGCCTTTCCTCACTGAAATTTAAGATACAAGGTGTGGCACTCAAACCAATATCCTAGTTTTTCAGACTACATACATAAAATCAGTCTCATTACTTTAGAGTCAGACTGCAAAGCTAGATGAAAAATCCAGTCAGTTGGTAACTTACATCCAAATATCTAGATTAAAAAAAAAACAAAAAACCCTCTGGTTTCCTGGTGTCTAGTGCCATATAGACAAAGTATCCAAATAGGTGACTGATTTTTTCCCCTCTTTTCAAATTTTAGATAGTTAGGTAGTATGTCACACAATGGAATTTGATGAATTCTCTTTCCTCTAGTTCTCTCCTTTGGGAAATGGCAAATACTCACTCACTAGCCTTTATGGAAAAGTATTCCACATTAATAGAGAGGTTTGGCTCAGCAACAGACAACCTCTTGTTTTTTTTTTTTACAACATCTACCAAAACCTGGGGCAGTTAGATGTCACAATGCATAGAGTACTGGGCCTGGAATCAGGAAGACCCAAGTTCAAATTTAGCCTCAGACACTAGCTGTGTGACCCTGGGTAAGTCATTTAACCCTATTTACCTTAGTCTCCTTGTCTATAAAAAGAGCTGGAGAAGGAAATGGCAAACCACTCCATTATCTATCTCTGCCAAGAAAACTCAAAAAAGGGGTCAAAAAGAATTGGACAGGACTGAAACGACTGAACAACAACAAACTGAAACCTGTTTTCTTAGCAACAACTTCACTGTCTCTTTTTCAGTGACTAGTGCACCATTATTGCCATTAAACATTCTATAGCTTCACACCCCAAACTTTATTTAGGGATCTCCCTCTAGCATTTGACTTTCCACACAAATGTTCCTTGTTTTAACCTACATTTGAAAATAGACTTTGCTACCCAATGACAAGAGTTAGTACAATAGATGCTAAGAATAACAGCCTCTTGACTTGAGTCATTGTGAACACACACACACACACACACACACACACACCACTGTACTAGGTTCTATGTGAATGCCAACTTTAAATCTAAACTTCTGCTGATTTATAAGGATTCAGAATTTTCAAATAATCATGCTTCTCAAACCAGAGATTAGTCTAACAGACTGTGACATCAATATAGAGAATGCCACATAAACCCATTAACTGTACAGACTAATTGGACTGATGGCATGTACATACATGAATTCATGACACCCATTAAGCTTGATGACTAGTACTACTGATTTTGCATGTGGTCAAAGAGTTCAACTTTCCTTTTAGGAATACAAGGGCCCTTTTCCACCCAGACATAAAGTCTAATTATTTATATTATCATATAACTTGTCATCTATTTTACACAAATTAAAGCGATAGCAAATCACCATTAAAAAACAAAAGCACCTGTCATGAATTCTGGAAGCTGGAACTACTTTCACTTTATTTGGTAGTTTTATGTTTCAGTATATTCTTACAGGGAAATGTTCCAACAAATAATCAGCCTTTCTAGCTACACTCTGAGATTTTCTTCAAGTTCAGTTACTTTGCACACGCCTCAGTGTCAGCTGAATTAACTTGAGCTAGAATATGATTAAAGGAGAAACCCACTGTCTAGGTAAAATGGGTTTGAATATTCCTGTCAGCATTAGAGTCTTAGACAAAAGAGAATGATTAGGGTCTTTGTGTTAAATGGAAAATTATACAATTTGTTGTTGTACCACCTCCACTAAATCTATCTTGGCATGAATTCACCGCCTTCCCTAGCACGAACACTTATTAGAGTGGTTTACGTAACAAACTAAATCTTTCCTTCATGAAACAATCCAGCAGTGAGCTCACAAACATTTTCGTTCATAATCAGAAGTTTGGCCTTGAAGCTGGCCCACAAAGGAAACATGTGAAGAGCAAAGGGGCCCCAGGAGTGAAGCTGGAGTCAAAGTCAGAGTGCTATGAATCAGAGAGCATTATCGGAGCCTTACCTTGCCCTTGGGTCACTCCATAGAATTCGGCTGCTATCCTGGCTGCTTCCTTGCGGTTTCCTTTCACAATGTAGAAGTGACTGAGGATGGCAAGGCTGATTTTCACAAAGAGTTTGAAGCAGAAAAGTGAAAGGATTGTGAAGTAGACATTGGACAGCTGCTGAGCAAAAGGACGGCTTTCCTCTTCCACAGACATGGCTGCTGGAGATTGTATGTTACAACTGAGATCCAAGTCTCAAATGTGCCTGACTCTGGGCACACACAGCCCCTGAGCAGCTGATCCTGAGGAAAGAAGATATCAGGTGGTCATGATGCCTACAGCTCAAAATATTTATACTATCCATAAAAGTTCACTGGGCCCTCCTATTGGCTTAATAGTACTCTACAGATGCCAACTGATCACATGCCTAATTTCTAGAACTCTTGGCTTCCCAGCCTCAATTTTTAAAAATCAATTCCAACCTTCTACAAATTTGTATCTTGTTTAATTTTTGTTATTCCATGTACAAAACACAGTGGGAAGAGCGCTGGTCTGGGAGTCAGGACACCTAGATTCTAGTCACATACTAGCTGGATGAATTTGGATGTCACTTCACTTCTTAGGCCTCTCTTTCCTGAGCTGCAAAATGAAGGGGATAAATTAGATGCTCTCTAAGGCCCTGACCTGTTTTAACTCTGTATAAAAATCTATGAATAATTTGGAGAACAGTTTGTATATGGTCTTTGCCTATTAATAATAATAGCAATGCTACCAAATTAAAAACTAAATGACATACTTTTTTCTTTTCCAAGAGCATTACTTGAGGTTAGAGCTTTTTCTGAGACTAGTTTCATGAGGCCATAGTTTTAAATCTAAACAGGGTCTTTTGAAATACTCTAGGTCAGTGTTTCGCAACCCCTTTGGGGGCCAAATGACCCTTTCACAGGGGTCGCCTAAGACTATCGGAAAACACATTTCCAATGGTCTTAACTGAGACACCGCTCCTCTATCCATCTCCAGTCAGGTCTGCCCACATGCAGATATACCCACATACGAGTATTAAAGGGTCAAGCATTAGGCAGATTAAGAACTACTGCTCTAGGTCAAGGGTTCTGTGGAAAGATTTCAAGTCCCTGAATTTAAAAGGGAAAAAGAAATTACATCTTTTTTTTCACTAACTGGAATAAAGCCTTTCCTTCAATTATGAATTAAAAACAAAGAAACACAAATATTATCTGAGGAGTCCATAGGTTTCAACAGACTGCCAAAGGAACACATGATACCAAAAATGATTGAGAATTCCTACTCTAAACTAACATATTCACTTAAAAGATAAGGAAAGGGAGGCTTATCAAGAAGTGACTTACCCAAGGTGACCAAGATAGGAAATAGCCAGAGTCAGGATTGGAACATGGGTCTTTGACTATCGCTCTTTCTATTTAAGTCAAGCCTCTATGAGGACCAAATGAAATACCTTAGGACTAGATCATCAGCCACCAATAGTTAATATGACTAGGGTGACCACAATGACAGTCTGACTCTTGGTATTTGACTGTTGTCAGAGATAACAGGTTTGACCTACAAATATCCAAATTTGGATGCCCCACAAATACTGTTGACACTGTTCTAGAAGAACTAAGAATTTAGTAATGGAATGTTTATTAATAAAATAAAAAATGTTTTGTTTGTATTTTCCAAAAAAGAAAAATTCAACCAAAAAAAGAGACACATTTTAAGCCTATAGTGTGCGCCACTGCTCTTATGGATTTATTTGATAAATGAAATGAAAGTGGCTTCATAATGGGTGATATTTATAGCTAAAAAGAGTAATAGAGTAAAATATTGAGTAAAATAATGGTAAATGGCAGCTCCTGTTATTAAAGCTAAAAAATAATAGGTGCCAAAATCCAGACTGACATATTACTCATGTGGAATTTCTGGCATAATGTGATGGGGTTTGGGCCATGCTTCTCTTCCTCTTAGATTCTTTAAAGCAGTAAATTCCCAGAGTAGCAGCCAGGAACAGAGAGGATCTGAGACTTAATGTTATAGCTTTGAAATTTGTATCCAGGGGCAAAAAGCATCTTTATAGCATGATAGAATAGGATTAAGTTAATCTAAGGATGACTTTGCTTCCAGCCTTATTTTTGTATTACAGAGAAGGGTTAGACATTTCCTAACTAAGACATGAAGTTAGCAAACTAACTAAATGCCTCCTCTTTTCCCAAGGTCCCAACTTATTTTCAGGGAGCAAGTTCAGGTAATAAGGTCAGTGTCACAAAAATAATAATAATGATGTGAAAACATTTGTCTGGTTCTTTATGGTTTACAAAGAATGCTCCTCATGATAACCCAGCCTGTGTGGTAGGTAAATAGTATAAGTACTATTATCTTTATTGTAGAAGATGAGGAAACAGAGTAGTGAAATGATTTACCCATAGACAAGGTGAACGGGGTTATTGCTGTTTTGGTATCACTATGAGAGAGAAAATTAGAACTGATGGATCATTAGTCTGAAGGGGACATTATTTATGCTCTTATGATGATAGAAGTAGAGGATGAAAGCTAAAACCTTTCTTGATCTGGGATTTTTAACCTGGGTTCTGTGATCTTGTTTTAAAAAATTATATTTCAATATAATTGATTTCCTCTGTGATCCTATGTATTTTATTTTGTGTACTTAAAGACAATCATTTTGAGGAGGGGTCCACACTACAAAGGGGTCACATCTTCTGCTTAGAGCTAGAGTGGACATACTTAGGGGATGTGATGATTATCTCCAATTAGCTTCTTGATGGGCACAATGATATTTGATTCCAAATTTCCAGGAAGCTCAGAGTGCCATGAGTCATTACGCTAACCAGTTCACCGATGTACGTGTAGAAATAATCCTTTCCTTAGTCATATTCCTAGTGCCTATCTAAGGTTTCAACCCTTCTGCTATACCGGTAAATGTTATTAAAAATAATCATTTTCAATGCTAGCCAGTCAGGAGTTTAGATTCTTCCATGCTAGAAACATTTGTTTTTCCAAGGCTGTTAACATTTTTATTGTAAGTTAAAAACTCAGTTAATTTATTGGTCAAGAAATGTTATTTTTCAGGGATTACACTTCATGATGTAGTAGATTCCCCTTGAATGTTTTACTTTATTTCCATCTCTTTCCCCTTTCTCAGTATACCCTCCCTCCCTGTGTGCTTCCCATCATCTCCAGTTTCATGAATCATCAAATAAAACTAAAGCTTCCTGAAGTAATTCATAGTAATAGCTCATATTTAGTTAGCTTTTCAGTTTGCAGAGTATGTTACATTCAACAAACCCTATAACTATAAATATGTTCATTATTACTGATAAGGAAACTGAGAGTCAGAGAGGGTCAGTGATTTGTAGGCAGTTATAAGCCTAGTAGGGATCAAAGCCAGCTAGGTCTTCTCACTCAGGAGTCAATGTACATTCCATGTTATCTATTTATATAGAGAGAGGCAGGGTAAAGTGAAACAGGTGCTGAACATCGAGCTAGGAGAGACTTGAGTTCAGATTCTACCTTTACTATTTAGCTGTGTTACTCAATTTATTCTCTAGGTTGTTTTCCTGCCTGGGAGAAACCTCTTGCCTTGAGTCATGAATCCTTTTCCAGGATCACAATTTCAGAAGGGGCTCCAGCCATGATTATTTCATTCTAAGTTGGACTCACTCTTCATATGGTTTCTCCACTTCTTTGTGGGGACCTTGTAACCCACTTTCCTTACCTTCCTTCCTTCCTTCCTCCCTCCTTTCCTTCCTTCCTTCCTTCCTTCCTTCCTTCCTTCCTTCCTTCCTTCCTTCCTTCCTTCCTTCCTTCCTTTCTTATCTATACTACACTATATTTCTAACCATACTTCATAGTGTGATTTTGAGGGTAGAATGATATAGGGTATGTTGGTGCTTTGTTAACCTTGAAGCACTTATCTAATTGCCAGGTGGTGCTGTCACCATGATATCCCTCTTCTAGAGGATAGGGGGAGTTATTGACTAGGCAAATAAAAATCCTGTTAACAATCCTTTCCTATTCCCAGTGTCATACCTCTTAGTTTCACTTAATCAAATACAAAGTTTTTGTTTATTGAGTACTTAAAATGTACAGGGCATACTGGTGCTCTGGGAAAGACAAAATGCATATGACTTGGTCTCTATTCTTCAGAAGCTTACTGTCCAGTAAGACAGTAAGTAAGAGACAAGGTTTATAAGTAAGCACCAATTAGAAAATAGTACAAGCCAGAATTGATCATCTGGTAATGTTCGTGTGTTGCCTTTTGGGTTGTTGAAAAGGAGTGCTTAGTATGACCAGGGAGTTATCTTGACAAAACATTTATTCATCTCTGCCCTGCTTCATTTTGTATGCCAAGGCCAAACTTGTCAGTTATCCCAATTATCTTTTGATTTCCTCCTTTAACATTCCAATCCCCTAGGACGAATGTGACATCTTTTTTTAGGTGTTATTTCTAGAAGATGTTGTAGATCTTCACAGAATAGATCACCGTTGGCCTCTGGCACCACTGGTTGGAACAGAGACTTTTACTACAGTAATGTTGAACAGTTTGCCTTGGATTCAAACAGATTCTGTAATTTTTGAGATTTACATGATGATTTTTGAGATTACATGAACATCAGCAGATGTTAATATTGAAGTCAGACTGATTATATACTTTGAAACAAAGGTTGAGAGACTTCATATATTTAATTAAAACAAGACCTGGAGATGACTATGGCTCAGATTATGAGATTCTTATGGCAAAATTCAGACAAACTGAAGTAGGGAAAACCATCAAACCACATAAATATGACCTGAATAACATCTTTATAAGTAAAAGTGATGAGTAGATTTAAGGGATTAGATCTGATGGATAGAATGCCTGAGGAACTATGGACAAGAGGTTTGTAATATTGTATAGGAGGAAGCAACAAAAAACATTCCAAAGAAAAAGAATAAGAAAGTAAAATGACTATCTGATGAGGCTTTACAAGTAGTAGAAGAAAGAAGGAAAGAGAAAGGGAAAGGAGAAAGGGAAAGATACTCAACTTAATGCAGAATTCCAGAGACTAATAGGAAAGTTAAGAAGGCTTTCTTAAATGAATAATGCAAAGAAATAGAAGAAAACAATACGAGAAAGACAAGAGATTTCTGCAAGAAAATTAGAGATATTGGGGCAGCTAGGTGACACAGTGAACAGAGCACCAGCCCTGGAGTCAGGGGGACATGAGTTCGAATCTGAGCTCAGACACAACATGAAAACCAGCCATGTGACCTTGGGCAAGTCACAACCCCAATTGCCCTGCCTTTACCCCTCCAAAAAAGCAATAAAAAAGAAAATTAGAGATAACAAGGGAAGATTTCATGCAAAAATGGGTAAAATAAAAGACAAAAATGGTAGGTATCTAACAGAAGTAGAAGAAATTAAGGAGAGGTTACAAGAACATACGGAAGAATTATATAAGAAAGATCCTAACATCACTGATAACCATGATGGTATGGTTACTGAACTAGCGCTAGAAATCCTGGAGAATGAGGTCAAGTGGGTCTTATGAAGCATTGCTAACAATTGCTAGTGGAGGTGACAGAATTTCTGCTGAGCTATTTAAAATCCTAAAAGTTGATGCTGGTAAAGCACTGTACTCAGCATGCCAGCAAATTTGGAAGACACAACAGTGGCCTCTGGATTGGAAAAGATCAGTTTCCATGTTTCAATCCTAAAGAAGGGCAATGCCAAAGAATGTTCAAATATCAAAAAGTTGCACTCATTTCACATACTAGCAAGGTTATGCTTAAGATTCTGCAAGGTAGACTTCAGTGATATGTGAATCAAGAATTACCAGAAAGAATAATGGAAAAAAATCTAGGTGGTGCGGTGAATAGAGCACTGGCCCTGGAGTCAGGAGGATTTGAGTTCAAATTCAGTCTCAGATACTTGATACTTAGTTATGTGACCTTGGGCAAGTCACTTAACCCCAATTGCCTTGCCTTCCCCCCTCCAAAAAAACCCCAACCCAACAAAAACCAAGCCAAACAAACAGAAAAAAAAACCCTCCAAAAGACAATGGGCTGTTTTTTTGAAGAGGCAGAGGAACTAGAGACCAAATTGCAAACATTCATTGGAATATGGATAAAGGGAGTTTTAGAAAAACATCTACTTCTGCTTCTTTGACTACACTAGAGCCTTTGTGTGGATCACAACAAAATTCATCAAGTCCTCAAAGAGATGGGAGTACCAGATCATCTTACTTGTCTCCTGAGGAACCTATATGCAGGCTTAGAAGCAACAGATAGAACCAAATAGAATATCGGATTGGTTTAAGATTGGAAAAAGCATACTACAAGTCTGTATATAACTTTACCTGTTTAACTTACATGCAAAATGCCGGGATAGATGAATCAAAAAGCCAGAATTAAGGTTGATAAGAGAATTATTAACATTCTCAGACATGCAAATGATACCACTCTGATGACAGAAAATGCAAAAGAATTAAGAAACCTCTTGATAAAGGTGAAAAAGGAGAGTATAAAAGCTGCCTTGAAGGTTAACACCAAAAAACCAAAAAAAAATCTTGGCAATTAATCCCATCATTTCCTCACAAATAGAAGGAGAAGACTAATGTAAAAAAGTGTTTAATAGGAATGTATGTGTAGAGCCTATATCAGATTGCATGCTGTCTTGGGAGGTGTTGGGGGGAGAATTTAAAACTTGTAGAAGGGAATGTTGAAAATTAAAGATAAACTAATAAAAAATAAATAAAGGGAGAAGAATTGGAAGCAGTGTCAGATTTTATATTCTTGGACTCAAAGATCATTGTAGATAGTGATTATAACCATGAAATTAAGAGATGCTTGCTCCTTGGAAGGAAAGGTATGGCAAATCTGGACAGCATTCTAAAAAGCAGAGACATTACCTTGCCAATAATGACTCATATAGTCAAAGCTATGATTTTTACAATAGTAATGTATGGCTGTGAGAGTTGGAGTATAAAGAAAATTGAGAGCCACAGAATCAACATTTTCATATTGGGGTTCTGGAGAAGACTTTTGAGAAGATTTTCCTTTGGAAAGCAAGATCAAATCAGTCAATACTTAAAGAAATTAACTAAGACTATTCACTGGAAGGTTAAATACTAAAGCTAAAGCTTACTCTGGTCACATAATAATAAGAGATGACTCACTAAACAAGACCCTGATGTTGGGAAAGTTTGAAGGCAAAAGGAAAAGGGGATGGCAGAGGATTAGAGAGAATCTATTGCTGAATATAATGAATATAAGCTCGGACAGACTTCAGGAGACAGTGAAGGATAGAAGGGCCTGGCATGCTATGGTCTATCACAGCGGTTCTCAACCTGTGGTTATGTTCAGTTTGTAACAATGAAAATACATCCTGCATATCAGATATTTACATTGCGATTCATAACAGTAAGAAAATTAGAGTTATGAAGTAGCAACGAAAATAATTTTGTGGTTGGGGGTCACCACAACATGAGGAACAGAATTAAAGGGTTGTGGCATTAGGAAGGTTGAGAACCACTGGCCTATTGGGTCACAAAATATTAAACATGACTGAATGGCAACAACAGGAACAACAATGAGAAGTCAATATAAAACTAAAAGATTCATGGAGTGCCACAAACTCTGAATTCTGAAGAAGTCAGAAAACCAGGAGACCATAGGAGAATAAATTCAGAGCAGGAAAGGATTTTAGAGGTATCAGGGACAGGGTCCCAATTTGAGCCAGTTCTGATGAGAGTAAAGTTCACCCACTCCTTCTCAACTCCCCCTCTTCTCTTCCATAGTAAAAGCCTTTTCTTGCCTCTTTTATGTGAGATAATCTACCCCATTTTACCTCTCCCTTTCCCTTTCGCCCAGTACATTCCTCCCTCATCCCTTAATTTTATTTTTTTTAAATATCATCCCTTCAAATAAGAGGGGGGCAGAGCTAAGATGGCGGCATAGAAGCAGCAAGGCTCTGCAGCTCCTACACAGCCACTCTAAACACCCATAAACTATGACTTTAAACAAATTCTAGGACTCTCAAACTCACAAAAATACAGAGAACACATCTCTCACGGAAGGCAGCTCGGCAGCAGGGCATCATCGTGGCAGGATGGGAGCTGAAACCAGCCCAGCCTGAAACTGCAACTTGGCCAGACCCCAGGGCAAGTGGTGGGGGGGAGGAACTGAGCTTCCCAAGCCACAGCGTGAGTCTGCTTCAGAGAAGATCTACTGCACCTGAAGGCATCTTCACATCTACTAAGCCAGGATTAGAGAAGGTCAGTGAAAGTGAGTGAAGCTTTCAAGCTAAATTTGGGGGAGGAAAAGCAGTTCAGCCAATCTACCCCCAGGGCAAGAAAGCAGTGGGGGAAGAGAAGGAACTGCTGTAAACAGCGGTTGCCCCCATTGGGCTGCTTCAGAGCCCCTGGTGTGCAGACCCCGCAGGGGGGCTGAGTCGATTGATCACGGCCGAGTGCTCTT
>CM053601.1:57806162-57844322 GCA_028646575.1 Pseudocheirus occidentalis
AAGCATAGAATTTATGAGGTGGAAAGGACCATGCAGATCATCTGGTTCACTTCTCACTTATTTACAGACCAAGTAAATGAGGCCTAGGTTTTTTGTTAATTGACATAAGTTGACTGCGTCCCTCCTTTGACTCTAACAATAACCCTTTGAAGTTGGTACTACAGGCACCGAATCAAAGAATTTCAGAGACTGAAGTGACCTCAGTGGCCTTCTAGTTCAACCCACACCCTAAAAGAAGAGCCGTACAACACACATGACAAGGGCTATTCACCTTGTCCTGGGCACTCTTCTCTTTTTTCTCATACTATTATAATAAGCGATCCTGTCAGCTCTCATCATTTCAATGCAGACGACTCTTAGATCTAGCTGGCTAGACTTCATCTCTATCCTGACCTCCAGTCTCACATGACCAGGTACGTAACAGAAATCTTGAAGCTATAAATACTACGCCCCCAACCCCTTCTCCTCCAATAATGTCAGAAGGCCCCATGCAGACCTTCACCACCTCATTCCTGGACAACTGCAAGGGTGGGGTGGTTGATCTCCCTGCTTCAAGCCTTTCCCCACTCTAATCTATTCTCTACTCAGCTGTCAAATTGATCTCCCAAAAATTGCATCTGAATCCGGCACTCAATTATTCAATCACTCAAACATTCAATCAACTCCAGTAATTCCCTCATACTGCCAGGATAAAAATGAAAGCCTGTTTGGATTTTAAAACTCTTTATAAGCTAGTCCCTTTCTACTTTTCCGATCTTCTTATACCTTACTCCTCTCCATATAGTCTTCAATCAGGTGATGGGGGCCTCCTGGATGTTCCTCACACATGACATCCCATCCCTGTCTCTAAGTGTTTTCACTGGCTGTATCCCATGCGTGGAACACTCTCCCTCCTCAGTTCCACCTCCTGGCTTCCTGACTTCTTCCAGAGACCTTTCCCACTCATCCTTAATCTTAGTGCCTTTGCTTTGGAACTATCTCAAATGTACCCTGTCTATATCTTGTCTGCACAAAGTTATCTGCATGTTGTCTCCCCCATTAGACAGGGAGCTCCTAGAGAATAGGTACTATCTTTGGCCTTTCTTTGTATCTCCAGTGCTTGGACAGTGCCTGGATGATAGAAAGCTCTTAATTGATACTAGTTAACTGGCTTCTATTTGATAAAAGCACTCATTTAAAATCTTCTTTGGGTCTCTTCTGCTCACTTATGCTTCAAAGAATCTCATCTCTCCTGCCTCTACTTCTATAAAATGTCCCAATACCACAATCAGTTTCCATATTACCATTCTTCTTTTGGTCATTGCTTTCTGTCCAACACAACCTTCTCAGGATGTAAATATTCTCTTGAATTTCTTATATAAAACAACCCTACTAGACTCTAAAATGATAACATTCATTCATCAATCATCAAGAATTTGTTACATGTGCCATGGAGTATACTAGGTCAAAGGAGTGTAAGCTCCTTGAAGGCAGAGATTGTCCTCTACCTTTTTTCATTTCCCTAGTGTTCATCACTATGCCTGGCACATGGCAGGTATTTGATAAATGCACGTTGATTAACTGACTAAAGAATACAAATATGGAACCAAAATAGTCCCTGTCCTCAGAAAGCTTGCACATGTTCTACAGCGAAGACAACATATACACATATAAGTACAGACAAAAATAAGTCTATACTCACAATACTTACAATGGAAACACTCCAAAATAAGTATGTAAATCTGTATGCATACACAAAATAAAGGGTAATTTGTGTGTGTGCAAGAGCACACAACAGTTGAGAAGAATTAGGAAAGGCTTTCATAGTCGTTCTCAACCTTCTTAATGCTACGACCCCTTAATACTTGCATGTGGGTGTATCTGCATGTGGGCAGACCTGCCTGGAGATGGATAGAGGAGTGGTGTCTCGGTTCCTAAAAAAACCACTGGAAATATGTGTTTTCCTATGGTATTAGGTGACCCTCTTCAACCCCAAATGGGTTGCGACCCACAGGTTGAGAACCACTGCTTTAGGAGGAGATGGTGTCTGATCTGAGTTATGAGGGGAACTAGGCATTCTGAAAGACAGAAGTCAGGAAGGAGTGTATTTCAGGAATGGGGCAAAGACATGAAGATGGAAAAGAGAATGTCTTTATGCCTGTTCAGTATGTATTATAAGGATAACATTATCTACTTTCCAGACACTTTCTTCTTCTGAGTCATATAAAAACACTATTTAAAAAAATCTTCCTTACTATTTTAATGTTGCTTTGTCCTTTCTCAAGCACCTTAGAATTGTCTGACGTTGAGCTGAGGACCATTGAAGGATCATCAAGCCCCTTCATTTTGAAGATCAATTAATAAGCATTTATCAGGGGCTTACAAAGAGACAGGTCCCGGGGATATGAGATCCAGGTAATTAAACCCGGAGAGAATAAGTAACTTTACCAGATTTACACGGGGGGCAAATCTGAATCTTCTAGCTTTGTAGTCATTACTCCAGTCAGAGTCCCCTCAAGGCTTTTTATTTCTGTCACTCAGGCCAACCCAAGACACCTCATAAGCCTGTGACACTTATTAACAGCTATCATATTTGTTATCAACTGGAAATGTTCTTATCAAATAAAGTGTTTTTACTCACATCTTTTTTTGGGGGGAGAATTAAGAATATGTAAAACATGAAATCCTGTTTTCTTCAATTTAAAATTCTCAATAGGCGTTGACCTTGAAACGTTCCAGACTCTCAGTACTCCAACTTGGGAATCTAAAAGGAACATAAAAATCCCCTTTAGTAAAGTCTGGTTTTGAAACTGGATTACCTACATGTAAAATGTAATTAAATAATTTTGAAACTGTAATGAGGGATTTTAGTTTATTTTGACATCCCTCTTACAATGTAGCATAATAATATATTCACATCACCATAGCTCATTTTACATATATAACAAATTATACATACATGACAAATTGTAGATATACATACACACATATGTATGCGTGTGTGTGTGTGTGTGTGTGTGTGTGTGAGTATAAATTCCCTCCCTACTTCCTGGCCATCTGCTCCATAGCCTGGATGGCTGCCTTCACTGTCCTGGAGCTGTGAGACCCTTTCAATTTCTGGCTTTGCCCTTGGGGCTCTAGGTCTCTCTCCTGGCCCCTGACTTCAAGTAGACTCAGGTCATATTTTACTTTACTCCCTACTCACTAGCCATCTTCATACCCAGACCAAATAGTATTCTGGAGGTTTCAGCCCTTTCATCTCTGGAAATTTTGCCTAAGTAATTCAATACTCTCTAGTTCTGAATCATGATCAAAATCAAGTCTACATCTGTTCCAGTGTCAGATCACTCCCCTATGGCTCCACTCGCTGTCTCTGTAACTTGCAGCATCCTAATGTCCCTACTTCTCCACTCTGTGTTCTGTTTTCCTCTGTGTTAATATCTTCGAAGATAGGCATCATCTTTGATTTTGTCTTTGTATCTCCAAGGCTTGACACATGGCTTAGCACCTAATAAGTGCTTCGTAAATGATGGAGTAGCTAGGTGGTGCAGGGACAGAGTGTCAGGTTAGGAAGCCCTGAGTTCAAATTTGACCTCAGACGCTAGCTGTGGGACCCTGTCACTTAAAAAAAAAATGTTTGCTCCAGTTTCCTCATCTATAAAATGGAGTTTATAACAGCACCTTCCTCTGAGAGTTGTTGTGAGGATCAAACAAGATCATATTTGTAAAACACTTGGCACAGTGCCTGGCACATAGTGACTCCTGCATAAATATTATCTATTATTAGTATTATTATTAAATGCTTTTCAATCACTTACTTATACATATTTCAAATATAGCATTTCCTTCTATTAGCTTTTCTTCTGTTATTCTATAGCTCAAAAAACCCTCCTAATCACCATACAAATTTCTTAGTCATTAGTTACTGTTTATACCCCAAATTACCTAAATTTTTTTTTCTAATCTACTGTTTTAAGTCACTCTGATCTAACCATTTCTCGACCTATTACATACTTGCTGTACGTTCTGGCTCAGAAATAAGTACTGGGCAGAGAGAAGTCCCTCCTTTGATTACTTTCTCTTTCCAATCAGAGATGGATGAGACAAAGCCTCCTGGGCCTAGTGCACTTGGTAGATAGATAAGGAATAAAAACAGTTGATCTCCGCCCTTCTCTGCCTCTTTTTCCTCCAAACCTCCTTTCTTGCTGCCAAAGTGTCCCTCCTTCTCATTCAAGGTCTTGTGTTCTACCTTCTTTGACTGAGGAAATTACCTTCCCCACACACAGACATTTTTCCTCATGCTAGGCACGTGAAACACAGAAAAGCAGAAAAACAATAAAGAAGGTTTTTTTTTAAAAAACCTACAACTTAGCTACAAGCCAATTTAAAAAATAATAAAACACATAAAGGATAAAGTCATACTTGTATGACATGTTATATCAGATACTTAAGCATACTTCATAAAGGAATTGCGCATATTTTCTTCAATGCATTAAGTTAAACATCAGAAAATGTTAGGCATGTCACCAATGAAGCCAAGGTTGGAGGTTCAAGCTCAGAATCTCTTTTTGTAACAAACCCATTTCACATTCATGAGTAGCTAGCCACCTTGAAGATGCCTAATATGGACCATAAGTATAATCTGGTGAAGAGCATTCAGAGAACACAGCACAATTTCTTAAAACAACTCAAAATACATGGCATCTTCTCTAAATACACATAAAGATAGCATAATGGTTCATAATATTAACAAGTCTTTGTCAAAGTGCTATTCTGATGCCCTGTCATGGCATTCAAGTGACCTGAGATTCTTAAAGGCTACACCAGAAGACCAAAAGCTTTGTTACATCTTCTCAAATTAAAACAAAACAAAATCTCTATGACTATTAACCTACCCTCATTGTCCAACATGGATGGGCCTATTCTCAGGCCTAGGTCATGGCTGACCCATTTAATGAATTAATGAATTTAATGAAACCGATAAAGGTTATGGACCTCCTTCCATAGTCATTCTGTCAAGACCTAATTTTCACCAAACTAATCTAGCAAAGTCACATGCATACACACTTCTAACTTACTTGATAGTCCAAGATAAAATTACATACATCATGGGAATGGACACCAGAAACATCCTCATTTCACCTTGCTTTGAGGATGAAATTCTAATGGAATGCAGGCAACTTAAATGGTTCTTATGTCATTTTAATCTAAATATCATGATATGAAAATTCAGACTCCTAAAGATAACTTCCTATTTCCTTTTCACATTTATATATTGCCTCTGGAAGACGTCAGGAGCACAGAATTTAGAATGCTTTAAGAATGAAATAATTAGAATTTAATAATTCTGTACAGAATTAATCAGAACAAAGGCTAAACTAGATTTTTCTTCAGAATGCAATGACTTCTATAGAAACTCCTCAATGAGACTTACCTCCAGTTACAAACATCCCAGGGGCGGTAGGAACCCAGGCTAAGCATTGGACTGATACTGCTGCAGTGGGAAGATTAAATGTTGTGAAACAAGAGAGTGATTCTGAATCTACGAGGCGAATGCCATTATGCAAATTTGCCACAAGGAGATAGTCAGTAGACAGTGGGTCCCATTCCAGATCTGTAACAGGATCCTCTTCATCCGTCCCTTCAAGAGATTCAGGTCTCAGAACGTGTTTCTGATTCTTAGAACCTATTTTTTTTTCAGAAGAGGAAACTATTTATTTACAAAATCAACCATTCACAATTTATAGTACATCAGATTACCATTCTCTGTACTCCATGAATCATTTGTGTACAGAATCATGGAGATGAGCAATTGTTGTATAGAGGGATATAACAATTTGTTGCTGTAAATACATTCAGATTGTAAATAGACCTGTTGGGTTTGGCAAGCATTTTATGAACTCATTGAGAAACTTTTCTCCATGTTACTCTAAGAGTGGAAAAAGCAGAACTGTTACCACTCTGCAGTTTATAGGTAGAAGAAATAACAAAGAAAAATAATTACCTAGATTAATATGAAATCCTGTAAATAACTGACAAATAGCTTCACACTTTCCCAAAAGGTCTTATATTTTTAAATAATTTCTATAACAACAACAAATGCAAACTACTTTGAAATTTGTGTGAACAACATAATGGCTATTCCCAATTTCAGAGGACTGATGATGAAACATGCTAGACATGACAGAGAGGTGACTGGTTTAGGATGCAGAATAAGACACATAGTTTTATATAGCCACTGAGGAAATGTGTTTTACTTGATTATGTATATTTTTGTTATGAGAAATTGTTTTTATTTTCTTTTTCTTCCAATGAAGGTTAAGGGACATAAAGGAGAGAAAAGAGGTTTCACTTGACTTAAAAAAATAGAGGGAGGTGCTATAGATATAGAATACTGCCTGAACTTTCAGATGGGATCGATGAATTATGAATTTTATATAACGTTTTACCTCATTACATGAGAATTCCCATGGAGTGGGAGCAATATATAAATGTTTGTAATGTAAAAATAAAACATATCAATACAACTTTAAAAAGAGGCTCTCGTGCATATTTTTTCATAAAGGAAAAGGAAAAAGAACCCACAATTGTGCATAATGATAAAAAAGATGACAAAATTCAGGACTGAATTTGTCCTTTACCTCCTGTGATTTATCATGAACTTGTCCTCTATCCAAAAACCTGACAAGTAATTTTCTTCCCATGTTCTTCTAGTTTGCTTTTGATATCACCCTTTAAGTCAAAATCATGAACCCGTTATTTTAGGTAAGTAGTGTGAGATGTTGGTCGGTGTCAGACTACTTTGCAGTTTTCCCAGAAGTTTTTGTCAAATATGGAGTTCTTGCCAGTAGCTGAGATCTTTGAGTTGATCAAACTCTATGTTACTGGCCTCTTTGCTTTCCTTCATTGTGTACCTAATCCATTTCACCGGTCAACCACTCTATTTCTTATATAGTATCAAACTGTTTAGATGATTACTGTAGGACTATGGGAGATCTGGTGCTGCTCAACAGCTCTTCTATTTCCTCACCCAAATGCTGTCGACTATGTCTCCTTCTGCCATAGTTCCTGGATTTCCTCACATGAATACGTTTTGTTAATATATAACATACACTCAATATTACACTCCCACAAACACTTGCATATCTTGTTACCTTTATTGTTCCTTTTGAATGAGTTATACCCTAACTTCAGATCCATGTTCCAATTATGGGTTTTATCCTATCCAAGGTTCAGTGATGCCTATGAGTCCAAATTTGCCTCTTGATGTAAGGCTCTCTTGCTTGTTATTCATATTTCTAATATTTATGCATAGTCACAGGGCCGGCCCGTGCCTTTCATTGCTGGCTCCTTTCTTGGATTGTTCTTACTACGAGTTCACAGGATTGCCTAGGCATATGTACTGCCATGCTTCCTCTGCTGTAGTTACTGTCCATTCTCATTCAGTGGATATGTGGAGGCAGTTTTGTCTTTCTACTTTCCCTTTTAAAGTACTTTGATTAGATTTGCAGATCTAGGAATATGCATTCTTTCTAAACCTTGTTAGATGTAATCCATTCCTGTTTTTACTCTATTGTAAATTGTGATCCAAGAAAATATAAGTCCAATTCTCAGACACCATTTTCTAAACCAGATGCTCATTTTCTAAATAAGCATTCTTCTTGAAATTTTTGCCTTTGATCAACAGCAACAGTGAAAAACAAAAAACAAAAGAAAAAATATCTTTGCCCCTCACATCCACATTTCACTTTCTTTACTGAGATTTCTTTAGCCATGGGTCATAGTTAGCCAGGTTGACAAGTATTGGAAGGTCCTTTATCAAGTCCTGGATATATATGCCTTAGGAATATAGCAGGCCATTCTAATGTTATGGGGATGACAAATGACTGCCTTAGTATCCTCAACAATGAATTGGCAATAATATTACCCTCTCTTTTTTCTCTCATCCCCACTGAATGATTGCTCAAATACCCTTAGAGCCACATCATAATTCCTTGGAGGACAAGAAGCAGCCTGCTGCTCAGCAAGTCCATCTCTTCCTCTTTGGGAAGCATCTGATAACTGTTTCTTAGCTTCAAACATTCAGAATTTCTTTTTCTTTTCTCCCCCATGTTCCATTCTTCTACCCTACAACCTCATATATAAGTTAGGATTCCTCTCATTTTTCTAATTTTTTTCTTATTTGTTTTCATATTAAAATTCTATTTTCAGTTTTCTTTAAGGTAAACATTCATTCTCTCTGATAACCTGTAGAGTCTGTAAGCATTCCCCAAACCCCAATTATCCTCTCTTCTAGAAGGATAACCGTATCTGCACTCTAAATACAGATAAGAGTCACTTCTGGTAGCAGAAATAAAACACTACACAATTTTATGATGATTACTGCAGTTTTCTTGGCTTTCCATACCTGCTGGAAGTGAGAAGAATCATAATCCTGTCACTTTTGCTAGAAGCTTCCTTCAAGAACTTAGGAGCAGATTGTTTATCCTTATTTTTCACTGGTCACAGGGGAAATCAGAAGCTTGAAATTTGTATGCTTCTTGCATCCTTTCATAAAGAACAAAGATGATTTCCCCATCCCCTTATTGAGGCTTCTACCCTCAAAGTTTCAGTAATACTTTCCCCTATACTACTGTATACAACTTGCTTCTAGGATGTAGCCAGAAATCAGTGGTCGAGAGCTTATGAAACTACCTGCAGTATATCCATTGTCTAACACAGGTACGAGGAAAGTTAAAGGTATACCTTTCTAAGACCCAGAAATCCTGGAGGTGCTAAGTTAGACTACCACCCTATTATTCAAAGTTTTTGTTTTGTTTTTAAATCTAAGACTTAACTGAAGACAGGTAAGGACCATCATATACTATCAAATGGATCTGTGAATGGAAGTCAATTAGGTTAATAGTTATATATTTAACACTTCATTCACAACAAACTTATGAATACAGTATAAGTACTATTACAAATACTTGGTGTCCTGATACCTTGCCTGGTGGTTGCCTTAGCTGCCTACTACCTCTGGCTCCAAGCTGCAAAAATATTTCACTTCCCTTCCCAGACTTCATAGCAGGCATGGACCTTCTTCTGTCTTTCCCCTTATCCTGCTTCTACTTTCCAGTTCTTGAATCTTAATCAAATCAACCTTCTCATTTTTCCTCCCCCTATTAGAATGCAAACTCTCTGAGGTCAAATGGTGACTTAATTTTGCATTTGCATCCATGTCCTAGCAGAAAGGACAGTGTTAGGTACCTAGCAAGCACTTAATTTTTTTTCCTTTTTTCTCTTTCTTTCTCTCAGTCATTCACGTGAAGAAACAGACTCAGAAGTGTGCAGTAATTTGCTCACAGTCACAGGGCTAGCAAGTGTCAAAACCAAGATTCAGAGCTTAGTCTTCTGATTCTAGGTTCAATACTCTTATAACTACACCAATAATGATATTCAAAGAAAAGGAAAAAATCTGAACAGTAAATAAAACAATTTTTAGAATACTAAACATATATACTTCTTCTAATAGTAAATGAAGATTATTAGCTTCTCTTCTAAATATCAATTTTGGGGGTGAGATCTTTTTCATCTTTGTATCCCTCCACAGGGCCTCACACATAGCAGGCACCAATAAAATATTTGTCAAGTGAATGAATTAACGGGTAGTTTGAGAGGTAGCAGGATTTCTGCTAATTGTGACATGTTATCTCAATCACAAGTCCCAAGGTCTCTTGAAGATGAAATGGGATGGGATAAAGTGCTGTGTAACCAGGAACATTCCAAGGAAGGACAGTAAAAGTGACAGTGTTGCTTCTGCTGGCAGATTCATGGGCTCTAAACTGCATAATGAATTAGGCCTGGTGACACGCACACTAGAACAGGTATGAAACAAAATAGGAGTAGGATGAGGACCAGTGGGCAAGAAAGAGCATGATCTCTTGGTTCTTTCTCACGCAGTGTCTCACATCCATGTTAGCATGCCCAAGCTTAAAGTAATAACCATACAGCCAGAAATATAAGGAGAAAAAGATAAGGAGGGACTAACCAGAACAAGAGAACACTAAAGTTCAAGCTGTTTTTCTTTATATCAGAAGCCTATTCTTTATGATGAAATACTTTACACAGCATCTCCAATGGCACATCATCGTCAAGAGAATCCCACGCTTAGCAGAAGAAAACTTAAAAAAAGGCCAGGAAAGAGCAGCTGTACTAGGACTACTCTACTGGTCTGTCATGTTGATTAAATATTATAAGTTCCAAGATGCATAGTTCTTAGATTATTTAAATATCTAAATGCTTACCTGGCTGAAAAATTGAGAGAGTTCCATCGATATGCCCAAATACAACTTTTCCTCTTTTTTGGGGATGCCATCTAAAGAGACAAATATCAGACAAGAAGCCATGGGCCTCTTTGTGAACAGTCACACCTATATCTGGTCCTGAAGTAGTCCAAATATTCAGTGGGCCTCTGTGGGAAACAAATGCCACAGTATCTCCAGCATTCCAGCACCAGCTAATGGAAGTAGGAATTCCTAGGACAAATAAAACAAAGAGACTGAAATAAAAGATAAAACAGTCTAAGTAAATATTCAGTATTTTTGGCACTTATTCCTTCCTGAAACTTAACTTTACAGTGTGTCCCAACAGTCTTAGCACAGTTTTAAGCCTTAATAGTTGAAGCTTATAATCTTATTAGCCAAAAAATAAATCAAATTTAGAGATTAGAAACATCAAATATCCAAATTTTGGTTGCAAAAAAGTACAAGTGAGCACATATGTGCATATACCCTCATACCCTCAATATGGTCGCTGTAGCTACCTTCTTCCAGTCACATGTACAGCCAGATCTTAACCCCCATTATCACCCAGAACTTTACTGTACTGAGATCCCAAGCATTTAAAATCCCCCCACTTTTGCCTACAACCTTTTGCCCTTTTCTTTCCTCTGATGTCCTTGCACAAATCACACACCCTCTTGGACTTCAGTCTTCTCTTTAAAATGAAGAGATCAGAATGCAATGGCCTTGAAGGTTCTTTCCAGCTCTAAATTTATGATGCTATGAACTCCTCTCTCTTATCCCAGTCCACATCTATTCTGGCTTCATTTTGCCTCCTATTCTAAACAGGGACCCTATATCTATTCCAGCGCTATATTCATCACCATTCTAGAATCTAGACCCTCTTCAATTTCATTCATCATTAATTTGTGCTGGGCAGATTAGCCCTCGCTGCTTTCATTTGCTTGACAATTCTTTTATTCAGCTCATGCTTGGTGTGTTCTCTGTAACAATTTCCTCTTTTTCCCAAGCCTCTGAATGTTTCCATTCCTCATATTCATGGCAGATTACCCATCCTCCCACCTTCCTGTGAAATTTAAACACATTTGATGGAAACTAAAACTACTTCAATTGCCCTCCTCCAAATTGCAAAATTTCTCTTTGTCTTTCCCTATCATTTCTTAGGGGAAGAGATAGCTTCCCTTTCATCTCCATCTGGGACAGGGGCCTTGGCGTCCTGCTTGGTCTGTGCCTCAGCAGACCCACCATTCCAGGCAGGCCCCAGACATCACTTTACCCCTACTCTCCAAACAGCTTTTAAACCAGAGGTATCAAACTTAAGGCTTCAGCAGCATGATGGGTGGCAAAACTCCAGAGTGCCAACCAGATTAAAATGTAACTGGGAGATGTTTAACAAAATGAATAAAAATATGATAAAACATAGGTAATGTAAAGTTTATGGTTTTCTAAGGCAATATGCAGCCACAAGGATCTATTACTATTTGAGTCAGTTCTAAACAACCACTTTGCCTCCCAGGGGAGTCACTATGCCTTGAAATTTTAACCCTTTCATCTCTAGAACCTCCAACTTTTGGTACATGCTATCCTGATTTGTGCATGCCTCACCAGGCCCCAAATTTTCCCTGGCTACTAAGCATGCTAAGCTGTAATATTATGATATTGTGGGGCATTTTACAAGATCTTAATATACAAAATATGGCAAGACAAGAAAATGGAAAGATCAAGAGAAGAATCAAATTTGTAGCCTGAGCAAGATGGGCAAGGCAAGAAGGAAAGCAGGAGGACTATTCTTGAAAGAAACAAGATCACAGTGGTGTGATTTATGAGTGAGCTAATGTCTATGTAGAGCCTCAGATTTATAGGGTACTTTACATAATCTATTTGTGACAGGATTACTATACTAGTAATCTGAGAAATCCTGTAGCTGTAGTTAATTTAGATCATAAAGAAAGCATTTACCAAGGACTCAAATGCTTTTATTGAGGAAGAAACAGAGAGAAATATGCTAGACAGGATGCAGTTTGGTGGATTTTCAGGAACTGGATGAATGGCAACTCAAAGAATAGTCATTTATAGCTTGATTTGATAAGGAGTTTCTACTGAAGTATCCCAGGTGTATGTCCTTGGTTCTGAATCATTTAATAATTTCAGCAATGGCATGGATAAAAGAATGCTGATTAAATCTGCGGGTTACAGTGAAGAATAGTTAACATGCTGTATAATAGGATACAAAAAGATCTTACTAGGTCAGAATATGGGGACAAATTTAATAATGATAAAGATTTACACTTAGACAACTTCATAATTGTAAGATGGAAGAATGTGCCTAAAATTGATCTGTTGGTTTTAGTTCTGTGCAAATTCAATATGAATCAACAATGTGATGTTTCAGCCAAAAAGGTTAAGGTAGTCATAGATTGCATTACAGTGTCTGTATATAGTTAGGACGTTTTTATTTTCATTGCGTTCTTCCTTAGACAACATTCTGAGTTTGAGATTTGGTTCTCAACATCACATTTTAGAAAGGACCTTGATAAACTAAAGAGCATATATAAGAAAATAGTATGCTAAAGTGCTTTAAGATCATGTGATATTAGGTTCACTTGACAGAACTGGGATTTTCAGTCTGGAGAACAGGAGTCATAGAAAAGAACAAGATAGTTATCTTTTTTAACATTCAATTTTATTTTTTCTCAATTACATGTAGTAAAAATGTTAATGTTGTTTCTTTTTTCAAAATTTTTAGTTCTAAATTCTCTTCTTCCCATCCCCCTCTCCCCTTTAGAAGACAATTTGATATAGGCTGTCCATGTGCAGTCATGCAAAGCATTGCCATATTATCCATGTTGCAAAAGAAAATGCAGGAAACCCCCCCCCCCAAAATAACGGAAGTTTAAAAGGTATATTTTGATCTGTATTCAAACTCCATCAGTTCTTTCACCAAAGGTGGATATCATTTTTCATCACAATTGTCTTTGATCCATTGTATTACTGAAAATATCTAAGTCATTTACAAGTGATGATCATATAATATTGCTGTTACTGTGTATACTGTTCTTCTGGTTCTGCTCACTACACTTTGAATCAGTCCAGATAAGGCTTCCCAGGTTTTTCTGAAACCATACTACTCATCATTCTTATAGCATAGTAGCATTCCATCACAGAGTCTACAACATGGTTAGCTATCTCCTCAATTGATAGTCATCCCTTCAATTTCCAATTCTTTGCCATCACACACAAAAAAAAAGCCAGCTGTAAACATTTTTCTTTGATCTCTTTTAGATATAGACCTAGTAGTGGTATTGCTGGATCAAAGTACATGCATAGTTTTATAGCCCTTTGAGTATAGTTCCAAATTGCTCTTTAGAATGGCTGGACCAGTTCACAACTCCACCAGCAATGCATTAATGTGTTCATTTTTACATATCCTCTCCAACCTTTCCAACTGATGGATTCTGAATATGGATTGAATCAACCTTTTAATTTTTTTAACTTTATTTTTCTTGGGGTTGTTTTGTGGGGTCTACAACATGACTAATATGGAAATATGTTTTGCATAACTCCACATATATAACTTATGTCAAATTAACTGCCTTCTCAAGGAGGAGGAAAGGGAAGAAGAAAGAGAATTTGAAACTCAAAGTTTAAAAAAAAATTGAATGTAAAAAATTGTTTTTACCTATAACTTGGAAAAAATAAAATATTTTTAACAATTTTTTTTCTTTTTGGAGGGGGGAAGGTAGGGCAATTTGGGTTAAGTGATTTGCCCAAGCTCACATGGCTAGTTTTTTTGTGTGTGTTAAGTGTCTGAGGCTGGATTTGAACTCAGGTCCTCCTATCACCAGGGCTGGTGCTCTATTCACTGCGCCACCTAGCCACCTACAATAATTATTTTTTAATCTATTGTCCAAGTCAGCTGTTTTTCCAATGAGGTAGCTCACATGTTCTTCTATTTTTCATTATTTTGGTTTTGTCTTATTGTTTCTTGATGTCTCGTGGAGTCATTAGCTTCCACTTCCCCAATTCTCATTTTTAAGGAATTCTTTTCTTCAGTGAGCTTTTGTATTTTTTTTTCCATTTGGAAAATTCTGTTTTTTTAAAGAGTTTTCTCTTCAGTGAATTTTTGTGCCCTATTTACCATTTGGCCAATTCTGGTTTGTTTGTTTTTTAAGGTATTTTTCTAGTACTTTTTATGCCTCTTTTACCAAATTGTTACCACTCTTTTCATAATTTTTCTTGTGTCCCTCTCATTTCTCTTTTCCAAATTTTTCCTCTACTTCTTTTACCTGATTTTTAAAATTCTTTTTTTGTGCTCTTCCAGTAATTATTGTTGGGTTTGTGTCAAAAATCACATTTTTTTCCTTTGAGGCTTTGCTTGTAGCTGTTTTGACGTCATCCAATATCTTCTTTTGAATTTGTGTCCTGATTTTCCCTAATTACTATAGCAATTTCACGGTCAGTTTCTTTTTTTGTTTGTGTTTGTTTTTGGTGGTGGTGGTGGTGGGGTGGGGTTTGCTCATCTTCCAGCCTATTTCTTGACTTTTAACTTTATGTTAAAGCTTGTCTCTACTCCTGGGGTGGAAAGGGTATTGTCCCAAACTTCAGGTTTTTCATGCTGCTATTTTCAGGGCTGGTCCTGGGCAGGGAGTGGGGGCTGAGGGCTGTAGGTTTTTGGATCTTCCAAGGTATTATGATCTAAGCAGAAGTGTGATCATTGCTCTCCTGGCCTGAGCTCTCTAGTCTTTACCTAGGAAGGAATCTTGTTCCCCTGTAGCCACATGTGCTAGCTCTCCTCTTGGCCCTGGAATGGTGACCAGGTCCCTCACTCTCCTACAACCAAAATCACTAACACTCTTTTCTGCCTTGGAATTAAGATGAGGATCTCTGTTTCCTTTTGAGCAACCACAAGCACTCTTCTCCACCCTGGAATTATGATGAGGGCCCAAGCATTCCTGTGGTCACAAGTACTATTGCTCCTTTTGTTCCTGAAATCGTGACCAGATTCCCCGCTCTTCTGGAGCCACAAGTACTAGTGCTCCTTTCTGCCTTAGAACTGAGACTAGGGTCTTGTGTGTGACCAGAAACACTTTTCTCTACCTTGGAACTATGACCAGGGTCCCTCTTTCCCTGAAGCTGCAAGCACTTGTGATCCTCTTTGCTCTGGGCCTGCAATCTGAACTGCAGAGGGGCAATCCAACAGTGTTCTGAACCCAACACCAGCAAAGAGCCCCCTGTTATTGCTTTCTGAATAGCTGTCAGATCCCTTTACTGTCTGTAGGCTGATACCTTTTGAATCTGTTGCTGCCCCTGATAGAGCCTCTTCTAAGGTCTGCTGCTGGTGCCAAAGCAGGACCTGCACTTATGCTCCAGGCCAACCATCACCCTGATGAAATAGACCTTTTTTGCCTACCTCCTAAATTGTCTTGGGCTGGAAAATTATTTTCCTTACCTTTTGATGTTTCTGCAGCTCCAGAATATGATTTTGGGCACTATTTTAAAGTTGTTTGGAGGGGAATTGGGGAGAGTGCAGGTGAGTTCCTGCTCCTACTCTGCCACCTTGGCTCTGCCCCTTTGAGACTGCTACCTTCCAGTATCTGAAGGTATAACACGTAGAAAAGGGAATACCTTTTTTTCTACTTGACCCCAGAGGGTAGAAATAGAAGCAATGAACTGAAGCTTCAGAGAAAGAAATTTAGGAAAATTTTCCAAACAATATTTCAATATTTAATATACTTAAATACTACAATAGTTCTATGATCTCATCAAGATCAGCATCACCTCCAGTAGTGTAGATTGCAAGTTATCCTCACCTTCTTATCCTGTATAACTCTTAGCCATGTCACCCCATATGTTCTACACAGAGAGAGTATGCCCAATATGCTGGGGGCCATCTTCTAGTTCTCTCAACCTTGCATGCAAACTAATGGAACAGGCTGTTATTTCTTGGTCTTGCTGCATCACAAGATTTGTTCATACATCTCTCTGAAGATATCATTAGTTTGCTTCTTATTATCAGTACCTCATTGGTAACGTGTCATAGCCTGTTTATACCATGTTTATTTTGCTATAGCTTTTTGGGTTACTTTTACCTTTAGTTGTTTAGAACTCATGGCACTCCATGACTTATAACTATAAACTAGAAAAATTTTATCAAAAAGATGTTCTTATAGTTATCCAGAAGTAGAATGGACTGATCTAGAAGGCTGAGGGTTCTTCCCTAATCAGGTTCTTCAAGCAAAGACTAGAACTACTTGTCAGAGATAGAGAAAATTAATGTTCAAGTTTTCGTTCCATTTGATGGCCACTGGGGTTCCTTCTTCCCACCACCATTGTGAACTGGTTATACTAGATAAAGGCAGGTACACAGTAAGCAATTAATAAATGCCTGTTGAATTGCTATGAATAGACATAAGCTAGGGAATCCTGATTGACAAAATTTTTGGCTTGATCATTTTGATGTTTGGGTATCAGATACTACAATTTTTGTGTATGGTAGATAAGCTTCAGGAGCTGAAGGTCAACTCTATCCCATAATGTCTACAGGCAAGATAAAAAAATATAATTGGAAAAAATAAGTAATTTGTGCTTTTTTTGTTGGTTTTAAATGGTCATAATACTTTCTAATAGTTCTTCTCATTTATTTACCATCCAGTTAAGTATTTTTAATGGTAACATAGAAAGAAAAATATATTCTAAACTCCTTTAAATTAGTTTAAACAAAAGAGAAAAAAAGTCTGAGGAATGTTTGGAAGTTTATAGCCCAGAATTTTCAACTTCACTTTAGAATTAGCTCATGCTCAGGAATCCTTCATTCTATCACTTTCAGTGCTAGATATAGAAGCAGTAGAATGTCTGAACCTGAGAGAAAGAAAAACAATTCTTGCCTTGTCAGATGAACAAGAATACTTTGTGTGCCTTAACTGTCCTCACATTATGAAGAAAATAAGATAATTATTACATAATATAAATTCAACGTGATATGAAAGAGGTAAGCACTTAATACTAATAAAACTTTCCACAAAATTTCATGTCATTGTCCTTTAAATCTTAAAGTTCAGGGGCAGCTAGGTGGTGCAGTGAATAGAGCACCTGCCTGGAGTCAGAAGGATCTGAGTTCAGATCCAGCCTCAGATACTTAACACTTACTAGCTGTATGACCTTGGGCAAGTCACTTAACCCCAATAGCCATACCTTCCCCCCTGAAAAAAGCAAAATAAATAAATAAATAAAGCTTAAAGTTCATTGGTATTCATCAGAGGAAAAACAATATTCATTCAATAAGTAAACTCCTATTGTGGAAATACCTTTCGTATTGTCAAGTTTTGCAACAACTTTTTGTTCAGCCACATTCCAAATGATCACTAAGTGGTCTGCACTGCCACTCACAAAGATGTCAGGGTTGTGGGGACACCAAGAAATTGCAGTGATTGTCTTTTTATGTTCAGACATAATTGCATGCAATTTGAATTCATTGTACTGATGATCCAGCTAAAAGAAAGGATACACACAAAATAAATACATTAATATATTGTTTCAACTTATAAACTGTTCACTAGAAAGTTTGGTAAAAAAACAGATTTGAATGTACAAAGAAACTAATCTTGACATTTGCTGTAAAATAACTGAGACTAATTAAGAATTAGAGATTTCAAATATTTTCATCTTCATTTTAAACATACTTGCAAAGATTCTGAACACAGGAAAACTTTCTTTTCTTTACGAGGACAATGACTGTATTTTTATGATACAGTTTACCTTGGATTCAAATATTTCCAGTCTTGGATGACTCAGACTAATCCTTAGATTTCAATCAATCAATCTTTAGAAACAAAATAAATGGAAGATACCTATGTTATTTATTTGAGCAAAATGTATTTAACTTCACAGAATCACAGATTATCAGAGGTGGAAAGAACCTCAAAGGCCATGGAGTCCCACCTAAATCTAAAAAAAATAATTCTTTTTACAACATACCTGACATAGTCATTAAAATACCAAATAAGGGGTGAACCCACCACCTCCCCAGGCAGACCATTACACTCTTGCATATATTTAATATTTTCATAAATTATATAATTCTATAGCCCTCCTGTATATAACAGAACTGCCTGTGGTATAATTACTTTCTTAGCTATTTTCATCATGTCATCAAAAAAGAACTGAACTGCCAACTATTCACCTGATTGAAAGAACCACCTTTGTAATAACCTTGCATCTTTTTGTTACTGTTTTCTTAATGTTGCCTATTCCTTATTTTGATATTGTCTCTAAGCTGAAATGAAAGAACATTTTTTTTCTATTTTTTCTTATGTAAGTCATAAATGCGATTAAGGTTTGTAGGTAATAAGAGACGGAGATGGCATTGTGCATAGAGACCTAGCCTTGGAATCAGGAAGTTCTATGTTCAAGACCTGAATATAAATTATATATGTAATATGTTATATGTTATGTGTTATATACTTAGTACATAAGTATATAATATTATAAGTATATAAGTACACCTAAGTATATAATAATAAGTATAATAGTATAAGTAATATGGTATAAGTATATATTACATATAATATGTATTTCATATACACACATGAGTGTGTAAGCACACACATGTATACATATTAATTAACCTGTTTCTGACTCACACTGGCTCATTGACAGAGCAAGTCACTTAACCGCTCAGGACACCCAGCAATTCTCAAACACCATAACAATACAGAACAGTTGCTGATCTCCATTGGTAAGAGGAGTTTCCTCACCAGGTGCTCATTATATTAAAGTAAGATCCAATTAATAAATGTGTCACTGGAAAAACTTGCTAATTATTAAAAGAAAAATTTTACCATGTCTAATTAATTTTTAGTGACAGACCAAACCCCTGAGTGAACATTTAAGTTGAAATGAATAATAATGTCTTGCATGTTTATAGTACTTCATAGTTTTCAAAGAGCATCCACATAAATTATTATATTTAAAGTTAACAGGTCTGCTAGTTTGATTTATTTATCTTTTATGTCAATTTTTACAACCCAAAATTTCCATTAACATGCATTTTATTTTAATAAAGTTTTAGGACAGGGCTCTGTTGGCTAAGCTAACTTCTACTTTCATATAGATTAAATCCTTGACTTTGCTAATTTTCAGTTTGTTTCAGTATTTTATGGCACACAAAATTTTCTCACAGGTTTTTAAAAAAATGGACTTAATATATTATAACATATTATATTAAGCTTTCTAGATGATCTACTTAAATAAAATCTACATGTTTTAAAATTTTCTATCACAGGACATTTAAATCATTTCACTAGGTCTTGAATCACTATGTATAATATTCTAATGCTTCTAAAATGACTATTGCTTAACTAATCTGGTAAAAAAAATAACATTTGCAATGACAGTCATTGGAAAGTAATAATAAATCATTAACAATTCAAAACTTAAACTATTTAAGCTTTTAAGTTAAAACCCTTTAGTACAGATTCTGGCTATACAATAATTCACTTTTTTCTAATACTTCATAAACCTGTTATTTCACAGTAGCATGGCATTGGCCCTGGATTATCAAAATCTAGGCCAATGGAAAGCAAACTCTGGAAAATATTCCAGCAAATGCCTCATTTACAATCAGCATGCATTCACCCTAGTTAAGTTCAGAAATATATACTAAGAGGTGAAGAACACCAAGAGTAATGAAATTAGATCTTTTGAGTACTGAAACTGCAATATATACTTGAGTGTTTGCATTCAGCATTTGGTATATATTCATTGGTTTCACAAACTTTAGGTAGGTTGACTCCTCTTGAGAGTATACTGAGCTCAAAAAGTCTATCAGAATTCTTTTATTATGTTGGCATTTTTAAATACTAAATGCTGTTTGAAACACAGACCACAGATAGCTGCTTGAAAATCATGGGAAAATTATTCCCTAATAATTGTAGCATGGGCAAGTAGGTGGCACAGTGGATAGAGCACAAGGTTTGGAGTCAGGAAGATCTGAGTTGAAATTTGGCCTCACACACTTACTAACCGTATGACCCTGGGCAAGTCCCTTAACCCTGTTTGCCTCAGCTCCTTATCTGTAAAATGAGCTGAAGAAGGAAATGGTAAATAAATCCAGTATCTTTGCCAAGAAAACCCCAAATGGAGTCATGAAGAATTAGGCGTGACCGACATGATACAACATGTGTAACAACAACAATAATTGTAGAAGTAAATAAGTGAAGTGGAATAGATATTTATTCCCTTTGCATATATAAAAAGATCCTTCTCAGAATATAAATATACATAATAGAAATATTATAAATAATATACTTATGTATAATACATTATTAAATGTTTTAATTAATCCATTAAAATATTTAAAATAATATAAATATATAAAATGTACACATCATATAACATAAAACATAACACATAATTATATAGTATGTGTATATATATATATATATGTAATATATATTTAAATCCCTAAAGGAGGATACCATAAGACTATTTCTATAATTCTCAATTTTTAAAAATTTGATAAGAGGTAAAATATAAACCCATAGCATTACAACTTCCATGAAGTGATGGATTATTAATAAGTATTCATTTTACCTGATAAATATAGATCGCCAGAGTAGCACAATAAGCAAATCTGTCCCCGCTGGCTGCACAGACATCTTTGTTCCAAGGCTGACACCCAGCAGCCAACAGGCCCACTTGCTTGACTAGGGGCATCTTTGACTAGAAGAGAGACAGGTGAGAAGAAATACCAGAGTCATTTGTATTGTTCAATAAATCATTTTGTCATTCAATGATAAAGCAGAGAATTTCCGTCATCCTGCTCTCTGAAAGACCTTTGAATTCAATTCTATTGCGCTATAGTGGCCAGAGAGGTTATAAACATATACAACACCGCAGCTTTCACATTTTCCCTATGATGACTATACAATCTGTTCCTTTGGGACAATGGGAGAATTGCCTACTTAATTCGACTTCTCTATTTTATAATACTGAATCGGATAAACTTTCTCAGTTTGACAGTCAGTACTTGAGTATCAAAAGTGATGTTTTCATCTTTTGCAAATTTGAATTGCTTTGTAGTTTAGGAGGGCTTTTCTGATCGTTGTCTCATATAGTTCAATATCTCTTTCTTCACAACAATTAGACAATAGGGCTTGTATTTATGAAGTGCTGAATGCTGATTTTCATTCAATATCTTTTGGAATGTCCCAGCATACACTACTACTTTTTTGTAAATTGGATCTGTGACTATATTGGTGTAGAGAATTCTAAGTGAGAAAACTCCCATCAATGCAGGTGTCACCAGCACTACAAATTCTATTATAAAGAGTTGTTTGTGGGCACTGAGAGGTTAAATGAGTTCCTCAAGTTCACACAGCCAGAATATGTCAGATATGGGGATTGAAAGACCAGGTCTTCCTCGGTCTTCCTAGCTCTGAGGCTACTCTATCCACCATACCAAGTTGCCTTTCTCAAAGGTAAAAGCAAAACAAAATAAAATAAAGATCCAACTTGTGATTTCAGGTATACTTACATGTATACGTGTATATGGATATAAATATATGCATAAATAAATATATAAACATATGTAATCAATATTAGTGAGTAATCTCAGAGGGCAGGCACTAATAGTTGGGGAGGGGAGGAGGGATAGCCAGGATGGGAGGAGGAGAGTGGGAATAGTCTCTTGCAAAAGATGGGATTTGAGTTAAGTTAAAAAAAAAAAAACAAAAAACGGGGAAGCCACGAGGCAGAGGTGAAAAGGGAAAGTATTCAGGGCATAGGGGAAAGACAGTGAAAACGTGCAGTCAAAAAATGTAGTGCCATGTGCAAAGAAGGCAGTGTCACTGGATTTTATAGTATCTGGAGGAGAGTGAAATGTAAAAAGACTGGAAAAGCACGAAGGACCAGCTTATAAAGGGTTTTAAAAAGCAAATGGATTTATATTTGATGCTGTAGGTAAAAGGGTGCACTAGAATCTATGGACTGGGAATGGGAGTGACATGGTCAGAGTTGTGCTTGGGAACATTATTTTGGTATTTGAGTGAAAGATGGAATAGAGTGTAGAGAAGCTTGGGGAGACCAACCAGGAGGCTACTGTAATAGTTCAAGTGTGAGGTAATGAAGGTCTGATTACCATGCGTAATTAATTTTTAGTGACAGACCAAACCCCTGAGTGAACATTTAAGTTGAAATGAATAATGTCTTGCATGTTTATAGTACTTCATAGTTTTCAAAGAACATCCACATAAATTATTATATTTAAAGTTAATGGTAACCAACTTTGTGAGTGAAAAGGACATACACACATAAAACAAAGGATGTGAAGGTAGAAATAATAAGACTGGGCAACAGATTAGAAACATGGGGTGAGTGTGAATAAGCAATTGAGGATGATGGCAAGGTTCTAAGCCTGGGTGACTGACTGGAAGGAGGTGTAGTAACCTCAGCAGGAACAGAGATGTTGAGAAAGGGAAGATTGGGGTTGGGGGGAGGATGAATTGTGTTTTGATTTGTTGAGTATGACATGTTTTTAGGAAATCCAGTTCAGAATATCCAGTAGATAAATGATATGAGACTGGAGGTCAAATAAGTAAATAAATCTGAGAATCATCTTTGAAAAGAAGAAAATTGACATCATTTACTCCATTTCTCCAACACAAATATCCATTGATAAAGGTTTCAGCCTACTTACACTTGAGTTGATGCACTTTTTCCATGTCCCTTTAGGTGATCTTTATAAATATATAAAGTTAAAACCTTTTGGAAGAAAGCTCAAATGCTACCTTCAACTAAGGTGCCCCTCAGTGTGTGTATTATCTATATAAAGACCCTAAAATCACTAGAATGTAGGAATATGTGTATGGGGAAGTAGTTGCATTCTTTTTATTCGGGCAAGGAGTAATAATGTGGTTCATTTCCTGCCCCCCCCCCCGCCATGTGTGTTCAATACTCTCCTCTCAAGATATTTTAAGATTAATTCCGTATCGCCCTGAAAAATCATGTACTTTGCTGCACAGATCTCCTCTGTAACTTTATTTAGTACAGCTGTTTCCCCATCTTTGTTTTCCTTCATGACATTTTTACTTTATCATGGGGCTAAGGATTATTATGCTGCAGTCCCAAATATGCTGCATCATTATCATTGATGGGAAAAAAATGTTATAGAAATCTTGACAGATTTAAAAAACATTTTTCATCTTTTTTTGATTCTGTATTAGTTCTATCATTCAATGCTCCTGAGGTGATATTGCTTATAACATTCCATTATCCACTTCTGGAAGATTCTGGAAATGAGTTACAATCTAAATCAGTACTGTCTTTGGTTACTATATAGCTCAACCTGGCAAGGAGTTCCAGTATTTGCTGGTTAATGTGGTTCCTTGGGTCTTTTAGTTTCCTCATGATGCAGTTCATTTGACATGAAATGGTAATAGTTGGGGCTTGATATACATTATTTTTACCCATTTTTTATTCCATGGCCACAGATGTCTTTTTTAAATAGGTCTGCATATTCTAGTTTCTTATTTTTCTTCCTTCTCTTAATCTGATATTGATTATCTTCTCTAATAACTTGATTTCAAAATAATTATTTCGTTTTTTAATATTTAAATGTTTGCTTTAAAATTTACTTCATCAGTAGGAAGACACTTCCTGCAGGCTAAAATAGAATTATTTTAATTTCTATGATGTTATTTAGTGCTTATCATGTCTAGAACCTTCTCATTCTGATCTCAAAAACAGTATTTGTGATACCTAAGTGAAAGGCTTCTGTATAAGGATTCAGCTTCATTCACTTTTACTCATAAACCATTTCCTAAACTTTTTTTTCTCCTGTTCCTCCACATCCACTTTTGCATTGAAGTCACCATGTATTAACGTATAAACTTAAAGGTATTATCAAGATCTTCAAAGGGTTTATAAGGGTTTTCATAGAATTTCTCTATCCCCTTATCCTTCAAATCAGTTGGAATTGTAGTCATGGTGGTCTTTTTGCAAATGTTTATTATAAACACTACACAGCAAATAGACCCAGTGTCCCATGATGTGACATTTCGTATTGTTTTTAGATACAGAATAAACTGGCTCTGCCCAACTTCTTTATCTTTTTTTTTAAGGAGAATCTATAAACCATCCTTTCGCTAAGCAACAATTTCTCCTTTTTTCTTCTTATTTATGATGAGGATACCAGTTCCTTCAGCAATATATTCACAAGTTGGTCATTAGACAAGGATGTTACATTAGCATACCAACATCTAAGTTAATGTTTATAGTCATTTTAAAATCTATGTGATCATGGCAGCTAGGTTGTGCAGTGAATAGAGCACCAGCTGTGGAGTTAGGAGGACCTGAGTTCTATCCAGCCTCAGACACTTTACACTTACTAGCCATGTGACCTTGGGCAAGTCACTTAACCTCAATTACCCTGCCTTTCTCCTCCAAAAATAAGCAAAAAAAAAAAATCTATGTTATTCTTGGCTCCTTTACTCCCCTTTTTACCTTTCTGACATTGTTAGTGTTAAAGTAGAAGGACACAGAACTGTGAGACATTTTATATTTTTGTTTCACAGGTTACTGTGGTCAAAAAATTCACATTTAAGTGGCTAGCCTAACTGCTGATGAAGCTTATTTAGCTGATTAGCTCATCAAAAGCAAAAAGCAGACAATTTCAAAGCCTTTCCAATATGACAGAACTTTCACTTCACTGGCATAGCCTATAAGGAGCCAAGGTTACCTCTATGCCATGATGATAGATTTGATAGATATAATATAATAAAAATAAACTATAGTCATTGATGTCCATATGAAAAACTCTTCTCTATTTAAAATGTCACAACTCAATAATGTCAATAAGAGTTGATATAAAATGCAGCATTTTCAGGGAATATATTTCAGCCCATTGTGATTCTAATTTTAAATCCATCATTATCTCTCCTCTATAAAAGTATGGCTTCCAAATTAAGGAGGGAGCCTACCTAAAACATTTTAATGATCACTTGATGCACATGAATCACATCAATCTATAAGGCTCCACTGAAAAACACATTAAACAGCTCCTTCAACTTCATGAAAATTTTCTCCAATGATATTAAAAAGCCCATTGGACTTTATCAGCATAAATATTTTAAAGTAGATTAAATAAAGATAGACACTAAAGGTTTTAAGCTTGAATCTGGAGGTCACACTGAATCAACAGATGAGGAAAATATACATCATTACCTTGGTCTCTTTCAGGCAAGACATGTCAAGCATAAAGCTATTAAAGAGAAAGCTGTGGATGAATATGCTAAGGGACTTGCTGACATCCTGAAATCAAAGCTCAATAGAAAAAACAAATTTAAAGTAAATATCTTCCACACAATACTGGTTTTAATGTATTCTTTTTGAAATATAAAATGGGCTACAGTGAATTTAGAAAGCATTCTAAGAGAAACCTGTACAATGTTAATTAAAAAAAAAAAACATGGCCCATCATCTTAAGGCAGAAAGAGAAAGACTTTCCCTCCAAAGGAGGAAGATTAAATGACCTTCTTAGAGCACATAAAAAAGTTCAAAAAACCTAAAGATATACTTTTCAAACAAGCAGATATCATTTGACCAAGCAATAATAAATGAAAATTACAGGTGCATGTAGATGGGTTTATTAAATGTAACTTAAAGTGGCTTACTTCTGGAAGGAGTGAAATTAAAAGGCCCTACATGAGTAAATATACATGAATTTAGCCAACGCTATGTTGACAAAGAGGGTCAAGAAATGACTAAATTATGTTGATTTTGTGTGAGACGTGGTGAAGACACCTCATAAACTTTTAGACTGGGAGACCCTCATAGAATTTAAGGCTGGGTTTTCAATTCAGTTTTTCTGTACAAACAAGCTGCTGACCCTGAAGTGATGCAAACACATCCACGTGTTTACCCACGTCAAGAGACTAACAAGGATGGGAGTTGTACAAGAATTCTTAGAATACTAAATCTGCAGGATAATCATATCTGCTTGGTTCCTTGCCCAGTTATACTGTAAGGGCAAGCTGATTATGAAGTATTTCAGGAACAAGGACGAGGACATAGGCTTTGTTCACATCTGTACATTAATCTAAAGAAAAGGCGCCCCCCAAAACATAGGAGTTGTACCAAAGTTAATGGACTGCTAAACTTACAAAATAACTGCACCCGCTTACTATGTATTTCATCAGTATCATTGAGGTAGATTTATTGTGTTTAGATTGTACCCTCAAAGCTTATGATAATGGGCCAAGAGGAAGGGGTTTAGGGAGGGGGATTGCAATTAGGGATCTATAAAAGAATTTATCTTCTCTGTGTCTGGTGTGGTCTGGCACTGAGAATGCACTGAATGCACTTGGTGTGAGTCGCCTTTTCTCGCAAGATTGTAATAAACTCCTTTCTACTTTCTACCTTGAGAAACCTATGAGTTTAATTTGGGCAGGGGTCTTTACTGTCCCACACAGTTTATTTATGGATGCAGTGGATTATTTTGATGACAACTCATGGCCAGGTCATTGCCATAAGAAATTAAAGATGGTTATCTTTAAGGAACCTAGCTTTAGTGATCAATGTAGATTATGCAAGGAAATCATCATACAACGTATCACTAAAGGCCTCAAAAACTTATTATGAAATGGTCACCTACCAAGATAAGACCTAGTGGCTAGAATTACACATTAGAATCACAATACATTTCTTTGACTATCAGATCATAAGTCCTCATACTACAAATATAAAGCTCAAAATATACTGGAAGGTTCAACTAAAAAACTCTGCTGGGTCCAGAGCATCACAATAGACTAGTGGTTCTCATTTAATGATCTGTAAACCCCTTGGTGTTTCAGGACAGTATCATGCTAAAAATTATTTAATAGTGTCTTAAATACTAAATAAATGTCCAAATATATTAGGAGTACATTTTTCCTCTGAGGCAACAAACATATATTTAAAGTATTTTAGGTTTGTTTCTGTAGAAATTCAAAGCTGTCATGATTATACGCACAATGATTTTGGTGTCGCACAATGATTATATCAGACTCTATTTCTGACAGTGAAATGTATCCTTGCAGTGTCTCAACCTGATAGCAAATCATTTCCAAACAAGTAGAAGAATTCTACAGTTTTGTGTAAAGCAATTCCCAGTGAATGGTCAGATGCATGCATATGCCCTCCTACATATTCTGTATACTACACCAAATAGGTGTAGTATATTCACCTGTTAATCAGTTAATATATTAATATTTATATTATATTAATTTATATAATTATATTTAATTATTTATTATTATATTTTGTAAAATATTATATATAATTGATTTATTATAATTATAATGAAATATATTAAATTAAATAGAACAATTAATTTGTACAATAAATATTGAATTATATATCAATATAATAATAGTTAATCAATTAATATATTCACCTGTTGACCAGTAATTGTACTTTATCAGCTGGATAATAAAGTGATCAAGATATGATGGATATTTGCTTTCTTGTAGCACAGATGTCAGGCTATTTAAAAACCATGATCATAGGACACACATGTTACAAGCCATTTAGGGATGATAGTGGATCATCACAAATGTTCTGAAGAAACAAACCTTATTTGCCTCTCATTACAACATCAAGACTGTTTTCTATTTTAAACTTATCCTCTGCTTGTGTTATTAATCTTCTAACTGGCAGATTTAAAAAAAAATTTGGTTGGCGACACTGGTCAGTTTTTCAGTAGAACTTCCATAAGAATATAGCAAGTAAGCCAGAAGCAAGTCAGAAGTCAGAAGAGAGTCTTTTAATTTATATATAAACATTGTTTAAAAATGAAGCACTATATACAGTTGAATTCTAAGGATATTTTATCATCTGATACAATACCTTTCATTAACCAGTAAAAAAGTAAATATTTTATTTTGTAACTACCCATTCATTTTCGTCAATTGGTTAGATGACTAAAATTTTTTTAAAAGATTTTCCATCTCTAGGCAAGTAAGCTTGTAAAATTCTCCTACCATTTCTCACCATATATTTTTGTGAGCAGACATTTCCAGTTTATTCTTCTTTGAAATCACAATATAAATATAAACTCAATGTGGAACCAGATTTAAAACTGTTTTGTAATTGAACCAAATATTGCAAACTTTTGTCCAAATAAAAAAGTTCAACATTGAAATTCAGCTTATATATAATCATTATATTTTAAATGCCCTCTAATTTATAACTTATTACATAAATATTATTTATATTTTTAAAATTGTAAAATAGAGACATTTAATATGAAATCTTACAGATAATAGTAATCATGTGGTATTGCTGAATTACTTGTTCATAATTTTATATTTAGCTGTCATAGTTACAAGTAGGATGAGACTTTATATTTTATGGTTATAATTAAATAGTATAAATTTTATTTTGGATCTTTGGGGGCAAAAGTTATTTTGTAGTTGTAGTTATTTTAAACACTAAATGAATAAATCTAAAAAAATGCTATGAGTAATGTATTAAATGACTCTGTGGTTGAACATGTTAAGTGATTCATTGACATCCTGAAATCAATGTTCAACAGACAAAACAAATTTAAAGTAAGTAACATCTATACAATATTAAAAGAATGTGGTTTTTTTTCTGAAACAATAAGAAAAACAACATAGACCAGACTATTGTCACTCTGTAACTACCTAGATAAAACATTTATCTGTAAAAGATTAAGAACATTTAAAATAAATGTTCCCATACTAAATATTCATAATCTTCCAACTCTGTAGAACAAAAGCTTTTAAAATATAGAGATCCGGGAGAAAAAAAAATCAGTCATGAGGGAATAGGATGTTAGCATTGTTCCTACTATTTAAGTTGTACCCTAGAAGCTTTCCTGGTCTATATGAAGAAGGAGGAAGAGTAGAAGGAGGACAAAGAGGGGTAGAAGAAAAGAAAGGAGGAACAACAGTAAAATAACGATGGTAATTATGATGGTGATGGTGATGAGGATGTAAAAACACTGTAAATACTTCTGAAACAAGTGGATGTCACTTCACTGAACAATAATAGCAAAGGGTGATGACAGGTACATGTCATTAGATTTATTGAATGTCGCCAAAAAGTAGTTTAATGAAACTACTACAGTGTAAGAAAAGAATCAAAAGACTATCCATGGTCAATATCTTCCTAGACTCAGCCAATAAATATTACCAAAGGAAGCTTCAAATGCACGGTTGAATAATGCTGATAGACATCTGTGGAAAGAGTGGTTTATAATGACAACTCAGAAATAAAGTACATGTCACACAAAATAACATAATATTTGTCCTTATAAAGCCTAGACTTAGTGATCAACGTGGATTATGCAAATAAATAATGAAGATGTACAACTTTATTACTGCAGGTTATAAAAATTTATTACCTACCCAATACCGAGCCAGACACCATCTAGTGGCTAAAACTATAGTATGCATAAAAAGCTTACTAACACGTGGGAACAGAATGAGGGTGTTATCAGGTCTGTTTTGTCTGCAGATGGAACCAAACCATTATCACAGATAACTGTTACCCACAATTGTCTGGGACACAATATTGATTTTTAAAATGTTAACAATGTTTGTAAATAGACATTGCCATCCCAAATACCATAATCTCCAAGCTGCATGGAATTAAAAGTTTTCAAAGTATAGAGAGCCGGTTGAAAAGTTCAAAATTATGTGGGAACAGAGAGACGTACACGTCATTCAATGAGCTGACTGACGAGTCTAAATCCTAATACTTTTAGTCAACTATGAAAAGCAATTATTTTATCGACCTGTGCAATAGTCTATGGACCACCAAATATGAAATATTCTATGCTATCATTTCATATTAGCAAGATAGCAGTTCGTTCCAGAACCAATTCTGTCTGATCTCCATCAAATAATAATAATAAATCATAACAGTGACTAGAAATTACAGAAGGATTATAATGAATTTAAGCTTCGTTTATCAATTGTAGCTCATGTAAGTAAAAGAAACAAACCTTGCAACACATCACTATAGGCTGCAAAAATTTAGTGCTTAGTGAATACCTGGCAAGATGCAATCTGGTGCCTAGAATTATACATCAAGGGTTTGCAATCTTTTATACATCAACAAATGACAAATTTCCATACTACAAATATACCACAAAAAATCCTAAGGAACTCAACCAATAAGTTGTACTAAAAAGGGGATAATTATTACAGACAGAACTGAGAAAAGCCTAGAATTGCACAGACATAACCTTAACCCACAGAAACAAGAACCACATTTTCAACAGATCTTTCCATAAAGCTTTCAAAATATAGAGACCTGACCAAGGAGATACAATCGTGTGGGAGCAGAATGAGGTGTGTATCATCATCTTTTGTTGTCCTGACTGGACTGGAGCTGTACCAAAAGATGCTTTCTGTGATTCTCCAGAATATGAGTTTAAATGCTAACACTTTTTAACTATAAAAAAATCAATTATTTTATCTGTACAATAGTCTAAGTATAGACTACAAGAAATAAAAGAATAGCAGAAGGATAGTGCCTTCTCTCATGATAATTACTATTTGAACCCCAATTGAACAAAAATGAGAATAAAACAATAAAAAAATAAGTAAGGTAATTATGAGACGCAGCACATTTGAATTTGGTCATAGGTTTGATTAATGACCAGTATTATAGGATAATAGGACTATAGTATTAAAGCTATCAGGGATTTACAGATTTTCTAGTCCAACCCCTACAGTTTTCATATGAAGAAACCAAGACCCAAACAGGTTATGTGACCTTCCTATGGCTAGCAGGAGGAACAATTTTCTTCTTGTTGGTGGAAAGAAATACTACAGAGCTGAAATGATGCCAATACTGTTTAAAATGGTCGTTGAGTTTTGTTTCCATATTTCTTTTAAAAAGGATGATTCAATAAAGGAAGGTTTATTGGAAAGACGAGTCCAATGTGTTTTTTTGAAAGCCATAAATAAAAATTACTAGCTGGGTAAATATGTTATTTGTAACTAATTCATACAAAAATACTGATATTACACAGTGCCTTTCATGCTATGTTCACCTCATTTTCCCCACCTCTAACAAACTCATCATTCTTGTCTACCTTTCCACTCCCACTCTTTTTGTTGTTTTTTTGGAGGGCAGTTGAGGTTAAGTGACTTGCCCAAGGTCACCCCCTAGTCACACAGCTAGTTAAGTGTTTGAGGCCAGATTTGAACTCAGGTCCTCCTGACTCCAGGGCTAGTGCTCTATTCACTGCCGCCTAGCCGCTCCTGCACTCCCACTTTCAATTAAACTCTCTACTTAGCTCACCCTAAATCCCTTCCTTACCACTTCCTTTTTATTCCTTTTAGGTCAGAGTGTTGTACAGAGTGTTGTAACCACTGTCAACCATGATGATGACAGTAAAGGGGATAAGGGGGTGGGAGAGACAGAGAGAGAGAGAGAGAGAAAGAGAGAGAGAGAGGGAGGGAGGGGGAGAGAGAGAGAGAGGGAGGGAGGGGGAGAGAGAGAGAGATTGAAAGCATTTATTAAATATTTACTATGTGCAAGGCACTGTACTAAACGCTGGGGATATAAATAAAATCTAACATGATAGTCCCTCTCCTCAAAAACCTTACATTCTAAAGGGGAAAACAATAAATAAAAGGAGCTAGACATCAAGAGAGGGGGAGAAGAAGGATGCTGGAGAGTAGATTTGGATGAACATGGCTTGGTTCCCTCATGAAATGGGGGTGGAGCCTAGAGACTAACCAATCAGTAGACTTCAGGGATGGAGGCCTTGTCAGGGTGAGGAGGCTGCTGGGAAGCAGCTCACTTAATTTCACTTTAGACAAACCCTTCATAACACAAGCAACCATTTCCTCTATGTCAACAGGAAACCACAACTTCACAAAAACATATGTGAAAAACTGGGTTCATTATAAGAGAAATGGACAGGCATGTGGAACCCTATGCAAGCACAAAGAGTTCATAGTCTAAACAGTAACTGGCTTATTTATGAGAGTACAACAAAGGAGGGAGGAAGAAAAAGAAATCTCCTCCTTAGTGAGAGGAGGAAAGAAGCAGTAAGGGTGGGAAAAGGACTGCACCCCTCCTGAAGAGGAGAAGCAAGGTGATGGCAAAAGCCAAGTTCTTTTCCCTTGGGAACTGCTGGACCATAAAGATAGGATGATCCGCTTATCTACAAGGGTCCCAGCTGCACCAGCAGCTTCTCAGTCTGGTACAGACTGACTTACATGTGCTTTAATTCCCAAGGACACACAGGGAGTCAGGACTGGGGTGCAAATAACAATTTATGTCAGCTACAGGGATGTGTGGGTATGTGCTTCATCCTTGACATAAGTTCAGGGTCTCACAGACTTTTGGTCCAGTGTTTCTGGAAATATAGCAACTCAAAAAGACAAGTTCAGGGGACCCCTTAACATCTACTAACATCTTTCATCCTCTGCTTTGCTTTTCTGACTATTGCCCTACTTAGTTCAGGAATCTTAATTCTCTCTCTCTCTCTCTCTCTCTCTCTCTCTCTCTCTCTCTCTCTCTCTCTCTCTCTCTCTCCCTCTCTCTCTCTCTCCTCCCCCCCCCTTTCTTCTTCACTTTTTGAGAAAGGAAGAAAATCAAAATTCTGAAGTGATGTTAGACCTAACCAAGAACCACTTCAATTAATTTCTATGACTCCTCAAGACCCTTCAATATTTAAACATAAATGACTACAATGGTGTTGTTTTTCTGCTATATTTCATTACAAATAGACGGTCTGTCACTAGAGGTAATGACATGAGTCATTGGAGGTAGTGACATGAGTCACAATATTTGGAATCAGAATGTGTGGGTTCAAATTCTCACTTTACTACTTGCTGCCTGTGTAACATCAGGAAAGTCAATTAACCAGTCTGAGATTCAGTTCCCTCATATAAATGTAAGGGTCAAACTAGATATCTGAGGTCCCTAATAATGAAAAATTATGTAATTTATGATTTATATGTTTATGACATATATGTACAGAAATATCTATAATATATTAATAATGTATAATTTATCATATAATTCTATAATTATCATTTATATGTGTTAAGTAAGCTTTTGTATGGTAACCTCCTAGCCATCATTTATAAGACTAACTCTATGTTTTAAGTTACAGTTGACAAGTATAATATGAATATTTGAAATGCAAACTGTAAATTGTAAAATAAAATGTTACTTTAAGCATTTTCATTTACAGAAAGCTTTGGCAGTTTAAAATTCAGCTTTAACTGAAGTATGTATACTACTTCAACATTTATATTAATGTGTGTGTAATTATGACTTTACCTAGTAAACTATATTATTATTCTAAATTTGTTAACATTTGTTTGATCCTACAGTTTATTCAGAGTTCACGATATATTTATAAAATACTATATTGTCGGAATACCTGTCCCTAAATCTTTTAGGTTGGTCTATGTCTCATAACTTAAATTCTTTAAAACAATCAAGCTGGCATTTGAATAGCTTGGCCAAGCCAGGAATGAAAACTATGAAACTGACAAGAAAATGGCAGCCTATTGAGAAAAATCTGTATAGTCAGATCCGGTATCAAAACAATTCAGGAGTCATTAAATCCTCTAATCCAATACTACCAATTATTTGTATTTTGAATCTAACTGATACATATAAATAATTTATAGGACCTGGGAAATCATGGCTAATTTTTCTCTAAAATACTGCAAATATAGTAATTGGGCAGCTGTTACTAAATGACATCTAGTTTCCAAGGAGATGAAAAAAATGACAAAGATTTTGTCATCTTTGTATGAGCTCACACAGTAACATATTATTCTTGATTCCCCAAAATAGAAATCAACATTAAATTTAATTTCAATTTACCAGAAAGATATTAATAATAAACATAAAAATCTAACAACTTATATATGTGTCTATGTATTTGCATAACCATACATGGCTGGACTGGTGGACTACATACCACACACACACACACACACACACACACACAAACACACAAACAATAAATATTTAACATGCCTACATTATCCCTACCTTGGAATAGGTACCATTTTTGGGGTACCACCTAAGTACTTCCATGGCCAATCCAAAGCTTTGCTAGTTCAAAAAATGCAATCCCTTGTTAGAGCAGCTACAACTCACTTCAGTCAAGAATAGGGAACTAAATCCTGACTGTTCACTGAATAATGCAGATTTACTGCAGGAGAAGAGCCTAAGCATTGTCAGGCCACACACAAATCCACAGTGTCAGTAGCTTGGCAACTGCATCCCTTTAAGAGATGCCATTTTCTTTTCTTTTCCTTTTTTTTGGTACCTAAACTCTTGCTCTCTCGAAATACGAATTTTATATATTTGCTATATCATGGTTCTATTTAACATGGAAGGAAAGCTTTATTTTACTGGTGATCTGATTTGGACATTCCATCTAATTTATGAATAAAAGGCATTCAGTCCAATGCAAGATAAAATGTATCTATGTAAAGTGCTATTGCAAGCAGATATATTAACTTGCCTTTCAGATATTCTGCAATATGGTCATATGAAATCTTAGGTGAAAAACTTGCTCAAAGTAATTCTTAAAAAGCTAAAATCAAGTTTAAAAAAATAGAAATCATAAACACTAATTTACAGTGTTCTGATGGAATTTTCATGCTGCAAAGATCTATTTTATATTTATGATGGGCTTACAGATATACATTTTCCTGATGGATAGTTTTAGCTAAATAATCCAGTCAATTTTTGCAATCCCTCTGTCACTCTGAAGACAATTTAGGATAATCATGCAAGAACACAATACTAATACTTATTTAATAAACTCAAATATATGTAAAAACCTGGAAAACAATAAGCAGCATTTTCGTGACTTAACAGCTAAATGTAAAGTCTGTGGGAATCAAAATTGATCCATGAAGTTTTTGACTGTTTCACATTGAATTCTACCATTCTGACTCAAAACATGGATTTTCTTTTTTTTTAAACAATGGAACCAAAGTTTATTTTCTGCATAAACTCCTGTAAATTACAAAGACAAAAATGCTAGACTATAGTGTATAACTTTTCACTACTTAACCAGGATACCTGTAATAAATACACATAATGCAACAAAGTAAAAGACTAAAATTGTCAGGAAACCTATAAAATATCTCAAGTTTTAGATTCTGCCACATTTGTGTGCTGGAATTGTGTGTGTGTGTGTGTGTGTGTGTGTGTGTGTGTGTGTGTGTGTGTGTTTTCTTAAAGTGCTGCCCCCCAAAAAAGTCCTTTCACATTTCTTTGGAGCTTTTTCAAAATTTTCAAATTACAGTTAATTAAATAATTTAAGTAACACTCAGACCTATTATTTGACAGGAAGTTTTAAAGCCATTTTGCTTTGCCATTGTAAAACATGTATTTTCAACATAAAGAATTCAAGAATCTTATTATCACACAAAGCTGCCAAAGCGTAAGTACAACCTGGTCATTTCAATGTCAGAATAATACTCTCAGGTATTATCTGGGACTCTTTCTTTTACTTTTTTTTTTTTCTGAATTACAGATAAGGATTTTCTCCATGTGTAGTGCATTGGGATGCAGTTGTTGCTTCGTTTTGTATTTGAAATTGATTTCATATATTTGTTTGGAACATAAATAAACTATTGACCCATTTCTGAGAGTCACTAAAAAGTAGTGTTACTAAATACAGAACCTGCAATGTTTTTGATCATTTAATTCTAAGCCACTTCAGCTGCATGCAGAAAGTCGCTGCTGCCTGCTCTACTCCTTTTGGAAAGGGTGTTGGGTCTGCACTGCCCTTAGTGGTTCTCAAACTTATCCCCTTGCTAGTCTCAGCTCTGCCCTACCTGCTTGTTTTACAACTGCAAAAGATGACTAAATGGTGCCACTTATTGAAGAGAAGGATGAACAGAAAAACAAAAAGTTTAATATGATGGGAAGTTCCTAGAAAAAAAAAACTGAACGAAAATCTGACATAATTGAGAGTTTCTTGGTTTCTTGGTTGTTCGTCCAGAAAAGGGCAAAAATGCCTTTATCTGATGACTGAGGATGTTGTCACTAAAAAGCAGAAATTTTAAAAGAAAAAAAATCACACATTTATCTAACATAGAAAATAATATAACTTTAAAAGGTGCTGTTTAAAATAGAATTTTCTTTGTTATTATAGTGATAATAGGTCAAAATAGCTAAAATAGTCTAATTTAAAATACCATTTAAAGGTTGCCTTGGGAATTATTCTATAGTTTCAAAATGTAATTAGGGTATCATAAGATATTATAGAAATTAAGTACAATTTGAAACTCTTCTTGGGAAAATGTATGCATTCTATCTAAGTATTATACAATTATTTTGCGTCCTAGTACATGTTGATCTCAATGTATAGCTTAATTTTTGTTGGGGGGGGGTGTTTGAAACCTTAATGTAAGTTGAAATAAAACAAAAACAAGCACTAAAATTTCACCTGCAAATCTCAAGGCTGAAAAAAGTCTCTCTAGCCTCAATACCTACACATAAATATATTATAAATTCATACTATAAATTACTTCATTATTAGTCTCTGCTAACAAATAAAATAATCTCTTTTCAGTCTCAGAATGCTTCTGTGCAAAAATATTCATATCAATATCACAAAGAAACAGCCGCGTGCAAAGAAATGATGATCACAGAAAAACATAATTGCAACACAGACGTGTCTTACTCTTTCTTGTTCATCCTACCAATTATCTTGCTCAAACCAGGATAAGACATAAATCATCCAAGTCATAGGACATTCCTACTTTAAATTAAGGCAAGTATCAATTCATCATCAAGGAAATTCAGTACCTGATGCAAAGACAGTGTGTTCCCTCTAAAAGAGCTTTGCTAAATAAAATCTAAGCTCTGCAAAATGAGATTCAGTGGTAGAAGAAAATGATGACATTTTCTCTAAAATGGTTTAAATTCTAATATAAACACCCAATCAAAAGAAGAATAAATGAGAAAATGGAAGCCTACATTTAAGTAGATACAAAAGAACTGATAATTGTTTCAGAATTATCAGATACAGTTTAGCTTCTGCAAAGTAGATGAAAATATAACTCTAAATTAAAAGACAATTTTTAAAAATGTTATGAAGTTCCAGATAAGCAATCTAAAATTCCATTATAGGAGAAAATGAAAAATTAAGTTCTGCACTCTATCTATAAAATAGTTTAAGAGGCTAGAGTAAAGCTCAGGGAGAATATTCTCCAAAGGTCTATAGGATGATCAAGAATGCCACTGCTTTTCCTATCTTCCCTCTTTATAGGGTGGTTAAGTAAAATTTGCACAGAATATGTGACTAGCTAACCTGTGGTTGCCATCAGCAATGATGCTAATGATAGACTTCTTTGTAAACGACCTCAGGAAGTTTAAAAAGACCATATCCCATAAAATCTAAAGCCTTTTTATTCTTTTATTCTTTTTTATTTTATTTTATTTTATTGATTTGTTTATTTATTTTTAGTTTACAAGATTGAGTTCCACAATCCCTTGAGTTTCAAATTTTCTCCCCTCCCTCTCCCCCCCACCCATGGAGGCATGCAATCAAGTATAGGATCTGCAAATACTTTCACATTGGACATTAGTCTGGTTGTATAGAAGTTGTAACCAATGGAGTGAAAGAGGAAACAAAACCAAACACGGAAAAGAAAGAGAGCATGTAGTTTGCTTCAGTCTGCATTTAAACTCTGTTCTTTCTAGATCTTTCTCTGAATGTAGACATCTTCCATCCTGAGTCTTTTAGAGAATCTAAAGTCTTGAAGAGATTAGCAGATTTAGAATTAAATTGGTTTCATTTTACTGATATTGCCCAATTTTCTATTCCTGGTTGCATCATTAAATATTCTCATTTCCTGATAATAGGTGGTGCATTGAAAAAAAAAAA
>CM053601.1:57844822-57855988 GCA_028646575.1 Pseudocheirus occidentalis
ACTTGCAAATTAACTCAGTACTTTCTTTAGATATTCATGAAACCAATGAGAGTATCTACCCAACAAGATTATACTTTCCTTGCATATCTGCCTAATGACCTTTGTAGAACTGGGAGCTAATGTGGCCAAGGACCCTGAAAGTCTTGGCCTACAATAGTTCGTCTGATAAAAAACTCATTTGTCAAACTTATAGAAAACTTAGTCAAATTTATAAAAAATAAAAAGAGTCATTCCCCAATTGATAAAAGATCAAAAGATATGAAAAAAGCTTTCAGATTAAGTAAGCAAAGCTATCCATAGCCATATGAAAAAAAAATGCTCTAACTCACTATTGATTGGAGAAATGCAAATTTGAAAACTTCTGAGGTACTACCTCATACTTATTAGATTGGCTAATAGGACAGAAAAGGAAATTGACAAATGTTCGAGGGGATGTAGGAAAAATGAGACTTTAATACACTGTTGGTGGAGTTAGATCAGTATATTGTGAATTGTTGATTGAATCAACTCCCTCTTAGGGAAACTAGGTCATTCCTTTTGCTAATTGATTGATTGAATCTTTAAATGTGAAGCTGGTTTCTCCCTTAGGGAAACCAGGTGATTCTTCTCTTGTTCTTTGTTCCTTTCTGTAATAAGATATAATATTGAGACTTTCCTTGTTCTAAATATTGTATATAATATTGTGAATTTTTGATACTGTGAATATTGTACTGAATCTTGATTTGTAATGGAATAAACAGAGTGTTCACTAATACTGTGTAATCTGAATCTTAAAAGCTGTTCACAGTAGCATTCTCTCAGGAATCTACTGCTGATTGGCTTTACAGGGCAGGGCAATTGGGGTTAAATGACTTGCCCAAGGTCACACAGCTAGTAAGTGTTAAGTGTCTGAGGCTGGATTTGAACTTAGGTCCTCCTTACTCCAAGGCCAGTGCTCTATTCACTGCACCACCTAGCCACCCCATACCTTTCCCTTCCTTTCTTTCCTTACCTATTTGTAAAACCTTACCAGATAGCCATTTTACTTTCTTGCTCTTCTTTTTCTTTGGGATGTCTTTTGTTGCCACCTCTTATGCACTACTGTGAATTTCTGTCTATAGTTCTTCAGGCATCTATCTATCAGATCTACTCCCTTAAATCTTCCACTTTATATTCATAAGGAATGTTATTTCGATTACTTATGCCTCTGATCTGATGGTTTTTCCCTACTTTCTTCAACTTAAATCTGAATTTTGCAAATAAGAAGGCCATGGTCTGAGCCACAGTTGGTTCCAGGTCTTCTTTTACCTGTCTGTGTAGTATAAATATGTGTGTGTATATATGTATATATATATATATACACATATAGTATATATGTATATATATCCCAATGAATGTTCATCTTTGTGTGTGTATGTATGTTAGTTCTAGAAGATGTTGTAAATCATCACAGAACTGACTTTGACCTCTTCGGCATCAGTGGTTAGGACATAGACTTGTATCACCGCGATGTTGAATGGTTTGCCTTGGATTCAAACAGGTATAATTCTTTCAGTTTTGAGATTAAATATTGCTTTTCTCATCCTTTTATTGACTATGAGGGCTACTCCATTTCTTCTAAGGGCTTTTTGCCCACAGTAGCATACGTTACAATCACCTGAATTAACTTCACCCATTCCCATCCATTTAAGTTCACCAATACCCAATATGTTGATGTTTAATCATTTCATCTACTGTTTGGCCATATGCAATACTGATTCCTATGCAATACTGATCTTCACAGCATCATACTTCAATCACCAGACACAATCCACAGCCGAGGTTCCTTTAGGCATTGACCCAGTTGCTTCGTTCTTTTTGGAGCTACTTGTAGTTGTCCTTCTCTCTTCCCCGGTAATACATTGGATACCTTCCAATTCACCTTATGGTGTCATATTTTTTATTGTTTTAATACTATCCAAGAAGTTTTCATGGCAAAGAATGGCTTGCCATTTCCTTTTATAAGAACTGTCCACTATAACTTGTCCATTTTGGGTAACCCTGCAAGTCATAGCTGTGGTCTCCTTAAGCAATGCAAGCCCCTCGACAATGACAAGGCGGTGATTTAGAAGGGGATATACATATACACATACACAAACATGCATGTATGCACGTGTGTGTTTACAGACAGACACAGACACACAGAAAGAGAGCGAAAGACAGACAGATGCACAGAGACAGAGAGAGATAAACAGAGAGTAAAATCATGGAAGTTAAGAGACATTGGTTCAAATTTTACTTCCAACTCTTCTTAGTCAAATGACCATGGATGGACAAGTTTCTCCCACCTCTTTGATTCTGTTTCCTTATTTGACAAATGAGCCTTATAATACCTCTAGTACTCATCTCAAAGAGCTGCCATGAGGTTCAAAGAAGGTAATGTAGTTAGCAAAATTTAATGTGAGTATAGAAATGCTAGCTATTATTATACTGAGATATCTTAGTAATTAAGGTCTACGAGTCTTTTCTATCTTATTCAAATGAATACTTTCATCTTCCAGATCACTTTATCATACTGACTGAATTCCTTTTCATTTCAGCAAAGAAAAGCATATCTTTTTTTCCCCTGAGCTATTATGAAAATGGCCCTTATCTTTTAAGCTTCAGAAAGCTGATCTTTGTAGCTTTGATTGTCATATAATGGTGTTGGCCAATTTTTTCAATTATTTAAAAATAATAGGAACCTTGATACTTGCAATCAATCTCAAATGAATTTTTTGGAATATGTTTACATGGCATTTAAAATGCCATGATTATTGGCATTAAGGAAGGCATGAAATAAGATTGTGCTCATAAAATGGTTAACCAATGTTAGCAGTGTTGTGGTTTGGAGTGCTGGGAAACTGAAATGTAAGAGTACTGGTTGAGTCTGCCTCAAAAGAATTAGACCATTTAAGCCTTCTTTCAGTCAAAGTAGTGAGGTTTTTATTATGATGCCAATAGAAGTGGGTGAAATTCCTAGTGAGTCTGTGCTATTATTACAACAGAACGGTAGGTAAAATTCCAAGTAAATCTGCTATTGCATCACCAATAGGAGGAGGCAGAGTTTCTAGTGAGTCTGCAAGCTAATGAGGATGAGGCTGATGCTAATATATAAAAGTTATCTGGCTTAGATTAGGTGCAAAAGTGAAAGAAATGTCAAGTAAGCTAGTTAGGTGAGATAGGTGGGTTGGGCCAGGTGCCTTGGGTGGAGATGCCAACGACCTAGGTTGCTGAAATGTTTGGGAAAATTCAGCGTCCCATTCCTGAAAGGAATATAAAAGGAAGAGAAATTTTCTATAGATGTTGAGGTCATCTAGATGCTCCTATTGATAGATGGCGCTGTACTGATTGTGTCAAGGTTCACAGTTCCACAAAGCCATTTAGCAACCGTCACAGGAAAAACTAGCATGGAGTGGGTTGGGCAAACCATTTTTTATTAAGCCAGTCTGTGTTCTATTAAACCCAAATGTGAGGGGCTATCCTACACAGAAGGGTACAGGTTTATTTCGTCAGTCATTGCTTTCTGTCAGTGGGTTCACGGTGACAAGTTCACCCACAGTAGGAGCAACTACCAACAAATTAAAGTCCCAGCCTGGGTATCTGGCTCATGTCTTCAAGGAGGGGATCACATACCCTGACATGTGGGTTCTTTGTCCATAGGAATACAGTTTTTAATGGCTTATATTTTATAATATATTTTAGGTTTGGGGGGGGCTAAATTTTTTAAAAAAGATTTATCTATATACATTTTTTTTTGTTTTCAAAAAGCTGGGACAATTTACCTTTTGTCCCGTGCAGTTTTCATGTACGATTTCTTGAAATACAGTTCTGGGGAAAAAAAGACTTTAAATAAAAAGCACATTGTGATTCAAACAGAGCTACTTGACTACATTTTAAAATCCAAGTCACTTTGGCTTTCACTGAATCCCCAATAATAACCTCAGCCCAAGCCTTTGTTGTTAATTGCTTAGATTTTGATTACTAAGAATGAGTGTAAATAGCAATTATTTTTTGTTCTGGTCAAAAATTCTATGGGTTTTACCCTCCTTGATTGATACTTTTGTGATGGTAAACTAGGCCATCTTTTGCCTCCATTCTTACCTTGCCCTTAGTAATTAAATGGGCATTGACTCAAATAAACTTTGACCTGGAAAAGACTTTATTTTAGAAAGGCCAAGGTAACCTAGTGTATCCTGAGCTATCATCAGTCCTCTTGGCTCTTTTATCTTGCCACTAGACTTGGATCACTTTGGAAAAGAGAATTAGGGTGAACAATTTGCACAGCACCGCCTCACTAAAATCCAATTCAAGCACAAATCAAGACATCACCCTCATGATATATATGCAGAGATTATTCTCACAGGGTTTTATAGGGATAGGAAGGTAAATCTATGAGTTGTAAATTTCTGAAATATTTTAATAAGTACCAATTATGATTTGTATGTATTATTTTCAAATTTCTTTCAATTTCAAAAAGCAATCCACCATGAGCAACTTTAAAAATGTTTTGACTCCAGCCTTGTTTTTGTTTTTCTATGTTTTTGGTCATATCTAGCCACTCTTCCCAATTTCCTCTTCTTAGGAGTCATTGCCACTTCACAAGATACCTTAGTACTGATAAAGTCCAAATATGATGTTTCTACTATGATGACTGAAGGGAACATAGATGTGTTATGGTTGTGTGTTGTCTGTCTTCAACTAAAAATATTGCTAAAATGACCTGGTTTAGTGGGATCTCATGTTAAGCTCTCTTGTGGACTCATTTTCTCTGGAACTGCTTTAAAAGACAACATTGGCTGCAATCTTCCACCTTTACCCTTTGTAATTTTTCGTAAATGAGTTTGTATGCTAAATGTTACCAGTATCTTTCATTTTCTTCTATTTAGTGAGGAGATTGTTTTCTGATGGAGTTTTCTGGACACTTTTTTTACTTTTAATGTTCAGTTTGTTTTACATTGATTAAATATCTCCAATAATTGGTGATCAAATTGATCTTTTTCTTTCTCTGTCTCTGTTACTATCTCTGTCTCTGTTACTGTCTCCGTCTCTCTCTTTATCTTTGGCATTTCACTACTTAGGTAGGTTGACCTGGAGCTGGTATCGTCACACACATTTAAAATTATTTTAATCACATCTGGTCTTGGAATTTATTTTGACCTTTGATCTAATTAATCAGTCTTCTGGCTGCAAAAGGCTCTGGAATGACTGCTAAATCTGGAATGTTATTGCCTGTCAAGATATAGTGAATTTCATTTTTTTAAAATGCTGCTCCCTATGCTTATCACATTCAGTTCACTGAAACATTTTTGATTTGCCCGGGTGCAGCAGCTCAGGAATCTACAGATCTATGGGCTTTTGGTCTCTCTTCTTTCATGAGCCTGAACCACATTTTTTTCCACCAATTTTTGTTGTCTTCCTCCTCCCACCTATGCATTAAAGTTACTGAGCTGCAAGATAGTTTGGAGGGTCTTGTTAAGTTCTTCAGAAAATTTCTGTGACTGATGTATAAATACTTAAAGAGGGAGATAGAAATAGTTGCTTTAAAACAGTCAAATTTAAGTGAATGATTAATTAATTAAAATACACATGGATATTTAGTGGGTAGAAACGTAGACATGGAGTCAGGAGACCTGAGTTCAAAACCCACCTCAGATATTTATTAGCTATGTGATCATAGTTAAGTCACTTAACATCTGAACCTCAGTTTTCTCATCAGTACAATGGAGAAAATATACTACCCAACCTACCAAGTTGTTGGAAAGACTGTGTTTTGCATGCCTTAAAGTCATTGGTATCATAAGTTCAATTACTGCACTTGGTAAAGGTAAATTAATAGACTTTTTTTTACCCTCTTTGGCCTGTCTAAACATTTTACGAATTTTAAATATGATTATCCTTGTCTAACCTCTTATACTGGCAGATAATACCCACCTACCCAACCCATAAGGCCACAGGCAATGCATTTTAATGATTTCAAGATTAAAAATGAGAAGGTCTCATCTCAAATGTTTTTAACCTTCTGAAATCCACAATGAAAATGCCAGCTTTCAACCATGATGAAAGCACGTTGATTGTTGTGGTCTTATCTGAATCAATGAAGACAACATAATGCTAGTCATACGCTTCTCCTAAGGAACTTCTTGAGTATTTAAGGGTATAGTTGAGTCTTGTTATCTTGCCAATATTCATAGACCCAGAAGAGGCAGAATTTTCTACTGAATCTGTGATTGAAAGAAACAGGCTTTCTGTCTGGGAGCAGAAATATATGTATGTATGTATGTATGTATGTATGTATGTATGTATGTATGTATGACTAATGATCTTTTAATTGCCAAATTGGGGAAAAGGTAAGGGGAAAGAAATACATGTTTATAATATGGTGCCTATTATGTGCCAGGAACTGTGCTAAGTGCTTTGTAGATATTATTTCATTTCATTCTTAAAACAATGGTATGAGGTAGGTGCTATTATTGCCCAGGGTCATACACTTAGTAAGTATCTGTGACTAGATTTAAACTCAGGGCTACCTGACTGGCCCTCTATCCTTGAGTTATCATCATTTTCCATTCTTCATATTTCTTAACTTTTCTGCAATATTTGGAGTTACTGACTTCTCTCTCCATCTGAATATTATTTCCTTTTTGGGGTTTTGTTGGTAGTTTCCTCTTTTGGTTCTTCTACCTGTGCAATGACCTTATTTTGGTTTTCTTTGTATAATCATCATCATCCATATTCTGCCTTCTAACTGTGCATGTACCCCCAATGCTTTTTCCCAGAGCTCTTTTTTCTTTATTTCCTTTTGGTGATCTCATCAGTTCTTATGTTCATGTATTTGCCTTATGTAGATGAATCTCATATCTTTATTTCCTTTTCTAGTCTTTTTCCCAAACTCTGTTCTGTCTAACTGCCTATTTAGCAGTTCTAACTAAATGACCCTTAGGCACCTCAAACTAAAATGCTGAAAAATAATTATCTTTGCCCCTACACCCACCACTCTTCCAAACTTCCCTATTTCTGTTGAGAGTGTCACATTTTTTCCAGTCACTCAGGTTCATACTCTCTCTTCCTTACCATCTTCAATCAATTGTCAAGTCTTGTGGATTCTCCAAAGCATGAGCAGCTTTCCAGAGGACTGCTGCTATGAACAGCTTCAAGATTCTGATTGCATAGTATAGTGAACTCTCTATTTATTCAGTAATAAATTAAAGCAAAATATTCACAGAAACCAAAGCACAGCATTCACAATGTCATAACTTAACAACTTATCACTAAAATGGCCACATAATTTTCACCGAATTGGTCACATAGTTTTAAGCCAAAGATATCATTTTATAAGAACTTAATTCAATCATCCTTAAGGAGGCAAGTCTCCTTAATGGACACAAAGTACAAAGGTCAGAGTTCTCCACCCCTAGGGCACATTGTCTTAATCTCTTAGTCAAAAAGTCCTCTTCCTTCTTAATTTAAGATTAGTTTCCAACCATCCTTAATTCAGTCATCCTGAAGAGTTTAGGATACAGAGTGCAAAGTTCTCCCACCTCTAGGCCACAGTAAATAATGATTTTCTCAGTTTTTATTAAATTCCCAAGGAGAGGTCTTTTCATTTTGACTGGAGGCTGGTTCTCAGATTCCATGGTTCTTTTCCATGGTCACATCTCCTGCCTGAATCTATCCAACTGTCACCTGGATTCAAAGGCAGACAGCTCTCAGCAGCTTGTCCAGCTCCTCATCCAGCTCCTCATCCAGTTCCTGTTCCATACTGAAGCTCACAGTGTCTAGTCCACCTCAAGTCCTTCACAGTTTCTGTTCCTGGGAAGACAAAGCTTAACAGAGCCACAATAACATTCATACACATTGCTGGCACCATCACCAAGTTGCTATCTGCCTGTGAAATCAACACAGACCCATCAACAAGGTCCAAGAGGTCAACACAAATCATCAGCATAGAAATCAACACAATCCCACAAACAAATTCCAAGAAGTCAACACAAATCATCAACAAAGAAATCAACACAAACATACAAAGTCTGAGAGGTCAACACAAATTATCAGCAGTCTCCAGGACTTCTGAAAACCTCCTCCAGGACTTCTGTAAACAGATAACAAGAATATCCTCTTTCAGGGATTCAAGTAAGGTCCCAGGGCTTCTGTACAAAGTATCACAAACAAGCATTGACACAGACAGAACAGACAAACATACAGTGCTGGGATACCACAAGTTTTCTCCTTCTCTACCACAATAGCTCCCTTCTCAGGTCTTCTCAGTTATGCTCAGTTCTTCTCAGTTCTCAGTTCTGCTCTCTCCAGCCTGGGCCTTTCATTACATATGGTCATTAGTTCTTCCCCTTCCTGTTGCATCAGCAACAGGAGTTCACAAGTTTTGGGGTTGACAAGTTGTGGGGTACACAAGTTCTGCTCCTCAGCAAAGACTTGATATAATCATGGGCAAGAACTGAAGCAAGGTGTCAACTAAATAGCTGAAACAAGTTTTGAGTCTGTTTCTCTCCAGTCATTCAGATACCACCGTCCTATTTAAGGTGTCCTTGTCACCTCTTACCTAGATTATTCCAATGGCCTCCTAATCAGTCTTTCGGCCCTGAGTGTCTTCTCTTTATAATCCATCATCTACACTGCTGTCTGATATTCCTAAAACACAAGTCTGACTATGTTTTAATGTCTGACTCTCCCTCTAGAAATTCTAGCGTCTCTATTGTCTCTAAGATTGAATACAATTTTTTAGCTCTTAGAGCCCTTTACAATATGATTGCCTCCCTTTTCAGATTTATTACACATTATTCCCCTTCATGTACTTTATGATCCAGTAAAACTGACTGATTTCTTGTCTCTCACATATGACGTTTCATCTTCTGTCTCCCTGCCTTTGCACAATTGGCCTCTCTCCTGACACTTTTTACATTTCTTTCAAAGCTAACCCTAAATATAACCACCTATAGGCCTAACCCTTCCTGAGCCCTTCAGCTGTTAGTGGCACCCCTCCCCAAATTCCTTGTATTTATTTTGCATATTTAGCCCAGCATACCAGTCTCAGAATGAACGAAAATGGATATCTTGGAACAGAGTCTGGGAAGACTGAGTGTGAAGGTGGTTGTGATTTTTATGCTTAGCAAATCAAGGCTACATATGAGTACAGACTGCTTTTCCTATAGAAAAGAAACTCTTTGAGGGCAGAAAATGTTTCATTTTTGTCTTTGTATCCTTAGCCTATAGCTCATAGTAGGCAATTAATATTTGTTGGTTGAAATAAAAGGAAATGGGAAGAAGAGAAAAAGGAGAGCTCAAGAGGAGTGTGAAACTGAAAACTGATGCCCCACTTTAATTTGTATTACTGTAATAAGGCTTAGTCAGTTTATTATGTGTTAATGATCAACTCACTATGAATTGGTTGTTTTCCTCATTGTGTGGGTATGAGCTTCCTTAAGCCTGTAACTTGTTGCTTATTGTGAAATTTGAAAATTGATACTCTACAATTAATTATTGAGAATTGTATCCCAAAGCATATCTAATTAGAATCAGTATATATGAATAAAATTCAGACTTGATTGTATGTCTTATTAGTAAAATTTGTAAGAATTTAGCTTCCTTATTCCTAAAGTTCAGCCACAAAAATTCTATTCTTTGGTTTTTTTTCTGACCGTGTAGGGAGATGAGTCAATCTGCTGAGAGTATATATGCCCCCCACAGGACTTTCCAGGGGTTGTTAAGGTGAGGTTGGTCCAGCTTGTGAGGATCTGATATAAGCAGTACCAATCAATCAAGAGTGTAATACATCTGTATAGCCACTAGGTAAATCTATAAAGTTACTCTGTCAGATGCATCCCTGACTATTGAAGAGTCTTGGATCCAATATATAGGCATTTGCTAACCATACTGATAAAATGATCAAAATCACAACTTTGTGTATCAGTTTCTCTTTATCACAAATTTTTATTATGATAGAAGAAAAAAATGAGAGGAGACTGAGATGGGAGAAGAGGAGAGGAAGAAGAGCAAAAGAATGGAACATGAAAGGAGAAAGAAAAAGGACAAGAAGCAGAAGGTGAAGAAGAACCAGTCAACCAACCAGCACTTATTAAACCCCTCCTGTGTGCCAGGTACTGTGGTAAGCACTGAGAATATAGAAAGGAGGGCTCTCAAGGACAAAGAATATGGAAAGGGAAAGGGGAATGAAAGAGATGGAAGGAGAAGAGAAAGACGGGAACAAGATGGAATGGGAAAGAGAAAAAGAAGGAAAAAGGAGAGGAGAGAGGAGTCAAGGAGGAAGGGCAGAACAGAGAAAGGTAGGAGAAAAGAAGGGAAGAATAAGAAGAGGGTGTTTGAAAGAGAGAAAGGGTAGAAGAGAGTTGAGGGAAGAAGGGAGAAAGACAAACAAAAGACAGAAGAAAAAAGATGGAAGAGGGAGGAAAGGAGAGGGTTAGGGAATAAGAGGCGAGACAGGTGAAGGAAAGAGGGAGGGGGGAAAAGGAGAAAAGGAAGAAGAGATGGGGAAAAGACAGAAGAGGGAAAGAAAGGAGAGGAAGGGCGGAACCTAAAACGGAGAGGGCGTGGTCTCTTCTCTCTGGGTTCCAGCCGCACCTTGTTTTGCTCCTCCCTCCTCTGCCTGCCCCGTCACTCGTCTGCTCTGATCCGGCACAGGTTTCCAGGGACACGAGCTCCCTGGCCTACTCCCCGTTGCCAGGTAACCACCACTCTCCCACAGGGTCCAGGAGGATCCGTGCTTGTGCCCGCCTCTCGAGGGGTGGGGTTGGGAGAAAAGAATCCAATCAGAGGCCGGAGTTTTTGTCACGTGCTCCCTTTCTTTCCTCCCCCCCCCCCTTCTCAGGGTGCTCTTCCCCTCCTCCCTGGCCACGCCCATCCCATCCTAGATCCCCGCCCAGGGGGACAGTTCGTGCCCGGGAGAGTAGAGGAGCTGGGCGGGGCCGAGGCGGGGCCATGCTGTCGCTCAGTCTCCTCTCCTGCCTTTCAGCACCTGCCGCTGTCCGCCACCGCTGCGGGCCTTCCAGCAGGTAGGGAAGCTGGACTGTCCAGGTTCGGGTGGTCCAGGAGAGCCAGGAGACCGCTTGGGAATGGGAAGGGGGGGGGGGGTGTCAGCGTAGGGCTGAGTGGAGAGGAGAGCATCTAGGTATGGACACTTTCTGGTGGCTGAAG
>CM053601.1:57856088-57883563 GCA_028646575.1 Pseudocheirus occidentalis
ACTGAGATTGCGACGGTATAAGAAACAAAGATGATTGTTGACTGAGCAAGTATACGAGCATTTAAATGCTTACTATTTGCCAGGCACTATGCTAAGCAGTTGGGGATATAATGAAAGGAAAAAAAAAACCCTAACAAACAAACAAACAAAAAAACCAAGAACAATCCTCTCCCTTAAGGAAAACACTATCTAATGGGGAAGACAACATGCAAAACACTATGTACAAACAAGATACATACTAGAGATATAGGGGGAAATACGAAATAAATATGAGGAAGCACGGGAATTAAGAGGGATTAAGGCAGAATACAGGATTTTAACTGAGACTTGAAGAAAGCTGGGGAAGTCTGGAGGCTGAGATTGGTAGAGTGTTCAGGCAAGGGAGACGGCCAGTAAAAATACGTAAAATCATGGGATGAATGTTTTGTTCCTGGAACAGCAGGGAGGCCAGCTGGATGGAAGAATAGGTGGAGGGGACAGGAAAGGTAGGAAAGATTATGAAGACTTTCAAAGACAAACTAGATTTTACATGACGATGATAGGAAACCACTACAGTACTGAATGTGGGAGAGAGGAGAGTGACAATCAGATTTGCGATTTAGGAGCATTAAGAAACACGGTTGTTTTTATTAAGGTTTTTAGATATACATCACAGCCTAAAATATTTTTAAATGTTGAAGCTGTTGATTTCTTGAGTCCAGAATGTCATCTTTACTGTCACTACTATGAATTACTTTTACATAGGAAAGTCTCTTTGAAGTTAGTAGAAGGAAGTATTGGGGTAAGGAAAGTGACCACCATTCCTGAGACGACATTGAAGTGTATAAGAACATTCAGTATTATATGCAGTTAACATAGATATGCCTAACTAGTACAATGTGTAAAAATAATGTTGAATATATTTTAAAGAAATAGTGAAAACATATTTTTGCTTTATAGTGTTATTTAGCAGATGCTTTGTGTTTGGTTAAAAAAAATCTTAAAGGTCCTCTTTCTCTTCCCCCATCTTTGAAGTATATTAAGTAAATAGTTTGTTTTTTAAATAAAATTTCATAAATGTGTTATCCTTTCCCAGGAAAATAAGCTTGTTTTCAGCTCACATAAGTTTAACTATCAGCTCTAGTCAGTTAACTCTCAGATCCATAGATCCAGCCTCTCCTTGTCTCTTTTCTGAGCTTCGGCCCCATATCAGAGATTGCCTACTGGTTATTTCAAACTGATTTCCCAGAGACATCTGAAACTCAAAATGTCTGATGCTGAGCTTATCATCTTTTCCCCTAAACCATCCCCTCTTCTAAACTTCCTTATTTCTTTCAGAGGCATTACCATCCTTCCAGTATCTCAAGTTCATAACCTCAGCATTATCCTAGACTGTTGCTAAATCATCAATTGCTAAAACTTCCTGTTTCTACCTTTACATCTCTTTCATTAGACTCCTCTTCTTTCCACTCACACAGATATCTAATCTTTCCTCTAGTTTATTGCAGTAATCACATTATTGGTCTTCTTCCCTCAAGTCTTTCACCATGTCAGTCTTTTTCATATATTGCAGCTAAAATAATTTTCCTTAAGCATTGACCTGGCCATGTCACTTCCATATTTAATCAAGTCCAGAGGCCTCTTGTTGACTGCCTCTCAAATAAAATAAAAACTCTTCTGTTTAGCTTTTAAAGCCCTATATGACCTGGACTCAGTTGATGTTCCCAAACTCATTGTACATTATCTGTCTTCACACACCAAATAGCTGTGTGACCCTGGGAAAATCCCTTAGCCCTGTTTGCCTCATTTCCTCATCTGGAAAAAGAAATGGTATAACCACTCCAGTATCTTTGCCAAGAAAACCCTGAAATGGGGTCATGAAGAGCTGGACATAACTGAACAACAAAATTGCTTTGTGTGTGTGTATACATATAAATATACATATACATGTATTGCTTTATATGTACTCATCTACAGTAAGAGGAAGCTAGATGTCTCAGTGGATAGAGCTCTGGGTCTGAAATTAGGAAGGTCTGAGTTCAAATCTGGCCTCAGACACTTACTAGCTGTGTCACGCTGGACAAGTTTGTTTAGCTCCATCCATTGGAGAAGGATGGACAGTATAGTCCATAGGGTCACGAAGAGACAGACACAACTTGATGGAATAAGAATGACAACAACAATTGCCTCCATTCTAATGTAAGTTCGTGGGAAGTAGGATCATTTCATTGTTTAAACTTGTATTTCCAGTGCCTAAATCATAGTAGGCACTTAGTAAATGCTTATTGATTTGATTAAAGGATGGTTTTCTATATTAGCCATTAAAGAAAGGGGATTGTTGCATAAGAAACTTTAAGGTACCAACAAGAGGGACTGGCAGGCAAGGGAAGTGTTTATTATAGCTCTGATTCTTTTGCTGCTGGGTAATACTCAAGTACCTAATACAATTTTTTTTCCCTATGAGACCTATGATTTCTTTGGTGTTGTTTCCTCTTAATGAGGAGCTCAATGAAGAGCTTAATAAATGTGTATTGGATTAGATTAAAGCAAAAGTTACAAAATGAAGAAACAAACAAAATGAAAAAGCAAACACAGCGGCAACTTCATTTTAACAAAGGCAAAAGAAATAGCATTACACTAAGAACTGGCCCTCAAAAATTGGAGGATGAGGCCATCCCGACAAATTAGATATCTAGTATCGTGAAGCATTTTCTTGGATACTAATAATAGCTGATATTTCTAGTCTACTTTAAGTTTTGCAAAGTCTTTGCAAATATCTCATTTGACCCTCCCATTCCATCTCTGTAGCAGATCCTCGATACAGGTATTACCGATAAAATTGGGACCATAATTTTACAAATGAGAAAATTAAGACACGAAAAGGTAAGTCATTTGCCCAGGGTCACATAGCTAATAAATGTCAGATGCAAGATTTGGATCCATGATGCGCTTGACTCCAAGTCCAGTGATCTTTTCTTTGAACTAAGATTTAATGACCATGGTCAAAATAAATTTACATAAGCATATAACTAGGCTGCAACAAAGATATAATGAATTTATACTTAAACAGATCAGTCTTTTTTATTCCTTTCTTTTTTTTGAGGCCCTCTCTCCCTATCTTGCCCAGGTTAGACAGTAGACATGCAATCCAATAAACATTTATTAAGCATTTACTGTGTATCAGGTAATGTCCTAAGCATTGGTGGTATGATTAATAAGAAAAACAACCCCTACCCTCAAGGAGCTTAAAATATAAAGTGGGAGACACACAAAAGGAAGCAGAAAAACACCTGGGGAGCATGGGACACTAAAGGGTACCTGGTATGGGGACACTTTGTGGCATTAGGGCATCTCTTTTGGTGGAGCTGAAACCAGGTTGGCAGCAGATGCAAAGTGGAGAGAGCTGAAAGTCCAGTTTTTGTCCTCTATAAAGGAAGGCATTGAGAGAAGCTTGGTACTCCACCCTATAGTCCTCCAGTCAGAGGGGAGAGGAGGCTGAGGGAGACCGTATCCATCAAGACTTAAGTTAGCAGCTTGATGGTGAGTTTAGAGGTGATGAGAAAATCCTGGAAGGGACATCTTGTTCTCTAGAGCTGAAACCAGGCAGGGTAGCAGATGCAAAGTAAGGAAGTTTTGACCTGTGTAGTTTCTATCCCTGGACAATTTGTTTCTCCTTAGGTAGCCTGGTGGGCCCCAGTAGCTCACTATGTTGGTACTAGACTTATAATCCACTTAGTTTACAGCAACTCAAAACTCCTGAGTTCAAGTGATCCACCCACTTCAGTTTCCCCAACTACTAGAGACTACCAATGTAAACACTGGTAACACCTGACAGGGCTCTTTATTCTTATTTTTCCTTTGGATCTGATGATAAGGTGTTTAAAATCCTTTCTCAACACACCCCTCCAGAAAAAGTTATTCACTGGGTCATGTGAGAGTCTACCTTCACTTGACTGTAATAATAATAAACTGTGAAGATCTTCCCTGCCCCTTAATAAGACCTCCCCTACTTTGAAGATATACCCTGCCTCCAAATAGGCTGAATGTAATCACATGGTGCCTGTGGTGGCAGGAGTATGCTAAAGGGTAGAGCAGAGCCCACAGGAAACTGGGAGTCAGAGCAGCTAGACACAGTTGGGAGGAGAGGCCACATCTGAGGGAGACAGGTTTGTGAGTAAATGTTGGTTTGTGGAATGGCTAAAGGATGCTGTGCTGTTGTGATTTATTAACTTCTTTGCTACTATGATGGAATTGGCTTACTGGTTTTGGGATTTGGTTTTCTGGTGTCTGAATAAATGTTTGCTTCTGTCTTCTATATGGAGAGTCTTTTATTTTGTGATTGAGCACTATGCAGATATATTTATAGTGACCATTGGTACTGTAAATATTGTATTGGTATTACATTGACATATGTATAATCAGAATGATTATGATAGCATACTTGGGGTTCTTTCCAGATATAGATTACATGAGTATATTCAACATGTAAATAATGAATTAAGCAACCTTGAAATTTTTATTTCATATGAGGATATGCATGAAAATTCTTTGCCAGTCTTATTGGCTTGTTTAGAAATTGCTGTTCAAAAGAAGTAATTTTAGGTTATTGCTTCAAGAGTTTGTGGGAAGCACTATTTTAACTTGAAATATATTGGATATTAAATACCTATTGGAAAATGCTTGCATAGAGTGAAAATAACAAGTATTTATGAGCATCCAAAATTATAGTGTATTATAATGGCCAGTTGAGTTTAGTTATTTGTGTTGGCTTTTTTACCCTCTACAATTTTAAATACTTACAGGGAAATACTTTGTGGATGCTGTGGATACATCTCTAGGAAATATTTAATTTGTATTCCTTATATTAATATTAAAACTTTAAATTTTTTATTCACATTCTCTTTAAACAAAACTATTACCCATAGCTTCAACTTGGTATAGTGGAAATGAAGTTGGACTGGGGCACAGGACACCTGGCATCAGTTTATAGTTTTATTCATTTTAAAACTGTATAAATTGAGCAAGTAACCTCAGTTTCTTCCTCTGTAAAGTGAGGGATTTTGACCTAAGTGATTTCTGAGTTCTTTCCAATTCTAATACACTGTGCTCCAATTATTTACCCAATATCTCTGCATAAAAACAAAGCTGAAAATACCCTTGAATTGGAAACATTTTACAAAATTGCTCTTTACCATCACACAGACCACAATAACATTGATTTTTACAAGATAAACTCACATGCCTCCTATACTGAAGTACTTGAATCTCCTGCCTACACCTGTGAATTAGATTGAAATCTAGCATATGAAGGCATGGCAACTATTGATCAAAATAAACTTTGTTGTTTTGTGTTCTGAGAAGCTTGATCTTAGGTTAATGGTTTTCTTTCAGGCCTCAACAATTCTCAAAGACTGTTTTCTGGATCAGGGAAAACAGGCAAACTTCTCTGCTGCAGAGAGTGTTCATGTAGATGAAATCATAGATTCGAGAAGAATTAACATATACTAAGAGGAATCTAACATCCTTGCTCAATAGTTTCAATTTGGTCCACAAAGCACTTAGTGATCCTTATATACTATTTCTTCAGGACTTCAAAGGAGCAATGATTTCTTCTATATGAGAACTGTCATGGGCTACTCAATGGCCAGCACTTAAGTATGATTGGAAGTGTGAATAAGAAATGACCAGACGATGTGAGTAGTTCAGGGAAGAAGTAGGAACTCCATTTAATGATTTTTTGAACAAGGTTTTTATAGAGCAAAATGATACAAAAGGAAAAAGGACTAAAGTTTTACTATCATTGTCGTTAGCCTGTTCTATCTTGGAAATAGAATGGATAATTTGATAAGGAATATGTTCTTTAAGTGCCTGAAGTCTAGGGGTAAAGCCTTTGATCTGAAGATCTCAAATAAAAGATCCTTTTAAGTGTAGGCCAAGGGGACCCAAGGAGCTAGCTTAACAAAGCCACCTCGGGAGGGGCCCTAAATAGGGCACACTATCAAGATTTTTATCTGAGTCCTAGATCAGGCCTTGTTATCAAAGCACTAAAAAGTCTTTGGGAAAGTCAGTTAACTCATGCATATAACAAAGGATGCTCTCAAGAGCAGGCTTCAAGGCCAGGGGGCCAAAGCCTCATTCATCAAGGACATCTACATAGAAACTGACCCCCCCAAATCAAATATATTGGCTTACTACAGAGCACCACTGGAAATTAAAATTATTTCATACCTTCAAAGCCAATTTCATGAATTGAGGCCCCCCAAAACACCTGGTAACCATAATCCTGGCATTGCACCTTTTCTGAACTTAGGTAGACTGACCCATAGACAACAGGCATAGTTGGTCATGAAACCTGTACCCAAAACATTCCAGCTTGGAGCTTTCGTCAAGGTTTTTGTTCTTCTAGCATAGGGTTACCATTAAGAAGAAGCTTTTGAGTAGGATCTTAGAGGACATAAAATCCAACCTTAACTTACCTTCAAATATGCTGTTGGTCTTTATCTTTCTGTAGTTAAAAAAAACAACTTATCATCCTATGGTTTTTTTGGGGGGGGTATTTATCAATTTTATTTTAATTCACACATTTAATAGAAAAACAGTAGAAAACACATCTGTGCTATAAAGTCTTCTATTTACAGGCAAAGGGAATTGGGGACCTTATGTGCAGCAGCTGCAAGGCTGGTCTGGGGGGCACACTTGGCACATCCTGTTGGGCAGCAGCTCTTCTTGAAGGAGGTACACTGGCATGATTTGCATTTTTAGGAGCCTGCACAGGTGCAAGAGCCACCATTCTCGCAGTTACATTTGTGACTCCGTGGCTGGCAGACAGATGTCAGGCACACAGTTCTCAGAGGAGAAAGATGAATGGGAGAAAGTTGTATCTCATTCTGTTTTTACATAGGATTATTATGACACAAAAATGATTATTTTACATAGGATCATCCTTTAGATTCCTTGTATCTTCATGTCATGGATCTTAACATATCTTTAAAAAGGAGAATTCAAAAAGAATATTTTTCAACAGATGCTGATAAATGATTCAGGATATTAAAAATTAGGAATTTATTTCTTATTCAACCTCATTCATTCTTCTTTTGTATTGTTAGAGAAATAGGTTATTTTGACTAGTGCTTTCTGATTTTTCAGTGTATGGTAAAGTAGTAAAAACTAGTGGCTTTAAAAAATTAGACTGGTGATTTATATATTTTTCCTCCCAGTTCTAAGATTCTCACTCAATACTATGTTTTAACCTTCAATATTTTAGCTGTACCATCTTCATGAAAATTACAAAAGTGAGCAAAAGTAAATACTTCAAACAGCCTAAGATAATGTTCTAGGAAGTTCTGCAAGTGTGCCACTGATTAGAAGTCTCTTTTGTGTGTTCTGTAACATGATTTATGCTGTGCTAAGTCAAAGACATTCATCTTTAGCTCTCTATGAAAGTATTTGTTAAAGATTTGTGAAGAAAAAGAGAGGATTACTTAGGAAAGAGACTTGAGCTATGAGTAAGTATTTTCTAATGGAAAGGGACACTTGGTTTAAAATAGTTTGCAATTGAATAAAATATCATAATAAAATGTGCTGTTTTATCCTATTGTTAATTTTTAAAGTTCCTGATTATTTAGAATGGATTCAAAAGCATGAACAAAAAAGCTCAAGACATTTTCCTTTGACTTATTTTGAATGATGTAGACTTTGAACAAATCCTGATGCTAGAAAATAGTGTCTGTCATGCCAAGTTTTCTGCAACCTAAATGAAAGAATTAATGGATAATTAATGGAAAAGATGCCATAACATAGTAAATGATAAATTTGTTTTAGGGGTTTTGTTTTTCTTTTTCTCTTTTAAATTAGGGGCGATGGTATCAGGGAGAGAAAGTATTAATTATAAATTATGAGATAGGGTTTTTTAAAAATCTAAAAAATTTAAAGCAGTAGTAGATTCAAGGCCACACATACTAGCTGTGTGACTCTGGACAAGTCACTTAACCTCAATGCCTCTAGCTACTTTTGCAGAGGAGGATTTGATCATCACTGATAGAGGAAGGTTTCTCATAGGAGTTCCTTATACTGTTGAAGTTGAGAGTCAGGTCCAGAAAAAGGAGAAAGTTACTTCTATTTTAAACAATTTTCTTCCACAAAGCTCCTACTATGCCATTTCATCATGGTTTAATTGTGACGTTGGGCTCTGTAAGGCATTGTCAGCAAAGCAAGAGGCCTGAGATGTCCTTACAAGCTAGAAAGGCTGCAGATAGGGGCCCAAGGACAAACTAAAGTCAGCCTCAGCTATAAGGGCAGAGAAGCTTGCCGACATTGTGATAGGCTTCAGGATGATGTATTTTTCATATCTAGCCACTATCAAAGATTATCTAAGTTATAAAAAAAATTTGTGATCAGCATAAGTGGAGAGAAAATCCATACTAATTAAATCACTAGATCCTAGAAATACACATATGTATCTACATATATATATATACATATATATGTATATACACACATACATATGAGTATGTGTATGTATGAAGCTATGATGTAAAATCTGAGAAGTGATGTGGTTCAGTAGGTTAAGTGATAACCTAGAAACCCTAGGGACATACAGTATACCATAATGACATATAATTACATGATAGCATAAGTAACATATAATAAACTTATATAGTAATGTTTGTTAAGGATAGAATAACTTCTGTCCCCCTGCAATATAACAGTGATTATTGCTGTAATCATATCGATTAATGCTTATGTAACGATCATACATAAGAGGGAAGTTAATATAATTAAGGTACAGATAGAAAATTGCCATAATCAATGAAGAACATTACTATTTCATTTAATAATTTCACACTTTTGCCATTTAGATTTGAATGCGCCAGGTAGGAGTAAATTATAATAACAGCTGTTCATGAGACAGTTTTGCTTACTTAGGTTTTGGGGGATGTTTCACTTTTCTTTAAAGTTGTCTGACCAACTTCTAATATCACAGTTGAATGAAAAATAGATGGGGAATTAAGAATAATTACAAAAGATGTTGTCAAAGTAGAAAACAGAAATGAAAATAATTCTAGGAATAAAAGATAGGAGAAGAAACTTGATGCATTATAGAAGAGTGATCATAAGTTAAATAAGAAAGACTACAATCGACCTTCATAACTGAGAACTTGGTTAATAAGGACTACTTTGGTTTCAAAGATGATTATCTTGGAGCGTATCTACTGTCCACAGTTCATGCTTGTTTTATGTTCTAGGGGACTGCTTCACGAGCTGCTATGACTGAAAACATTTCTTATCTGGCTTACCAACCTTTCATGATGAGTTTCTCCAACCACAATTAGACTTAACCTTCAGTAACACATACAAAGTCTCTTGTGGGGCTCACATTCAGAGCCTTCCTATCTTGGTAGGATGCTCCAAATTTTGTGTTCCATGAGCTTATTCTTCAACTACCCAAGTTCACCTTGACATTTGTGATAAACTATCAGGGGAAGATGTTAATAGATAGAATAAGGCCTGGTAAATATTCACTAGGCCTGCTTGAAGATAAATTTCTATGTGTGCATCTTCTGTTAAAGAAGACAACTGCATAAAATATCATATTCTTAAAATATAATCAGTCTGGTTAACAGCCTTGAAAGAGATAGTGTGGCAAAATTTAGAATAATACATACAGAGCTGGAAGAGACCACATGTACTTATCAAATCCAAACCTGTCATTTAAAAGTAGCTAAAACTAAGGCACAGAGCTTGTAGGGGATCTCTCCAAGGCCAAATGACTAATATGACTGCAGAGGCAAGATCAGAACCTAAGTCTGATACAGTCCAATGCTCTTCCCAGAATAATATGTTTCCATGTCAAACAGTTGTAATATAAGCCACAAATAACTTTTGTGTCTTTTGTTGCATTCTGTAATGGGAAAAATCCAGATGTTTGGATAATTATAATTTAAATAACTGAAATGGTATTAAAATATTGACTGACCTGGTCATATAGACTAGGTGGTCTCACCATATGGGAAGCTTTGAGGCTGAGTATGATAGCCCATTTACTTAGAGGTATTGGATGTAATTGTTTTTTCATTCATCTGTTTCATTATATTTTATTATATTATTACATAATTATATATTATTTATATACATTTATATATAATATTAAATATATTTATATATTATATAATTATGTTATATAATATATAAATATATTATTATATAACTTTATTATATAAATATAATAATATTATATTATTATATAACATTATATTTTATGTTGAATTTCTTCAGAGTGTAGTTAAAGCCTTGATCTGAATTTAAAGTCTTCTGTGTTTTGAGACAATTACCTTAGAAATTTATCTCAGTGTGCTCCTTAAGCAATTAAGATCCACCAGACAGCACCAACATTGTTCCCAGAATTTCATGTAAGAAAGACCAGAATCAGGATTACAGGAGGTTTTCAGATCAGAAACCTGGCATCTGTGATTTAATATGTGATTTAAAAAATATTTTGCTAATGGTATTTCAATATAATTGGTTTCCTTTTTCATTCTATATGCTTTATTTTATGCATTTAAAAACATTATTCTGTAAAGGGGATCATAGGTTTCCCCAGACTGCCATAGAGATTCATGACACAGATTAATGTGGCAAAGTTGTAAAGAAAGTAAAATTTACCTTTCATCCCTACTACACCTCCTTTCTTGTTCTTCCAAACAGGTTTTGGTCTACTCAAATTATCCCATTGTCCTGAACCTGCCCTAGATACAGACCTCAAGCGGGACCCCAGGGCTTTTCGCTTCTATGCACCTTCTTAAAACTTCTCTCCTGTGCTTGCTTCAAAGGTATCACTTAACTAGAACAATAAATTAGACTCCACTAATGGGATAATGATTGTATCGAAGTAACTGTGTCAGTGGGCATTTGCCAATAATTCACCATTTTCGTTGTTTAATCCGTTAAATGAATTTAATGTTAAGAATGACAAATTGATAGAGGCATTAGTGTTTTAGGAGTCAGGTTTTCCAGCATCTTTCAAATTATGCTTCATAGGTAGCCCCCTCTTTGGTCTGTGGATACTTGAGTAATAATATTACTCTCATTAAAAAAAAATTCAGAGTTTATTTCAGGGTTCCTGTTCCAATGTTAAAGGTGGGTCTCCTTTGAGAGGCTGCTTAGGTTTGGTATATTTCATTTTGTCTGAAAACTTTTTTTTTTTTAAGTTTAGAAACTTCAGTCTAAGACCTAACTCATTGCCTCTTTTTCTTTCCGTCCCTGCAGCTTACTTAGTGTCATAAGATTGGAAGGAGCTTTAGAAGTCATTTAGTCCATTCCCTTCATTTTTTTTTTAGGCATGGACAACAATTTAATTAGAAGGTTAAATAAGTGTGTGTTGGCATGGAGATGATCCTGGGATAGTGCAGCCCCCTGGCAGTGTTGGGGTGGAATGAGAAGAAACCTTGCTTGCCACCTAAGGCTTAAATAACTGAACTGGAAGGCCTAGGGCAGAGGTTCTGAACCTGTGGGTAGCGACCCCTTTGGGGTCCAACGACCCTTTCACAGGGGTCACAGTGGTCGCCTAAGACCATCAGAAAACACTTTCAATGGTCTTAGCAACCTCTTCTATCTGTCTCCAGTCAGGTCTGCCCACATGCAGACACGCCCAGATACGACTATTAAAGGATTGTGGCATTAGGAAGGTTAAGAACCACTGGCCTAGGGGAATCCAAATTGGAAGGTAGTGCGGCCACTCTTATGCCTATGTGGGACAAGGGAGCCACTGGGATCCATTCCAACTCAGTTAAGGCAACTTTACTTAAGTGTTGGACTGGTGTATGTGGCAATAGGAGCTTAAGCCTGGTTGGTTCATTGGTATCTCTTTCATTATAAAGATGAAGAAATAGAGGACAAGAAACAGCCACACAGAAAGCCAGAGCCAGAGCCAGAAATAAAAACCAGGATGCCTGACTGGTGGAGGGCTGGCCTCAGTACAGTACATGCCACACTGACACCCCAAGGCAAACTACAACTATTGATCAACAATGTCTAAACTGGATAATGTCACCTCACACTGTTCTTATACAAAGAGGAATATTCTATGTCCCAAATATACTTAACAGCTTGAGGAGGACAAGAGTAATTCACATTCTCAACATATACAAGTCCTAAAATATAAAATGTGAATTGTGGAATTTGTAGGTTTTTTGAAAAAATTACTTTACAAAAGGATTTACCATGTAATTCCTGTAAATAGGAAACTTTTATGAAATATTTAAGTATGATCCTACTTACAAAAAATAAGATTATACACCATTTTAAAGGGATACATTTGTCATAGAAAGTAACATTTGTTACATAACAGAGATGGTTATATATCAAATTTCAGCATATTGACTTTGATTATCCTGCTTCCCAGCTTTCTTTGCCCAGAAAAGGCAAAATGGTTTTATTTTTGTTTTTTCCATATTACTTCATCTTTGTAGAGCCACTGTGGTTATAAGTAATGTTATCAGTCACTCAGACATTGAAGTTTAGAGCAGGTAAGAGGCATGAATGACTTGGTTTCTTAAAATCTGAATAAGTAACTGGCCAAACTTTACAGAGAAAAATTATGTTCCTGGCTGTAGCTCCAGTGGTTCTAGTACCCACTAGTTTCACATTGTTACAGGCAAGTGGTAGGAACACTTCATAGGAATGCTCCTAGTTTTATTTCCTATTCCCCCTCACCACTATGTTAGTAGCTTAAAATGTGGAAATACTGCTAGTAAATATAATATGTGTGTGTATATATATATATATACATATGTATGTAAATACAAGTATATGTATATATATATAGTAATGATGGCATGACAGAAGAGTCAGTGCCAATATATAGGAGAGTCCACATGGTGTGGTTGAGAGTATGCTGAACTGGCATCTGCGAGACCTGGGCATTAGGCCTTGCTCTGCTACTAACTAAATGCTGAACTTCAGTTAGTTTTATTTAACTTATGTGGATCATAAGTTTCTTACCTGTAAAATGAGTGCCTCTTCTAGCTCTATAATTCTGTGAATAAGTATTTTGATCCATCCTATACTCAAATGTTAATTACTCCTTGGTTTTTATTAAACAGACTTGAATTCAAGCCTGATACGTTTTTACCAAAAAGGAACTAGCATATGATGACCACCTTTGCTTCCACTTGTAACCTAATCTAAGATTTCAAGTTGAGTCATAACAGGCATAGAATTAATTTATTTAATTTATCATTTTTTTTGGACATATATCATGAACACTTAAATAAAATATCCTGCCCAGTGTTTGTAATGGAAAGCTTGGGAAAGGTAGAAAGGAAGATTAAGAAATTAAATTTAGGGGCGGCTAAGTGGAGCAGTGAATAGCGCACCAGCCCTGGAGTCAGGAGTACCTGAGTTCAAATCCGGCCTCAGACACTTAACACAAAAAAGTAGCTGTGTGACCTTGGGCAAGTCACTTAACCCCAACTGCCCTCCAAAAAAAAAGTAAAAAAAAAAAAGAAATTAAATTTAGATTGTAGCAACTGCCAACAGCTGCCTTATCATTTGCTATCTCCAAAGCTGCCTTATCATTCTCTTTTTCTGTCCTGGATCTGTGATTCCATTAGTATAGTTTGAAATGTGTGGGAGGTAGGTTTTAGAAATTTCAGTTCCTTTGAAGTCTAGAAACTACCTACCACTGTCATTACCACTGCTTCAATAACTTAATTATTGACATTATCAGGTAGGGGAATGGTTGGGAAATGGGTTTGGAATGGAAAAATAAAGGGCCTTTTGGTGTATGGATGTCTTGGTTGGTCTAGGACAGCTGCTGAATAGTTATAGTTTCCTTTCCAAACCATATGGTTGTGGAAAATCTGCCTGTAATTGTGTGTGTGTGTGTGTGTGTGTGTGTGTGTGTGTGCGCGCGCGCGTGTGGGAAAAGATACTGTGGCATTGACTTGTTAGCATTTTAGACCTTAACTTGTGATTGACTTGAACTTCACAGTAGCTTTTAAAACCTATTTTCATAATTTTCTAAATTGCTCAAACCTCTCTGTAATAAAATAGGCAATGAATTATAAACCAACCCTAAATTTTACAAGAGTAACTAGCATTTAAAGAGACTTTGTGGCAAATGCTTTTCTAATTCAAATAAATTCTTACCACTTATCTGTTTTATGAACTAAAATTGTTCCACATATTATCTTTTTAATTAGGAAGAACTATATACAGTTCCACCAAACAACATTTTTTCTTTTAAATTTGTTACCATTAGAAAACCTACAAAATAATTTTTAAAAATGATTAATTTACCATTTCATACACCTTATCCAGCAATCTTGAGCTTATAGATTAATGGCAACTTCTAAATCAAAGTAATTTTCCTAAATGGCTTTCCCTTTGTATTAGAATATTTTCATATACCCAAGGTAAGCCTGTGTTTCAAATATAAATATATATCTGCATCACACAGATTTTTAATAACATCCTCTTGCATGGCACATTTTTGGGGAAAGCTCACTAAGCTTGGAGGACAGCCAGTCACCAAAGATCAAATGTCATTACATTACCTGATAATTAGGTCACTATGAGAAGCTGAGGGACATGCAGCATAAGTACCCCCTTCTCCACTTTGCCTCCCAGGTACTTCCTCCATACCTTTGTCTCCTAGAATTGCTAGATTGCTTCAAGCCTCAACTCAAATACCTGTTCCTACATAAAATCTCTCCTTATCTCTGTAATCGCTAGTATCTTCTCTCTTAAAACTTTGTATATTGTATACAAATGTATTTTATATAGAATATACAAATATATAGGATGTACCCATCTACATATATATTGTTATCCCAATACACTAAGTTCTTTGAAGGCAAGGACTATTTTTTTTTGTCTCTGTCCCCAGAACCTAGCACAGTGATTATTAGCGCATAGTAGGTGCTTAATATGAATGCTTGCTAAATGAATCGTAAGAATTATTTGAATATTGTCTCAGGAGGAAGAATAATTTTGCTGATGAAAAGGAGAGTACCCCATATATGTTGCTTTTAAAAATAGTACCAGGCACATTGTGGAGAGGAGGGAACAGTGTCTTTTGTGTGCCATACACTGTGTGCTGAGTGTTTTACATATATTAGCTCATTTGATTTATTAGAGTTGATATTTTATAAAAGAATTACATTGATTTTAATTTAAAAGTTCCTATTAACTGACACAGTGATTGAAGAGCTTATATTATATTAATTGAGATATAAATTACTTAGCTTGACCAAACACTGATGCACTAAAAGTGAATCAAATGTAGCCAAAAGAGCCAGTTTACAAACCAAATAGATCACATCTTTTTTATTACCATTGAATGGTCTTCTGCTCCAGGTCACTTATGGCAAACATGACTAAGGTGAGATTCAGGCTAAAATGAATGGAGACAGTAGTACTGCATTTAATATCTAACAGGGGCCTCTGCTTGCTCTCATGGCAGCAAATTCAGTTAGCTACATTTACCTGAATTCATGCATGCTTCCTGATATATTTTTTCTTGTGACTACTAATTAGAAGTGAGAAATTAGGGTAGTTTTCATATTCCTCCCTGACTCGGTCTGTGGACCCATTTTGGATGGCATAAATGCCCTTTGGTAGCCTTGATTCAAGAAATATTTAGTAAGGATCAACTATGGCAAGGTAGTATAGATACAGTGCTGGCAATACAGAAGCAAAAATGATGAATTGTACCTATTCATAGCTCATAAGAGACCAAAATTGTTAGCAGATCAGTTGTTCCAAAGTTATTACAAACAGCAACGTAGCTAGAAAACCACTCCTTTTGGGGGTGTATTCTAAGGAGGTAGTGTAGCACCAACACAATATTCACAGCACTAACAGTCACTGTAAATATGCTGTTGTGGTGCTCAATTACATAATATAACAGACTCTCCATATAGAAGACAGAAACAAAACATTTATTCAGATACCAGAAAACCAAATCCCAAAACCAGTAAGTCGATTCCATCATAGTAGCAAAGAAGTTAATAAACCATGACAGCACAGAGATCCACAGTATCCTTTAGTCTTCCCACAAATCAACATTTACTCACAAACTTAACTGTCTCTCTGGGGTGGACCTTCTCTTTCCCACCATCTAGTCTCTCTGACTCCCAGCTTCCTGGTCCAGCTCTGCTCCACCTTTCAGCAAACTCCTCCCTCCATAGGCTCCATGTGGTTTTACATTCAGCCTATTAGGAGGTAGGGTATATTTTCAAAGCAGGGAAGGTCTTCAAATTCCCTTAGGCTTATTAAGGGGCAGGGAAGATCTTCCCATTCCCATTACCGTCACAGTAGTAGACACTGGTGTATTTATACCATTGTGTGCATACCACTCACGGGGAACTATGCCAGAAATGAGAAATGAGCAAGTTTTACTGAGATCAGAAGCAGGGGAAAAGGCAGAGGTCAAAAGCATTCACCTTGTCGTATATAGTACTGGAAACTAGAGAGAAGGGAAAAGAGTGTGATCAAGAAAAAACCCTGTTCAGATAACATAAGATGGACACGTGTGGCTGTTAGCAAGAGCAGAAGAGATATTTTACATCTTAATGAAATATAGTTCTCGTCCCTGTGGTTGGAAGAGATGGACGATGTTCATGAATATTTTAGAATATTCCTGGTTCTATGGTTTTGCAGAATTAGCAATTATAAAGAATTGTGCTTAGCTTAGTTTTGTTTTTCAGGACAAAATAAGCAAAACAATAACAGAATCTTTTAATTTCTTCAGGAAAGAAAGCATTTCTTTATGATTTATTTCCAGATTAGACTATGATGTAGGATATTACAGTAAGCTTCTCTTTTATTTGACAATTAAGGTAGAAGTAGATGCAAGTTTAAAATAATTCCACTATATTGTCTTCAAGTACCTTACATTTTCCTAGAGGATGCAACATGCTAATGAGTAAGTAAAGGAAAGATAAGTTGAAGAAGTTTCTTTTTTCTTTTTTTCTTTTCCTTTTTGGAGGGGGAATGCAGGGCAGTTGGGGTTAAATGACTTGCCCAAGGTCACACAGCTAGTTTTTGTGTTAAGTGTCTGAGGCTGGATTTGAAGTCAGGTCCTCCTGACTCCAGTGCCGGTGCTCTATTCACTGTGCCATCTAGTCACCCCTAAGGTTTCTTTGAGATAAAGAATGTGAAAAATGCTTGGGAAGTATAAAACATTATTCAAATGTGGTGTTATAATAATTGTCACCCGTGGCTTAGAACTTCTGTTCTGTATCTCAGACTGGTTTTGATTTTGGGAGCTTTTCACAGTTCACTCTTTCACAGTTCACTCACATTCTCTCTCCTGACTTTCCATTTAATATAAAAATATGGCTCACATCTGAGTCTAGGACTAACGAAGGACAAAGTCTAGGTTAGCTCTGCCCACACTGTGGTTCTCTGTCTTCCTGCTTTTTGACTTCTGCTTGGCCCAAGAACTTAGAGTACTTCCAGAAATATTCAGCTTAGTCCAGGGATTCCTCCTCCAGATAGTTCTCTAAAAATTCCTTCACAGCACTGTCAAAAGTCTCTCCACCAGAATTGAAATCTCTAGACTTGATAGATTTTCTGAGGTGAACTGTGGGAATGAATAATCAGGTTTCCCTTAGAACCCAAGTCCCCTCTCTGTCAGTCTTGTCTTCCATATACATTTATCACCTCTGGTCTTTGTACTTGTTTTGTCTTTTTCTCTCAACCTTCATCTAAAAAATATGCTCACATCTCCCCTGTGATGTCACGTCAGCTCTACCCCGACCTCTAGCCACAGCGTCCTCTCTACTTCCTTTTCCTTTACTGCTGTATTTCTTGAAAGGATAGTCTGCAACACCAGTCCCTTTGTCACCAGACATTATTTTCTGACTCCTTATAATCTAATGTCAGCCCTCATCATTTTTCCCAAACTTTTTTCTCAAGAGCCACATGTAAACTCTCAATTGTCAAATTCCACAGTCTTTCCTTGCTCCTTTTTTTTCTGGATCTCTCTACAGCACTGTTGCCCACTGTCCTCTAAAGGAAGCCAGCCTGCTGTTCTCCCTCCACGGCCTCTGTGACACTGCAGTATTTTTGCAGTCCTGTCTCTTTGTTCCTTCGTTATGTGCCTCTTCTTCCTTCTATCCACTGACTGTAAATATTCTTGTGTTTTGTCACTGACCCTCTTCTGTCATCATACCCTTTCCTATGACAATCTCACTCCGTCCCACTGTTTTAACTTTCATATGTGCAAATGATTCCCAAATGTATGTCTTCTGTCCTCTTTCCTGAACTTCAGGACCCTTGTCTATACTGTCTTCTAGACATTCTCATTTGCATGTCCCATCAACACCTTATAGAATAGATCTAAAACCCAATTTAACATCTCTTTTCCCACATCTGTTCTTAATAAAGGTTTCTTCATTTTTGTTAATGGTACCACCATTCTTTCACATGACCAGGCTCAAAGCCTTGAAGTATCTTTGATTCCCTCTCCACTGATATATGTGGAGAGATACACACACATATATATACAAATGTGTGTGTATATATTATGTATGTATGTATCATAAATAAAGCCACTCAGAAAGACTCCATTTCCACTGTTTCAATGAACAGAGATCTCATGCTTCTTCCTTACTGCAAAGCCATCTCTTCATTATATGGATCATTCTGGACATATTGGCTCCAAATCTTAAGCTAGTTTAATTTTTAAAGGCTGACTACAGGAAGCCTCAGAAGGAACAGAGGCTAGTTCCCTTAAAAGGGTTATTAGCAATAGCTGCTGCCATCTTGCTCTGCAAGATAAATTTAGATCTGGAAGGGTCCAGTTCAACCCCCTAATAGTGTAGATGTGGAAACTGAGCCTCAGAGCAATTACATGGTTTACCCACGTAAAATGGTTGAGATAAGATTTGAACTCAGGATCTTTCCACTTGAAATTCAGTCCTTTCTCCCATACCATATTGTCTCTCAATAGTCCAGTCTTCCTGTGGTAATTATAGGTTACTCAAAATAAGCAGTAAATTAGAAATTGCATCGTTAATATTTCCCATACTTTTTGTATTGGACTAATTTCTTTAATGTAATTTTGGATTTGAGCTACTTTGTTTTCTTAAAATCTCTTTTCTCTAATGTAATATTGCCTTGTCTCTGAATAATTGTCTTCAGCCGCTTAATTTTATTATGTCTTTTATGATTTTTGTTCAAGGAATGTGCCTTTTAATTTTTAAAATAGTTTCAGAATAGTCATTTGTAAATTCAGAATTCATACACTAATTTCAGAATTTTGTATATATTTTGGCACATGGAATATTTACCAAATCAAATATATGTTTATGTATGCATGTATTTATTTTTTAAAATGTGGATTATGCCAAAAACAAGGAAATGGCTTATATCTTAGGATAACTCGGAAAAACTCTGGAAACTAACCATATTTTCATATGAAAAAAGGCACTACAAATAGATGACAATTATGTCTCAAAGGTTCTCTCTTTGTCCCCTTTAGAATTATTACCAGACATAATTCAGAGGCACAAAGGCATGGCTAGGACAAGTCATTTAAGATGGCATTTTGATCTCCTTTGGTAATACAGAGATTAATTTATAAGTAAAAAAAAAAACCAAACCCGATATACTTCTATGTGAGGAAGAAAATGGTGGTTAAAAGAATGAAGTTAGGAAGAGTAGTTGGCCAAGACCAAGTATATAATGAAGAAATTCATGCTAGAGACAACAAAAACCTGAAAGAATTGGGGAATAAGTTTTCAAGCTTTCTAATCAGAGAAAATAGCAAATAACTGGAGAAAAATATAATAGGCTTAATTACTGCCCTGCCCTGCCCTGCCCCCATGACAATCAAGAAGGTATCAGTAATGGCCAGTTTATGTTTGCTTTCTCATCTCTATGAGATTCTTCATGAGAATGATGAAAATATAGAAAGGGAATAGTCAGCTCTTCACAAACGATTTCCTATAGCAGATCACATCTTAAGCTAGGTAGCAATTAGGTGGAGTAGTGCAGAGAGTGCTGTGCCCAAGTCAGGAAGACCTGAGTTCAAATTTGACCTCAGACACATGTTAGCTGTGTGACCCTGAGCAAGTCATTTTATTTTTCTCAATTTTTTCACTGTAAAATAGGGTTGATAATAGCACCTTTCTCCCAGGGCTGTTATGAGGATCTGTTAACCATATACCGAAGGTTTGGTCCAAAGAAACAAACAGAATCAGTTTTCCCCTTAAGCTTGCTCAAACACAAATAGAATGGGGTCTTCCTCTTAACCAAAAGATTGTCCGAAGAACAAACAGAATGGGATCCCCCCTTTCTAGAGTTTTATTCAAGAACAAAGAGAATGGGGTTCACCTTACCAAGGGTTTGATCAAAGAACAATAAGAATCAGGTTGTACATATGCTATAACATGCATATTTATTCTAATTAAGCCGGAGAATCATGCATGCATGGGAAGTTAGACTAATTCTGATCTCCCTGAAGGAATCATTTGTAGGGAAATTTATACCCTTAAAGTAAAGTCAGTATACTTCCCCTTTTTCCTGACTCAGGATGCCCATGTCAGCCAAAATCACAATACCTGTATATTAAACTATATCATGAGAAAGGAATTTTTTAATAGAATAGTTATGTAAAACAATAAAATAATAAGAGAGATGTCAAAGAGTCCATTGAAATTATAGTTCCAGGTGGTCTGTGTTTCTTCTGTCATAAAGATAACATAACACAACATAAAATAACATAACAGTGCTCAACAGGAAAGAGGTACTCGTATGTGGGTGTATGGTATGGTATCTAGACTTCATATAAGGTAGACTCCACGATAATGGCAAACACCTTGACAGAGCATACATCTTCTTGTTTTATACTTTATTTGATGCTGATGCTGAGAACACAGAAAAAAGCTATGCCTGTGTCTGTGTCTATCAATCTTGTACAACACCTTGTTGCCAAACAGCCTTTAAAATCTTGTCTATGATCTATAAAAAATAGTGAGAGCTCTATATCTGCCAGTCAGTTATATGACTATGAATAAAAAGAATGGTAATATCTGCCATTCATATAGCTGGTACTCAAGACAGTGGCTAGCAAAGGAGAGTCATGGGACTTAAGAGAAATATCTGGTGGGCCAGGTCCTTCGCAGAAGAATGTACCCAGTCAGCAAAGTCCAGCAGGAAAACTTGGGTCCATTCAGAGAGCAAAGAAAAGCAAGTCTGTTATGCCAGAGTATGCAAAGCATTATGGTAGGTTAAACTCACTGTTAAACTGAATGTCTTTCTGATTGACCAATCCAGGTTTTAGGCCTTTCTCAGGTTTGGGTGGGGAAGAGGGTGGGGAGAGAGAATCAGATCAAATCAGATAATTATTAAGTGCTAGCACAGTGCTTAACACAGCAGTTCTCAACCTGCGGGTTGTGACCCCTTTGGGGATTGAAGGACCCTTTCACAGGGGTCACAGGGGTTGCCTAAGACCATTGGAAAACACATATTTCCGATGGTCTTAGGAACTGTGACACCACTTCTCTATTGGTCTCCAGGCAGGTCTGCCCACATGCAGATATGCCCACATCTGAGTATTAAAGGGTTGTGGCATTAGGAAGGTTGAGAACCTCTGGCTTAGCACATAGTAAGGGCTATATAAACGGCAGATATTATCATTCTTCTTATTCTTTGTTATAATTGATTGGCAGATATTGAGCTCTCACTATTTTTTATAGATTGTAGACAAGATTTTAAAGGCTGTTTGGCAACAAGGTGCTGTACAAGATTGATAGAGGCAGACACAGGCATAGCTTTTTTCTGTGTTCTCTGCATCAGCATCAAATAAGGTATAAAACAAGAAGAGGTGTTTGCCATTATCGTGGAGTCTACCTTATATGAAGTCTAGATAGAAAAGGTATTCCCTATGGGAAATGAAGCCTTCTAGATGTTCCTGCCTGTAGATGACATAGGATTGACTAAATCAGGCCCCAGCGTGATATAAGGCTCCTTAAAGAGATGCACCCATCACCACTCAAAGGAGAGGGCTCCAAAAATGAACATAGGAAAAACAAAATGGAAGAAGGTCTGTTGCCTAGGCTATGACATGCGTGTAATTGAACTGTTGGTCCAGCTACAATAACAATATTGCTATTCTATTCTTATAGAATAACAATAAGAAAAAGTATTGGACTGATTTTGGTAAACTGCACAGTGCTTTCAATAATCACAAGATGTTCTCTGAAACAAAGTCTTATCCTTTAAATGCCAATAGTCATCTAGTAATGCTGTATGACTATATCTTGAAATTCTAAAATCTCCAAATAATAAAAATTAGGTGACCGTAAGTGATCCTAAGGGCAATGGGAAAAAGAATGATGGGCATGAATAAGTGACAGCATATTATCAAGAACAATGTGTGTGGGAGAATTTATCATAAAAGATATTTTCCAGAGCAGAGTAATTAATTATAAAAGGAGGTCGGCTGGTAACGTAGTAAGGAAGAGAAGAGAGAAAACAGATTTTGAATGTTGTACTGATACTCATGAAATGTAAAAAGACTTAGAGGAAGGCATCCAGAGCACTGGGAAAATTTTCAATAGAGAACTAATGGCAGGATATTATATCACCAATGAGATACCCACAGCAGCTGCTCTGAATATGCAGGTGTATTTCCAGGTTTGAATCGCAACATATAACAGACTCTCTTCTTTGAAGACAAAACCAAGATATTTATTCATATACCAGAAAGCCAACTTTACCATGGTAATAAAGAAGTTGTTACACATCACTAATGCAGGGAGCTCCACCATCTCCAAGCCTTCCCTCTGTCAGGCTTCCCCACAAACAAGTTCCCTTAGGCAAAATGCCCCTCTCTCCTCCACCCTAGCTGCTCTCCTTCTCTCTGACTCCTCTCTCTCTCTCTCTCTCTCTCTCTCTCTCTCTCTCTCTGACTCCTCTCTCTCTCTCTCTCTCTCTCTCTCTCTCTCTCAGCTCTACCTCACCCTCCCCTTCCTGCTCTCTGCTCATGCTCTCTTGGGTAAACTCCTCTCACACTGAGCTCCATGTGACTCAGCTGTGGACTGGGCCAGAGCTCAAAGTAGGTCACAGGGCCTATTAAGGGGTAGGGAAGATCTTCAAATTCTCTTAGCATTACAGATATGAACAAGAATCCCAAACCAAGAAGTCCTGGATGGGTTAAAATCTATACCACTGGAGCAAATTCCATACTGATAAGATCTTTGATTCATTACAGCACTGAAGTAAATTGTCTTTTACCACCAAAGGGGAAATCTGTTTGTTCCCAGAGATCTCTGGTTTGTACTCAACCAAATTAGATAAGAAATTTGATAACATAGTTATAACAGAAGTTGGATTTACTGGTTACTTAGGACTAATGGACTCTTAACACTCCCTCTATCTATCGCCTTGTTTCATTTGCTAATCAATGCCCATGATAACTAGCAGAATGCCCTTGTGTCAATCATTCTACTTTCACTAAGTACAGACACTGTGCAATGTGCTCATTTCTTGAATTTTGTTGGGTTTTGTGTGTGTGTGTGTTCCCAGCACCTAGCATAGAGTCTGGAACTCAGCAGATGTTGAATAAAGTGCTAGCTTACATGATTGATTTGATTTTTTTTCCCATGCCATTTAAACTGTTATTATTGTCATTTCCATCCCTCTTTCACTTTAATGTATATTTTTACATACCTTTCTGGAAAGAAAGTACTTTTTTGTTTGTTTTTTCTATTTGTGGTTTTACTCTTGTTTTTAGCATGTGGATTAAAATGCTTCACTTTCAGTTGAATGTGAGATCTGGAACCTAAAGAAAAAATGTTTAAATGTATATTTGTGTTAGAATGTTTAAGGTCACCCGTACATAAATGTAAATTAAAGCTTACTTCACGAACTCTGGCAAGGCTGGCAAATGGTTCATGAAAGAATCTTTATCATTAGTTAAGGAGAGCATATAGACCAAGTAGGCTTGAAATTAATATTCGTTATGTTTCTCCTTCGATTGGTAAGAGAACAAGAGAACGTTTAATAAATATAATTGAATTAAAATCACTTATCTTTCCCCCTTTAAAAAAGATAGCTTAATGCAAAATAATTCGCAACTGCCACAGGTATTTTAGATTTGAGAAGTTGTTATAACTTTTAAAATTAAATGCATTTTTATAACTTCAAAACTGCGGAAGTCCAAGGCATGCACCTTCAGCATGAACCATCACTAGAGGGCGAACTTGTTCATTTTTAACATAGTAGGTTCTGTAGTTCAGGTCATGAGAGGCATAGTCTTAAATTCTGATCATTAATCTTATGCAAAGTCAGTATTAGTTTTAGAAGAATTTGCCCTTTGTGATCAGGATAAGAGTGATTTTTAGTCATGATCACAATCAAATTTTGTTGCAAAAATCATCTTTTAAAGCAACATTACAAAGAAAACAAAAGTCTCTTCTTTATATTGCTCCCATTTCCTCAGTGTTAGAGTTTTTAAGTAGACACTGGCGTTCTTTTACGCTTTTCTTTGAGGTCTCCTAACCAACAGCTCTGCTAACCTTTTACACACGCTTGTTACCTTTGAGATTTTAAGCAGATTTTTCCGTTGAAGACACTTTTAAGACTAATTGTTTAACAAACACTGACCATTAGGGTTAAGCACATAGCTTTAGCGGCTCATACTACCCTAGCTTCCTAATCTTAGCTTTGCAATATTTTAAAAGTTTAAGAGACATAGTTTCGGAGTAATTTAATCATTTTCTTAATGAGGCTAAAATGTTATTCATAAAAGAGGTCGGTGGCACTCTCAAATACCAGACTCCTCATGGGGGTGGGCTTACAGTTTATATGTTTTTGGAAGAAAGGGGGGAGGGTGTTCCCGAGGGTAACAATCAACTGGGTAACAATTAAAAAGAATGAATATTACAATGAGAAGTGGGCTCACTCAAATGAGGGGCTAACAGAGGGGCATTACGTCACTCTCATGGACAAAATGCTTATCTCAACACACAGATCACACCCAGCCTTGGGCAATCTAGACAAAGAATCTATATTTCCCACCCAAGCCTGAGGAGAAGGCAAAGGACTGAGAGTTTCACTGTAGATTAGAAGACTGATCTAGTTCTGAATCTCCTCTGAACGCGAATGTTAATTTTATCTTCAGTCAGCCATGTCCTAGAGAGATTGGACAAGGAAAGTGGACAGGAATAAAAGCTTGGGTCTCCACAATTTTAATAATTGACTATTGATATTATCAGTTCTTTCTTAAAGGGGAAGAAGGTGGTTTTTCTCCTGAAATGCAGAAAGCAGAAATGCTTTTTCATTTAGTATTTCTTCTCCTGTTCTCTCTTCTTTGCTTCTTATCTGGTGCATAAATCAAATAAATCTAGTCTATTTTTCAAACAGTAGGATTAGTTTGTAGAGAAACTGGGAGGCTTTATACTCCTAAAAATACAATTAAAAATAAGGGACTTTGAGGGAGAGTTGTAGATAGATTTGCAGAATAATGACTGGAACAAGGACTTTACCAGTTTCACCCAACTTAATTTGTATGATAATCAAAGATGATTTGGGGATTAAAACTCACTCCGGTAATCCTGCCTCCACACAGCCTTTTTTGTTTGTTTTTCCCCCGGGTGACAGAACAGAAATGGATTTTACCTGTTCCCAATCAGGGTGGGGATGAAAGCAAACCAGGGAGACTGGCTTTGCCAAATGAGGTACTCTAAAGAAAGAGTGTTAGACACAGAGCATTTGTCTGGTTTTTCTTAAAGTCTTTGGCGGGTGATTCCTGGACTGTCAGTTTTCTCTGACCCTACCCCAATTCCAAGGGCTATTGGGCCAGTCAGAGTTGCTGGGCAGTGTGTATCCTTTGGTAAAGGGTCTAAGCATCTCTTTTATCCCTCCTGGACTCATTTCTCAGCTTTCTGCAGTGCTTAGCATACCCTTAATACCCCAGAAGAGGGAAAAGAGAGAGCCACCCCCCACCCCCCAAGGGAGATATCCAAATGAGATGTGCTAAAAAAAATCGTCTTTATAGACAGTCGAGGCCTCCAGGGAGCCTCAAGGGACAGGGCATATCATAGTTCCTGAGCTCTGGGCTTTGAGGTGGGCTTCTGTTAGCTATCTAAGTCAGCTGGATGTTAATTCAACTATTAAGGTGCAGTAATTTTGCAAGGATTTAGGAACTTCAAAGGGCAACTAGGTGGTATAGTGGATAGAGTGTCAAGCCTGGAGTCAGGAGACCTGAGTTCAAATCTCCCCTTAAACACTGTGTGTGACTGGGCAATTCACTTAACCCCATTTTTCTCAGTTTCCTTATTTGTAAAATGAGCTGGAGAAAGAAACGACACACCACTCTAGTATCTTTGCCAAGAAAACCCCAAATGGGTTCATGAAGAGTTGAATATGACTGAACAATAACAGCAAAGGCTATGCAAGATATGACCTTGATCAACCATCTATGGTGGTAGATATTGGCTCCCGAATGTGTGAGGTCTGCTTGGAACAGAGATAAAGGGTTTTGTTGAAAAGAACAGGAGGAGATTGTCAATTGCCCAAAAGTGTAGCATGTGCTAGGTATCAGGAAAGCTTGAAGTGCCAGTGGCTGACTGCGTACAAGAGAGAGTTGGGGAAAACATACATAGGTGCTTAGGATCCTTGCTGGGACTTTGTCAACCTTACCTTGAGAGACCATGTAAAAACTAAATTAGTACTAGGGTATATATATATAGAGAGGCTCACACACTCTGCCAGTTCATCAGACCCAGAGAGACTGGAGAACTCTGGCTTCTAGTGCCTGTCCCAGAGCAACATTGATTGAGAAAGCGATCCTGCATGTCTGAATGGTACCTTTCTAAACCCCTACTAGTCACCACACAGGGAAAGAAGGTGCCTGAGGGATGCAATGCAATCTAGAGCTTGGGACCTGAGTGCTATCAGTCCCAACAGAATGACTGTCAAGTTGTATGAGTTGATTAGGGGCTTGTCTCTGAACATGGCAGTCCTGAGGTTTTCAGGTGAAGATAACTAGGCTTATTTGTGGCCTTAAAGAGAAAAAAAAAAAAAAAGACAATTTCTTATATCTATCTCAAAATTGCACTTAATAATAGCTAACATTTACGTAGTGCTAGTCTCTGTTCTAAGTATTTAATAATTATTATCACATTTGAGACTTAACAACAGCCCATGGAGGTAAATGCTATTATTACCCCCATTTTATAGACGTTGAAGTGTCTTATAATTATATGATCAAAAATGGCAAGTAGGATTAAATGACTTGCCCAGGATCACACAGCTAGTGAATGTCTGAGCTCACATTTGAACTCAGGTCTTCCTGACTCCAAGCTAGGTGCTCTATCCACTGAACCACTTAGCTGCAAGGCAAAATGTATATAAAACATACAAAGAGATTCGGAGGGGGAGCACTAGTACTTGGATTTGTGGAAAAGTCAAGAGCAGTGGTTCTCAACCTGTGGGTTATGTTAAATTTAAATACATCCTGCATATCAGATATTTACATTAC
>CM053601.1:57884063-57908545 GCA_028646575.1 Pseudocheirus occidentalis
TTTTTTTTCCCAATTTCCTACTTCCCTCTTAATCTTGGTTACCGTGGCTTTGTTTCTACAGAAACTTTTCAATTTAGTGTAATCAAGATTATCCATTTTACATTTTATAATGCTCTCTAACTCTTCTTTGGTCATAAAGTCTTCCCTACTCCATAAATCTGACAGGTAAACTATTCTTTGCTTCCCCAGATTATTTACAGTATCAGCCTTTATACCTAGGTCATGCACTCATTTGGACTCATTTTTGGTGTACGGCATTAGATGATGGTCTATGCCCAGTTTCTGCCATACTATCTTCCAGTTTTCCTAGCAGTTTTTGTCAAAAATGAGTTATTATCCCCAAAACCGGGGTCTTTGGGCTTATCAAACAGTATATTACTATAATCGTTGGATATTGAGTCATTTGTATCCAATCTATTCCATTGATCCACTACTCTATTCCTTAGCCAGTACCAGGCAGTTTTGAGGACTGTTGCTTTATAATAGAGATTAAAATCTGGTACAGCTAGGCCACCTTCCCTAGCATTTCTTTTCATTAATTGGGCCTACACTCTTGAAGAATTTAGAGCTAGACAAGGCTTTAGAAGGTCCAGCCTCTTCATATATCAGATAAATAAACCTGGGCAGGTAGGTGGCACAGTGAAGAAAGTTTGGGTCCTGGAGTCAGGAAGACCAGAGTTCAAATCTAGCCTCAGACATGTAAGGTTAATGGGACGTAAGATCTTCCCTGTCCACATGGGCTGTGTTCCCAGGTCTAAAAGTATAGAGGTATTTCAATCATGGATGTCTTGGAAAATGAGTAAAAAAAAAAAGTTTCAAGGACACTAAAGCACTGTCAAAGACTTCTATACTGCAAAGTAGGATGGATATCTCTGCTAATTTGCATATACATGCTTTATGATAAAAGAAGATCAAGCTAAAAAAAGAGAGAACTCATAGAAATATTTAAAGACTGGGATATGATTTTAAAAGTTCTTTTTATTTTTAGGGGAAATTTGGGGAGTGTAACTTTTTAAAGTAAAAGGTAAGTGAGTCACTGAGAGTCAGGAAACTCTAATTTAAGCTCCAGGAATTGGACAAAGGAACCAGGTATAAGAGCCTGAGAGAAGAACCTGATATAGGAACCTCAGAAAAATTGAAGGTACAGCAGGGGGTGGTTTGGGGGTGGGGAGGGGCTAAAAAAAAGCTGCTCTTCTAGAGCTGTGGCAGGCAGAAACACTCAGTTGACAAGAGGCTTTAGTTGACTGACTCCTGATTGGTCCAAGAAAGAAGTGGCTTTATTGGCCTTCATCTTCCAGTGACAACACCCTTTAGTACCCCATAGTGTTGGAGAAATATGAAATTTTTCACCAGAATTTGTTGCTCTCTGCTAATAGCCCTTTTATGAATGGACCAATTACATTGAAACCTATAGCCCAGAGTTGTGAGTTACCTTAATTTACTCCCTCATGTACTTTCTTTTTTTTAATTAAACTATTTTTAGTTTTTAACATTCACTTCCATAAGTTTTAAGTTTTCACCCCCTCCATCCCCAAGATGACATGCAATATGACATGGGCTCTACACATACATTCCTATTAAACACATCTTCACATTAGTCATGTTGCATAGAAGAATTATAACGAATGGGGAAAACCATGAGAAAGAAAAAAAAACCCAACAAAACAAAAAAGAAAATGATTTGCTTTGTTCTGCATTCCAACCACATAGTTCTTTCTCTGGATGTGGCTGGCATTTTCCATCATGCATCCTTTGGAATTGTTTTAGGTTCTTGCATTGCTGAGAAGGGCTAAGTCTATAAAAACCAGTCCTCATATATTGTGGCTATTACTGTGTACTATGTTCTCCTGGCTCTGCTCCCCTCACTCAGCATAATTTCACATAAGTCTTTCCAGGTTTTTCTGAAGTCTACCTACTCATGTACTTTCTTGTCTGGTTTCTATACCTTTGTGCCCAATCTCCAACATAGCTATTAAGGGCATTGGTGGGAGAGTGTGATCTGGGTTTATGTGCATATTGTGACGTTTTATTATTCACATATTTGCTTTTTAATATATTGGTATCTACAATATCATTTATTTTGATACTGTCAAATGGTTATATTTAATATGTAAAAGTGTTATTATGAGTGGCTTATTGTGTAAATATTTTTGGATTCATAACCTTGTGCTGGATAGTTATACTTATAGAAAATACATTGGAATTAGGGCTCGAGTCAGCATGATGAATTGGGAGAGCATGTTTCTCTTCAACTGGGTTATCCCTAGGACCATGAGAGAGTTCAAATATTATTGTGTGGTAGTGGTCTATCTTGGGAACATAGACCTGCTAGTTTGAAGAGAAGTTAGAGTGAGCAAGTTTAGCCCAGAGAGAAGTGGGGTGTTTGACACACCCTATTAGAGGTATGACATCACTTGGTTGTTTATAACCCACTTTGTCTCTAGATATCACCTCTATCCCCACACTTGTGTTAAACAAAAAGGAAAGATAGACTAGACAAAATATTAGTCAAAGTTTTGGCATAAACAAAATCAATGAAGCTAGTATGAAAAGGGAAGTTGTTAATTGGGGTGTACATGTGGGGAAATCTTACCATCAAATATCTTTGATAATGGCCTCACATTCAATATATAGGGAAATAACACAAATAGATAAGACTAATAGGATTGGTCTTAGGATAAGTAAAGCATTTGAACAAATAATTCTCAAAAGAAAAATTAGAAACTCTTAAGAACCATGTGAAAGTTTGCTCCAAATCACTAAAAATGAATAATAAAAGAGGCAAGGAGAGACATTTGTGATACAGTGGGAAAAGCCTTGGATCTGGAGTCAGACCTAGGTTCAAAATTTGTCTCTGCCATCTGTCACATTATGACCTTGGGCAAGTCACCTTACATCTCTGAGTCATGGTTTCCTTATCTGTAAAAGGAAAGGGTTGGACTAAGTGACTTCTGAAGCTCCTTCTAGCTCTAACTCTATGATCCTTTGACCTTGTACCCAATAAATTGTCAAAGAGGCAAAATATAAAAATAGTAAATGCAAGCAGGGCTGCAGAAAAACAGGGATGTTAAAACACTGTGGGTGGAGCTGTGAGTTGCTCCAACCATTCTGCAATTTAGTCAACAAATATTTCTTTGTTCTGAGCTAAGTGCTGGCATACAAATACAAAAAAAGAAAGGTAGTTCCTACCCTCAAGAAACTTACAGTCTAATGAGGAAAGATAATATACAAAAGCAAGCTGGAAATTGGGGAGTGGGGAATGTCCGCAGGACAGAGAAGTCCAAAGGAGTGGAGCCAGGTAAGAAATTTTAAAATGGCTAGCCTAGGCACCCTCCTTAAATGGAGGCTTTTGGAGGAGCTCATGTTCTACCTTCTACTTAGTTAGAGAACATCAAGGATACTGATGATGTATAAGGACCAGAGCTAAAGTAATATTTCTCTATGATGAGGTCCCTGGGGGTACAAGCCATTTTAAAATTGTATTAAACAAGTGACTAAAATGTCTTTTTTCTTTGACCTGGTGATCCCACTGCTAAGCATTCACCCCAAAAAGGTAAAAGAAAAGTCTCTCAATAAAAAAAATTATAGAAACATTTATTTTTTTCAGTAGCAAAGAACTAGGAACAAAGATGTCTATTAATCAGGCAATGGTTAAACAAATTATTGCAGATAAATGTAATGGAATATTACTATGTTGTAAAAAATGATGAACATAATAAATATAAAGAAGCATAGGAAAACATGAACTGATGAAGAAGTAAAGAGAACCAGGAAAACAGTTTTTACTGTAATTCTTCTTACAATTAGCAAAACGATGTAAATAAAAAGAACCAAAAATTAAGCAATGCTATGTGATCATAATGTCCAAATCTGTCTCCAGAAAAGCAATGGAGTAAATGAATGAATAAACAATTTTACATCCCTCTTGGCAAAGGTGGGATATTTTGGGTGTGGAATGTTGTTATACCAACCCTAATAAACTTATATGTTGCTTAGTTTTCTCAAAAGCTTTGCTTTCTCTTTCTTTTTAAATTTTTTGTCACAAAAATGACTTATAGATTAAGAGAAGGGAGTAAGGAATCAGAAATGATGTTAACAAAACCAGAGTATAGTTCCAGGACCCAAGATGGCAGAGTAAGCAGTAAGTCACTCTCACCCTCCCTTATTGACCTTGAAAAACCCAGAGAATGTTACCCCAGGAAAAATCCTGAAATAGTAGAGCCAGCAGAATGATGAGGTGCAGTAGTCTTTTAGTTTAGGAGGCCAGGAGGATTAACAGGAAATTTCCCTCTTGTTGTGGTGAAGGGGACCAGTACAGGATGGGAGGCGACCCAGCAAAGCAGTGGTAAGCTCCACCTCAGTGAACCAGCTGGAAATGCTGACCCCACCAGCCACTGCCACTAGCTCCACCTCCACACCAGGTAAACAACCAGACCACTACATCCTCCAGCTACCAGTACCTGAGGCCCCAGCATAAAAAAACAATAACCAGTTCTCTTGCCCCCACCACAAGAAACCTGAGAGAGTGCCCCCTGTGCACCAGAAGCAGAAGTCAACTTTAAAAGCCAGAAAAAAAGGTAAACAACATGAGCAAAAAGCAACAAAGAAAAACAATGGCCATAGAAAAGTATCTTGCAAAACAAAAATTCAGGAGAGGACAATATAGTCAATATAGCCACATTCAAAACCAAGAGTGATGTGAATTGGTCTCAAACCCAAAAAGCCTTCTTAGAAGAGTTCAAGAAGGGTTTCAAAAGTCAAATAAGAGAGGTAGAAGAAAAATTGAACAATTTCTCTAAAAATACAATTGATGAAATGGAAAGAAATACACTGAAGAAAATAACTCCTTAAAAAGTAAAATTGGACAAATGGAAAAGAAAGTACAAAAGCTAACTGAAGAAAACAGTTCTTAATAAAGACCCAAAAAAGGGGAAAAAAGGGAAAAAAAAGAAAACAATTCACTAAAAATTAGAATTGGACATCTGGAAGCTAATGACTCTATGAGCTATCAAGAATCAGATAAAAAAATCAAAAGAATGAAAAAAAAGAAGAAAATGTAAAATACCTCATTGGAAAAACAGCTGTCCTGGAGAATAGATCCAGGAGGGATAATTTAAGAATTATTGGTCTACCTGAAAGCCATAACCAAAAAAAGAGCCTTGACAGCATTTTTAAAGAAATCATTAAGGAAAACTTCCCTGATGTCCTAGAATCAGAGGATAAAAAAGTGAATTCACTGATATGAATTTACTGATCACCTCCTAAAAGAGATCCCAAATTGAAAACACCAAAAAATATTGTAGCCAAATATTATAGCCAAATTACAGAATTATCAGATCAAGAATAAAATACTGCAAGCAGCCAGAAAGAAACAATTCAAATATCACGGAATTACAGTCAGGATTATGCAGGGCAATACAACTTCTACATTTAAAGATCAGAGGACTTTGGACATGACATTACATAAGGCAAAAGAGCTTGGATTACAACCAAGGATCAACTACCCAGTGAAACTGAGCAATAATCTTTCAGGCAGCGAGATCGATATTCAATAAAATAGGGGACTTCCAGAGCTCAACAGAAAATTTGGTCTTTAAATACAAGGCTCAAGAGAGGCATAAAAAGACTTGTTCCTCTTGGCTTGGACCAGCACTCTCCACTCAAGATCTGAGACCTCATTTAAATGTTAAAACATTTTTAACATTAATTTTTAAAGAAAATTTGAGCTCCTAAGCCCAAAGGGCTATAAAAATGTGCATGTTCTTTGACCCAGCAATACAATTCTAGGGCTGTATCCCAAAGACATCATACAAGTGGGATAAAGGACCAGTATGCACAAAAATATTTATAGCAGCTCTTTTTGTGGTGGCAAAGAATTGGAATTCAAGGGAATGCCCATGACCTGGGGAATGGCTGAACAAGTTGTGATATCTGAATGTAATGGAATACGGCTGTGCTATAAGAAATGAAGAGCAGACAGGCTTCATAATAACCTGGAGAGACTTATATAAACTGACAACGAGTGAGGAGAGCAGAACCAGGAGAACATCCTACACAATTACAGACACATTGTATCTGTGATGACTGACTTTGATAGACTGGGCTCATCTCAGCAGTGCAAGGCTATAAGACAACACCAAAAGACTCATGATGGAAAGGGATATTCACATCCAGAGAAAGATTTATGGAGTCTGAATACAGATTGAAGCAAACTACTTGCACTCTTTTTTGTTTTGTTTTGTTCCTTCTTTCTTGTTGTTCATTCCATTGATTATAATCCTACTTTACAATCTGACTAATGTTTAATGTGAAAGTATTTGTAGAACCTATATTGGACTGCACATCACCATGGGGAGAAGAAGGGAGGAGAGGAAGAGGGAGAAAATTTGGAACTCAAAAGCTTGTGGAACTGAATGTTGTAAACTAAAAGTAAACAAATAAATAGATGAATTTTAAAAAACATGAGTTCCAAATTCTCTCCCTCCTTTCCTTCCTCCCTTCTTGAGAAGGCAAGTAATTTGATATAGATTATACATGTGCAGCCATGCCAAATACATTTTCATATTAGTCATGCTATGAAAGAAAACACAAACCTCTGCCCCAAAAAAAAGCCCAAATAAAAGTGAAGGTTTTTTTTAAAAACTGTATACTTCAATCTGATTCAGACTCCATCAGTTATTTCTGTAGATATGGACAGGATTTTTTTCATGTTAAGTCCTTTGGAATTGTCTAAAATCATATTGCTGAGAATAGCTAAGTCATTCACAGTCGATCATCATACAATATTGTTGCTACTGTGTACAATGTTCTCCTATTTTTGCTCACTTCACTTTGTATCAGATAAGTTTTTCCATGTTTTTCTGAAAGGATTCTGCTCATAATTTCTTATACCACAATAATATATGACTTGTTTAGCTGTTCTCCAATGGATTGGCATCCCTTCAATTTCCAATTCTTTGCCACCACAAAAAAAGAGTTGTTATAAATATTTTTGTACATCTAAGTTGTTTTCCTTTTTCTTTGATTTCTCTGGAATACAAACTTAGAAGTGGCAATGTTATGCATAGAATAATATGACATAGAAGTGTCAAAGGTTATACATAGTTTTATAGCCCTTCAGGCATAGTTCCAAATTTCTCTGCAAAGTGGTTGGATCAGTTCACAATGCCATCATCAGTGCATCAATGTCTCAGTTTTCCCACATCCCCTCCAACATTTGTCATTTTTCCTTTCTGTTATATTAGCCAAACAGATACGTGTGAAGTGGTACCTTGGAGTTGTTTTAATTTGCATTTCTCTAATCAATAGAGCATTTTTTCATGTGACTATAGTTTTCATCTGAAAACTATCAATTCACATCCTTTGAGCACTTAACAATTGAGGAATGACTCTCAAAATTAGATGAGTTCTCTATATATTTGAGAAATGTGGCCTTTATCAGAAAAACTTGGTAAAAAAATTTCCCTGTTTTCTGCTTTCTTTCTAATCTTGGCTATTTTGGTTTTGTTTGTGGAAAAAAAACTTTTTAATTTAATGTCATAAAAATTATTCACTTTTCTTCGTGTAATGCTCTCTCTCTCTTGTTTGGTTATAAACTCTTCCTTTAAAAATAGATCTGACCTGTACATTTTCCCACATTCCTCTAATTTGCTTGTGACATTACCCTTTATTTTGGCCTTATCTTGGTATATAGTGTGAGATGATGTTCTATACCTAATTTCAGCCAAACTGTTTTCTAGTTTTTCCAGCAGTTTTTGTCAAATAGTGAGTTCTTGTCCAACATGCTTGGATCTTTGCATTTATCAAACATTAAGGTAAATGGTCATTTACTACTGTGTATTGTCTACCTAATCAATTCTACTGGTCTACCATTCTATTTCTAAGCAGGTACCAAATTATGAACTATTAATTTTGAAACTAAAATTTGTATTTCCATGAAAAATTGATGAAACATACTTAGCAAATGGGCAGAGATAATTAAAAATAGAAATAATCTATTTTGGGATTGCAGACTTAATCTATTATGGATAGAAAGGAACACTAAGATACTGTTGGTCCAGTCATTCTGTAAAACAATTTAGAATTAGGCAAGAAAAGTGCCTGGAATATTTATAACCTTGGATATAGTACTTTGGGGCATAAGGACATTAAAACCTTACTAATTGCACTTTTGCAGTAGAAAAAAAATAGAAACAATGTGGTATGATAGAGACGATTGAACAAATTATGGCATATGAAATGTCATGAAATATTATTGCACGCTAAGAAATGACTAATATCATATTCAGAGAATTCATTGAAACTTGTATGAACTGATACAGAGCAAAGAAAACAAAATTAAAGAGAAAAGAAAAACGACATTAAAAATCATCAGAATTAAGATGATTAGAATGAGTAATCTTGATTCTAGAGGACTTATAAGAAAATATTTCCCTTTGGAAATCTTGATTGAGAGGTTGGGTCCTACAGATGTGGAAGACTGAACATGCTGTCAAACATGATCTATGAGCTAGTTTGTTTTGATTAAGTCTTTTTCTTTGTTAAAGGAAAATTCAACAAGAAAGGAAACTATTGGAAAGTGACAGTAATGATAGTTAAACAGAAAAAGTATCAGTGAAACCTTAAGTTTCATTGCAAACATTTATTTTATTTTATTTAGTCTGGGAAATTTTCACTGAAATCCTATCTTAGTGTCTAATTATCTTCCATTTTTAAAGTTAGCTCCTGTGATCTTATTGGTGCAAAAATAATCACAGTTTATCAAGCTATGTGTAGTGCCAATGCAATATTCACAGTGCCCACAGTCACAATAAATACACCTGCATAGTGCTTGATCACAAAATATAGAAGACAGAAGCAAAACATTTATTCAGACACCAGAAAACCAAGTCCCAGTACCAATAAGCTGAATACATTGTAGTAGCAAAGAAGTTAATAAGCCACAACAGCACAGAGAACCACAGCATCCTTTAGCCTTTCCACAAGCCAACATTTACTCACAAGCCTAACTGTCTGCTTGCCTGCCATCCTCTCTCCCCTCACTGTCTGGCTGTTCTGATTCCCAGCTTCCTGTGGACTCTGCTCCACCATTTAGCAAACTCTTCCCACCACAGACTCCATAAGATTACATTCCGCCTTTTAGGGGGCAGTTTATTTTCAAGGTAGGAAAGGTCTCCAAATTCCCTTAGGCTTATTAAGGGGCAGGGAAGATCTTCAAATTCCCATTACTATTACACTATGTCAACCCAGGTAGGCTTTGAATAAGGGTTTGGCAATAAACTTATATGGCTAGTCAGTGTCATAGTGGCTAGAGTGCTGGAGTTGGAGCCAGGAAAACCTGAATTCAAATCCTGCCTCAAACATGTACTAGCTGTATGTTCCTAGGCAAGTCACTCAACCTCTCTGTGCTTCAGCTTACTTATCTGTAAAATGGGGATAATAACACTTCTTACCCATGGTGAAGATTCAGTGAAATAATATTTGCAAAGTGCTATACAAATGCTAATGTAAAGGTGATTAAATAATCAAGTCCTTCCACCTCACTTAAATGATAAGGCTCAATTGAACTCAGTTCTCAATCACAATCTTTAGACTAATAGTGGAAAATCTTTGAAATCCATTAGAACAAGTGAAATTATGACAGATATGAAGTCCGTTGCAATCGGCTGAAGGTATTCATGATGTCCCCCGGTTCCTGTATAAAAGCATGGGGTTATCTGGAATCAGAAAGTTCTAGGGAGTGGTCATTCAAGAGAGATGATATTCTAGCAAACTCCTTAGGAAAAATCATGTGGGGAGGAAGGAAAGGTTTCTGCCAGGTTATTTTCCATCCCCCTTCTTCAGCCAGAGAAGGATTTTGCCAGCTTCAAAGAGTTTGGAAGATGTTGGACTTGCTGTCTTCCCAATGGCAGTATCTCTGCAAATGAATCTCTGTATCTCTGAATCAATGAACATTTATTAAGCACCTACCATGTGCCAGGCACTTTTGTAAGCTCCGGATCAGCTAATTGAAGTGTCTGCAATGGGGGTTAAAGACAGATTAGATATAGATTCACAACTCTATAAGGAGCTCAGCAAACAAAGACGCAAACAAAACACCCCCAAACCCCTCTAATCTTACATTATTTCTAAGAGGAACTTTTTGAACACCTTACCAATGGAGAAAGGACTTCCAGCAAACAAAAACTGTGATTACTCCTTTGGCACATAAGGTTTTTAAGGTTGAACTCACCGTCAGATGGACTCTGTATGTACTTGTGGGAGAGGGTGTCATAGCTGTTTGGGAGGGGTGGGGAACAGGACAAGGAAGGTGATGTTGTTTTGTGCAAATATTTTTGCTGTATCACTTTGGTGAATACTCCTTTTCAAAAAGTTCCCTAAACTCAAATCTGGCCTCAGATACTTAACACTTACTAGCCGTGTGACCTTGGGCAAGTCACAACCCCAATTGCCCTACCTTCCCCCCTCCAAAAAGCAACAACAACAAAAAAGTTCCTTAAAGTTATCTCATTAAAATGATTCTCAGCTGCTAAATTTGCAGAGAAACTCACTGGTAGGGGCTCAGGATGATGGCATTAAGAAAATCACTTTCAGCTCCTCAGGGGCACCCCTAGTACTCTGGGTGGGTGAGAATGGAAGTTGGGATAAGGATCCTCAAACCTTACATGGACTACACTAGCTATTCTTGTTTTTATTGCTATTGTTGTTGTTCCTATATGTGGGTCAGCCCAACTAAATTTGGGGCGCTCTTCGCCATACAGTTGACCACTAGGTGATTTAAGATTTCTTTTTTTATCAATTAAATTCCTTAAAAATGTTCTGCTAATACTCCTGCACTGTGGGAGGGAGATGCTATCATCAATCTTTCAAAAACATTAAAAATGGGTGCAGAGCTGGTCTTTAATTATGGGAAGCATGAAGCTTGGTAGATGGAAGGTAGATTGGGACAGATGGATTAGACTGAATTTTAAAGAGTGTTCTAGGAATAGAGGAAAGCACCAGAATAAAAGTGACAGATGTCAGTTCAAGAGACAACAATTCAAGACAAAATCAAGCAATATGTTCAAAGTGAATGAGGGAGAGCAGGCAACTATAGAAGGTAATCAAAAGGAAGCAAGTTGGAATGGAAGGGGTCAGTGATGTACTTTGAAACCCAAAATGAAGATTTAAATGCATGTTGGTAATTGGGAGGGTAATTACTGAGTTAGGAATAGTAAAATCAATGGGCACATAATTAATAAATTTCAGTCAGTGTTGGACTCTTTGCGATCCCATTTGGGGTTTTCTTGGCAGATGCTGGCATAGTTTGCTATTTCCTGTTCCAGCTCATTTTCCAGCTGAGGAAACTGAGGCAAATATGATTAAGTGACTTTCCCAGGATCACAAAACTGGTAAATGTCTAAGGCCAGATTTGAAGTTAGGAAGATTTGAGTCTTCAAATCTAGATCAAGCACTTTGTCCATGGTGCCAGCCTAGTTACCCCAAAGTAATACATAGCCAATGATTTATTTTAGAACATTATGTAACTATGAAATACTATTTAAATTATAAATTCAACACACACAATAACAGAGGAAAAATTGAAAATTTGTTAAGTTTGAAGTATAGCATCATAACTTTAGTGATGGAATGGATCCTAAAGATTGTCTAGTCGACTCCTCATTTCAGAGACAAAGAGCCTGAGGCCTAGAGGGCTTAGGCAATTGCTCAAAGTAACACAGGTAATAAATGTTAGAGCCAAGATTTGAACCCATATCCTCTGACACTCAATTCAGTGCTGTTTGTTCTATTCCAGGTTGCCTCATACAGATAAGTACACAGATTTTTAAAATTCTATTTATTTAGATGAATAGCAATAAGAAATTCAAAAGGAGTTGTTATGACATTGAAAAACTAATAAGCAACAATAGAAAATTAAACTGCCCAGAGTCTAAGAGATTTAACTTGAAAGTGGCACTGTATTTTAAATATGACTATTTGCAATGGCTGGATAAAAAATAGCCTTAACCCTAAACTCTCACCAGGAAGATTGAAATGGCTTTATAGGCTATGATTTTGAATCCTTCATAAATTGCCATACATCCCAGCCTGCCTTGCTTTCATGATTTCTATACTCCTTATCAGGGCTGCGTGAGGAGTGAGATGATGGGAATATTGGAGTCTTGCCCTGGCAAGGAGAAAATACTTTTTCTTGATTGACATTCTTAAGCCCCTGAGGAGCTTCTAATGGATAACAGGCTTGATGTTTGAAACAAAAGGGGGGAGAGGGGAGGAACAACCTGTAGCTCTCTGAATTTTTATCTCAGATTGGTTGAAAAGGGGGGGAAAGAGAAGGAAGGGAATGTATTCAAGGAGAAAATATGTTAAAAAAAAAAACCAAAACCCTACTTGAAATTTTTTTAAAAAATGAATGTACATTATATTGAAGCAACATTTTAAGAAGTTTACTTAGTTTATAAAAAGAATGCCAACAATTCAAGAGATAAATGACTTCATAAATATAAACTCATATGGGAGACTGGACTAACAAATAGACTGAATAGAGTTATTGTATTCTTTCAGGTGAATTTTCAGAAATTCAAACAAAAGAACAAACAAGATATTTTTTTCTTCCTGAAAAGTCTGAATTTATTTATTTCACTTTGGAAATTGTCATTCTTTTTACATAACCCTTGCGTCCTAGACTCCCTTCTGACACAAAGAGCCTTTGTTATTCTTCATGGGGAACTTTTTCCTTTTTTGATTCCTTGCATCCAAATAATCTGGGAATTTCGATGTATGAACATAGGAACTGCCCAAGACAGTGCCCAGTTCGTACAAGTCCATAGACTCAAAAGACTCAACCTAGGAACAGTATTCTTTGCAAGGTAATGGAAACAGGAAGACTCCCATCCCAATCCCAAGAAAACAATGATAGGGCAGAGCCAAGATGGTGAAGTAAAGGCAGGGACTCACCTGAGATCTGCCACAAGTACCTCCAAATGCATTTTTAAAATGACTCTAAACAAATTCTAAAGCAGCAGAATCCACAAAAAGATGGAAAGAAACAAATTTCTGGCCCAAGACAACTTGGAAGGCCAGGAGGAAAGATCTGTTGCATCAGAGTGATAGAAGAGCATAGTCTAGCATGGGCCAAGCTAGCACAGACCTAGCTCCAGCAAACCCAGAGTATGTTTGGGGCAACTGAGTCACTTGTAACAGGTGGTTTCCAGACCTCTCAGCCCACAGATACTAAAGACAACTTAAAAGGTCAGCAAGAAAGGTCAGTCACACTTGGTTAAGAGTCAAGTGCAGTCCAGCCCAGGCCCTGCCAGCATAGCTCCAGCTCCAGCTCCAACAAACCAAGTGCAGGCCTTGGGAGTGACTGAATCAGTGGCAGCAGCTGCTTTCTGATCTCTCAGTACATACTGTAAAGGGGTTGAACAAATGGTCGGAAGGAGATTACAGGATTCTTTTTGCTAGCACAGAGGCAGGACTCTGTTGCTCTGCCCATACTCAGATCCATGTCCTGGGTGGCATTCTCAGGGGGCAGAGGAGCACTAGCTAGCAGTACTTGCAGCCACAGTGGAGGAGGGGACCATCCTCACAGTTCCTGGGCAGAAAAGAGTGCTTGTGTTCTCTCAAAGACCAGGAGACGCCTTTCTTTTAGAATTGAAAACCTACAGGTCCCTAGAAGTATCTCTGAAAACAGCTGCACAAAACCCCTGAAACTTGGAACAGTGCACTTTCCACCCTAGAAGCAGAGCCCTACTTTAACAAAGACTTAAAAGTCAGCTAATAAGCTGGGAAAATAAGCAAACAACAGAAAAAAAAACCTCTGACAATTGAAAGCTACTATGGTGACAAGGGAGATCAAAACTGAGAGGAAAACAACAAAGTCAAAGTTCCTATATCCAAAGCTTCCAATAAAGACAGGAATTGGTCCCAAGCCATGGAAGAGCTTAAAAAAGATTTTGAAAATCAAGTAAGAGAGATAGAGGAAAAACTGGGAAAAGAAATGAGAGTGATGCGAGAAAATTATGCACAATGAGTCAACAACAAGGAGACCCCCCAAAATACTGAAGAAAATAACACCTTAAAAACAGACTAGCCAAATGGTAAAAGAGGTCCAAAAAGCCAACGAGAAGAAGAATGACTTAAAAAGGAAAATTTCATCTTTCAAGAAATTATCAAGGGAAACTGCCCTGATATTCCAGAGCCAGAAGGTAAAATAGAAATTAAAAGAATCTACTTTCTGAAAAAATGGAAACTGTCAGGAATATTTTTATCAAATTCCAGAGTTCCAAGGTAAGGAGAAAATATTGAAAGCAGTCAGAAAGAAACAATTCAAGTATCATGTAGTCACAGTCAAGACAACATGAGATTTAGTAGCTACTACATCAAAGAACTGGAGGGCTTGGAACATGATATTCTGGAGGACAACGGAGCTAGAATTACAACCAAGAATCATCTACCCAGCAAAACTGATTATAATCCTTCTGGTGAAAAATGGATATTCAATGAGACAGAAGACGTTCAAGCATTCTTGATGAAAAGACCAGAGGTGAATAGAAAATCTGACTTTCAAATAAAAGACTCATAAGGTAAATAGGAAAGGAAAATCATAAGAGATTAATAAGTTTAAACTGTTTACATTCCTACACGGGAATTTTACATTCATAACTTGTAACACCTTTCTCATGATTAGGGCAGTTAGAAAGAGGGCACAGCTGTGAGTTGAATAGGAAGGGGTAATATCTGAAAAATGAAATTAAAGGGTGAGAGAGGAATGTGCTGGGAGAAAGAGAAATGAAGAGGTAGAATGTGGTGAATTATCTCACATAAAAGAGACAAGAAAAATCTTTTACAGTTCAGGGGAAGAGGGGAATGGGTGAGAGGAAGTAAGTGAACTACTTGCTCTCATCAGAATTGACTCAAAGAGGAAATAACATTCACACTCAATTGGGTATAGAAATGTATCTTACTTACCCTATAGGGGAGGAAGGGCATAAGAGAAATGTGTGTGGGGGTGATAGAAGGGAGGCAGATTGGGGGAGGATATTGTAAGAAGCAAAATGCTCCTGAGGAGGGACAGGGCAAAAGTAGAGAGAAAATAAAAAAAACTGGGGGGGTGGGGTAGGATGGAGGGTAATACAGTTAGCAATGGTCACTGTGAAAAAAAATTTGAAACAAGTTTGTCTGATAGAGACCTCATTTCTCAAACATATAGAGAACTGAGTCAATTTTATTTTTTAAAAAATAGAGCCATTCCCCAATTGATAAACGATTGAAAAATATGAACAGTTTTCAGATGAAGGAATTGAAGCTATCCATAACAACATGTAAAAGTACTCTAACTCAAATATTGATTGAAGAAATGCAAATTAAAACAATTCTGAGGCACCTACCTCATACCTATTAGATTGGTTAATAGGACAGAAAAAGTAAATAAGAAATGTTGGGGGAAATGTGGGAAAAAACAGACTTTAATGGTGGAGTTGTGAATTGATTCAACCATTTTGTCGAGCAATTTAAAACTATGCCCAAAGGGCTATAAAACTATGCATAACCTTTGACCTAGCAATACCACTATTACGTCTGTATCTCAAAAGAGATAAAAAACAAAAAGGAAAGGGATCTGTATGTACAAAAACATTTATAGCAGCTCTTTTCTAGGAATAAAGAATTAGAAGCTGAGGGGATGCCTATCAAATGGAGAATGACTGAACAAGTTGTAGTGTGTGATTATGATGGAATACTATTGTACTATAAAAAAATGATGAGCAGGATGCTCTCAGAAAAACCTGGAAGGATTTGCATGAGCTGTTGCAAAGTCAAATATACTGTGTACAAAGTAAAGCAATATTGTAAGATGATCAGCCATGAATGACTTAACTATTCTCAGCAATCTGATGATCCAAGACAACTCCAAACGACTTATGATGAAAAATGCTATCCACCCCCAGAGAAAAAACTGTTGGTGTCTGAATATAGATTGAAGCATGCTTTTAAAGTTTTTGCTTAATTATTCATGAGGTTTTTTTCTTGTCTATGTTTTCTCTCACAATATGACTATTATGGATATGTTTTGTGTGACTACATATGTATAACCTATACTGAATCGCAGGGAGAGAGGAAGGGAGAGAATTTGGAACTCAAAGTTTTAAAAATGAATGTTAAAAATTGTTTTTACATGTATCTGGGGAAAAATCAAATACTAAATAAAAGCTTTAAAAAATAAAAGTAGTCCTGCGAGGTGTGATGTTTTAAGAAAAAAGAAAGAAAATAATGATAAAGTACTGTGCATTGTCTTGAACTTATCCAAAAGTTAGCCACAAAAGAATAGACATTCAAAAAGGATAGTATTAGTGCCATGAACAAGCCTTCTAAATTAGAACAAGGTTAAACTTTTTCTAATCTTTGGAGGAGAAGAAGAAATTCCAAGAAAGTACAAAAGAAAATATTTCGATGAAAGTATTGTTAGCAGGAGGTAGTGACCAATTTGTCAATGGAACATTGTGGGGGGGAAAGTACTTCACTATTCTATTATTTTGTGCTTTTCTAATAGTTTATTTAGAGAAAGCAAGGCTTCCCAATGGAAAGCAAATAAATTCCACTAGTCCTCTAGGGTAGCCTTCCCATAGTCCTTCATGGGAATGCTGAACTCTCTAGAAGCACAATCCAAGAGATATCTAGAGTCCTGATTCTACAATAATGGCACACTATTGAAAAACTTTTTCCAAAAATATCTTCCATGCTCTGTGAGTGACTGGATTTAGTTCATTTGGTTAGGGTTTAATACTACACCTTCTTGCACTTTTCTGCTTGGTTTTTTTTTCTTGTAGTGTTTTGCATCCTGTTTTACAGGGCATCACCATCCACAGTCATCAAGTTCCATCCACTGTCCTCTGCCTTCAAGTTCCCTGAAGTCTTCCTTAGCCCTGCTTCCTATAATATTTCTTGGTTTCTGATGGGTAGTTAGTATTGATGCTAGCTCATTTTTTTTTACCTTTTCAGTTCTTGTCATTCTTTTCAGCCTCCAGGACTGATGCTGATTTCCCTTCCTATGGGACCAGCTTTGAAGCAGCTAGGGATATTGCTAATGGGAATAGTTAAGAGAAAAGTAATCATTCTTCTTGTGTTCACAGTTAAGTGGATGCCTCCATTCTTCTTTTAAAAATCACATATTTTTAATCAGCAAAAATCTACCTCTCACCCTCCCACCGCCCTACCCCGTTAATTGAGAATGTGAGAGAAAAATATAACACCTGTTAAAAACACGCATAGTCAAGCAAAACAAATCTTCGTACTGGCTATGTCCAAAAACATAGATGACTCATTCTATGCTCTGATTTCTTTTACTTCTCTATCAGAAGGTAGGTAGACTGTGTCTTCCTAAGTTCTTTAGAATCATGATTGGTTATTACAGTGATCAGAGTTCCTAATTCTTTCAAAGTTGTTTGTCTACAAACAACTGTCATTGCACAACTTGTTTTCCTGGTTCTGTATAATTTAGTCAGGTGGTCAATAAACATTTATTAAGCACCTACTATGTGCAGGCACTGTGCTAAATGGGAAGAAAACAAACAAAAAATGACAAAATACAGTCCCTGCTGTCAAAATGCTAACAATCTAATGTAAAAAGATAATACACACACATAAAAGCTGAAAAGGTTAGTGTGCTGGTGTGGAGTAGGGCACTTGTCATGGGGGCATGATGAAAACCAGAGGAAGGAAGCTGGATGGAAAATGAAGAGCTGACTACCCTGGGCATGCTCCTTAAATGGAAGGTCTGGAAGGAGCTCTCCACTGTCTATCCTTTACCTACTCCAAGGAAAGCAGGCACTGAGGAGGTGTGAGTTTCAGGATACATAGGACCTTGCAGGACGAGAAAGTTCTGGGGATAATGATGAAGTCCAGAGGAGGGCAGTTGAACATGCACTTTATTCTGCATCAGTTTATACAAGTCTTCCCAGGTTTATCTGAAACTACACCAATCCACATTTCTTACAACACAATTTATATACATCATTTGTTCAGCCATTCCTGAATTTATGGGCATTAACTCAGATTCCCATTCTTTGCCACTTCGAAAAGAGATCTAAATATTTTTGTATATCCTTAGACCTCATTTTGCTTAGGATTAATCCCTCCATTAATACACCCTTCCTCCAATTCTCTTACCTCCTCCTCGCCTTTCTTATTTACTTGTTTAGTGAATTGTATTTCTGTACCCAATTATGTGTGTGTGTGTGTATTCTTCCATCTTTAAGCTTCAAGTGTCAGGTGCTGCCCCAACCTCTTCTACCTTGTTTGTAAATATGTCTATTTTTATACCCTGATTATATGAAATAAATTTTACCTAATCTTTCTTTCCCTCTCTACCTCTCCTACTCTCATGTCTTCCCCTTCTACTATTTCTATTTTTCTCTTAAGATCAATATATAACAGAACCATTCCATTAGGCTCTCTCTCTCTGAACCCTGATGATTATAGGGTGGAGAGGGGACACATATATCACCTCCCCATATTTGAATGTACATTTATCCTACTTTAATCCATATGATTGTTTTTGTAAATGTTTACCTTTTTGTATTTCTCAACTCCTGTGCTTGAACTTCAACATTTCTGAACAGCTCAGGGCTTTTCACCAGGAATGCTTGCAAGTCCTCTGTTTCATGAAAGAACCATTTTTTCCTCCAATATGATTTTACTCAGTTTTGCTGGACAAGTTACTCTTGGTTTTAAGCCTATTTGGGAACATAATCCAAGTTCTCCACTCCTTTATAGTGGTTGCTGTTAAATAGTGTGTTATTCTGACTGTGGTTCCTTTGGTACTTTAATTCTTTCTTTCTAGCTTTCTTTCTGCTATAGAAGTATTGTTTTCCTTGATTTTAACTATAACATTCCTGGAAATTTTCATTTTGGAGTTTCTTTCAGGAACTGACTAATGGATTTTTTTCTTTTATTACTTTACCCTCTTATTCTAAGAGATCTTCTTTCAAGAATCCTCGAAATATAATGTTTAGGCTCTTTTTTTGGTCATGACATTCAGGTAGTTCAATAATTATTGATATTTTTTCTTCTCAATCTGTTTGGCATGTCAATTGTTTTCTGCTGTGAAATACTTTACATTCTATTCTATTTATTTCATTCTTTTAATATCTCTTGCTATCTCATGAAGTTATTTGCTTCTCTGTGGTTCATCCTAATTTTCAAAGAGTTTGTTGCTCAGCCAACATTTTGCACATCTTGTGCCAAGATGTTAATTCCCTATCCAATTCTTTCTTCCATAACTCTCATTTCTTTTCCATTTTCCCCTCATATATCTGCATTTAATTTAGCTCTTATTTTGAATTCTTGCTTCATCTCTTCCAGTTGTTTTAGTTGAATTTATGCCCAATCTGTGTTTTTCTCTGAGGTATTGCTTGTAGATGTATTGGAGTCACTCTCTTGATCTATGCTTGTGTCTTGAATGTCCTTGTCATCACAAAAGCTTTATATGGTACAGTTCCTTTTTGGTTTGCTCATTTGACCAGTCTATTTCCTAACTGGAATTGATATTAGAATTGGACTCCATTACATTTTAGGAGGGAAGATCTGAACTGGTCCTTTTTTGTTTGTTTGTTTTGTTTTTGCTTTCTTGGGGGTGTTGTATTATCCCAGTATCTCAAAGGGACCTGCAAGTTTTTTTGTGCTTCCAAAGTAGTCTGATCCAGGGCAAAATTTGATTATTGTCCTTCTGCTCTGAGGGGCAATTATTGATCTGGACTTGGATCTGAGCAGTCGTAGGATGATGGTGGACTCAGATCCTTTCAGCCAGCTGGGAAGCTAGGATGCTTTCCTAGTTTAGTGTGAAAGAAGACCTAGCTCCTTTTGTTTGAGTTCCCTGCTTTGGTTATACTTCTTTAGGCTTCAGACTAGACTAGAAGCTGGAGCTGACACCTCTCTTTTATTTTGGGATGTGTGCTATGCTTTTGCTGCTTGTGCTTGCATTTGTTGCTGGCTGACTGCTATCCCTAGATGCAGAGCTCTTCTTCATTCTTCCCTGGGTCTAAGACTGGGAACCTTCCAATAAACAACAAAGCTGCCAATTAGTACCTCTCCCACTCTGGTAGCTTGATTGAGGTATGAGGTGCTCAGGATAGGGGATGGAGGAAGTGTCCTGGTATGGGTTTTCTTTCCCTGGTGCACAACTTATCCCTGTCCCAGATTGCTCCACCTGGTGAGCCTGTGACCAGCCTCCATCCCCAGTGTGCACAGATTTCTTTTTCTATGCTGACCTGGGCCAGAAAAAAATGACTCACTTTGACTTTTCCTTGTATTTCCCCATCAAGAATCAGTACTCTGGCATTGTCTAGATCTGTTTGGAGGATGTTTTGGGACGGGTGGTAGGGGAGAAGTTCACTGTTAGGCTCTCTCCTGATGCTCCATCTTGCTTTGATCTCTGCTTCCATTATTCTTGAGGCTTCTCCATGGTTGCTGGACTTCAGAGCCCATATCAGCAGTCTTCCTGCCATGCTGCTGCACTCCATCCTCCTTCTCTGTATTCCAGGGCTCTACATTCCTGATTTGTAAGAGATCATCTAATCTAGGGGCTCCAGATTCACCACCTCCCTATGTATGTAAGCACCTTAAAGGCAAGGGTTGTCTTACTTTTTGTATTGGTCAGTTCCAGTGTTTAACAGAATGTCTGACACAGAGTAAACATTTAATACACACTTTAAAAAAAATTCATTCCTTGATTCATAGAAATAAGAATACTCTCCTTTAAAAAAATTTTTTTTGCCTTTTTGGGGGGAGGGCAATTAGGGTTAAGTGAGGGGGAAGGCAATTAGGGTTAAGTGACTTGCCCAAGGTCACAAGGCTAGTTTTTTGGGTTAAGTGTATGAGGTCAGATGTGAACTCAGATCCTCCCAATTCCAGGGCCAGTGCTCTATTTACTGTGCCACCTAACCACAGAAGAATACTCTCCTTTTATGGGTCTTATGCTAGTCCAACAGTTATTTGCTTCCTCTCTCCCCTAGGACCTGGCTGGTGTATCTCTTGTTTGTGTCAACAATTCTTTCTGGGTCTCCAGAGGAGCATCTAATTCTTTCCCAAATTATTCCTGCCTTCTCCCAGGGTAGCTGGCCTGGATTATTTAAATTATTGAGGGCTGCTTCCCTAATCCCCTAGGAAAGAAATGGAGGGATGGAGCCAATACACTAGTGCTGCCAGCACAACAGCGAGGGAGAGATTTTGATTCATGTGTTTGTATTAGTAGTCGGCTAACTATATTGGAACCTATGGAATAGACTCATCTAGACCACATAGAGGCAAAACACAACAGTTGAAAAGAGCAGCAGCAGAATGAAATGGGAGAACACACATTTCACTCAAATTATTCAGTCTCAGTCTTTAATCCATTTATTCTGGATAACTCATGGAGCCAGATTGCCATTTTCCACTGCATTCCACTAATGAAACCCACTTAGCGACTTTTGTGAAGAGGGAAATAGAAAGGAGTAGAGAATGAACATTTGGGGCCTACTGTAAAAACTTCACATGCAATTTGATAAAATTTATAAAATAATAAAAGTTCTGTTAACTCAACTGTAAACTTTGTAAACATTATCTGACCGAGAAGACTACAAGCCCCTTGGTAGCAGAAAGATGTGGAACCCAAATGACACTCCATCCTGCAAAGCACAGCTGGCTGAAATTGTTCCAAGAATGGCAGATGTTAGAAAACTGTTTTCCCCATTGGAAATCTGGGCCCTGTAGTTATATGTCTCCAGAGGAGCTATTGTACTTTAGGGAGAAATAAGGGACCCTCTTGCTACTCTACTGAGACTCATTTCTGATTATGGAACCTATAACTACACATCTTTTATAAATATGCTAGTCTTTAGCTTAATAAATGTAACATAATGCCTGTGGCAGCATTTTCTGTGTATTTTTTGGCACATACATGCTTTTGATATGACTCTGCTATATTTATTACAGTGTGCTGATGTTTTTAAAAGCCAAAAAAATAAAACAAAACCCCAAACCCTCTGTAGTTCTCAGTTTCATACAGATAGACCTACTGGTTTGTATGGTTTATAATTGACCCATTAGAGGATGTGAAAGATGAAATCATTGACTACTGAAGGGTTTTTTCCTTATCCATAGAAATCAACATTTAAATACTGGACTAATATTTTTATCAGGCATATAGGTACATATATTTTCTCTGTATTTTGTTTTAGCATTACATACTTTAGCACTTAATAAGAAAGACCTTGAGCAATAACAGACATCAATGTAACATTTACCCTTGCCTTACTGCTGGAGGAAATTCAAGGGGTGGTCATGCTGGATGTTTGTCACAGGACTACACTGGACAATGTTTAATGATTAGCTCTCTGGGCAAAAAAGGGGGTACCACAAAACATTTTTAAATTTAATGTGCACAGTTGACATTTTCCCATCACTTTCTTAAGTCTAGACAAGCAAAACAATAAATCAAGTCTTGATTTGCAGAATTTGCCAATTTTCTGAAGTATAGATGTTCACACTGAAAAGTTAGGTATCAGCTCTTTTGAATTGGCTCCAGCACACCCTGGTAAAGGTGGTACTATGCATGGGCTCTCAGATGGTAGATAACACAGGGGAAAGGTCATCCATATAGTAAACAGAGAACCCTAGTTCTTATTTCCATCATTCAGATTTATGCAAATGAGTGGGGAAAGAGGCCTGCTTACTTCACTTCTCTTTCAGAACACTCTGGATCTCAAATCACTAACCTCTGGGAGATGGTTTTTAACAGTGGTTTTTCTCCTGCAGACTGGAGTTGACTCCCCATGGGATCTGACAGTCTGGCCTCTGGTGAATCCCTAGCTCTAACCTATCTAAAAACCAAGCACAGGCCAACAATTCCCCTGGCTCCTGGCTGCTATTAACCTCATCCTAGAATCAGACTCTACCACAGAAACATCCACTATAGCCTTCTTCCTTTGAGGATGACAAATACTCTTAGAATTTTCTGTATTGTCCTCCTCAGGGAAGGTTATCACTGAGCCCTAGTTCCAGTATAGATTGAACATTCCTGATTTTGCTGCTTTGTTTATGCTGCTCTCCTCTCAGTCTGTCTCCCCTGCAATCTGTCTTGCAAGATGTGGTTGTGGGAATGAGACACAGTTTTGGACGTGGCTGAGTGAAGTCAACAAGAGTTTGTTGAGTAACTACCATGTGTCAGGCCCTGTGAAAAGGGATGGGCATACAGAGAAAGGCAGAAATAGTTCTACTTGAGGAGCTCGCCATCTAATGGGGAGACAACATGTAAACAACCAGGAACAAACAAGATATGTACTGGTTAAAATAGGGGTAACCTCAGATTAAAGACACTAGCATTTAGGGGGATCAAGAAAGGCTTTTGCCAGTGGTGGAATTTTAGATAAGATTTAAAGTTAGCTAGGGAGCCAAGGAGGTAAAGATGAGGGAAAGTGTTCTAGACTCAGGGAGCAGCCAATGAAAATGCCCAGGAGTTTCTTGTGCAAGAAACAGCAAGGAGGCTGTGTCATTGGATCACAGAATATGTAGAGGTGAGGGGCGGCTAGGTCACGCAGTGAATAGTGCAGTAACCCTGGAGTCAGGAGGACTTGAGTTCAAATTTAGCCTCAGACACTTGAAAAAAGGCAAAACTGGCCATGTGACCTTGGGCAAGTCACTTAACCCCAATTGCCCCTTCAAAAAAAGCAAAAAAAAATATGTAGAGGTGAGTAAAGCATAAGACTAGAAAGGTTGTGGATCAGACAATGTATATTTATTACAAAGGTTTTGTTTTTCTTTTCTTTTTTTTTCCAGTGTGGATGTAAGTTGGGAGGAGGAGAAAATAAATGATGATTAATTGAAAACAATTATTTTAAAGAAAATGTAATGGCTAAGGCATTTGGGGGCGGAGCCAAGATGGCGGCATAGAAGCAGCAAGGTTCGGCATCTCCCACACAGCAACCCTACATACCCATAAAATATTACACCAGACAAAGTCTAGGACTCTCAAACTCACAAAAACACAGAAAACACATCTATTGCTGAAGGCAGCTCAGCGGCAGGGGCTCAGCGCGGCAGGCCTGGAGCCGAGGCCAGCCCAGCTGAAACCAAAACCGAGGCCAGGCCCCAGGGCGGTACGCAGGAGCTGAGCCTCCCAAGCTGAAGCATGAGTCTACTTCACAGAAGATCTACTGCACCTGAAGGAATCTTCACATCTAGCAAGACAGGATTAGAGAAGGTCAGTGAAAGTGGAACTTTGAAAGTTAATTTGGGGGAAGAAAAGCAGTTTGGCCAATCTGCCCCCAGGGCAAGGAAGCAGTGGGGGAAGGGCAGGAACTGCTGTAACTAGCAACTGCCCCTACTGGGCTGCTTCAGAGCCCCTGGCCTGCAGACTCCTCAGTGGGGCTCAGTCGATTGATCAGGACCAAGTGCTCTTGTGTTGAGCGGCCTGGATCCGGATCGTGGTCTTAGGTAGTGGTCCTGGGGTG
>CM053601.1:57909045-57935649 GCA_028646575.1 Pseudocheirus occidentalis
ACTGGGCATCATGTCATACAGGAGAGCAGGGGGCATGGGGATTAGAAGGGGGATGATGGAGGGGGGGCAGGGTCTGGGGGAGGGATACTGGAAGCACACACTTCAGGAAAGGGACAGGGACAGAGTAGAGAATAAAACAATGAGGGGAGAGATAGGAAGGAGGGACATATGATCACTGTCACAATATGTCCACTATGAAGATGTCCTGTATAATCACACATTCACAGCCTCTATTGAATTGATTGTCCTTCCATTGAGGGGGGGTGACAAGGGAGGAGTTGAAAGAATATAGAATTTAAAGTTCTGTAATACCTGCAACTAGGAATTAAGACATACAGGGGCTGGGGTAGGGAGACCCTCCTTGCCCTACCAGAAAGTAAGAGAGCAGATCAGGGGAGGGGCTTTACAATGAGATTGCTGTTTTAGGGTTGGAGTAGGGGAAAGACGGGGAGAAAATTTGTAATTCAAAAATCTCATGAAAATGAATGATGAAAACAAGAAACAAATAAAATTTATTAAAAAGAGAAAAAAAAGAAAAAGTAATGAAAAGGCCTTCCAGAGAAACACAGGCAGACATGTAGACTCATATAAAGTGAGTTAAAAAGAACCAATAAAACAATATTATTCCATAGCTACAAGAATATAAATGGAAAGAATAAGACAAAAATCTAAAACTCTCTTACATTTCAAATTTTCCATGAAAACTTCCATAACTTTCTAGCTCACCCTGATTCTCCCTTCTCTGGACCTCTACTACACTTAGATTTCTCACCATATTGTTTAGCATTTAATTTTTTTCAGGTGTGCCTTGGTACTAGTGTTGCCTCTCTAGCTAAATTACAATGTCCTTGATGGCAGGGACCATGTCTTATAACTCTCTTCTGCCCTCACAGCACAAGACAGGAGAGCCCAAATGCTCTCTATTTATTGACTGGTTGAGTGATGGAGGTATTTTGTTTTGCATACTCACTTATGCCTTACATACATGGAATATTCAGCGAATGTTTGCGGATTTGATATGGTGCTTTTTAAAAAAGACAGCTATTTGAGCGGTAAGTATGATATATTTTCATATGGAAATATGAAAGCTATACATTGGTCTCAGATCAGAAAAGACTTTCAGAGATACACAGGCCCTGTGATGTTAGCGATAAACAGTTCTGACCAAGGTTCAGGGGTCTGCTGAAGCTAGCTTGAATTGGCTTGTAAGAGTTCATCATTAAATGTTCTTTAAAAAAAAATTAATATTTTGTTTTTCTTCCAATTACATGTAAAAACAACTTTTAATATTTGTTTTCAAAAATTTTGAGTTCCAAATTCTCTCCTTCTCTCTTGCCTCTCCCCCCTCACTGAGAAGGCAAATGATTTGATAAAAGTTATACATGCGTAGTCATGCAAAACATATTTCTATATTAGTCATAAATTGTTAAATTTATAGGTCATCAAGAAATTTGAATTCAGCCAGTATAACTAAGTAAATGGGCAGCTAAGTGGTGCCACGTATAGAACACCCAGCTTAGAGTCAGGAACACTCACTAATTGTGTGACCCTAGGCAAGTCACATAACCCTATTTGCCTCAGTTTTCTCATCTGTAAAATGAGCTGGAGAAGGAAATGGCAAACCACTCCAGTATCTTTGCCAAGAAAGCCCCAAATTAGATCATGAAGAGTTGGACAGGATTGAAATGACTGAACAATTACACCAACCAAATAAATATTTTGGGAGCAGGTTTTTTAAAAATTTTAAAAGTTTTAAAAATATTCATTGATAAGACTTTAGGGATGGCTAGGTGACACAGTGAAGAGAGCACAGATTCTGGAGTCAGGAAGACCTGAGTTCAAATCTGGCCTCAGACATTTAACACTTACTAGCCATGTGACCTTGGGCAAGTCACTTAACCCCAATTACCTAGCCTTTCCTACTCAAAAAAAAAAAGATTGTAGATAAGACCTGATTCATAAGATGGTAGGATTTTGAGATCAAAGGAACCTTAAAAGATTATCTAATGTAATCATTCAGTTGTACACATCAGGAAACTAAGAAACAGAGAGATTAAGTGGTTTTCCAAAGGTCACACAGGAAATAGATCACAGCACTTAGCAGAGTCACGATTTGAAAGCAAGTTTTCAGATTCCTAGCACAGTGATTTTTTTTCCCCGTGACATTATATGAGTTATCCTAAGAATCAAACTAATAGCTGTAATAATTCAAGCTATTAAAGCTTTAAACTGCACTAAGATTTTTGGGATATCCTTTACTGTCTTATTCTTCAATCAATTAGTAAATTTTTTAAATGGTAATTGGAAACCTACTTCAAGTCATGTTATACCTCAGATTTCATATCAGGACTACTGATATGAAATATTTGACACTGAGTTGCAAAAAATTATAGAGTTTTTTTATTATAGGTTTTTTATTTTTATTTATCTGACACTGTAGCCATGATGTACCTTCACTGAAAAGAGATGCTAATGAAGATAATAAAAAAGTTTTAAAATTATCTTTTGTTTTCATGTCGCAGTTATTTCCGGGAAAATTCCCCTAACTGTGGTCTATATTGAATACTTTGTTGTAACAAAAAAAAAATAATACCAGATCATCTCCTTGTTTGACAATATATATGTATATATATATACACACATATACATATGTGTATTTATATACATATATACACACACACACACACACACATATACACGCACACACACACATATGTATATTCTGCACCAGTAGTTCCCCACCTTTCTTCCCCAAAGAGGGAGATGCTTCATTTTCTGTTATTTGGACTGTCCATCAGCTTTTCATTTGCTCACAGTTCTCTTTCCTTATTGATCTTTTCAGTTACAACTTTGGAATCATTTACCAAATTGTTCCTTTTTATTCTGTTTATTTCATTCTTCAACAGTTCTGCATATCTTCTTATATTTCTATAAATTCCTCATAGATGTAGTTTCTTCTTGCACAATAATATTCAAATGCATTCTTATGTGACAGAGCTTGTTTGTTTTTTTTTTTTAAGTCATTCTCTAATTGTAAGATCATGAACCTGGAAGGAAACTTAAGAGGTCATCTAATCCAACCCCTTCATCTGCATATAAGGAAACTGAGGTTCAACGTGGTTAATTGACTTGCTCAAGGTGATCCAGGTAAGTGTCAGAGATGAGATTTGGACCGTATTTTCTGGCTATAGAAGCAGTACTATTTTCCAATGAGCCACACTGACTTTGTTCACCTGATTATTAGGCTAATTGTTTTCTTGATGTTGAATTATTTTTGCTTCCCTTATGCAAATCCAACTTGATGATAGTGAATTTTCTGGACACATTGCTGCAGCCTTTTTGTACTGATTATATTTACAATTTTTACATCGCTATTTATTGGTGATATATGTGTATGTGTGTGTTGTATATGCACTTTTTTTTTTTTTTTTTACATTTTTTGCTTCCCTGACTTTGGTCCTAAGACCATTTTGGTCCCTTAAATAGAGTTCAGTAGAGTTCTTTCTCAGTTTTTGAGAATATTTATGTCAGAAGCTTTAACCATTCTTTAAATACCTTGATAGAGTCTCCTTATAAACTCATCTCATCCAGGTTTCCCCCTTCTCCCTTTGGCTATTGACTTATAGTTCTTTGTTTCTTTTTTTTGTGAGTCTAGGTTTTTTAAGATCTTTTTTGTTTGGGTAATTTGGAAATTTTCCAAATCAATTCTAGCTAACAATTACATATTGATTAAGTACCTACTATGTGTCAGATATTTTGTTAAGCAACTAGGAATACAAAGAAAAGCAAAAAGATAGTCCTCATCCTCAAAACTACAGAGTATATGGAAAACACTCAAAGAAGAGGAGGCTTTAGTAGTAATGATGTGGTATAGGGTCAGGTTTAGTGGTGCTCAAGACCCCAAAATACCAACATGCTGTGTAATGCCAAATGAATTCAACTCAAGTCTTCTCTCAGCCAAAGAAAAGCAAAGTTGATTAAAAGTTCTCCTGTATTGAACACAAAGTAGTCTGTGCTAGGTCATTCTATGGCACTCTCACACCACATGGAGGGAAGATAGGGTCTTATATAGAGAAAGGTTGTGGGAGCAATCTAGGGGAAGTCTAGAGGAGGAGTTCAGGAAGGGTATTCAGGGGGAATCAGATGAGGCCAGACTGCAGTAATGAGTGATTAAGGGTGGGAAGTTACTGGAGGCTACCTGGAGCTGACAGTCAATGGTGGGCTAGGCCAGTTCAAGAGTGGAACAGGAGGATCAAGAATGGGAAATTGCTGGACAAAGGAGGGCTAAAAGATTTGGGCAGAGCCACAGTAAAAGGCCTATGGCCTCAGGCAAATGCCTCATCAAGTGGGAAGATTCAATCAGAGTTCAAGGGGGTTCCCAGAGCCTGTACCTCAAAGATTCAAGGAGAGCTCAAGAGGGCTCCTAGAGCCATACCTCATCAGTAAGAGGAACCAGGGAAGGGCTTTGGGACAGGTGAGATTTGAGTTGAATCTTGAAGTATGTCAGGCAAACTAAGAAGTGGAGGTGAGGTGGCAATTCCAGGTGTGAGGGAGATCAGTTAGCACCAAGGCCAGAGACAGGAGATGGAATGTCATAATGAAGGAACTGCAAGATATCTACTATTGCTGGAATGTAGAGTGCATGAAATAGGATAAAGTATTAAGAAGACAGGAAATGTAGAGAGAGACCAGGTGATGAAGAGCTTTAAGTGACAAACACAGGAATTTGCATTTAATTTTGGAGGTAGTAGGGAACCACTGGAAGTCATTGAAGAGGAGGGGTGTGTGATGTGATGTAGTGGCAACCAGACTGGTATATCCAGGATGGCTGCTAGCACAGGTTCTTAGATCTGCTTTACTAGGAACGCTATCTGTTTAAGGGGTAAACAATCTTTTTTTTTAATTACATTCACTAGTTGAGGGGAAAAGGGAGCACCCTGAACTTCAGAGAAAAATACAAACAGAAAAAATACAAGCAGAGAAATAAAGATCAACAGACAGGGCTCTGACTGCCTGAATCAATTGCTATACACTTTAAATAGATCTCTGGATGGAGAGAGCCTTTACCTCTGAGCAGTTGGGCCACTCAGAATCTCAGCCAGGGAATCACAAGATCCTTCTCATAAGTGAGCCCTCAAAACAAAATACCAGCTCAGAGTACATATACACTTTTCAGAGCCAGAAGGCATCACAACCCCTGTGACTCAGTGTCTAAGTAGAAATTAGCAAAAGATGTGAAAGCATTCTTACAATCAAGTTTCCTCTAAGCAAGCTTCCCTTAATGGGCTCCATGTGAGACCTATTAATGGGCAAGGAAGATCTTAAATCCCATTAACATTACATGTGGTCAGGTCTTGATACTAGAAAAATCCCTTGAGTAGAGGATGAATTGCAGTGGAGAGAGACGGGGCAGGGAAGCCAATTAATAGTCCAGTTATCAAGTAAGGAAGGCCTGAACTAGATTGTAGTGTGAGTAGAGAGAAGGGAATGCTTAGGAGAGATGTTGTGAAAGTCAAAATGATAAAATTTGGTAACAGACTGGATATATGGGGTAAGTGATAAAGAGTTGAGGTTGGCATCAAGGTCAAAACTGGGAGGTTGGTGGTAACATTGACAGTAATAGAAAGGTTGAAAAGAAAAGAGATTTTGGGGACAAGGGGAGATTATAAAGACAATTTTATATATGTTGAGTTTGATATACCTCCTGGATATCTAATTCAAGATGTCTAAGAAGTCATTGGTTATGAAAGATTGGAACACATGAGAAAGACTACTGCTAGATGTATAGATCTAGGAATCATCTGCATATGCAATAATTGAATACATGAGTTCATGAGATCACCTACTGAGGTTGTATAGAGGGAGAAGAAGAGTTGGGACAGAGCCCATAGCAGGGAATGGCACACACAGTTAATTGGCATGACATGGATAAAGAACTGGCAAAAGGAGCTGTCAGCTAGATAGGGGAGCTCAGAGAGAACAGTGTCACAAAAGCTTAGTGAAGAGAAAATATTTAGGAGAAAGTGATTAACAATGTAAAATGCTGCAGAAAGGTCAAGAGGGATCAGAAATGAGGAAAAGCCATTCAATTGAGCAATTATGAGATTATTAGAATCTTCCAAGAGGGCAGTTTTGGTTCAGTGATGGGGGCAGAAAGCCAGATTACAAAGAATTTTATATTTTTGTTCCTCCCTTGCTTTGAATCATTTTCTTTGCATATAACTGAATTATAGTTTCTCACAACTTTATTTGCTCTAATATGAATTCACCTTTGTTGCTTTTTCATTTTGGTTGTTTTCATTTTTCTTGGTCATGTCAGCTAATTTTTTTATTTTATTAGTCTTTTTGTTTTGTTTTTTTTTGTTTTTTTTTTTGCTTATTTTTTTTTGGAGGGCAGTTGGGGTTAAGTGACTTGCCCAAGGTCACACGGCTAGTTTTTTTGTGTGTGTGTTAAGTGTCTGAGGCTGGATTTGAACTCAGGTACTCCTGATTCCAGGGCCGGTGCTCTATTCACTGCGCCACCTAGCCACCCCTTTATTAGTCTTTTTAAAAATAAAAATCTTTTTTTGTAATATTTTATGGATTTTTTTTCAAGTTTCTCTTTTCTCTTTCAAGACTTCCTTTTTGTTCATTTTCAAATTATGAATTTATATTCTAGTTTAATTACACTCAGAGTACATTGATCCTTATTTTTTCTATTCCTTTATTACATATTTTCAGAGATGGAAATGTTCATCTGATCATTGTTTTAAATATGACATGTTATACTATATGGTCTTATTGTTTTCATTGTCATAATATACTTACCTATTATTTTTATAATTTTTTTATTTGACCCACTCATCATTCAGGTTGCAATTAATTAATTTCCACTTAGAAATGTATCTTCGGCTTGTATTTCCTTTTTTACTAAAGATTTTTTATTGTGTTAGGGATAAGGGTAGACCTGTGATTTAACTGGTATAAGGAACTCCCTCTAACAGTTGGTACATTCTCTGAAATGTATTGTTTTGGAAAACTGCTTAGCACAGAGGTGTCAAAATCTCTGCCCCATACTTCAAGAGGAGGGAGGAAGTGTGGCCTGAATTAGATCAAAATGTAATTTAAAATGTTTTACAAATAAAAAAATGCAATGCAACATAGATAATTTTAATTGGTAGTTTTCTAAGTCAACATGCAGCCTCTATTCCCATTTGAATTTAGCACCAAAGCCTTAAAGCACTGAGAAGTTTAGGGATTTGTCCAGAAGCATACAGTCTGTATATGTTATAAGGAGGACCTAGTCATAGGTCTCCCTTGTTCCAAAGCTAACTCTTTATCCACTATCTACTGCCTCTGTTTTTGTTATCTTACAGTCTATTAAAATGTGTTTATTATTTCTACCTTTTTACATTTTTTTCCTTTATGCTTTAACACATGATCAGTTTATACAAAGATACCTTGGGAGTGCTTAGAAAAATATATATATTACTTAATATTCCCATTTATGTAAATTTATTTTAACATTTCCAATAATTTACACAGTTCTATGTCTTTTTTATCTTTCTGTTGAATTCATCTAGTTCTGAGAGAAAAATATTAATGTCTCCCACTATTATTATGCCATTATTAATATCTTCCTATGTTTGGCCTCAGTTTCTTTTTTCAAGAGCTTAGAAGTTACATAATTTTGTGCATATATATTTAATGATATTATTTTTTCATTGTCTATGATGCCTTTAACTTTCCTTGTTATCTTTCCTGACATTATTCCTTGAATTTATTTTTATTCTCCATCTCTCATTTCTCTTTAAAGTTTATCTAGTCTCTTAATTATAGTGACATTTGTGATACTCTTTTCCAAAAAACATTCTTTTTTTCTCCTCATACCTTTTCTTACTTCTTTCCCCCTTTTTTAGGGTATTCAAAAATCTAATCTAATTTAAAATCCTATTACCAGTTTAGTGTTTACACAACCATTTGGTATTCCCTCTATGTTCTTCATATCATTTGGGGCTTCTAGAATACATAAACTTTCCTCTTGCTTTTATCCAGCCTATGGATAATGAGATTTTGATTAGTGGATGACAGTACAGGATATTTTTACATTGTGTATTCAAGGTTATTCATAAATGAAATCACTTCTCTGCATTTATCTCATATCTATGAATAAGGGTTATTATACTTGGTGCTGAGGTTGGCCATTCTCTGCAAGCATATTATAATTCACAAGTCTATCTACATCATAATAGAAAGTCACACAGAGTACCTGGTGATAGTTCGATTTTGTTTGTTTGTTTGTTTGTTTTCTAAATTTCTAGCATCCTAAATGGCTCAGTAGATAAAGTGCTGGGCCTGGAGTCAAGAAGAACTAAGTTCAAATGTGACCTCAGATATTTAATAGCTGTAGGAGGACCCTGGGCAAGTCACTTAATGTCTGTTAGCTTTAATTTACTGCAGAAGAAATGGCAAAACACTCCAGTATCTTTGCCAAGAAAACACCATGGACAGTATATTCCAGTGGAGTCCCAAAGAGTTGGACACAAGTGAACAACAATAATAACAACAATAAAAAGTATATTATTTAAGGAAGGAAATAGGAAATCAATTTCAATTTTGAAGAATGGACAAAGAGGTCAAAAATTATTATCATTTGGTCCCTAGACAATTTATTAATCATCTTTGTCAAAATTTCAATGAGTTGACTGTCTTGTTAATATCATGATATAAATTTCTCAAGTGACTCTGCTTCTAACTCTCTTGACTTCACCATCAAGTTGCAGCTGCCTCCCTATCCTCAGTCCCCGTTGCCTTCTCACTCTGCAGCATACTTCTGCCTCTGTGGCCCCATAAACTATGGGGAGTTCTTCCATTATGTCTCCATTATGAGGAAGGGCCCAGGTCATCTACCCTTCTTTCCTCTCCTATCAACTCTGCTTCTGACTCTTCAGACTTCCTTCCCAAGGATGCCACCCCCCCCACTCCTCCTTTTCAGTTCCCCTTTATTTGTTGTCTTTACCCATTAGGACATAATCTCTTTGAGAGCTGGGACTCTTTCTTTTGGCTTGCATTTGTATCCCTAACACTGAGCACAGAGCCTAGCATATACTAAACATTTGATAAATGCTTGTTGACCAACTAAATGACACCTTAATCCCTAATAATATGATAGATTTCTGAAAGGTTTGTTGAAATCTTCAGTATTCATAGCTTCCATGAAAAATGTGGCCATAATAGAATACTGAATTATTTTTATCAGAAAGTTATTTTCTTTTAAGTATGCATTTTTAAATGATTTGTTGCCATCTTGTTCTATTTTACATAAAGCTTGGAGTCATTGCATCCCTCTTCCTTTCAGTAGTATATTCCTTTTTTAATCTATGTGACAGATTTTTCAAAGCAAACTTTCCTTAAGTATACTTTTCCATTATGTAATGAATGCTTCTTTAAATATGATTTCTATACTGTTACTATTATATATTATAGACTCATATAGCACATTAAGGGTTTGTAGAGTACTTTAACATGAATACCTCATTTAATAATTATAATAGTTGGCATTTATATAACCCTTTTAAGGTTTTGCAACCTTTAAAGCTGGCAAAGGACTTTAACTATTCTGTGAAAATGAAGCCCACAAAGGTTATGACTTGCCAAAGGGAGCTGAAGATAGTAGATGAAAAGTGAAGATGAAATTAAAACCTAGGTCTTCTGACTATAAATCCCATCTCTTTTTCTATGTCTTACTACCTTGTAGATTTGGATCGTGGTCGTGGCCCTGTCACTAATTTACTATTAGACCTTGGTCTACAACAAGCATGTAAAGATTTCCTGGAGGCAGAATGGGCAGATGAGAACAATTGGTTGCAGTGGCCATGAAAGCAGTTGAAGCAGGAGCTGTGGAGCACTTAGCACTTAGACCTTGGTCAGGCACGAAGACACGAAAGTCATCCACTGCATCCCAGGCCATTGCCAGGTGTCCTGACTTTTGCCTTGTCATTGAACTTTGATGACTTGAGAAGAGAGAGTGAGACTGATGACTTTGTGTAACTCTGCTTTGCATTATCAATTATTATAGAATTATCCAATTCATCTATGAATCAAGACATCACCCCGTGACGTCATTGGCCTTCAAAAATGGACAAACAAAAACAACAATATATGTTAACTAATTGATCCTCACAACAATCATATGGGGTAGAGATTGCAGGTATTTTTTATAATAAATTTTAATGGTAAGGGAATTTGAAGACCTTTCCTGCTGTGAAAATGTACTCTGCCCCCTAATAGGCTGAATATAATCACATGGAGCCTGTGGTGGCAGGACTTTGCTGAAGGGTGGAGTGGAGCCCAATAAGAGAAGCTTGCTGAGAGGAAGTTTGTTTTTCAACACATTTTTTGTTACTTTGTAATTAGGCAGTGGGTCACAAAGGTTGTGATGTCTTCTGACCCTGGAGAATGCACTCTCTCTCTCTCTCTCTTGTTCTCTCTCTCTCTCTCTCTCTCTCTCTCTCTCTCTCTCTCTCTCTCTCTCTCTGTCTCTGTCTCTCTCTCTCTCACACACACACACACACACACACACACACACACTGACATGAGGTTTTGCTTTGGGGATTATTTATGGGAAGAGTTGTGTGATTTGACCAGATAAAACTCCCAATCCCCCACCCCGCTGCCCCTTTGAAAGCCCAGATGTTGGTGCTTCTCTCTCTGGTAACTAACACTGTATGTATGTAATGGTCAGTCATCTGGAAGCCCTGTCTGTTTGTCTGTTGAATTTTGTTATTTTCTTTGTATTTTTTGTTTGCTTGTAATTTCTGTTTGTATTTTCTGAAATTCAGGGTGCTGACTTTTTCCCCTGAGCTAAATGAATGGTGTGTGTGTGTGTGTGTGTGTGTGTGTGTGTGTGTTTGTGTTTGATTAAAGTAAGATTGTTAACCTTTTGAGTTGCTTTCCTTTAGAAAGGCAGATCAAAGAACCCATGCTAGCAGTCATCCTGGGAATACTAGGGTACTTGCAGCTATATAAATGTACAGATGTAAAAATTAAGAATCTGGAAGACTAGACGACTTGCCCATGGTCATATGGATAGTAAGTATTAGTGAAAAAATTAAAACCCGGTCCCTCCTAACTCCAAAACAAATCATAGTTTCAGAGATGGAAGGGACCTCAGAGGCTATCACTCAGAGGTTATCCCAACTTCATTTTATAGATATTGCTTCACCAAGTCACATGCAGAAGCAAGAGACCACAGAAGCCTAATGTTTGATAAACCTGGTTATTGAGGCAAGAATTCACTGTTCAACAAAATTTTGGGGAAAACTGGACAGGAGTCTGGCAGAAACTAGGTGTAGACCAGCATCTCATACCACTGGACATAATTAGGCTCCAAATAAGTACATGATTTAGACATAAAGGGTGAAATCATAAGCAAATTAGAGCAGCATGGGGAAAAAATACTTAGCAGATCTATGGATAGAGAAGAGTTCATGACCAAACAAAACAGAGAGAGGTTCACAGGAGGTAAAATGGACAATTTTGATTACATGAAATTTAAAAGATTTTACACAAACAAAACCAATGCAGCTAAAATTAGAAGAGAACTAGAAATTGGGGGAATATATCTTTGCAACGTTTCTCTGATAAAGGTTGAATTTCTAAGATATATAGGAAAGTGATTCAAATTTCTTAGAATAAGACCCATTCCCCAATAGACAAATAGAATATGGATAGGAAGTTTTTAAAAGAAGATATTCATATAAAAATGCTCTCAATCAGTAATAGAGAAGAGAAAATTAAAACAATTCTGAGGAATTATCTCTCACATTATACATTCATATAGCACTTGAGGGTTTGCAGAGTACTTCAATATACACTGCCTCATCTAATTATAGTTAGCATTTATATACTCCTTTAAGATTTTGCAACCTTTACTGCAGGACAAAAGGAAAGATGACAAATCCTGGAGTGGCTGTGGGAAAACAGATATATCAAAATACTGTTTGTGGAACTATTCTAGACATTCTGGAGAGCAATTTGGAACTATGCCCCCAAATCTATTAAACTGTGTATTCCCTTTGGTCCAGTGATACTATTACTAGTTCTATACCCCAAAGAGATAAAAAAAAAATAGGAAAAGGATTCACAAGGGCAAAAATATTTTTAGCAACTTATTTTTGTGATGGTAAAGAATTGCAAACTGAATTAGAGAATGGCTGGACAAGTTATGGTATATAAATGTGATAGAATAATAATACACTATAAGAAATAATGAAAGGGATGGTTTCAGAAGAACCTGGGAAGACTTGTATGAACTGATGCAAAACGAAGTGAGCAGAAGCAGAAGAACAATTAAATACTGTAAGGACAGATACCTTTGAAAGACTTAGGAACTCTGATCAATGTAATGACCAACCACAATTCCAGAAGACTTATGGTGAAACATTCTACTCACCTGCAGATAAAGAAGATTGAGGCATTTCTTGTTTGTTTTTGGACATGACTAATGTGGGGATTAATTTTGCTAGACTATGTTGAGAGGCAGATGATTTGGAGTTGAAAATAAATTTTTAAAGTGACTCAGTCACTCCCTCATATGCATTAAGGTAGGATTTTAACCTAGATCCTCAAACTCTAGAGTGAGTGTTCTATTGTCTTGCTGTCCAGCACCAGGTTCCTTTAAATATGTACATATTGTGGAATTTTCTATATATTTCATGTGCATTTTTACTTCTCTCTCCATTACAATAAATGTTCTTGTGCAGTGCCCATGTCTAATATTACATTCCCTAATTACTCATTGGCTTAGATGTATATTCTCCATAGCACAGCTCTAAAATACAAAGAAAGCATAATGAACCCTGGTGACAGACTTAGAAGAAAAATAACTTCCAATATTAGTCAGCAGTAGAACCCGGACATCAGTCCTCATGATGATTAGGGGTAATTTTAGGGGTATAACAGACCTTAGAAGTTATCTGGTCTAGGCTCCTTCCTTCATTAAAGAAGACAGAAATACACAGGTTAGGTGACATGTATTACATTTCATGAATGACATGTAGGAGAGACAGAGCTGGAAAGCAGATGTCTTTATTTCTAATGTTTACTGGGCACCTTCTATACCACAAGTCCTGGACTTGTCTTTTTTCCTCAATTATTTTTAATACCTTTCAAAACTTTAGCTTCATAAGGTAGTGCAACATTTTCAACGTACAAGTCAGAATGGATGACTGTTGGCAATTTTTATCCAAAATAATAAGATGTCAGTTGAGAAGATTATTCCCATGAGTTTCAGCCCTCTGTGTAACTTATGGAGAAAACCAGATGTAACTGTCTCAGAGATTAGGGAATGTTGGAAAGAGGACTGTCCACTTGAAGCCAGACCCACCTGTTTTCCCCTGCTTCAAGTCCAAACCTTTGGAAGGACCTCCAGAAATTGGGTTACTCAAACAAACACAAGTTCAAAGAACTCCAGGACAAACCATCATTAGGGGCATTTATAATGAATAAAAATATTTATAAGGCACATAAAATGTGGAATGATTGTTCCAGTGGAAGTTCATTGTCACCCATCCACCCAAAGGCTGGATGACCACTTAACCCCTATGGGATTATAGATCTAGAATTGAAAGAGTTTTAGAGGCAATGAAGTCCAGTCACCTCATTTTACAGACGAGGAAACTGAGGTCCAATGATTTCTTCAGGGTCACCTGCGTAGCAGAGATTGGAAACCAGGTCCTCTGACTCGAGTCCGTTCTTTATGCCACAGTGGGAATTCCTTTGTCGTTATGGGTTGAACTGGATATTCTCAGAAATCCTTTCCAATCCAAAAATTCTGCAGGGGAAAAGAAATGGGAGGGAAGGTCTTCAAACTGAAGCATCAATGTTCCCAAGTGGGTACGATATTCCCAAATGTCACAGCTCTGAAACCACAATACTTATCCTGGTTGATTCCTTTATCTTTTCCTGACATCTCATTCACAACTGTGTGGAAACTTTGTTACTTGGTCACAGCGATTTTCTGGTGTATGAGAGAAGGAATGTGTGTGAGGATAAGCAGATGAGTGTAGCGGGTCTGGACTTAGAAGAACTGGCGCAGGAGAGAAGTTGGGGGGAGGGGCCGGAGGGAGTAGTGCACAGGGGTGGAGAGGAATTAAGGGGCGGCGGAGGGGTTCCTCTAGTGAGGCGAGGCAGGTGAAAAAGAGGAGGGGTTTTGTGTGCCCGCCTTTAGTTGACTGACGCCAGAGGGAAATCTCCACTGGGAGGGGAGAGGGGTTTGAGGGTCAGTAGCAAACCCTAGAGCTTGTGTTCCTGTGGAGGGGAGGGGAGAGCAGCCGGCCGCTCCAAAAACTTCAGTCTGCCACCGCAGCCTGACATTCACATGCTTCAGAGCCCAAGGAAGGAAGGGCAGCAAGGTTTCGAGCGATGGGTGAGTGGGGGCTTCCGGGGCTCATTGTCCCCGGAGCACAGCGGCGTTAGTGGAATCGCTAGCGGTGGGAATTGGGGGAGCATGGGGCCGAGGGAGAGAAAGCAAATTCTCCTTCTTGGCCGAGGCCAGCTTGGCCGCCGCCCACTCGTTGCTTCCCTCTGGGTCCTTCCCTGCGACGGTGGGAAACACGGGTACGGGGTGGAGAGGCAGGGTTGGGGTGGTCTGGAGGCGCCAACGCCCCTCTCCTTCCTAAAGACTCTCGGCCTCGTTTACAAGAGGCGAGAGCAGTCAGATAATAAAGGGGTTCCCGTTGGATGGAGCAAGGCACCGAGGGCTCAGGGGTGTGTGGAGGGGAGGGGAGGGGAGGAGGATACACCTGGAGGAACGGCTCCTTGCTGGTGGCTAGGTAGCGGCCAGCCGGCGAGATCCAGAAGATCCCCCGGATCAGATAGAGAACTGGGATTCAGTTTCCCCTTTTACCTGGGGGGAAAGGAGTTTCGTAGCCCAGCTAATGTAGAGGAGAATCCGGATGGAAACTCCATCAAACTTATAGTTTATGGGAAGTCAACTTGTATGTTTGAAGGTGTGGGGGTGGGGGCGGAGGGCATTTCTGGCCCCAGTTCAACAGGAGAGCCATGGATCCCAAGGTTTGTAGTAGGTGTCAGAGACAGCCGAGGGTCAATTTCCCCAAACTTTGGAAATTTCAGATGGTGGGAGAAGGAGCTGTGTGCTCCATGTCTTGCTTGAGTGACTGCTGGGGATGTAGCCCTATCCCAGTTTGAGCGCCAGATTCATTGCCAGAACGGACAGGTACAAAAGAGAAGGACAGAATAGCTATTTGAACCTGAGAAGGAGGAGGTGGTGTCCAGGAAAAAGTGTGTGTGTTGGGGGTGGGGTGGGGCGGGAAAAGGAGGGAATTGCATAGCATAGGTATTTGGCTTAGTCTGTCCAGAATTTCAGGAGTTTACAATAGCCAGATTTGGAGTCCAAGAGATGAGACTTGAATCCAGGTTTTCTGGTTCCCAGTCCAACACCATTATCAGTACACCACGTCTAAGAAACAAACAGTCCTTTAAACACAGCAGACTTGTTGGAGGCTTTTCCTCTGCTACAGTGGGACACACATCTTGTAAATTTTGGCAGGATCCACTCTTATTAGTCATAAGAGTCTAAGGAAAAGGTCTCTGAAAAGTAAATCAGAAATATTTGTTGAGTATGAGTATAGCGTATAGGAATTGTGAGTGCTGCTAGAACTGGAGCTATGTAGGTTCATCGGAATAAACTCAACAGAATGTCCTCATTTAACTTGTGCTACTAAAAGTACCATGCAAATCCATCATAGGATTGAGGATCAGGGCGGTGTGCAGGAATTTTGTATTAATGGGGCCCCAGAAATAGTTATGGAACATACCAGGGTCATTGACAGAGCTGTCAATCAGCACCAAGCAGCAGTAGTTTACTGTTATTCCAAGGTGAGCTGATCTGTTGATGATTACCAGTGAAAGGGACCTCAGAAATGTTGGAGGACACTGGGAAGGATCTTCTTTATCTAAGCGTTCTACTGACTTCACTCAAGAAGGTCCCAGGTAGCAGCCGAAAGATGTTCAATGCTGCTCCCAAATTGTTTGGAATGGCTTCTTTTCAAGTAACTGAAAGCAGGTGGTGGAGACTTCTAAATGCTCTTACTGGGGTTACAATCCTGAAATACCAATGGATGAGGATAAATGTTAGGCAGTTAGGTGGCATGGTGTGCAGAGCTGGAAGTTATGAAGACCTGAGACTGAAGCAAGCTTCAGACCCTTCATTGCCGTGTGATTCTAGACAAGCCACTTAATCCCCCTCTCTTAGGTTCTGTTTTCTCATTTGTAGAAAGGAGAGGATAATAGCACTAACCTCACCAGGCTCACTGTAAGGATCAAAGGAGAGCAGATATAGAAAGCACTTTGAAAAGCTTAAAATGATAAATAATAGTGTCATTATTGTTATTTTATTTGTCTTTATGCAATTTAATGAACATTGTTTAGCTACCTCTGTAGTTTTTCAGTGGTCTTCAGTTGTGTCCAACTCCTTATGACCCCTTATGTGGGGTTTTCTTGGAAAAAATACTGAAGTGGTTTGCCATTTCCTTCTCCAACTAATTTTCTAAATGAGGAAACTGAGGCAAACAGGTTTAAGTGACTTGCCAAGGGTCACACAGCTCCTCCATGTCCAAGGTTGGGTTTGAATCCAGGAAGATGAGTCTTCTTCACTGTAGGACCAGCCTTCTATCAGCTAGCTACTACAGACTTTAGGACAAATGATCCTCTTATACTGAGGAATTGGAGTAAGAAAAACGAATGTGACAACTGAGGCCGGAATGACCATTTTGGGAATATTTCCTACATCTTCTGGATGTTTTAAGGTGTCTTCACTGTGTCCTGGTCTTTTGTCCTTATGTCTGTTACCCAGAATTTTCCTCTCCCAATTGTAATGCATAAGCAGTGAGATTAGGACCAGTCAAGGTCTCATCCCACCCACCCTCCACCCCAACCCTCAAAGGAGCTTAAAGGAGTGGGATCTTGCTAGGTAATAGTTAATATAAGAGTAAAGGGATGAAACACAGGCATAGCTGTGAGAGCAGAGGCAGTCGTATCAGAGTGGGTAGAGATACCCCAGTAATAATAATAATTAATAATAAGAATAATAACTACCATTTATATAATGGTTAATGATTTGCAAAGTATTTTATGTTAGTCTGTCTGCTTATCGGAACTACTTTGTAAGTTAGATGCCAATATTAGTTCCATTGTACAGAGGATGAAATAGGCTGTGATGTGAAGTGACTTGCCTGGCGCCACCTGGTTAGTTGTGAGAATAAGATGGGGTGTGAATTTGGATCAAGGCAGCAGAATGAATGGGCCTAGATTTTTAACAGCTGGAATTAGGAGCCAGTAAGTGTGGTTTTCCCCCCCTTTTAAGTGCTACAATACCATAAAAACACTTTCTCACTTGGCTTCTTTTTCTTTCAAAAGACCTTTAAAAATCTTTCAAAGTCAGCAAAAAAAGGGATAGTGCTTTGTTACCTTTAGCAAGATTTTCAACAGGAGAAAGGACAGTGCTACGGGAAAAGCTGAGTTGATTGCATTAAGAGAGAGCCATACAGGGAGCACAAAAACCTTTCATGGACAATCAATGTCAGTAAGCAGGAAGCCATCTTAAACTGGCGGTGTTACAAATGAAATTGATCTTTTAAAGGAAGTCAGCATTACTGGGGCCAACATGGCTGTCCAGTCGTGTTTGCCTTTTTCTGAAGCACAAACTGAGTGAATTCTTTGCCTCTGTTGACTAGTGTTGAAATGGGGTGTTAGGGTTAATCGAATATTGTGATTAAAAGAATAATCATGCATATCATACACAAGGCCCTCACAAAACTGTGAAATAGGTGAAGGGAGTCTTAGATGCAAGTAGGGGCATGGAGCCAAGGAAGAATACAAAAGCACGGCATGGAAACCTTGAGACCAGCGCCAGGAAGGCGAAACCCCAGAATGAGTTGAGGTTTGTGAAACTTGCCAAATTCAACAAAAAGTGTTTTTCTAAGGTTTGTTTTTTTGGGGGGGGAGAGAAGTGGGGTGTGGTGAGAAGAAGACTAGGAGACAGGCCTGTTGATTGAGATGGATCAGGGTAATTTTAATGGAGAAATTGGATCTACTCAGGAGCTACTTCTCTGATCTGTCTCCATTAGCAAGGAGAGGAGATGATAGTTCAATGGAAAGACCAAGGACTAATTGGAGTCAGAAGACCCGAGTTCAGTTGCTGACCCTGCCACTTAATAATTATTTGACATTGAGCAAAGTCCAATCTTTACCTCTTTGGGTCTCAGTTCCATAAGAGGTATGGTTAAATGATTCTCTCAATTCTAAATCTTTCACCCTATGATCTCCATACTGGGGAAGGTAATAGAAACACATGGTTAATAGAAAGAGTGCCAAGTAACTCTAAATTACAGTCTAAGTGTCCTGGCCTTCACCTATTTCCAGGACACTGCTGCTACAGAACTCCGTTATACACCCCGATAGATCTTGTTTAGAGCTGAGAGGCATCCAGCTCAATCCCTTCTGCAGGTTTATCCTTATAAGTTAAAATATCTACCACTCAAAACAAATGAAATATACTGTGGTAACCTAGTTCAAATTTTTGCTTTTTTTTTTCAGAGATTAATAACTCCTCAAATGTTATTTGTACTTGATTACTTTCCATTAGGAATTCTGTTTAATAGCAGAACAGTTGTAGATTAATCTAGTGTGTTCTTTAGCATAATACCCAATTTAAAACCAAACAAACCACCCCAAACCTTTTTTTTAATAAGTTAACAATTTTCTGGTTTTAACTGATATGTTAGAGGCAATTCTTATTTACATTTGACCCCCCTTTTCTGTTGTACAAAGCTCTATTTTAGCCAATTGGGGGAAGGGGAAGGGTTTGAACAGGAAAATGAAGCTAAATGAACTGAGTTTAACTCTAAGCACAGAATTAGCTTGGCACCAGCATCTTAGCTGAATTTTTTTAGGGCACTGTGAAGCATGTTAATTCTCTTCTTTTGTTTCTAGCAGTTTGATTTTGAGGTCAGCTTAGTTTTAGACACTAAGGGGACATGGAAATAAGGCTCAACATGGCAAAACTGCAATACTGAAATTTCAAAAGGACTATCAAAGAAAAGCCAAGCCTCAAAGCATTTAATACAAGATTTGAGGATATTTTACTAATAAAAATAATGCCAGAGAGAATTAGAAAATCAGACAATTCAGAAGGGACCTCAAAAGAAATGCTTCTGAGCTCCTTTCTGTGTATCCCACTGAAAGAAGCCATCTTCCTCATACCTTTATTCTTTCTGTTTAGTCTCAGATAAGCCAATGCTCATTTGTATTACCTGTCTTGTCCTTGAAAAATGTCACTTTGCTGGTTTTGCAAGATTTATTATGCTCTGGATAGCCTCTGCTTCCTTAAGGCTCTGTCATTTGGCCTTAAAACCCATACATTACACCTGTGTGCTCCTTCCTTAATTTACAGCCCTCCCCCCACCTTAGCCTTTCCAGATTATCTCAGATGGGTCAATTTTTATTTGGTCTACTACTGGTGTTTATGCAGGTCCTAAAAGTAATGATGGTATACTAGGTACATCTTGTGATCACTGTTCAGGATCGCTTTAGGATGCCTTAGTGGTACATGTTTATTGAGACCCAACACAAGCTTAAAAAAATAGTGTGTCTTTCAAGCTATTATCAAGGAAAACTGCCCTTCTGTCCTGGAACCAGAAGGAAAAATAGTTATTGAAAGAATCCGCTGATCACCTCAACAGAGAGATCCCAAAATAAAAATTCCAAAAAAGTGGGAGGGCCAGGGATGGAGGTTGCCCACCCTCAAGCAAAGGCTGCCTGAGTATTTGTACAGATGCTGTTTTATGGGGAAATAGATGTTCTTTTACAGATGTCATTTGGACCACGGGGTTACAGATGGTCATCTAACTTTGAAATTCTGTTATATGAAAATTTGCATAAAATGGAAAGCTAACAAAAGTTATAGATTTTTAAATTATTCATTAAGCATTATTCAGATTACAATACTTAAAAAAAACTTTTTCTGGATGATGGGGGATAGAGAGTGATTCAGTATTGGATGTTTTTATGCTCTTCTAATTAAAGAAGGTGAAACATTGATATAAGGACCGTCTCTGAATGGATAAACTAGGGAATATAAAAAATGTTGGTCCCTCTGATTTAGCTATCTAGAGTCAAGTCAACAAATATTTATTAAGCACTTACTATGTGCCAGGTAGCATACAAAATTCTGGGCATACAAAGAAAAGCAAAAACAGTCTTTTCTTTGGAGGAAGTCAGTCCAAAGGGGGAAGATAATATGCATACAGCTATGAATAAATAGGATAAGTTATAGATAATCCTAGAAACAAGTCCCTCTACTCTAAGGTCTTTTAGAATCCAAAAACTTGTATTGACATGAATTCTCTAGAGCTGCCATCCACATCTTGAAGAAGATACTCCTCTTACCTCCCTGTCACAGGAATTTGAAATCTGATTTTTGTGGTTGTTTTAAGATTTGCAAAGTGCTTTGGTACAACTTCTCATTTGAACTTCACAACAATCCTGTGAAGCAGTTATTGTTCTCCCCATTTTACAGAAGAGAAGACTGAGGAGGGGAAGAGATTAAGTGACTTGCCCCAGATCACACAGCTAGTAAGCTTCCTGATTCTACAGTCCAGCCCTCTATCCATTCTATCAAATGATTAGTAATAATAATATTAATAGCTAACATTTATGTACCCAATTACATCCCACAGTAGGTCCTTGTCACAAAGGTCTTGAGTGAATTTCTGAGCAAAGGTCCAGTATTTTGATGTAACGAGTTTTTAGGACATTGAAAAATAAATTACTTTTGCCATCCACTGATGTACTCCCTTGTCAATGAAGTAGAATGCATGGATGGGATAGAATTTTACTGCCATGGTGATGGTATTCTAGCTTAGACAGTACAGGAAAGGATTGCAGGGAGCAGGGCCATAGGTGGGCCAAGAACTTGGTGGGGGTGTGAGACCAAGGGAAAACAGACCAAGTGGGAAGTTGCGTGAAAGATGGGTTGACTTAGTGCAAGGGTAGTGGGAAGTAAGATCCCTAAGAATATGGTCTTTCTGTGTTTGTCTTTATATCTCTAGCATGTAGGATGCTGCCTCACCCATAATGCTTGTTTAATATAAGCTCATTGAGAGCAGGGGCTATTCCTTTTTTGTCTTAAGTGCCCCTAACGCATAACACTTCCTTGCATATTGTGGATGACTGATAAGTGCTTGTTGATTGATTAATGTTTGTTGGATTATATTATATTGGATACATTGGGAGGAGAAGTGAGAGTCCAGGAGAAAAGGCTCAATGGATGGACATGGAGAGAAGGAGAGCAGAGATCTATGTCACCATTTTGCCAAGATCCAGGCATCCAGCTTTTCCCTTCTCTAGATTTCTTCCCCTACAAACAGCACAACAAACAGGGATACCTGATCTTAGTCCTTCTCATTCAGAACCACAGGTATCTGGCAATTTGTCTTAGGATTCCTTCCCATTATACCTACTTTGTCTTTCCCTTTTCAGCTAGATAATGTTTACTTCTGTGCTCGATGACTCACTTCTCAGCATTAGTTTTTGCCTTCCTTCCTTTTCATCTGAACACTCTTGGGAGAGAGCAGGACTTCCCTTTCCATTGCTGGCTAACTTTTGGCAGGCGCAGGGGACTCCCTATAGAACTGAGTCTGGAAGAACTGGGTAGATAAAATTTGAAGATGAAACCTGGAACTGTCCTGGTGTATCTTTGTCTGAAAGCAAACACACACAGACACAGAGACACAGACACAGACACACACACACACACACACTCACTCACACACTTAATTGCATTAAATGGGCACTTTAGTTTACTGGTGTAGACATAATTAAGGCAGTCTTGTAATAGATAGTGCCTGACACATACTTCATTTGTGGCCCTGGGTAAGTCATTTAACCTTTCAGTGTCTCAGACAACTATAAGCTTCAGAAGCATTGCAGATTGGCATTGGTGCAGGGAGATTCCTCATGAGTTTTCTGTAGCAATGAAATAACCCAGTGAAAAGGGAAGCGTGAACAAACAACAGGTAAATAATTCTATGTCATGGAACTGAGAGACAGGATTTGAAGTATTTATTGCTGTTGAATTCAAGTAGGAAAATTAAGCCCTCAATATACTTTATATTCAATTAACTTAATTTCAGGGTATTAGACAATCAGGAGTGATACTTCAACCTAATTAAAGTTCCCTCCTATTATGTGCATTATCACGTAAGATATTACTAAATGTAGTGAAAAGATGGAAGAAAAATTTTGCACTAAGATGAATTTTTGTTAGATTAACAGAATTTCTATCTTAATGATCTTCTCTTGCAAGTTTCCTGACTTTCCCCAGGTAGTTTTCCAAAGTTAGGTGGGTAGAATGCACCACGGCTAGTTCATTTACAAGACTCAGTTCTTTTATTTCAACTTTGCCCTTTGTCAATAGACAGTATGACTTCTGGTAACCTCTCTACCATTGAGCATGCTCTTATCATTTCTGGGCTTGGGTAAAGACATACTTGTTATCTGGTAGAATATAGTCCAATATATTGGCTTATTTCCCTGGGTCTGGCATTTTAGAAATGCTGGTTCTTGAAGAGGAAAAAAGCCCAACACATCAAATATTCAGAAGAAAAATATTGACAGAACGTTGCTGGTACATATTATTTCTGGAGATGAGTATGCATAATTTCATAGCTACCTTAGTATAACCCCTTTGTTATTAGGGTAATGCTTTTAACTTAGTACAAAATTAAAATAAATAAGATAATGCTAATGTTGGTGGAGCCTAGAATACATTCAGCATTTTGGATTACTTCAAATTATGTAAGAAGATTTTTCATAACCATTGACCCAGCAATCCCACTACTAGACATACACTTCAAAACGGTCAAGGACCAAACCAAACCTCCAATATGTGCAAAAATTCCATAACAGCATATTTTTTTTTTTTTTTGTCATTTTAGGTAGGGCACTGAACTTAGAGTCAAAAAGTCTTGGGTTTAACTTCTGACTCCATCTTTTGAACTGTGTGACCCTGGGAAAGTCACTTATTCTCTATTTGCCTCAATTTCTTCATCTGGAAAAAGAGAGGGTAGGTTCAGTGGCCTCTAAAGTCCCTTTCAGAAAGCTTTAAAACTAGAAGACTGCTGTTATTTGGTTGGTGAATGATTGGATAAACTGTGGTGTATTGTGCATTAAGAAATGGTGAGATGGAGACTGGATCTGTGATCTCATTAATAAATGAGTGAGAAGATTCAGTGCAGGTTGGCACATTCTTTGCAATTTATAGTCCTAGACTTTTGCTTAGGATTCTGATTCTTTTGTCTAGGGTCATATAGCCAGTACTGGTCAGTGGTAAGACTTGAACCCAAGTTTTGCTAGGCTTTAAGCAAGTCTTTTTATATGTTAAGCCATATGGCATCTCAAGATGAACAAGAAGAGGATGGATAAGAAATGATGAATAAAAGTAATTTAGAGAAACGTTGAGATTTTCAGGAATAAAATAAGCATAACAGAGAATAATATTCGCAGTGAATAAAATGTAATTGAAAAGCAAGTTGAACTCTGAACCTATAGTGGTTCAAGAGAGCAGATAATGAAACATTCCCCCCCAGTCCTCCTCAGTAAAAGGAGGTTTTCAGGGTAGTGTTGCATGTTGTTGGATGAAGTCACTGGATTGACTGTTTTTGCTTAGTTCATTTTCTTTGCTAAAAGTTAGGGTCTGATTCTGGAGTGGAAAATGACAAATACAGTGATGTTAAAACAAAAGAATCAATATGAATTATTTAAAGAAAAAAAATAAGAATAATGACCAGTGGCCACTAAAGATACAACTTTCAGTTAGTCAGTCAGTTAGTCAAAAAGCACTTACTCTGTATTTGAAGAGCTTAACCCAGAGGGGTGGAGGAAGCAAACAAACATAAAGTATAAATGTAGAAGATGATTAGCAGAGGGCAAGACCTAGAATGAAGAAGGGTTGAGACAGGCTTCCTATAGAAGGTGGGACTGCAGTTGGATCCTGAAGGAGTCCGTGGAAGCCAGGAGGTGGAAGCCATGGAAGCTCTCCTGGGGAGGGAGAGCATTCCAGGCAAGGGAGGCAGCCAGAGAAAATACTGACACAGAGTAGAAATGGAGTATCTTGTTCTTGGAACAGCAGAGAGGCCATTGTTACTGGATTGTAGAGTGCTTGGTATGATGAGGTGCCGGCTCTGGAAGCCCCCTTGAGCTCTCCTAGAATCTTCCCATGGAAGGCATTTACCTGAGGCCATGGGCCTTAAGTTGTGGTTCTGACGTCTTTAGCCGTCTGCTATCCAGCAATTTCCAACCTTGATCCTCCTGTTCTACCCTTCAGCTGGCCTGGCCTACCATTGTCTGTCATCTCCAGGTAGCCTCCAGCAACTTCCCACCCTTAATCACTCATTACCGGAGTCTGACCTCACCTGACTCCTGAAGACCCTAGCCAAACTCCTCCTAGACCACCCCTAGATTCCTCCCACAACCTTTCTGTACATAAGACCCCATCTTCCTTCCATGTGGTGTGAGAGAGCCATGCACATGGCCTAGCACAGACTCATTCTGTGTCAGATAATTCTGGCCTTCTTCCCCAATGCAAGCCTTATAGATACCTAGGCTCCTTAAGAGTCTACCCAATATGGAGAACTTTTAATAAACTTTATTTTTCTTTGACGGAGAGAAAACTTGAGTCAAATTTATATGGCAGGACCTGGCGTGTTGCTATTTTGGGGTCTTGAGCACCCCTAACCCTAACCGCATCAGTAGGGGGTGAGTTGGGGGATTGAAGTGGGGGGCAAAAAGGTGTAAGAAGACCACAAAAATGAGGAAAGAGTGGGATTAAGGTATGAACGGCTTCAAATGCCTAACAGAGGATATTGTATTTGATCCTGAAGTCTAACAGGGAACCACGGGAGTTTATTAAGTATGGGTTATGTGTGTGACATGATTAGACCTGTGCTTTATAAGCTTATTTCTGGCCATGGTGAGAAGGGCTCCTCAAAGGCCTTTATTCATTGTGGCCCTTTGTATGGTCAGCAGCTGCCTTATTATGAGAAGATCAGAAGGTCTATTACCAGGTCCAATTCAATCCAACAAACCTGTAATATACACACCTAATAAAACATACTACCAAAGAAACTTTTATGGACTGTGACGAATCAGTTCATCTTCTAAAAAGAGTAAACTGTGTATTGTTAATTACAAATGGAAAGACAAATTTAAACAAAGGAAGAAGATTCTATGTAAGGAGGAAAAAAAGATCCATCACAGTGTTTGTCAGACTAAGTGCACAGATCATGGATAATTGGTTCCTTGGATCTAACTGAATTAGGGAGCCAGAGTAGTGCTCATTAGTACCATCTCTGAGTTTTATTCATTTAACCACAATTAACCTAATAGACCTCCATTTAGATAATGTGACTAATGTGTCCTGGAGTTAGATAAGCTGAGAGGTATGGTAATTCTAACTTCAACCAAGAACTCAGTGTTTTGTTTTTGTTTTTGTATTTTAAACTATTTAAGAGTGGTAATGATGGAGTATGGGCTCTGGGAGCCCTCTTGAACTCTTCTTGAATCTTCCCACTTCATCTGCATTTGCCTGAGGCCATAAGCCTTCAATTATCTCTATGCCCAAATTTAATTTAGCCTAGCCTTCCATTGCCTGTTATCTCCTGGTAGCCTTCTGCTGTTTCCCACCCTTAATCTCATTATCTTAGTTCTGGCAGTCCAACCTCTAGTCATCCAAGCTACTGGCCACTCCCATCAAGATACTCTTCAAACCCCTCTTCTAGTCACCCCAGACTATTCCATCACCCCTAGATCCCTTACAGGCTTTCTGTATATAAGATCCATCTTGTCTCCATGAAGGTGCTTAGATTCAATATGACTGAGATTCAATTTGGCCTGCTATAAATGCTGAGATTCCTTAAGAGTAACCAGTGGTCCATTACCAGTCAGGGAACCATAAAAATGAAGAGGTTACCCAAAGAGGGTTAGTGTTGCCTGAGACCCCAAAATACCAACATGCCAGGTACTGTGGAAAGAATTCCACTCAAGTCTTCTCAGCCAAACTAAAAAAAAAGTTTATTGAAAATTCAGGTTTGCCATGTAGGGTAGACTCTTAAGGAGCCAGTCTATGCTAGGTTGTTCTATGCCACTTTCACACAGTAAATCTGTGCTAAGCTTTTCTATGGCTCTCTCACACCACATGGAGGGAAGATGGGATTCTTATATACAGAGGAATCTAGGGGTGGTCTAGAGGAGGAGTTTGGGGAGGGTCTTCAGGAGGAGTTAATGAGGTCAATGCAAGAGTGGATTGATATTTTAATAGGCTCAAGGGTGGAAAGCAGATGGACAGTGAAGGGCTAGGCTAGTAACAGAGGTTCGGGCCCAGCCACAATGAAATACTTATTCCCTCTGCAAATGCCTCCTCAAGTGGGAAGATTTAATCAGATTTCAAGGGGTTTCCCAGAGCCTGTACCTCAAAGATTCAAGGAGAGCTCAAGGGGGCTCCCAGAGCCTACGCCTTATCATATCCAATATGATGAATCTTTAATA
>CM053601.1:57936149-57975152 GCA_028646575.1 Pseudocheirus occidentalis
TAGCAAATCATAGAGATATTATTAAATCCTAGCTTTCTGGACTCCTTCAGTGTTCTTTGCCCAACTCTTGCTGTGTTTAGTAATGTGGATTTCATATCTTATACTAAAATATTCATCAGTTATATTTGGCAAGCATTTTATGTTATGAAAATAACAGATATTTTCTACTTTATCTGAAAGTGAAATGATTTATGATCATATATTCTGCGTTGTGCCTAGTACTGTATGCCTTTTCTTATCAGAAGAGATAGCAGTCATTGATATTTCTTAGAACACATCACTTGCAAAGATAGATAGGATGTGGGCTTGTTGTATGTTGCTGACACATGCAGAACATTTCCATATGCTAAAGTTTTGGAAGAGGGAGTAAAATTCATCTTTGCAAAGTTGGATTAACTGGTCATGTAGTATCTGGCTCATACTTCACATTTAATACATTCCACAAATGGGTGGTCCTGAAAAAAATCTAATTTAAAATTATCTTCATTCGGTTGTTTAAATGATATTCCAAAAACCAATTGGACAAACATTTGTAGCTATAAGAATGCACTTGATAGGCTTGAGAAGTTCTGCCAATGAATTCTAAATACCTTTGGGAGAAAGTAAGAAAAAATTCCTAGGAGAATGACTGTGTATGTGTAACACTGAGTTAGAAATGGATTTATAAAGAACATCTTGCTTATAAACATCTCAAATATCAGTATTAATTTTTAAATATTAATTTAAATTAATTTTATGTGCTATTTTATAACACATAACAATTGAATCAAATTAAATAAGCTGATTTGCACAGTCAACTTCTCACATTCCATTTTGGTAAAAAAAAAAAAAAACTTTCAAAGAATGTTGTCCCAAACACAAACCCAAGCTCCCTCCATGATTTAATGTTATAGTTAAAATGAAGTCCTTGCAATCTTATTTATTCTCCTTGGCACGCAGGAAATAACTGTCAAAATAATTAAAAGAAAAGCTGAGCTTAAAAATTAAGGGTATTATATGTGATGTTTGTAGGGTTTCATTGAAGTGAATATCTGGGAACCCCCTAAGTGGCAGAAAATGGGACACTGTATTCAGCCCTAGAGGATTAGTCTTAGCATTCAATAAAATAGCAAGCTTGCAGCCCCCAGGATCAGGGAAAACCACAAGATTTAAATAAAGGAATTTCAAAAAAGTCTTATGGCTTCATAACACTCTAATCCTTTCTATTTTTAATATAAATGCATTCCAAGAAAAAAAATCTCAGGAAAGCTATTGGTCATAACTTCACTTTCAGCAATAAACTCTGCAGAACCTAGAATTGGCTGGTGCAATTAACAAACTTGTCAGCTTCTGCTGACCAACGTTATTAGATTAATGGTATTAATTGTAAGAGGTAGAATTTGACAAAAAAAAAGGTACTGTAAGAAAATAATACTGTTTCATTTGATTTTAAACAAATTTTAGTGCAAAATATCATTTCTTTGTCTGAAAAGAAATAGATTTTTAATACTATTATTTTGAAAATATCATTTGCCTTTAATTTGGGAAAATAATTTTAATTCCTTTATAAAACTTTGGGCTTCTGAAGTGATTGCCAACAACAATATGGTAATTACTGCAAAAAATGACCTGATCATAAAAATCAAGTATATATTCATTTCTAAACTGCTAAAATTTTACCTAAAATATCTATTCACATCTGAAATTGTCACTAAATAAACTATATTGTAATGTGGATTTTTTTTTTCCTTGTACTATTAAAAGGAAAAGTACCATTCCCCATAGCCATAGACAACCCTATTAGGTTTCTATTGCAATAAAGGCGGAGACTGTTCCAAAGCTGTGACAGGACTAAAAATATTTCACTCTGGGTTTCATTGATTTGACCAACATTTCTTAAGCAGGTGCTCTGTGTAGAGTCCTGGGCTAGTTTACATCACTTAGGTAAGGCACTGCACCTGTCTGTAATGAAGTTTATAATAAGAGACAAGCACCACTATCTGTAATGGGCATCACTAAGTGCATTAGAGGGCTGCAAATGGATTGAAAGTATAATGAGACTGGAAGAGACCTTCCACATCATTGTGTTCAATCCTCTTATTTTACCAGTGAAGAAACTGAGACCCATATAGGTCAAGTTACTTGTACAAGTAAATGTAAAATGTAAGTAGCAATGATGAGATTTAAATCTAGACCCAGTAACTCCAAACTCAATGTTTCCCCCCCCCCACCTCCACAGTACCCTAGAGACCTGAAAATGTTTAAAGGAAGAAAAGAAGTTGGTGAACAGAGAGAAATGGAAAATGCACGAGAGAAAAGAGATGATTGCTGAAAAATCATCCTGGAAAAAACAGCTAATACTGTTCAATTCTATACCTATTGCTATACGATTCTAAAAATGAGTCAGGGCAGGGTGGTTAGGTAGCATAGTGAATAGAGCACTGGCCCTGGAGTCAGGAGAATCTGGTTCAAATCTGGCTTCAGACACTTAGCACTTACTAGCTGTGTGACCTTGGGCAAGTCACTTAACCCCAACTGCCCTGCCTTCCCCCTTCCAAAAAAGAAAAAAAAAATGAGGCAGGGAAAAAGGGAAGGAATGAATCTTTTAGAATTTCCTTCACCTTCAAGACAGTATACAAATCACATCATGGAATAAAATAATATTATCAAGTTTTACATTAATAACCCCTCTCATCAACCCCTATTATAAGCAAATTCTCACCTAAAGCAAGGCCTTTTCCTGTGGATTTCAGTAAGGAAGGATATGATTGAAAAGGTTACCCATTGTGAATTTTTTTTGCTTTCTACAGTTATGGTTCAACATGAGGATGAGACAAAAATCATGCCAATACCAATGACTGCAGAAATTAGAATTTGCTACATATCAAGAGGGTGATCATGATCCTTGGTTTTATCTATTGGAAGCAAATGCTGCCCCAATCCAGGATTCTGGGATGTAATATGACTCTACCCCCATATATAGCACTATACACATTTTTTTCCTTAGTAATATTTTATTTTTTTCCAATTACATATAAAGAAAGTTTTCAACATTCAGTTTCATATGATTTTGGCTTCCAGACTTTTTTCTCCCACCCTCCCTCTTCTCTCCCCACCCCAAGACAACTGATATAGGTCATACATGTACAATCATATCGAATATTAAACATATTTCCACACTAGTCATGTTGTGAAAGAAGAATCAGAACAAAAGGGGAAAACCAAGAGAAAGAAAAAACAAAAAGGTAAAAATAGCACACTTCAAACTGCATTCAAACTCCATAGTTCTTTCTGTGGATGTGGATAACATTTCCATCATGAGTCTTTTGGAATTGTCTTTTATCACTGTGTTGCTGAGAAAAGTCAGTTCTATCAATGTTGATCATTGTTCAATGCTGCTATTCTTGCCTACAATGTTCTCCTGGTTCTGCTCACTTCACTCAGCATTAGTTCATATATGTATTCAAACGTCCATTTTTTTCCCATTCAGAATTACGCTTAGCTTTGCTGGGTAGGATATTTTTGACCAGAGGCCCAGTTCTTTTGCTCTTCAATATATAGTGCTCCAAAACCGGCAGTCTTTTAGTGTTGTCAACACTAGGTCTTATGTGATTCTAATTGTGGTATCATCATATGTAAATTGCTTTTTTCTCATTGCTCATATATTTTGTTCTTGATCTGGGAGTTTCAGAATTTAACTGTAATATTTCTGTGAGCTTTCCTTATAATTTCTCTTTCAGGTGGTGGTCAGTGGATTTTTTCCATTTCTACTTTCCCCTCTTGTTCTAATGAATTCTTTAATTATTTCTTGTATTAATGTATCAAGATTCTTTTTTTGATCAGAACTTTCAGGTAGTCCAATTATTCTTATGTTTTCTTGATCTACTCTGTAGAGCCACTACTTTTCTTATGAGTGTGACCTTAGGCAAGTAAGTCACTTAACCTTGTTTACCTCGGCGTCCTCATGAGATGTTTGACATTCTCTTCTACTTTTTTCATTCTTTGTATTTTGGTTGGGTTTTTTTTTCTTCATCTCTTATAACTTTGCTGGTTTCCCTTTGCCCAATTCTGATTTTTTTCAAGGAGTCATTTTCTTCCTTAACATTCTGGATCTCTTTTCTAATTAGTTGACTTTCTCGTCATAATCTTGTTTTTCTTTTATTATTGTTATTTTTCTTTTTAACTTTTCCTCCATATCTCTCATTTGCTTTTAAAGTTTTTTTTAAGTTCTTCAATGAATTCTTTTTGGGCAGGTGACCATTTGACATTGCTCTTTGGAGTAGAAGAGGGGTTTCTTTGCTTTGGTATCCTCTGAAGACAAAGCCCAGTCTTCTCTATTCCCATAGTAGCTCTCTATGGTTGGATTCTTTCTCCCTTGCCTGCGCTTTTTTTTTGGGGGGGGGTAATAATTTAGTCTTTATAATCACCTCTAGTCCTGGGGTGTGGGGGGATGGTGCTTTTGGTTTCTGATCCTCTGCAGTTCTCCCCTGTAACCTTGAACTCATACCAAGACCTCCAGCCTCCTCTAAGTGCCTACAGCCGGTGCATCCCTGCCCCACTGCTTCTGCACTCACTGGGATAAGTGCTAGTACTTTCTCTCCCCCCTCCCCACCTCTCTCCAAAGCATAGCTGGGTCTGATATCCCTAGTCAGCAGAGGTTCCCTAGATCTTCACCAGCTCAGAAGGCCAACTCCCATCACAGTCCTGAGGATAAGAATTCCAGTGGCAGGGTGTGGCAGCCTCTCAGACCAATCCCAGGGTTTGTCCCTAGTTGTTAAAACAGACCCTTAGTCTAGAGGTTTTTCTCTTCAGAGGGAGGAAATCTTGCCTGGCATATTTCTTCAGGTCTTCTCCGACTGTCCCAAGAAAACCTCTGTTCTGGCTTTATTCTGATTTATTTTCATGACTCTATTATTTGCCCAGAGGTGCTATTTTATTTCTTTGTGGAGGAAAGTCTTGAGAGCTTGAAATTTTCTGATGTACTCAATCATCATCCCGCAATCCTCTCCTCAGTTCATATAAGTCTTTCCAGGTTTTTCTGAAGTCCGCCTACTCATCATTTCTAATGGAACAACAGTATTCCATCACATGCATATGCCACAACTTCTTTAACCATTTCCCAATTGATGGACATCCCCTCAATTTCTAATTCTTTGCAACCACGAAAAGAGCTGCCATAAGTATTTTTGTACATATAGGTTCTTTTTCCCTTTTTATGATTTCTTTAGGATACATACCTCATAGTGGTATCGCTGGAACAAAGCACAATTTTACAGTTCTTTGGGCAACTATGCATATCTTTTAATAAAATATTAAAAATTAAAATTTTTAAAAGCAAAATGGACAAAGTTAGGGCAAGGGAATGAAATGCAGAGGTATAATTTCAGATCAGTGGGGAAGCCTGTGAGAGATTTTAGAACTGAAAGGGGTGTCTTTATTCACTGAACCCCTAATATATTTGAGGTATTGCATAAAGACCTAAAATTAGTGGAAGAATAACTTGACTAGGTTAGCAAGTGAAGTCAACAAGAACAAGTATTTATTAAGTACCTACTGTATGCCAGCTCAACAGCTAGGTGGCACAAGTAAATGGGACACTGGCCCTAGAGTTCAAAGTCAGCCTCAGATGCTTACTAGTCTAGTGACCTTTGTCAAGTCACTTAACCCTCACATAAGTGCCTCAGTTTCTTCATCTGTCAAATGAGCTGGAGAAGGCAATGGCAAACTACTCCAGGATCTTTGCCAAGAAAACCCCAAATGGAGTCATGAAGAGTGGGACAACACTGAATTGACTCAAGAAGAATAAATGTGCCAGTAAAGCCACTAACTAGTTAAATTACTTTGTGCAAATTATTGCATGCCTTTAAGGCTCTATTCCTCACCCATAAAAGGAGAAAAGAAACAGAGGATCTGGGCTCATAGCCTGCCTGGGGTTTACCTGCATAATCTCAGGCAAGTCACAACCCCTTTGGGCCTCAACTGGCTGGTCTGTAAAAGAAGAAAAGCTCAACAAACAACCACTGAGCTCTGTCTGGATCCTTTTTTTCAGCTGGTAACTAGGTCCCTTCCAACTCACACAATCTGCTATTATCAGTATCCATCAAGTCACACGACACAAGCAACTCATAAAAGCAATCCTTTTTGTAGCCCAGTGAAAAGAGAAAACAAATTGATGGAAAAACTACCTCCTGGAGTGAGAAGGAGTCTCATATGGTAAAAGCAGTGGGCATTTTCAAAAGCTACAGTCCTATTCTCTTGTTTAGGATGTCAACAGGTAGACAGACATCAATGTGGACCAGGCTGTCTTCCGATCCTAGAGTTCCCAGAATTCTACCTCATTTGCAGCTGAAAGGGCTATAAATACACTGTGTTGGAGCCAGCTCTCAGTCATGACAATTTTCTACAAAGAAGTATTCTAAGCGAATGATCATTTTGTGCAATAGATGGGGGAAAATGGTTTGGGAAATAGCTTTTTCAAAAACCTAAATTATATCCATTTTAAGATGTGAAGCACAAAGGTTTGAGAGAAACCCATAATAGGCACAGCCAATTGCCTGTACCCACATATTTGGAAGGAATTTCACCCGTTTTCTTTCCGTTACTATTCTTTCTTTTTGAGCTCAGTCTCCTCCAAAGGTATCACACCACAGCTGCCTTATATCTGATGCTGGCTGACATCTGCCAGTTTACATTGAGGTGGGAGATCTAGTCTCATCAGGAGGGTACTGAGAACACGGTACTCTGGTACAAATCCAGCTGTTATTCAAACCGTTTTCTTCATTCATTATAAATACAAAAAGCTACCAAAAGCTGGATGAGTTTATTCAATTACCTTTCCTTACACACAATCCTGCTACTCCTATAAATGACTTCTTATCCAGTGCCATTCGTGTCTATGACCACAAAAGCAGATCTAGTCAGTCCACTTAAGGCCTTTCCCTAGGTCTGGTAACATTTTGTAGGTACCAGTACAGTGACCCACTTTCTCCAATACATCATTTATGTTCCAGCAGAAGAGAAAAATGAGTGATGATTCCTGAGATCCCATGATGAAATGTGCTGCCTACCTATCTACCTTCTGTCAGGATCCAAGGAAAGCCCTCTCTTTTTACTATTAGAAGATACTCTGTTTTCCAGACCTAAGACCCAGCAAGCAAGCTGCACCCTGAGTTTGACATAACAACAATCCTTTGCACTGACCCTCTGGATGAACACTGCTACAGCTACATCACAGGACTGATGGTCCCTGAGCTCAGGCAAGCACCAATAGACCCAGACATGGAACCCTACTATGAATGGACTTTTTGTCACCAGATAATCTTGCCTCACTGTTTCTGTTTTGCTTCACTATTGTTGCTACACTACACTGTTTGAATCTTTGTCTAGCCCCAAATATATAATTCAAGGGTTAGCTCCATTGCCTCTGGTCTCCTATTAGAGGAGGCCCTGACACATGTGTCTAATTTCTGTCCCCCAACAAAATAAAGAAAGCCTTTTGCTTTTAAGCTGTGTGAGTGCTTTGGTATTTTTGGCATGAGTGGTGGTTACAAAACCTCTGTGACTGGTCATTTGTTATCAGAGTTGACATTTCTGACAGAGAAAGGTGATGGCCTCAAGATTCAGGATGAGACGCAGTCAACTTGGGTATTTGCTGTATTTGACTATACCTGTTTGTTATAAGAGTTTTTGGTTTGGTTTGGTTTTTTTAATGGATAGTGGGAAAAAGAAAAACATGATCTTTGTTAACTTAAAAAATAATTAATTTTTGAAAATACAGTAAAGAGAAGGAATTTACCCAGCTCCTCCTGGATTTTTCCTAGAAAAGCAAACTATAAAAACAGTAATTTTTTTAGGGTATGTTTGGATTGCATTAGGGGGCTCTCTGGATATATGCGCCTGCAAACTCCAGGTCATTCGCTTATGCGCTCCCCTAAGTAAGTCACCAAAATAAGGTGAGGGATGGACAAATAGAGTGGTATGCCAACCTTTGAATGCCTAGGATGCAGTTCAGGCAATAAAGCGATTTTCCTAAAATACAGGCGGAGTCATGTCACTGGCCTCCTTAATAAATTCCAGTGGCTCAATAGAGAGACCCCTCCAGGATCAAATACAAAATGTTCTGTTTGGCATTCAAAGTCTTTTACAACCTAGTCTCCTCCCTTTCAAGTGTTCTCACATCTTACTCTCCCCAACATGTACTCCTCAATCCAGCGACACTGGCCTCCTGGCTGTAGACATCTCTACACTTCCACTACCGACTTCCATGGTTCCCTATAGATTCTAACTAAAATCTTATCTTTTGTTGAAATCCTTCCCCAGTTTTTCCTAATTCTAGTTCCTTCTCAGGGGTGGCTAGGTGGCGCAGTGATTAGAGCATGAGCCCTGGAGTCAGGAGGACCTGAGTTCAAATACAACCTCAGACACTTGACATACTTACTAGCCGTGTGACCTTGGGCAAGTCACTTAACCCCAATTGCCCTCCAAAAAAAGAAGCAAAAAAAAAATTCTAGTTCCTTTTCTCTACTAATTATTTCCTATTTATCCTATACATAGCTTGCTTTGCCTAGATTTGTTTGCATGCTGTCTCCCCCATTAGATTGTAAGCTCCTTGAGGGCAGGGACTGCTTTTGCCTCCTAAGGCACACAATAGATACTTAATAAATGTCGATGGATATTGAAATGCCAATAAGAGACTTTTACAAAGGAAAACTCATTTATTTATCTGTTTTCTAGGCAACGCTGGAAAAAAGGGTACAAAAAAAGATATAAAATTGCTCATACAGAGAGGCATTTGTCATTCATGCTAGCTGAAGAAGGAATCCATGTACCTTACCTCTTCTAGCTCCAAATTATGGGTAACAATCCTAATGAGAAGAGCCTAGAATTGAGGAGGTTTAGTCTGAACTAAAGAAGACTTGAGATGGAATGGGGGAGGGGAAGATGGATCTGACCATTGTCTTCGTACGTTCAAAGGAATTTCATCCACAAGAGGGGTTTGGTTATATGGTCTCTGAGATTCTGTGATTATATTTGCTCTGCTTGAGTCCAGAGGGAAAAACTGAAAGCAGAGGATGGAAATATAGAGAGGAACCTCCCATTCCATGAAAGAAATAACTTCCTAACAATTACAGCTATCCAGCTCTACCACAGGAGGTAGTGAGTTTCTCCAATACTAACAGTCTTCACCTTACTCTGGATGACACCGTGTCAGGTATGTTATAGAAGGGAGACTGATTTGGACTAGATGGCTTCTGTAATGAGATTCTGTGATTCTTAAGCAAAGACACTGTGAGAAATGAGTACTTCTCTCATATATTTAATAATCAATTATTGCATTAGGACCAAAACTTTTCTCCTTTTCTACTTTCTCATCCAGAAATCAACTACTGTGGGAAATCTCTCTTAAAGATTTACCTAGGTCAAAATCTTAAGAGACAATAAAAGAAACTGTATATTTGGGCTTTGGGGTGTAATCCTGCTCATTTTGTTTGTTCAGACAGGTCTGGGAAAACGTGGGTCTTCTCTTTTGTCTTAACAAGTGATATGGAAATTCATGTCCCTACTAACCAAGATTTGGGAGACACAGGTCACAAGACCTTCATTTTAATGTATCTCACCTCCTATTGGGTTATCCAATCAGAGTTGATTGCCACATTTCAGTAACACCCACTCTCTGAATATGAACTGTGAGTCCACTACCACCAAGATGGTCTTTGGTCTGAGAGAGACAACCAAATGACCATCCTCTTATTAAAAACATGTTGGCCTTATTAATAAAATCATTAAATTACTAAGAAATGATGTCCCTCAGAGTTTTTTAAATCACCACAACATGAAGGAGTCCATTCCTTAGAGAACCTCAACGTGGTTGGCTGATCAAAAAGTAAAAGTGCTGTAACCAGGAAGTACACCCATAAGAGAAAACCTTGGATTTGTTGACCAAGGTAACAGCAAAGAGCCTATGAGGGAACTAACCACTTCCTAGACACGGAGGCTAATAGAAAGACCTGCATAACACTACCAAGGTAAAAATGTGAAGAATTATAATACCATGAGCAAACTTTCCACCACAGAAGACTGACACCAATCTCCAGAGAAGGAAATAATAATAATATATATTTATCCACACTGTGGTTTTAAAAGCACTTTGCTCACAAACCCAAGGGGTAGCCAGATCAAGTAGATATTATTCCCATTTTACTGAGGCTCACAGTGGTTAGCTGACTTGCTAATAAGTATGAGGAACAGGAATGGATCTTGGGGCCATAAAGCAAGGTTTTAACCTAAGTAACAACATGTCCAGGCCAATAACTGGACTTTTACCAGCAGAGTGCAATGATTTAAAATTACTAGAGAACGATAACTAACTTTAACAGGACTCCATTCACCAGCAGAAAGCATTAAGATAAAGTTGCTACATCACACTAGGACAGGATAGTTGTTAAACTAGCAAAATTAATACAATCAGGATAATACACACCGCCACGTAGGATATTTTTATGCATTAACTGTATGTGACAAAAATCTGAAAAACCAAGATTTATAAAGAATAGACACAAATATATAGTCAAGAATATTCCCCAATAAATAAGTGACCAAACGACACAAATGTTTTCAAAATAAGAATTACAACCTATCTACTAGGGTATAAAAATGCTTAAAATCATTAATAATAAAAGAAATATAAATTAGAACAACCTTGAGGTTTCAACTCATAACTATCAAATGTTCAAGTATGATAAAAGAAAGAGTCAACATCAGAGGAACCATGGGAAGACAGGCATACTCATACACTCACACACTGTTGATGGAACTGTGAATTAGTCCAATGATTCTGAAAAGCAATTTGGAATTTTTTGAGAAAAATTAGTATTCTAATCATATCTATTGGCCCCAGGACTCTGTTGCTGGGTACATACACCAAAGAAGGTAAAAACAGAAAGAAAGCCTCTATGTATACCAAAATATTAAGCACCGTCCTGGTTTTTTAGTGGTGGAAATACAAGCCAATTGGAGTCTAATAATTTGAAGAATTCGATGGCTTTTTTTAAAGCTGTCTCTGACAAAAGTTACATTTCTAAAAAAATGTCAAAATACTACTTCATTTTTGGGGAAAAAGGAAATACCAAAGTTAAAAATATCATGTGAAAATTCTCCTGAAGGTATTTACCTTCAAATGGTGTGATTTGTGCAAATTATAACTTAAGGAAACCTTTTCATATTTGTGGCAAAAATGATTGCACGTTATTTACCTACAGATGTTGTCAAGTTTAAAAGCAGAAAATTTAGCAACAGAAAAAGAAAAATGAAAATGTAATTTTGTGTCTCCAGAACATCCTTTTGTTATCTTTTTCCCAATCAAGGTATAACTAGTTATTATTTAAGATTTTTTCTTTCCTAGGTTTTGTGTAGATCCAAACCAACAAATAACACATTGGGGTTGCTTTGGCAGTACAAATTAATCATTTACCTAATTACATGATAACTTATGACCCTCTTTGAGAAAAGTTAAGAAAAAGTATTTTGTAGAGAAGAGATTCTACTTATTGATTTCATTTTATCTGCTTAGTTGATTGATTCGGAACTAGGGGGATCTTAGAGGCCATTCAATTCCACCTCCTCATTGTTACAGATGAGGAAACTGAGGCCTAGAGAATGAAGTGCCCAAACTCACAAAGTCAGTGACATTAAAGAGCTGAAACATGAACCCTGGCCCTCTGACTCCAAACCCAACGTCCTTTCTGCAATGCCATGATGCCCTATGTGTTTCCACCCAACTATACTTAATTATTTATATACCCCAAACACTACTATGGATCACCATAGAGATACAAGTAAAGTTAGGTCACAAAAAGCAATAGCAATGACATAAAATGGGGGAAATATGAATAGACAACTATTCATGTGGGAAAAACTAGGGATTTAAATCAACTCTAAGTCATTAATGTCACGTGATAGCCAAAAACAAATTAAAAATGAATGTGAGTTTAGGCTGCATCCATAGAATATAGTATCCTCTGCCCTGGTCAGACTATATCTATTAGTTTTGCATTCAGTTCTGGGCACTAAATTTTGGAAGGGTAATGGCATCAGAAGAAGTTCAGAGAAGAGTAATCAGCATGATGAAAGCCTTCTATATCACTTTGCTTTGGCAGTACAAATTAGTCATTTAGGTAATTGCATGGTCACTTATGACCCTCTTTGAGAAAAGTTAAGAAAAAGTGTTTTGTAGAGAAGAGATTCTACTTACTGATTTCATTTTATCTATATAAATAGATAATATAAATATAAACTATAACTACAGTTATAGTTCTCTAGTAATTTTAAATCAGTGCACTGTACTGGTAAAAGTCCAATTATTGACCTGGGCAGGTTGTTACTTAGGTAAAAACCTTGCTTTATGGCCCCAAGATCCATATCCCCAATCTATATAGAGCAGTGGTTCTCAACCTGTGGGTTATGTTCAATTTGCAACAATGAAAATACATCCTGCATATCAGATATTTACAATACGATTCATAACAGTAGCAAAATTACAGTTATGATGTAGCAACAAAAATAATTTTATGGTTGGGGGTCACCACAACATGAGGAACTGTATAAAAGGGTCACAGCATTAGGAATGTTGAGAACCACTGCTATAGAGGAGAAACAGACAAGCTAGTGAACTCTAAGCATCTTAAATGTTGTTATACAGAAGAAAAAATTAGATTTATTTTACTTGATCCCACAGGACACAACAGAAAGTGCTAGATGGAAGCTGTAGAGAGGGTTACAAGTTGTCATGTCCTTGGATAGATAAGTCATTAGGAGGAACTCCTAATAAATTGCTATTTGATGTTTGGGGTGTGTACAAAACCCAGGAAAGAAAAACAATTAAGTCATAAGTAGTTATATGGTTATTAGGAGAAAGGATAACAAGGGGGGGTGTCTGTAGAGAAAAGATTAAATTGTCAGAATTTTTTTCAGCTGCCAAATTTATGCGATAAAAGTTGCTAATAACCACAAGTAAACAACTTGCAATTATTTTGCCACATTGGTTTCAATATAAGGAAAAAAATCTTCAGGGAAGGAAACAAGCATTTATTAAGCACTTACTTTATGGCAGGTACTATGCCAAGCACTTTATAAATATAGCAATCCTGGGAGGTAGATATTAATATTATCCCCATTTCATGGTTGAGCAAAATGAGGCAGATAGATTACAAGAGATATGCCCAAAGTTGTACATCTAAGTAAACGCCTGAGATAATAGTTGACCCCAGGTCTTCTATTCATTTAGCTACCTTAGTGAATGCCCTACGAGTAGATGTACGCCCCAAAGAAATTAAAGAAAGGACCCACATGTAAAAAATAGCAGCTCTTTTTGTTCTAATGTAGAACTAGGAATTAAGAGGATGTTCATTAACTGGGGAATGTCTGAACAGATTATGGTAGATTATGGTAATGGAACATTACTGTGCAAATGACACAAGGGAAGGTTTCAGAAAGAACTTTTATGGAACTGGAAAGACTTCTATGAACTGATACAGAAAGAAGTGAGCTGAACAAGGAGAAAGTGTTATCTAGGAACTGCAACACTGCAAAGAAAAACAACTTTGAAAGATTGTCAGGTTACTGATTAATGCAATTATCATCCATGGTTTCTGAGGACTGATAATGAAGCACATGCCTCTTCCTGATGGAGAAGTGGTTGTTGTGAAGGGTAAATTGATACACACTTTCAGATATGGCCAGTGTACTGGTCTCCTTTGCTTTATTGTACTTGCCTGTTTTAAGGGAGGGTGTTGTTTTTAGCTGAGGTTAGAGGTGGTATTTAGGTGAGAATAGGGACACCAAAGAAAAAGAAGAAAAAAATGTGACTAACAAAACTCATCTCTAGGACTCTGGTGGGGGGAGAGGGAAGGGAAAAGGGAGGGAAAAAGAAAAGTCTATGATAACTTTATTATATATTTAAAAGGAATATCAAGTTGTACATAACAGATTTGCAGTTTCATATAAAATCATCTTTTTAAAATTATACTATATTCTGGAAATACTTGTTTTATTCTATAAATTAAAAATTTTTTAAAGAAAAAAGGCTTATACAGTATAGAATTTAAACTGAAGACCTCTATTTATTGCCTGAAATTTAAAAAGTATTTGTGAATGTTAAAGAGAAAAACTAAGAGGGTAATTTTAGTAATTTCTAAAATACATAGAAGAGAGAAGTCCAGGGAGGCAATCAAGGCAGCTTTAAAGTTAACATGTTGAATTTGTTACATCACTTTAAAAAAATACAAGTTACATGTAATAGAGATTCATGGTTTTACACACATTACTCTTTTTCTATTGTTCTGGTTTTTTATGTAACTGATTGTGTTTGATGATATTGGTCAGTTACAATTGAAAACAAAAACCAAAATTTAAATTAATTTTTTTAAATTGTGGAATGGCCTGCATCTGTAGGTAATGAGGTTTTTGAGAAGCAGTTGAATGTCCCTTTGTCAGGACATTATAAAGAGGTTTAATCATTCAGGTATATGTTGGATTAAATGACCTCTGAGATCCCTGGCAACTACGAGACTCTTTGATTTTATTATATCCTTAACACTCACTCTTTCTTTAAACTTGTTATGAGATACCGATATACAAAGTTCACCTTCTTTCCAAGTCCTTCCTTCCCACCCTTCTTCCCAGGCTCCCTGCCCCCCAGACAGACTAAGGCAGGTAGATACCTTATAGGCAGATCTGTTCCTAATTCATCTACATCTCACCGAAGCAGATACAGCACATGGAAGGCACTCAAGAAAGAAGTATTGACTCAACTCCTGAGCTAAAAAATAGCACGGTGCATGGGCAGCGATAAGAAAGCATTTATTCTGCACCAATGGAACATTTAAAAATATCACAATTGTCTGGTGAAATTATTTCTCCTATTGTGTACACTGTCAGTAATTCTTTCTTAAGAACTCTAGAGGGGGAGGAAGCTGCAATGCCCCAGAGTAAAAATAAAACTTGTCATCATATATTTAGCAAATAATAATGCAAATATCAGCAGAAGGAGGTGGGAAAAGGATAAGGAGACAATAAATCTACTCACTGACTTGATATTTATGAGAATTTATATGCAACTAAGAAAAAGTTAATAGATGGCATACAGAATTGAAACCTTGGGCTAAATATACAGAGGCTTAAAAAAATGTAGTTCATCAATGATCATTAAGCCCAAGTTTCTTCCAGCTTGCTCTATGGCAGAGGTCACTGGACCCCTTTGTAGGTGAGGAAGCTGAGACTGAGAAAGGTCATATTATTTGCCCAGAATAACACTCCTATAAATGTCTGAGACTGGATTTGAATTCTGGTTCTTGACTCCAGGTCCAATGCCCTGTCCACTACACCATTTTGATTGGAATCTATGCCAATTATAATTTTGGTCAAGCAGTTATCAGCTTCAAAAATGGTCAATAATCTATTAATTTTAAATTGATTTGCTACGCATTGAATTGAAAGCAGCTTATCAAAATTTGCAGATTCCTTGCATGAGCATAGAACTTTGCAGAGAAAAAGCCAAATTTCCTCTTCATATTGTACCACATACTTCAGAAAAGCTTAATCCTTCTTTATTACAGAATCACAGAATCCCACAGTCAGAAGAGGATCTTAAATACCTGCGTAGCCTATTTGAAGCATGATTTTCCTCTCAGGCATCCTCACACATCATTATCTAGCTTCTGCTTAAAGATCACCAGTGAGAGGGAATTCAACAGCTCCACATATATATCATTTATATCTTTTAATATGGAGCTCCCACCTTTTAATCCTGTCCTCCCAGGACTGCTCCTTCTTCCACACAACAGTCCTTCAAATAGCTGAAGAAAGCTACAGTATTCCCTTACATCTTCTCTAGGTTGGACATCCCTCATTCCTTCCGTTCTTCTACTTAGAGACCTAGTAGTCTAGTAGGAAGTATAGCCAAGTTGGAATTGGAAGAACTCACTCCCCCAGCTCTGAGAACTTGCTTGGACTAGGCATCCAGCCTCTCTGAGCCTCAGTCTTCTTATCTGCCAAAAGGTGAGAGCAATAGTACCCCCCACCATTTATCCTGCAGGGATACTGCAAGGAAAGACCTTTGTTTGAGCTATAAACGGCAAGCTATTCTTTTTATGGAACTTTTTATTTTCCAAAAAAAAAAAACTAGCTTTGGCCCTTGTGCACTCTGATGTCATGATACCATATTTTTGGCTACATCCAAGTCTTGAATGAGACCATTCATCTTCAAAGTGCTTTACCACTTGTAGCCATTCAACAGAATTCAATTCAGCAGTCTTTGGGACCTCATTGTTTATTCCCTGTGCAATCACAAGGATTGTGCTGAATTGGGTTACAGATTTGTACATCACTATATTAGCAGGGAAGTGTTTAGTTCTCTGGCACTCGAGGGGAATTACTCTGAGCCTCAAGATTCCTTTTCAGTAAGATGAGAAAGCAACCATGACCTTGAACTGTGCTCTGAATGCAAAAGACACTTGGAAATAATCTGATTGAGAAGAAAAAGATCTCAAAGATAAGGCTCTGTGGAGAATACCTTAAAGTATATATTTCAGATCCATTAAACTTGGGCTTGGATTTTATCTTCAAGGGAACTATTGTTTATTGTGGTATTATGTGCAGGGCCACAGAGCTTGACTCTTGTTAAGTGAAGATGTCTCTTGGTTAGAAAAGTTTTCACCTTTTCATGCTGAGTGCTAATGAGCTTCTCTTGTTCAGAAAGCTAAGTGTACTGTTGTGAAGGCCCAAAGAAGCTCAGGGATCCTCTTGGCTTAACCACTTCTGTATTTGCCTACCACACTTGTAACCCTTTCCACTAATTGTGGAGCCTTAGGGCTCACCTGACCCTTGTTCCCCAAGTGAAAGCATTCAAGCCAGTTCCTGGCTCCCCATTGGCTGAGATGTAAATGGCCCTATTCCTTGATTGGTTTCCCATGACTACTGGTTAGCCTCTCCCCCCTCCTTAAAAAAAAACCTGAAAAAACCCCAACAACCAAACCACTCCACTCCTAGCTAGAGGAAATTCTAGCTCTGACTCAAGGAAGAGAATTTTGTGAACTTCCCATTCCTCCTATTTCTCTGGGGCTTGGAGGTGTGCTTCTACATACCGGATGTCTTCCAGCTCACCTGAACCTGATTCTATTGCTCATGCAGCCAAGAAGCCAAGAAGGCAGAGTGTACTGGCACCTGTGTTTAATACTGTGCTTGCCAGTCCCAACAAAGATCTGGCTAGTTCTGCTTCACTGAAGGAAGAACACCCTCAAATGCAGCCAGTGGATGCTGCTGCTGAGAACCTGCTAATTTTTCAGCAGGCAAGTGAAAATGTAGTAGAGGGCTGGGAACCCTCCCCTTCTCAGGTGACAGCTAGTCCTGCTGCCGTTTTAAGCTTGACCTCCAGTGCCAAAAATGTTGTAGCTAGTAGGATGGTTCAGGCTGTAGATGTGACCCAAGCAGACTTCCAGAGTGGGTCGGATATGACCAAATCAATGTTTGCCAGCAATACTGAAACATTCTTGAATGAGACATTTGACCAAATGATCATGAAAAGTACAGATAATGTGTTGAAGCAATCTGAAGATGGGGGAGATGATTACCTGCTCGTGACAAATGATGAGCTGGCTGAGATTGCTGCCTCCCCAGGGGAACTGGAAATGCCACTGCACCACCAGCCAAGAAAAAGACAGTGCTTCTTTGGGCGTCTGGGAACCCTGCCCCCCAAAGTCCGCCAGCAGGCCGTTCAGCTCTCTCTGGTCAAACTGAGGCAGATCAAGCAGAGTGCCCTCGAGATTCACCTGCAGCTTTCTCAGATCACCAGCATAATTACCAATGTTAAACAGGAAGGTTCTCCATTGAGTGTGAGTCAAGAGAAACTTCACCAAATGTGGGCTTACTGGATTCGAATAGTACCTGGAAATTGTGAACCAGACGCTCTGCAGATTGAGTATCGTACGCTCACCTTGTTTACAAATGTCTTCCAGCAGTTTTTGGACATCATCATACAGCTCTTATCTAACATACATGACCTTTATGATGATATTGAGATAAAGATAAAGCAGGTGCTCCACGGTGCTGAAGACCTCGAGGCTGCTCTTGTTGGGGCGGTTTCCTTTCAGGACATTTCCTGCAGCTTCATGACCCTGGTCAATAGGGAAAGCAAGAAGGTCCTAGATTTCCTAGATGAAATACTTGACTATCTGGCCAAGGACACACCCCAGACTTGGATCGTGGGACCCTTTGTCCTATCCAGACAAGGTTCCCGAAAGGCTAAGGAAGCATTGGAAATGATTAAGGAAGACTAGAATTGTCCGTGCTCAAAGAAATGGAGAGGTTAGCTTGGAATAGAGCTTACATCTCTTATTTCAGTTGGGCCGGGAAGCCTCCGTGTTATTCCCTTAGAAAGAAGAAACCTAAGCTGAGAAGTCACTCAGGGTCATACAGCTAGTAAGCACCTATCAAACATACACATATACATATATATATATATATATACATATATATATATATATGGAGAGAGAGAGAGAGAGAGAGAGAGAATCTATATACATACATTACACACATATGTATGTATACACACACATTTTTTTGGTGGAGGGGAAGGCAGGGCAATTGGGGTCAAGTGGCTTGCTCAAGGTCACACAGCTAGTTTTTTGTGTTAAGTGTCTGAGGTTGAATTTGAACTCAGATCCTCCTGACTCCAGGGTCAGTGCTCTATTCACTGTGCCACCTAACCACCCTGCCTCCCCTTCTATTTTATGAAGGACATTTACTTGAAGGCTTTTATCTTTAAAGGCTGCCTCTAGACTAATTATTTTTTCTTTCTCTCCTAGATTTCCAGAAACTGGGTGTCCAGAATTCCATTTTTGTTGTTTTTCCAATCACCCTGAGACCCAGGAGAGACAAGCCAACCCTGTAACTGAGATGGCTCCAGTCAACTGGGATGTCAGGGTACGAATAACCAAGACTACCTCCCTAACCTAATAGGATAGCAGTCATGTTCTGTTGGGAAGAGCCTAAACTATCGGTATAATCCACCCAGAATGTTAGTAATAAGTAAGACGTCCAATATTCTCGAATTAGTTTTTTTGTTTCTTTGTATTTCTCCTCAGTGGAACAAGATAACGTGTTTTCTCTGTTTTCTCTGTCAAATTTTAACTGCAGCTTAAAAATTATTAAAAAAAAAAAAACAACCTACAACAAAATAGTCTTAACTACATGACCATTAAAAGTAAAATTTTAAGCTAGGGGGAGGGACAAAGAGGAAGCTGGTCCTGACTGCTTAGGTTTCCTGTTCCTCTCCTCCACCCCCCCCCCAGTACCCACAAGGTCCCTAGCCTTCCAACCTCTACAAGTTACTGGTCCCCACTGATAGTGAGAGAAAGAAAATTGTCCTGAAGATGAACGTAAGAATTCTCCCCCTTTCCACAAAGCTTGCAGTATTCACAAAAGAATTTAGGTTAGTGGGTCATTACTTGAAGCTGAACTGGGAACACCTGCAAATGAGATGAATGGATCAGAAATACAGTTTGACTGGTCTCTACCCTGTCCTCAGGTTAATAAAATAGCCTGATTATCTACTTTCCAAAAAGCATAGCAAAGAGAGACACCCTTCTACATCATCACTACACTTAAAAAAGAAACCCATCAACACCACTAACCATTCAACGTTGGTGGGGCCAAGGAATCCAAAAGCCCATTTTCTTGTTTTTATGGAGGAATTAGGCCCCAATTCATTTGAAACTCCCACTTCACTCAGGACAGGACTAAGCCTACAATGAGAGCAAATTCTTGAGGAACTGACTCCATTGTTCACAATTTAGAAATAATATAGCTAGCTTTAAATGCTTTCAGCCATTCCCATGCTTCCTGAGTTAATGGCTCTCAGTGTCACTAGGCTGAGAAAGCCAATGATTTGTTGCAGCAGTGCTGAGATTCTTAGAAAATCACTGGGACCAAAAGTAACAATACATACTTCAGCTGTAAATTGGGAGATTGGTAGTGATGGGGGTGGGGAGGCAGTGGGCTATAGTCTAGGGGGGAGGGGTCATTCTAATTTTTTTCCCTTATGAACTTGAGCATACTTTTAAGCTTTCCCTTCCACCCAACCCACATCTATGATGACCACCAATTTCCCTGGCTATGTTTAGAGTAGGGTTTTCACATCTAATCAGTGCAACTTGGGCACCTCCAACATTTAGTGGAAGCTGGAGGTCAAGATCAGAGGAACTGTTATGATCTAATGCTTCAGAATTCCCAGTGGAAGTGACCAATGAAATTGGATATTAAAAGTGGTAGCACATAGAGAGCTCCATCAATAAGATACTTGAGGGTAGGCTAGATGGTGAAGTGAATAGAGCACTGGCCCTGGAGTCAGGAGGACCTGAGTTCAAATTTGGTCTCAGATGCTTAACACTTAATAGCTATGTGACCTTGGGCAAGTCACTTAACCCCAATTGCCTTGCATTCCCCCTCTCCAAAAAAAAAAAAATATATATATATATATATATATACCTAGAAATAATGTTTCCTGTCTAGGTGGTACTTTATCATCAGGCAGTTAGGTGATACAGTAAACAAGAGTGCTGGACCTAGAGTCAGGAAGACCTAAGTTCAAATCTGACCTCAACACTAGCTGTGTGACCTTGGGTAAGTCATTAACTTCATTTTGCCTCAGTTTTTCACTATAAAATGGGGATTATAATAATAGTACCTTCCTTGTTTTGTGAATCAATTTGATACTATCTGAAAAGTGCTTAACATAGGCTCTATGTAAATGCTGGTTAGCATTATTATTACCATCATTATTCTATAGGAACTTAACCTTACAGCAATGAGGTAAGTTGTATAATAGATCAAGGATCCCTGTTTTCTTCAGAGTGGGTACCCTTTCTCCTTAAGACAGAGTGAACCTTCTCCCTGCCTTAGTACTTAGTCTTTGTGAGTTGCTTGTGGGCAAAATATCACTTGAGGACCAGCCTTACAGTGATGAGTCTCTCCTAACTTAACTAGAACAGTTCTTTGATGACAAACAATTTGTCACAAGACGCTTGAATTCTTCCTAGAATCTTCCAGACCTTGTCGTCCACAGGGCTTTCCAAACCAGGGGTCACTTGCACCCTACAATAAGTCACTGAAACAGATCTTCGATGCAAAAATTATGTTGATACAAGAAGGACATGGAAATTCACTAGTGTGGCAACTCCCTCCACTGAAGCAGATTGCAACCTATCTCTAACTTAGTATTATAGGGTTGCCTGAGACTAAGAGGTAAAGTAATTTATCCAGGGTCAAGCAGTTAGGAAGCATCAAAGGCAAGATTCAAGCAAATCTTCCAGAATCCAAATCCAGAATTCCATGCATTATGCCATATGCCCCCTATTATTACACAAAATATTAAGAATTATACTATTATATTATTATTATATCCATTTTCAGCACTAGCATTTTATTAATAAAAGACAGTGTTGCTAGATGGATAGAGAGCTGACCTCAGATTAAGATAAGGTTCCTGGATGACTTAGTTATTATTTTTATTATTATTATTAATTATTATTGGAAATAATAGTAGCTAGCATTTATACAGTGCTTAGGTTTCAAAGGGCTTAGCCTGTGGTCTCATTTGATCTTTACAACAACCCTATGAGATAAGTGGCATTATCCCCATTTTACAGATGAGGAAACAAAGGCAGATAGTAGTTAAGTGACTTGCCCTGGATCCCACAACTACCAAGTGTCTGAGGTAGGAACTGAACCTAAGTTTTGAGTGGGTACCTCTTCTCTCCACTAACTGATTGGCCCTGGGCAAGTCTTAACCTCTCAGTAGAAGAAATGTTCTCACTAAGAGTTTCTTACATTAAAGAATGGATCTAACCCTTCTCCCTAGCCTCCCAACTCCCAGCCCTCCACCCTCCAGACACACACACACACACACACACACACATACACACCTTTGTTATGAAAGAGAACGAGAGAATCCGTCCTTCTGTGTGAGTAGAGTTTAGTTGCCATAGATACCACAGATGGATTATCAATTTTCGAAAAATTTAAACATAATAGAGGATTTGGCACTAAAACCAAGCTAAACCACCCTTTCTTCCCTGATTGAGCAAGGACTTCCAGGTCCTGCTGAGATGTGTCTGACCTATCCTTGGCCGCTTTGTTGGATCCATCTCCGTATCCCACCCCCAACTGTGAATGGTCCCAAAGGTTTTATCCTAAGTTTTCTTCTATATACCCCTCAGTAGCTTTGGCAGGGCCAATCTCCCTCTGTGCAAATGATTCCCATAGCTACATGCCAAGCTCTGATTCCTCATCAGCAACAGTAAGCTGTGTATGTCAAACCAGATGCTCTAGTGCAGGGGTGTGGTACCACATGTGGCCTACTAGGTCCTTGAGTGCAGTCTTTTGACTGAGTCCAGTTTTATAGAACAGATCTTTTGACCTTCCTCTTCTGCCAAGTGCACAGTCATCCTTCCACACACCTGGATTCCCAACCTCAGAGTCATCCTTGACTCCTATTCTGCCTTATGGAACATAAAGTAAGACTTTGCAGTGGACTGTTCTTTCTCCACCGACATTTTTCTCATCCTGGCCTTCCTTCTTGCCTGACCATTTGCAATAGCACCCTAATGTGTCTCCTTGCTTCAGGTCTCTCTTCTTTCAGCTCATCTTCCACACAAGCTGTCAAAGTGATTTTCCTAAAGTACAAATCTAACCATGCCACTCCCCTGCTGGAAAAATGTCAACGGCTCCCTACTACCCCTAGTGACCAGACTCACATTAAAAAAAAAAATTCTCCATTTGGAATTTTAAAGCCTGTTACCCCTGGCTCCAACCTACTTTTCTAGTTTTGTTATACTTCACTTCTCCAAATCCACTCTACGGTTCAGTCAGAATGCCCTTCTTACTATCCCTCACATGGGACACTCCATCTTGCTGTTTCTCCCTGCCTTTTCAAAGGCTAGCTGTGTGTGATCTTGGGTAAGTCACTTAACCCCAACTGCTCTCCAAAAAGCAAAAAAAAACTAAAAACAACAATCAAAGGCTATCCTTCCTCCCTGGAATGTTCTGCCTCAGCACACTGTGGGCATGGCCGAATTCTTAAGGAGGTAAAAAACTAGTTTCATCCAAATCTCAATTCAAACATCACCTGCATGAGGTCCTGCCATCACACTTCCAGTCAATAACACCAGCTCCTAAAATCACCTTATATGTATTTTGTATTATATACACACATACTCATATGTATATATGATGCTTGCCTCAATAGTAAAAACAGCATTTATATAGCACTTTAAGATTTGCAACAAACACCTTACAAACATCTCATTTAGTCCTCACAACAGCTCTGGACCATAGGTTTTGCTATCCCATTTTATAGATAAAAAAATTGAGGCAGACAGTGGTTAAGTGACTCATCACAGAACTAATTAGTATGTGAGGCTGGATGTGGATTCAAGTGTTCCTGACTCCAGGTTGAGCACTGTGCTTTCCAGCTATCTCTAATATTAGTAGAAAGTATCCACATTGCCTGGCACCCAGAAGATGCTTAATAAGTCTGCTAATTGATTGAATCTGTAAATGTGAACCTCAGTTTTCATTACATAGTCCAATAAAAGTGACCTCATTGAGTTATTCTATAAATTGGAAAGCTATTGCTATTACTAACATTTCCATTACCATCACTCTTAGAAATTGACCCACAACTACCCTATTCTTCTTGTGACCTGGGTTGGGTGTCACTTTTTAAAATAAATCCCCAACATCGGGATAGTTAGCCATTTGTCTTGTTCTTGTAAGTTAGGTGGATAATATGGGGGAAATCCACGTGTTTGAGCTTTCCAGGGAATTTGGAACCGAGATAAATGGGTATTTTCTAAAGAACAGACTTATTATTCTAAAGATGTCATGAGAGGATAAATTACAAAACATCACCCACATACCAAAAAGTGTATCAAATTATTTTATTATTTTTATCATTCATAAATATATTTTCTATGCATAGCAGAATCTAAGCAAAAAGGCATAGTTCTTTACAAAATCTTTATTAATCCAAACAAGCTGAAAAAATGCGTGCACACAGAACAAGACATCTTTATCTCTGCGATTACCACTTGTGGATATCATTTTGTTTATGATACATCAGGTGCACACAAATCCTTTTACCGTGTCTCTGAGGAAGAAGGAATTATTATTCATCTTGTGATATGTGAGTACTTCCTAAAAAAAAATCAGGTTTGCATTCTTTTTTGTTTAATTTTTAATTGATTTGTTTATTTACTTTTAGTTTACAAGATTCTGTTCCAGAGTCCACTGAATTTCAAATTTTCTCCTTTCCTTCTCCCCCTCCACTCCCATGGGGGCATGCAATCAAGCATAGGATCTACAAATACTTTCACATTGGACATTAGTCTGGTTGTATAGAAGGGTTCTAACAGATGGAATGAACAATGTGAAAGAGGAACATGTTCTTTTATAGGTAGGATACTGGACTTAAAAATTTTTTAACTGGACTTAAAATTGTTTTGATTCAAATCTGGCCTCTGATACTAGCGAGGCGACCATGGATAAGCTGCTTAAGCCCATCTATCTTGTTGTTCAATCACTTCTCTAGTCATGTCCAATTCTTTATGACCCCATTTAGGGGATTTTCTTGGCAAAGACACTGACATGGTTTGTCATTTCCTTCTCCAAGTTATTTTTACAGATGAGGAAACTGAGGCAAACAGGATTAAGTGACTTAATCAGCTCACACAAGTACAAAGCGTTTGAGGCCAAATTTGAACTCATGAAAATGAGTCTCCCTGACTACAGGTCCAGCACTCTTACCTACTGAGCTATGTAGCTTTCTCTTCCTCATACATAAAGTGGGCTTAATAATACCTACGGTATCTACTAAGAACTCTTATGAGGTTCAGGTGAGATCTGTAAAGTATATCACAATCCTTAAAGCCTAATGTTAACGTCAATTGTATTATTATTATATGTGATTTCATAGAACCACAGAGTTCAAAGAGACCTTAGAATCACCTAGTCTGACCCTTGGATGTTACAGATGTAGAAAGGACAACCCAGAGAGGTCAGATGACTTGCCCAGGATCACCATTACTCACTTGAAACAAGTATTTTTGGCCAACAAGAAAGAGAAGTAAATGAACTCTGTGCTGGCTAGCTGTTAACCAGAAAGCAACAAATGGCCCATTATGCTGCTGCTCTGAGGCCAGTTCAGAACAGGTCTTCACATCTTCCGGTGCCCTGAAATGCAAACATATTGAAATACTCCATTGTGTCCCTTCTTGCCCTAACACCCCCCTCCCCAACCATGAAAGAAAAGATCCCACTACAGAAAGAACTGGCAAATTCTGTGGAAATAAAATCACTTTTTTTTTTTTTTGGCCAGTGTGTTTTGCCACTTTTCAGTAAACAAGATTGTTTTTCACTGGGGAAAAAAAGGCCTATAAAAAAATTCTGTGTCAGGGCTGGATTAAGAAAAAAAAAACCCCACCAAACTTGAGCTTTCCAACAGCGAAGGAAACTGAAGGTTGAAGGTCGTTCTCTGGTTGCTGTGACACAGAGGCTGCCTTCCAGCCAAAAACCGTACAGCATTCAAAGTCACAATGAGAACTTGGAGAGGAAAAGAGGCAGGAGACAAAAGGCTTAGAAAGGGACCGTGGTAATGAAGAAAAAATAAAAGACCACGAAGTAATAAAAACCATTTAGGCCGCAGGGCAGTGATTATTTTCCCCTCACTCATCCCCATGGTTATGGAATACCTGTAATATTAATAATAACACCTTTATAGAGATGTTATTATTTTTAATTTAATGAGTTTGATGAGCTTGTTAAAGCTTAAGCATGCACCGTGACCTTTGACACACCCAGGAGAGCACCATCAGGTTTTAAAAAGCTGTTACCTTACAACATTGCCAGGAGATAAGAGTATAAGAGAGAGCGAAATAAGCTTTTATCAGGCAGCTACTCTATGCCAGGCAGAGTGCTAAGCACTTTTCAATTATTATCCTCTTTAATCCTTAGAACAAGACTGTGAGGTAGATGCCGCTATTATCCCTAGGTATCTGAAGTTAAGTGACTTTGTCCGGGATAATAACAAATTGTGAATGGCTGAGGTCCAATCTGAACTCAGATCTTCCTGACTCTAGGCCCGTGCCCCATCTACTGTGTCTCCTAAATGCCTCTGTATGGGACAGCAGAAGCATTGTTATTCCCATCTTATAGATCATGCTATCACAGAGGTCAGAGGATCATAGCTATAGAGCTGGAAGGAACCACGGAGACCATGTAGTTGAACTCCATTTTATACATGAGGAAAATGAGACCCAGGGAAATGACTTGCCCAAGGTCACACAGGTGACAGCACCAGCATTCGAAACCTGGCCGCCTAATTCTAAATCCAGTGTTTTCACATTGTCCAGCATCAGAGGTAATCACAGGAAGAGAGGGGCACCTAACAGAGTGGCAAAAAAAAAGAAAAAGAAAATGAAAATGATGAAGCCTCTCCTCCAAGTCCCAAACATATCCCAAGGCCAACCAAGAAACAGGAACTGTACCAGTTGAAAAACCAGACTGTTTGTTTTTTTTTTCTTTAAGTTAGCCAAAACTTTCTCAACACCAGCAGTCATATCACCTGATATGGCTTAAAGTGAGGGACACTGGGGGCAGTAAGCCAAGTCCTGGGGGGGCCAGGAAGGGGGGCCGTATCCTGCCACTGATCAGCAGGCAGACCTCCCTCCCCAGGGACACAACACAAAGGTCTCAGTGAGGGAACAAGGGGATGCTGATCTCAGCAGGGGTCAGAGCACCAGGGATGCGAGCATCAGTCACATCCAGAGGGTTTAGGAGTTGGGATGGAGGGGCACCCCCTATTAATGTGTTTTACAGTAACATGAGTGATTCTAACCCCCCCCATGACGTCTCATGAATAACCCAACAGAGGGCCCCTGCTTTTGTTCCCCAAGTCCAAAGAGTGAAGGCTCTATGCTGGGCTTACTTGGGGCACTGCCAAATTCATCCTGTGGACCCCATCACCTGCTGAATTCATGATTCCAACCCAGTTCCCTCTACCAGTAGCAATGCAAATTGCTGTTTTCCAACAATGAACACATTTAAACTTGACCTAACCAAATAAAATAATAAGAATTAAGAGCATTATTTTAGAGGCATGAGACAGAATGTTGGATGTGAAGTTCTGCGTTCAAATTTTGCCCCTGATACTGTGTGATGCCAGCAAGTTACCTAACCTCTCTATTGCAGAAGCAGCTCTCTAAAGCAAGGGTTCTTAATCAGGGATTTACAGACTAAGGGATGTGATCAGATTTCAGAGGGTACAAACATATGAATGAGAAAAAAATCTTTATTTTTTCAAACCTGTGACTGAAACTTAGTATTTCCTTTAATTATTTTAGGACATTATTTCAAGAAAGTTATCTATAGGCTTCACTGGAATACCAAAGGGATCCATGACACACAAAAAATTAAGCCAACTCTAAAACTGTCATTTGTAGGCAGAGGGGAGGAAGGTACAAAGTTTATTGAAAAAAAATTCATTATTCTCATCTCGTAAAAAAGCCCCTGACTAGGCTATAAAAAAAAGAAGCAGTAGGTGTTAATTTTTTAACCCAATTCAGCTGCTACTATCATGACTCCCTGGAATTCTGGTTTTAAAGGATTACTGTGCTGGCAAGAGAGTTACAAATAAAACTAATTTCAAGTGTGTACAAATATAAATATTCACATCTGTGCTGCCTCAAAACTGGATTATGTACACTAGAAAACATACTAATTTGAGTCTTATTTTAAGCCTTGTCAATTTATTTTTTTTAAGAAGCACATAAGTAAGTGATTACAGAGATCTTGAATCTACAACTGGGGAAACTGGCCTTAATTACAAACAGTTCCTCTCTTGTCCTGCATAGATGTTGGCAATGTCCCCTTTTCATTTACTCTGAGAGAACGAAGATGAAAATTGATTCCTAGCTCTATACACTTTAATACTGGATACAATATTCCACCTGATGCCACCATAACTTAAAAAGTAATTTAAATCCATATTTACATTTTCTAAGAAACATAGCAACTTCCCAGTTTAGCCCATATAACCCCTGGATCCTATTAATTACCAAGCTGGTAGCTGCAAAAATGAGACACTTTCCATACAACAGGCTTCTTCAGTATCTACTTTGCTCCCCTAAAGGGAAGATACTTGCACTTATTTCTTGAAAGCTCTTTTCCTTAGCTGTATTAGTAATCAGCTGTTACAGAATCCAGTTCATTGAACTCTGACCCTGGTATTTTATTTCCCTCATTCCCATCCCACCCCCAACTCCCATACAAAAGAAAGAAGAAAATAACAGCATTCTACAAAATAAATGCTATTGTTTTAAGCTGTAAAATCAAAGTGGAATTAAATTTATTGGCTCATTTAATGAGAATTTATCAAGGTCCTACTATGTGCTGAGCACTCTAGGATATCTGCCAGGCTAGGGATATGAAGGAAAAAAAACAAAAACAGCCCTGCCCTCAAACAGCTTACGTTCTACTTAAAACCTTTTTCTTAAAATCTTAGAACATTTTCCAGGGAAGTTATAAATTTAAGTATAAAAATCAGTTTAATGGAGGAAAGGCAGGAGTAAAGATACTAACAAAACAAGATGGAGTGAGTGAAAAAGTGATAACAAATGAGAGAAGGTGGAACCACTCTCTATTAGGCTCTTATGGGACACCCTAGGAAGCATCTCTGATCAAGTTTCAAAGGCTCTGCTCCATCATTCAAAGGAAATGTTCAAGAGCTCCTACGCAGGGTATCCCAAAAATCTTTTTTTTATGCTTTATACTGAAGCTTAACCGAACTAAGATTTCTGGGATATCCCATATAACTGATATCTCATGGAAACCACACCTTCCTTTCTCTGTCATCCTGGAAGACCTGGTAGCCAATGGTTCTTAGACTCATGGAACAAGAACAGCAATGGAAGGACCACTGGAACGGGAGGACTAAGAGAAAGAAATAAACATTTATAAAGCACCCACTGTATGCCAGGAACCATGATAAGCACTTTACAAATATCTCATTTATCCTCATAACAACCCTGTGACTTAAGTAACTTCATTTTAAAATTGAGGGAACTGAGGCAGAGGTTAAGTAACTTGTCCAGGGTCACACAGCTAAGTGTCTGAGGCTGGATTTGAAATCAGGTCTTCCTGACCCCAGGGCCACTTCATCATCTAGCTGTTTCTACCAGCAAAAGAGTGTTTCAACAAGATTCCCATTTACTATTCCCACAACAGTGGCTTCACTTCCATGTTATGAGCCAGCTACTATATCACTGTCCATCTGCAAAGGGTCTAGCATTTAAACACATGGTCACAAAGTTTTACAACAGATCAGGTATGGATGCCTTGTTCAATAGGAAATGTCTTACCCCACCAAGGTGATTTGGAAAGTAATATATACTAACAATTAAGGAGATGGTTGGTGCTGAAGGGCAAGTAATTCCTCCTAGAGAAACAGGGATGGGGTCAGAATTAGGATCTAAGCCAACGCAAACCAAAGTCAGATCCAGTACCTGGTTTTCCCTGTAGTGCCCAAATCTAAGGGTTTGAGATGAATGGGAAACCAGGCAGGTCATTAAAGATCAGGAGGAAGGAAACACAAAGTACTGGCACATGCTTACTGTTTAGTTAATTCAACCTATCTTCCCAGAGAATGGCCATTGTACACATTCCTCACTCTTGCACTGATGTGTGTGCATGGATGGGAAGGGGATGCAGAGAGAAGGGTCATGAGCCAGATACATCTTACCTCTTCCTGATTCAGCTCTGCCAGTAAGACTATGGGCTAAAACAGAGAAATCAAGAGCGGCTGCCCTGGAATGTGCAATTTCTTTGACAAAGGAAGTGAACTCAGTTGGAAGAGCTATAGAAAATTGAAGACCAAGTTTCTGGATGCTTGGGGGGGCATCTTCATTTCAAGCAAGATGTAGCAACAGCCATTCTGGAACTCTTGACAGAGAAAAAACTTACTTCTACCCCACATCAACAAGTTCTATCACCTTTCAATAATCTTAAGGTGGTAACATGTGGTTTAGGGTGTGATTTCATAAGTGCTTAAAGCCTCATTTAGCAATAAAACCTAGACACTGAAACTTGTCAGTCTGGGCTGATGTGACCTAGTACCCAACAGAAAACAGGAAGAGACACAGGAAGAGAGCTCCAGATGAGGAAGAATACAAGTCAAGATCAACTGTCAAAAACTATCTAAATCAGCGGTTCTCAACCTGTGGGTCATGTTCAATTTCTAACAATGAAAATACATCCTGTATATCAGATATTTACATTGTGATTCATAACAGTAGCAAAATTACAGTTATGAAGTAGCAACAAAAATAATTTCATGGTTGGGGGGCACCGCAACATGAGGAACTGTATTAAAGGGTCGCGGCATTAGGAAGGCTGAGAACCACTGATCTAAATGGAATAATTCAAAATTATCAAAAACAAGCCTGGTCCCAACAAAGAGATGTGAAAAGACATCTTCTCCCACTTCTTTGCAGAGGTGGAGGTGGTCCACATGTGAGGAACATCTATGGGTATAATGCCATATATTTTTCAATGTTTTGGTTGGTTTTACTGATTTTTTAATTAAATTATTTAATTTTAGTTTTTAACGATCACTTTCATAAGTTTTAAATTTTCTCCCCCTTCCTCCTCAAGATGGCTTGTGATCTGGTATGGGCTCTATACATACATTCTTATTAAACACATTTTCACATTAGTCATATTGCATAGAAGAATTATAATGAATGGGGAAAACCATAAGAAAGAGAAAAAGAAAACAAAAAAGAAAATAGTCTGCTTCATTCTGTATTCCAACTCCTGGATATGACTAATATTTTCCATCATGTGTTCTTTGGAATTGTTTTAGGTTCCTGCATTGCTGAGAAGGGCTAAGTCTGTCTAAATCGGTCCTCACACACTGTGGCTGTTACTGTGAATATATAATGTTCTCCTGGTTCTGCTCCCCTCACTCAGCATAAGTCTCTCCAGGTTCTCTGAAGTCCTCCTGTTCATCAATTCTTATAGAGCAATAGTATTCCATTACATTCATATAATACAACCTGTTTAGTCATTCCCCAATTGTGGGCATCCCCTCAATTTCCACCACAAAAATTATTCTTATCCACCACAAAAAGAGCTGTTGTAAATATTTTTGCACATGTGGGTCCTTTTCCCAATTTTATGATCTCTTTGGGATATAGCCCTAGAAGTGGTATTGCTGGCTCAAAGGGTATACACATTTTTATAGCCCTTTGGGCATAGTTCCAACTTAGTCTTTAAAATTGTTAGATCAGCTCACAGTTTCATCAACAATGAATTAGTGTTCCAACATTCCCACATCCTCTCCAATATTTATCATTTTTCTGTTTTGCCGTGTTAGCCAACCTGATAGGTGTGATGTGGTACCTCAGAGCTGTTTTGATTTGCATCTCTCTAATCAATAATGATTTAGATCATTTTTATATGACTACAGATAGCTTTAATTTCTTCCTCTAAAAACGCCTGTTCATATCCTTTGACCACCTATTAATTGGGGAACGGCCTGTATTCTTGCAAATTTGACTTAGTTCTCTATCTGTTTTAGAAATGAGGCCTTTATCAGAGACACTGGTTGTAAAATTATTTCCCAGTTTTCTGCTTCCCTCCTAATCTTGGTTGCATTGGCCTTGTTTGTGCTGATTTTTTTTTTCTAAAGAGGATGCTAGCAGTCAGAGATATCCATCTCCCAGATTATGACCATTCTAGGCTGAACAGGACTGGTAGTTACAATGTGACAGCCGCATTTTCCTGACTAAGAAGATCTTTGGTCAAATCCTATCACAGCTACTTCCTGGTTATGTAACCTTGGATAATTCACCTACCTCTCAATCTTAGCTTCCTTATCTGTAAAATGGGGATAATAGCACTTACTTCACAAAGTTGTTATAAGAATTAAATAAGATAATATATGTAAAGCTCTATGTAAGCATTAGCTACTACTCTTCTTATTATGCTGTCCCTGAACTTTGCTCATAGGAGCCAGACTTGATTCCGTCTCAAATAACAGCTGATGTTTCAAATGAGGTTAGTCCTTCATGAGTTCTTAACTGGAAAGCCAAGTGGAAAAAGAGGTTGTCCTTTGTTCAGGAAATTTTGTTTCCAAATTCTAGAAAAATCTCTAATAGTGAGTAGAGAGCCTCTACACTGAATTCTATTTTAAAATAAATTTAGGATGAAAAAGAGAGAAAGGAAGGAAGGAAGGAAGGAAGGAAGGAAGGAAGGAAGGAAGGAAGGAAGGAAGGAAGGAAGGAAGGAAAGAAAGAAGGAAGGAAGGAAGGAAGGAAGGAAAGAAGGAAGGAAGGAAGGAAAGAAGGAAGGAAGGAAGAAAAAAATCAAACCAGAATTTTAGATTTTGTGGTCCTATGATCCTTGAAAACAGATTAAGATTTTGCTCTTGTCATTGTATTCCTGGTATCTACCACAATGCTTGGCACAGAGGAGGCACTTAATAAAGGCTTGCCCAAATGCTTCACTGGACAAGATGGAGAGATGTGAATTGGAGGCCAATATTAAAAGGTGCATTTGGAACTTGTTGAATGATCATACCTAAATGGGGGTATGGTATTCTGTCTCCTAACCTTATTAAATTTCTGGGAGGAATAGTTTACATACTGAATGACAGTTTAGAATGATGAACTTTGCTTTTGTTTAGTAATGTCCAACTCTTTATGACCCCATTTTAGAGTTTTCTTGGCAAAAATAATGGAGTGGCTCACCATTTCCCCCTCTAGCTCATTTTACAGATGAGGAACTGAGGCAGAGTTAAGTGACTTTCCCAGGGTCACACAGCTAGAAATTGTCTGAGGACAAATTTGAACTTCCTGACTCTAAGACCTGTACTCTATTCACTTTGCCACCTAGCTGCCTGAATGGTGGATAACATCTAACAAATTATTAGGTGAAATTAATAAGGCCAACAGAAAAGTTGAATAGAAATTCAAAACATCAAAGTGTAAAATGTCGGAGTAAAACCTAGAAAATTTCCCTGATCTCATGAATAGAACATTGGATGCCACAGGACCACAAGCTCAATTTGAGTCCATAGGGTGACACAATAGCCAAAAACCAACAACAACAACCAAAAAAAACCCTAATGTAATATTAGGCTGCGTTCATAAAAAACAATGGATGGGAATTTTTTGAGCACAGGAGTGATACAGTCAGGCTCGGCCTTAAACAAATATTTTGAATAACCATGTGGTGAATGGATAGGAGTGGGACAGCTCTGACAGTTATGATTACAACGGAGATAAGTGAAGTCCCTTACTTTTTACAAAGCACTTTGTATATAGATCAATTCCCACCCCAAACTCCTGGAGTATCCCTAAATTAGATTCAAATGTAATTGGGAAGTGCTTAACAAAATAAAGAAAACTACAGTACAACATAATGTTAATTGATGGTTTCCTAAATTAAATAGGGGCCTTTGGGGCATCCATTTATATTTGAGTTTGACACCACTGGTATAGATGATCTCAATTGAGTCTAGCAAAAGCTTAATGAGGAACATAATTATAGATGAGGAAGCTGAGACTCAAAGATATTAAATTATTTAACCCAGATCATCAGAGACCTCTTAAGTGGCCCAGCCAGAACTTATATCTGTACCTTCTCTCTCCCATAGCACCCTAACCACCGATTCCCTTCTCCCTATAGGATATTTAAGTTTATTTATTAGTTCATTCATGTAATTATTTGTTTTTTCATGTATTTATTACTTTTACTATGAATGGTTTTGAAAAAGAACGGAGGAACAAAATGAATGAGAAAGGACGGAAAGTTGCCTTGTTCGAACAAGTTCAGGCAGGCCTGAATCTGCCTAGAGAGGAAAACCATGTTGGGGGTGAAGGTGAAATGAGGGCAAGAAGGGGAACTGATTGGCAAGTAGGACCTCCTCTAATAGTACAGAAGTGAGTTTTATGAAACTAGTTAGAATACTGGAAGGATGAATGCTGTCTTATCTAAAAGTTACTATTATAAAAGATCTCTTAGAAGACATCCATCAGCTTTCTGTACATACGGGGCTGAGCCCTTTACAAAGGGAGTAATTAAATGTCTTAATTCCTAGAACAAGCTCCCTGCGATGGTTTTTTCCAGAGCACAGCAAAGTCCAAAGTATGTGGCTCAGCAGAGGAAGAGACAAGGGAAACCAGGGAGGGAGGGAAGGCACGAAAATCCTGCAAGACTGGATGCCAGAACATTAAATTAAATACTTAAATATTGAAAGTCATTCTCGATTATGGATCTTTTAAATATAGTTCATAGTTCTGAGTATAATTACATCTTATATCAAATGCAAACTCCTGTCTTGGGCATATAAAAGCCATTACTATCTTTTCCAGTTTTATTATCTCCTTTATGCATACTATGGTCCAGCCAAACTGGCCTCCTTTCTGTTCCTCTTATACAACCCTCCTTCTCCCACCTCCCTGCCTTTATACAGGTAATACTTATGCCTGGAATACACTCCCTCCTCATCTTTGATTCTTAAAACTTTATGTGCTTAGTTTAGAGCTAAAGAAATAAGTTTCATTCAAAGCTCAATCCAACTGCAACTTTCTACATGGGGTCCTCCTTTCCTAAGTAAACCCCAAGTTTCTAGAGTCCTCTCCCACAAAGTCCCCTGGTATTTCTTTTATGCATTTGCATGTGTGTGTATGTGTGTGTGTATACATATATATGTACATATATGTATATATATGTATGTATCTATAAAAAATCAATACCAAGAAATATACATATATACACACACATATATAACTACATGCAAAAGAAACGCAACATGTGTGTATGCATACACCCACAAGCGGCCCCCTTTGATAAAATGTAAGATCTTTCTGGGTAAGGACTGTTTCATTTTTGTCTTCATATCTCTAGTACCTAGTAAAGGCCCCAGATGTTTGAAAAATGAAGAAGTTGTGTGAGGAGAGGGAATCCTCACACCTAGAAAATGATGGCTAACTAAGGGATAGTATCACTGTTATTAGAAGTCTGAAAGAAAGGGGAAAACGAAAGGTGAACTACTAGCTAGAAAATCAAGGTAATAGAACTACTCATTTGAAAAAAAATTAATACATTCATTTAAAATTAATACATTAATACAAAAAATTAATACAGCATTTGAGGAAAAGACTGGAGAGGCAGCAGAAGGATCATCTATATATAAAGCAGCATGAAATCATTCATGACAGGGCCAATATCCCTATGCATTTCAAAAGTCAAAGAGGACATTGCTTTTTTTTTATAGCCCTCGCTGAAAATTTATATTTGTGCTAATGACCCAGTATCATAAGGGAAAGGTTAAGTTCTTTGCACTCTAATAAGGCAGGGAAATGAATATTTTGGTAGAAAGATTGCTACAAAAATAGACAAAATCAGGATTTACTCTGATTGTTTTCAGATGATTGAACCAGAAGTAGTGAGTAGGAGTTGAAAAGGGGCAGATTTACAAATGTAATGGAAACTTCCTAGCAATTTAAACTGCCTAAAAATGAAAAGGACTTTCTTCATAAATAGTAAGCTCCCCATCACTGCAAGACTACAAGCAGAAACTACTGAATGCACTGCAAATGCAATTTCTGTCTAGGTAGAGATTGGAATAGATGACCTTTGGAGTTCTTTCCAACTCTCAGATTCTAAAGCTTTCAATTATTTGGAAAAGTGACTGACATGGAATATTTCACATTCCTTAATGACACTAAATAAATGAGGCATTAAAGTTCTGTGCATAAATTTAAGCATTGTAAAGAATTTGGCTCATAACTCTGGAATTGTTTCTCCACTTTAATATTCGTGAATGTGATTTTAACATGTGAAAAAAATCACTAAAATGATGTTTTGTCCTTTGAATATGGGATTACTAGTCAAATCTAATTACTTCACTCTAAAAGAGCCTGAATAATTTATCACAAAAGGAACTGCTTAATTGCAAAATGATTGGAATTCTAAGAGGACACACCAAAATACAGCATAAAATGTAACTATGAAAGCTATTGAGACGAGCTTTCTCATATGTAGGTAATGGAAATTAATTTCATAAAGACATTCAGATTATTGACAACCCCAAACATTATTTTAAGATCTATGGAAATTGCTCCTGGCAACTGAGAGAAAACTTTTTATAGATATGGTTAACCAAGAAGAAATTAATATTACTTTATTGCATCTTCTTCCTCAGTCAGAACACAAGAGATGAAAAATTTACTCCTAGAAATACTTAAACACTTCCATTACCGGTGAAGTCAAATTTGAAGTAAAAGAATCTCATCTAGATTGGCTGTACATGCTAAAAAGAGGTCAACAAGATTCAAATAATTATCATTCTACAAGTCTCTTGGATTAGAGAGTGAGCATGCCCAGGTTCACAGTCCTTCATTATGGAAAGCCATCTACTTTCTTAGTTTACCCAGACAACTCCCTAAAACTCTAAGTTTCAGATAAAATTCTAATCTGCACTGATGTGAAATGTTTCCACACCAGAAGATGCCAGCAGTGACGAAATCAACAAAACCTTGTAAGTAATCTCCATCTTAAATGGCAATTTTTCAGTAAACTCTAAGATTGAGGAAAATCTTATAAAATCTATTGTCCTGCTTTTCTTCCTGCTTTTTCATTACTAAATTTTATACATCTTCCACACCATGACCTACCTGCAGTCCCTTAATCCCTCAGTTCTCTCCCAGACCATCTTCCCTCCACTAGTCACTCTGTCCTCTTTCTTGACCCCTTGGTGAACCAATTCAACTCTACACAATCCTCTTCTCTTGAGTTTCAGGCCCCTTATCATTTTGCCAAATGTGTCCTGCCAAATCTCAGTTCTAGATTACTCCCACGAGCCACCTTCACTCCTGTACAAATGCTCCTGAATAACGATGGAGGAAAATCAGACAAATATTCTTACTGGGCCCACTACAAATTTGTGCTATACAATCTCAACTCGAGGCCCTTACTGCTGCTGGATAATCCCCACGGGTTGTGTTTGTCCTTCTTTTTTGAAGAGGATCATGGCATCAGGGAAAGGATGACATGATTTGCTGTTGACTTTGATTTGAGTGAGGGAGGGCTGTGCAAGGTCACCAGCCTCACTTTCTCCTCCAGAGCCATCTGGATCCAGTGGCCAGATATTCATCAAGATGACCAGAGATGACCCAGGATGCAATGGGAAACCCTGACCCTTTTAGGGTAAGGCCTTTTTAAGTTCACACTTTAAAAAGTTCACACTTAAAAGAGTGAGGTAATGCCCATTCAGTGAACAGGCCTCTTAAAAGAAATTAGTCAAGGGATGGCCCCTTTAATTTAAAAAAAACCACAACAAACAAACCTGGGAGGGGAAGCCCCTCAGAGTTGCAGGTCAAAAGAGAAAGAGATAATCCTACCAAATCAACTCACTGTCCCACCCTTTATGATGACTCTTCCAAACCTCATCATTCCTCCTCAAACGTCCCACCCCACCCTCTCAGCAAAGAACCTAGCCTCACATTTTACAAAAAGAATCGAGACCATCCCTCAGGAGCCCCCTCTTCTCCCCTCTTGCTCATCTCCTATCACTCTGCCACTATAGCCCCCTTTATCCCTGTCCCACATTAATCTTTACAAAGACTAACCCTAGCACCTACATGCCCATTTCATCCCATCTCCTCCAAATTAATTTCCTCTTCAATCACTTATTTCTAATCTCTTTGTCTACTGGCTCATTCCTTACTTCCTACAAACATGCTCATGTCTCCTCCATCATAAAAAAACCTTCTTATTTGATCCTTCCATCCCTGATATCAACTGTTATCTCTTCTGCCCTTTGTGGCTAAACTCTTTGAAAAGCCTTCACTTCAGGTGCCTTCACTCCCTCTCCTCCCACTTTGTTCTTAGTCCCTTATAATCTGGTTTCTGACCTCATTATTCCTCCAAAACTATTCTCCCCAAAGCTACCAATGACCTCTTATTTGCCATCCCCAATGTCCTTTTCTCCATCCTTTTTGTTCTCCATATCTCTACAGCCTTTATCACTGTAAATCGCCCTCTCCTCCTCCATACTCTCTTCTCTCTAGGTGTTCATGACACCACTCTCCCCTGGCTCTTTTACTTATCTGTCCACTTCTCAATTTCCTTTGCTAGATTCTCATCCTGATTACACACTTGAATTGTCTGCTCCCTGCCCTGTGTGTGTGTGTGTGTGTGTGTGTGTGTGTGTATACACATATGTGCATCATCACTTGGTGATCACATCAGTTCTAAATTGCCATCTCTCTGCTAACCTCTTTAATCTCCAACTTTCAGACATCTTGAACTGGAAGACTGGTAGAAACCTTAAACTCAATATGTCCAAAGCTCATTATCTTACCCCTTTAGCCCCTTCCCCTCACTTCCCTATTACTGGAGGGTCCAACCCCATTCTTGCAGTCCCTCAGACTCACAACCTAGGAGTCATCTGGGACTCCTATCTTTCACCCCTCATATCCAATCTGCACCAAGGTCTGTTAATTTTACAGATTATAATAAATAATAAAAATAAAAATAGGGGGGCGGAGCCAAGATGGCGGTGTAGAAGCAGCAAAGCACCACAGCTCCCACACAAACACGCTAAAAAACTCATAAAATGGGACTCTAAACAGATTTTCAAGCCCCAAAACTCTCTAAAAGACAGAAAGCACATCTGTTGCTACAGGCAGCGCAGCAGGTGGGACTCTTCACAGCAGTCTGGGAGCCGCTGCTCAGTGGCTCAGGCCCTGGGGCATCGGGTGGGGAGCCGCGTCTATAGGACAGCAGATCTGCTGCACTGGAGGCACAGTTACCACATTTATCAGGCCAGAAGACAAAAAGGCTAAGAGAAAGGTCAGTGGATTTTGCTAACTGGGGAGGAGAAGAGCAGTCCGGCCAAACTGCTCCCAG
>CM053601.1:57975652-57995284 GCA_028646575.1 Pseudocheirus occidentalis
CCACCTAGGTACTATTTTTTCTTGCCTTTGTACCTCCCAGCACTCATCACTGCCTGGCTCATAAGTATGTAATAAATGCTTGTTGATTGAGTAATTGATTTCTTATTTAATGGTAACTAAATCTGAAAATTAGAGGAAAATCTTCTAGGTTCAATCTATATCTGAGGAGGAATTCCCTCTACAAGATTACTAACAAGCTGTTCCTGACAATAAGTCATCTTATCTTCTTGAAGACTTCTAGTGATGGAGAACTCATTGCTTATCAAGGTATTCTTTTTTTTTTGGCTACAGGGAAAGGTTATTCCTTTTCTAGACAGTTTTAATTGTTAGAATGCTTTTCCTGAATTTTCCTAAATTTGCACTGAGTTCTTATGTACTATTCCCATTAATTCAAAATTAAATATTAAGTGACTATTTTGTTCAAGGCCTTGTATTATGTACTGAGTATGTAAATTTTTAAATGACCATTTCTGGCCTAAAGAAGCTTCTAATCTATTCATTCCTCCTGTGTTCTAGGACCAAGCAAATTAAGTTATATCCCTATTCCACGATGACCCTTCAACTATATATGAAGTATAATTAGCTGTCCCCACCTCTATGCCCCAGATTTTCAAGCTCTTTCAACAGATATTCATCTAGCATACTTTCTAGTCTCTTTACCACCTTAATCACATTCTTTTGAAAGTCTTCATCCTGTCAATGGAACTCAAAACTGTGTCATAATACTCTAAATGTGGACTGACCCAGGAAAAGTATTATCAGCATCTTCCTTTGGAAAACTATCCATCTATTAAAGCATCAGCCTTAATATGTCACATTAGCATTTTTGTTTGCCATATCTAGGTCGGCTAGGTGGCAACGTGGATAGAGAACCAGACTGGGAATCAGGAAGACTCATTTTTTTGAGTTCAAATTTGGCCTCAGACACTTAATAGCAAGTGCCTTAACCCTATTTTCCTCAGTTTCCTCATCTGTAAAATGAGCTGGAGAAGGAATTGAGAAACCATTACAGTATCTCTGCTGAGAAAACCCCAAATGGGGTCACAGAGAGTCCTATACAACTGAAATGACTTAATTGGTGTTGACTGAAACCAAGTCTAATAACCACCACCTGACCCCACCCCCAACTGGGTATTTTCCACATAAATTGTTGTCTAACCCTGCTTCCTCTATCTTACAGTTATTCAGACAATTCATTTTCTTAATCTAGCAATAGAATCATCTATTTTTTCTTATTAAAATTTATTTTATCTGATTTGGTACTGTGTAGTGATAGGCTTGGAATCAGGAAGACCTGAGTTCAAATCTGCCATCAGACACTTTCTGGTTGTGTGACTTTAGACAAGTAACCCTCAATCTCCTCAAATGTAAAACAGGGTCAGTATTAGCATCAACCTCACAGGACTGTTGTGAGGATCAAATGAAATATTATTTGTAAAGTACTTAGTTCAGTGATTGGCATATAGAAGGTGCTTAATTAATACTTGTTCCCTGCTCTTTTCCTCTTCCCCCCTTTAAGTGCTTTTTGTTTCCCAAATCTTTTTTTTTTTGCTTTTTTTGGAGGAGAGAAGCAGGGCAGTTGGGGTTAAGTGACTTGCCCTAGGTCACACAGCTAGTAAGTGTTAAGTGTTTGAGGCCAAATTTGAACTCAGGTCCTCCTGACTCCAGGGCTGGTGTTCTATTCACTGAGCCACCTAGCCATCCCTTGGTTCCCAAATCTTTATTCCAATAAGTATGCTATTCTTCCCAGAATCAAATCATCCTGTAATTTAATAAGTAAGTCAGGTGTGCCTTCATCTAAACTACTGACAAAAGTCCTGAACGGTATTAGTACAAGTACAATAGAGAACAGAGGCTGTCCTTCTAGGCTGACCTCAGAAAAACAACCAGATCTAGTCATTCAACCAGGTCTGACTTTTCCTTGCTGAAGTCCCACATGGCCTCACATCTCTCCATCATGCCCACATACATGGTCAGAATGAGAAACTTTGTAAAAATGCCATTTTCACATTCATATATACCAGGTCAATGAAATTCCCCTGATCAGCTCTCCTGGTAGCATCGACAAAAGGTTAGTTACCCTGGCAGGACAAGATGAACCCATGTTGATTAAGTGATCGCTACTTCTCTAACTACACAGCTCTCCTTTCATCATCCATTGTAGAATTTTGCAAGGTAGCCAAGTCAGCTGAGTAAGTGCATAGATTCCAGCAGGGGAGATAAAATGAATACTCATAAAACAGTGAACAACTTGAGACAGTATATAATTAAGTGCTGAATCATGTGGTTCAAATGTTATGGGCATTCAGAGACAAAGGAAGCAAATAAGAGGTAGTAAGAGTATGGGGAAGGAAGAATCAGGAGCGGTTTCATAAGGAAGGTTGAACAGAAGTACATGCAGATATGTATCTCTAGTACCAATGTTGTTCAGTCGTGTCCAAGTCTTTGTGACTCCATTTGGGGTTTTCTTGGCAGAGATACTGGAGGGGTTTGCCATTTTCTTCTCCAGCTCATTTTACAGATGAGGAAACTGAGGCAAACAGCGTTAAGTGACTTGCCCAAGTGTCTGAATCTAGATTTGAACTTACAACCTGACTCTACCAGACACTCTATCCACTGTACCACCTAGCTGCCCCTCGTGTCAAGCACTCACTAAATATTTATTGCATTACAATGAATTGAGACTTAAGTACTAAGGGAGAGTTATAACTTGGAGAGGGTAAAAAGGAACATAAGGAAGACATTCCATTGGAGGAACCTGCATGAATAAAGGTTGAGAGGCTAGAACTGACCTGGAATGTTTGTGAGATAATGAGACTGTGTTTGATGTTGAAGATCAAAGGGAAATAAATTCACGTAGATAAAATAAATTTATGTCATAAAGATTCTAGAAAGCTAGAGAGATTTTTGAGAAATATGGAACTGGTAAAGTTTTTCAAGCAGCATAGTACCCCTATGATTTTAGCGTCTTAGAATTCAACTGGCTCACTTCTGTTATAGTTGCAAAATCTGAAGCTTAATAAACTAGAACCAAAATTGGTTCATAGGCATACAAATGGCCAGAGATAAAACAGGACGAGGAATCATGAACAAATAAGCATTCGAATGATATATGTGTTGGGAGGTGACCAACAGAAGCTGGGGAAACATACATGTGTGCATGCAATTTCCGAGCTCTTTTTCCTTACAGGAAGATGCCAAAGTACAGCTCATTAATTCTAAATAGTGGGTAGTAGAATGTTGTGTTTGTTCTGTTCTTAATGGGGCCTGTCAGAAATCTGTTGAAGACTATCTCCTCAAATTATTTTCTTCTTTCTTTTGTGAACTGGTTATTGTCACAGGGAAACATGGCCTAACCACAACTCCCACTCAATCTTCCATGGCTAGAGTAGATAGTGGATTAAAGGCGCTCCTGCTTGGCTCAGCAAGCTGCAGAGCTAAATCTGCTAAACAGTTTGGCCCATTTCAATAGGAGCTTCTGCTGTCTTTGTACACTTGAATCAAGATTTTTTTAAAAATGGAATTGGTGACTGCTAATAGTAGCAGCATTGACAAAATAATTCTGCTGGAGGGGGTGGAGCCAATAGCGAAAGCAAAGAAAGGTATAACAACAAAACAAAACAAAACAAAAAACCCAGCAGCAACAATGAGTGACGTGGATTATTAGCACTTTAAGGCTTTCAGAGTACATTTTCTCAGCTGGTCCTTGCAATGACCTTGTGGTCATGGGTACTTGCAGCATTATCAGCTCACATTCTCATCTCCTCTAACCTGGAACTACTGCAATCTTCGCGGTTGGCCCCCTGGCCTCATCTCTTTCCTCTCCTCTCCTATTTTCTACAAAGCTGCCACAGGGATTTTCTCTAAGTACAACCATGACATTCACCTGCTCAATAAACTCTACTGACTCCCTATTTGCTTTTCCATCCCCTGTACCTGTAATATACTCTCTCCTCCACAGAATCTCTCTCTCCTTTCAACACAGTTCAAACACCACCTTCTATATGTCTTTCCTCACCCTCTCCCTAACTACTTCTGCCTTCCCTACCTCTCTAAATGTTTTGCATTTATTTTATATTTATTCTATATACTTGTTTTATCTATGTTGTTTCTCCTGATAGAGTTGTAAGCTTCTTCAAAGTAGGGACTATTTCATTCTTTCTGTTTGTATGCCCAGTGCACATACTCTCAAATACTGAAATCATTCATTTGCAGAAGGAAGATTGCAACCCACCCATACCTTTCCATCTCATGTGACTCTTGTACTTGACTTCCTATAAATTTGCCATGTGGAGTCCACCCAAAGTGCTATCCATCATGACTTCCTTTCAACCCCAGCTGTCCACCTATCATCCCTTGCTCCAATCCTGTCACCGGCACACAAATGTCAACAGCAAACAGGAGAATCTGGAGCATGTCACCATCTATGGAAAGTCCTTCCTCTGCTTGGAAACTGTACTAGATCTCCTCTATCATAGTGGCAAATTCCTTTGGTAAGCTTACATCTCCCTGTTTTATGCTTTGCCTGGTATTTATTACCAGGGGCTTTCTGAATAAAATTATTTAATGGCAGCTGGGTAACATAGAGGGAAGAGAATTGGACCTGGAAACACAAAGACTTGAGTTCAAATCTAGCCTCACACACTTACCAGCTGTAAGAACTTGGGGGCAAATCACTGAACTTCTATATCCCTTAGTTGCCTCACCTGTAAAATGGGGATGAGCATAGCTGTTATGAGGATTAAATGGGAAAATCATTATAAAGCACTAAGCATGGGATTTGGAACGTATTAAGTGCTATATAAAGGCTGGCTACTGTTATCAATGCTGTTATTTTTTAAGAACTGTAACTTATTTTAATTCTTCAATTAATAAGCATTTGTTTTCCATTCCTGCATACCCACATTGAGGGGGAAAAAAAAGAAAAAAAATCCTTGAAACAAATATTCATTTTGTTCAGTCATTTCAGTCATGTCTGACTCTTTGTGACCCTATTTGGGATTTTCTTAGCAAAGATAAAGAAGTGGTTTGCCATTTCCTTCTCCAGCTCATTTTACAGATGAGGAACTGAAGTGACTTACCCAGGGTCACACAGCTAGTAAATGTCTGAGGCTGGATTTGAACTCTAGATGAAGAGCCTGCCTGATTACAGGCTTAGTACTCTATCTAATGCGCCAATAAGCTGTCGCTATCAAATATCCTTAGCCAAGCAAAATAAATTCCCACACTGATCATGTCCAAAAATATGTGCCTTGTTGTGCATCTTGAGTCCACTATTTCTCTGTCAGGATATCAATGAATTTGCCATTCCTGACTCTAACCTACTCTTCACATCCATTATTTGGGGAAGGAAGTCCTACAGAAGTGGATTAGTCATCCCCATCACCTGCCAACCAACTGCCATACACAGAGCTGGCAAGCTAGCTTAGTTGAAGAATCAGGACACTCTTAGGGATAGAAAGGAAATGGAATGTGTCAAGCAAGTTAAACCAACACCAACATCTTGATTACCACCTCCCCACAGACCTTAATGGGAACTGCCCAGGAGCCTTAGGAATAGCAATGCCTCCAGCTTAGTGCCCTCGGATGTTATCCTGGGAAGCAATGCCAGTGGAGATGCAGCCTTGCTCCTACTAATGAAGACCTAGAAAATCTTTACCACCAAAGTGCTTGGCACTGTCAGATCCATCAGTGTCAGAAACTGGTAAGATTTTATCCATGGGAATGACATTAAAGAAGGGGCATTACCATCATCTTTGCTGATGCACCATAAGGATGATGGAACTTTTCCATCTGGTACAGCTGAAACCTTCCATATGCTTCATCTCCCTCATTAGAAAGTGAACTGTGGGAGAGTGGGGCCTGTCTTACTTCTCTACTTGAATCCATAATGCTTAGCACAGTATTTTCCACATAGTAATTACTTAAGAAATGCTTCATTCATTTCAGTAGCACTCTTTATCAACACTTGGCTGGAATGGTGGCCCATCATTGCAACAATGAAAAATTTTAAGTCTTTCTTACTTATTTGTTTTTTACTAAGTAGTTGCTATTGTATAAATTCTCCTGGTTTTGCTCATTGGGCTCTGCATCAATTCAAACAACTCTTCCCAAGTTTTTTTTTTCTAATATCACCACTTTCATCATTTCTTATGGCACTACAGCATTCCATTACATTCATATACCATTCAGCCATTCCCCAATTGATAGACATCTCCTAAGTTTCCAGCTTCTTGTCACTACAGAAAAAGTTGTTATAAATATTTATGTTCATATAGCTCCTTTTCTTCTTTCTTTGACCCCCATGGGTATAGGCCTTATAGTGGCGTTGGTGGATCAAAGATGTATGTGCAATTTAATGACTTTTGAGATACAATTCCTATTTATTTTCCAGAATGGCTGGACCAATTCACAGCTCCATCAACAATACATTAATTTGCTTTTTCCTCCCTTCAATCCCCCTCTATTACTACATCTTTCAAAGGAATATCGAATGATCTTAATACATAGATGGGAAGCACCTTCTGGTAAAAGAGCTTATAAGACACTATTTTGATTTACTAATTAAATGGTTTTCCCCACAATCCACAAACAATAAGTACATCAGAATCTTCCTTCCCTGTGTATTTCAGTTAATTAGTAAACATACAGTCTATTGTTTAATTTATAAAAGTCTGTTCACAAATATCTTCATTGAAGATACCCTTAACTGTGTATAAATGACTCTCCTAAAAATCCAGTATAGATAATAGGAGGAGGTATATAGTAGTTAGTGATACTGTCATCTTTAAGACTATTAGTATTGAGTATACAAGATTATTTTCTCAAGCCTTTGGAATCTTCCCCTCCTTCAGATACCTTGCATCAAGGTCCTTTGATATCCCCACAATTGTATGGTCTCCAATATAGCATGACATAAAGGGAGCTAGGTGGCATAGAGTGCTTGGTCGGGAGTCATGAAGACCTGAGTTCAAATTTAGCCACAGATACTTAATGCTGTGTGACCCTTGGCAAGTCGCTTAACCTGTCTGCCTCAGTTTCCTCTTCTGTGAAATGGAGATGATGATAGCCCTTATCTTCCAGGTTTATTGTGAGAAACAAATGAGAAAATAATTGTAAAGTATTTAGCAGGGTGCCTGGCACATGGTAGATGCTAAATGTAAATGTTAACTATTATTATTTATGGATTTCATGGCTATAAATCTGGTCCAGTCCAGTTGCTTTTTCTGTCTTTGTCTTTCTGTCTCTGGGGTGCCTCTAATTGCTTTTTGAAAAAAAAATTTTTTGGAGGGGGAAAGGCAATTGAGGTTAAGTGACTTGCCCAAGGTCACACAGCTAGTGTGTCAAGTATCTGAGGCCAGATTTGAATTCAGGTCCTCCTGACTCCATGGCTCTATTCACTGTCCCAACTAGCTGCCCCACCTCTAATTTAAGAAACACATCAGGAATTATGTGATATTATGGTCCAGATGTGGTGATTCTACTATTTGTGATGGAGAAAAGAGTTTGTTGAAGCAGTTTTTGCCAACCTTTTCCATTTTGTTTTCTTTTGGCAGTTCTCCTTTCATTTTCATCCTTGAATTCACTTAGAATGATTTTTGTTTAGTTGGATATCTTGCCAAGCTTTCTGTAAACTGGCTTTCCCCTCTACTGTTTCTCTCTGATCATAATTGTCTATCATCTTCCTTAAGAGTTTGCATACTTAAAAATTGTTTTTATATGGAATTGGAAAAAATAAAATATATTTTTTTAAAAAGCAGTGCTGGTTAAACTCCAACAAAAAGAGTTTATAGAAACAGAAGGCACATAGTAGAGGCTTAATAAACGCTCATTGATTTAACTGATGAATTATTATTATTTCCATTTTATAGAAAAGGAAACTGAAACTCAAGAAGGTTAAGTGACTTGCCCAAAATCACATAGGAAGTATTAGAGAAGGGATTTGAACCTTTCTCTCCTTACTCCAAGTTCCCTCTTCTTCTTTATATCACACTACACTAAAAATAATTTGGAGAAAATCTCTGCCAGTTCTATCGGAAACCTCCATTCCCACACCCCATCACACTAAGGGACTAAGATGGATAAGGATCATTCTAGGGTATACCTGAGTATTTAGGACATTCTAGAAACCTCAGTGCTAAGAAGACTGCAACTTATTTTGAAGAGAGATAATACACTAACCACTAGGAAGTTCAGAAAGTGCATCCTAGGTTTCTAGGATGGCATCTGAGTTGAGTTGTAAAGGCAGCTAAAGTTTCTGAAAGATAGAGATGGAATTCCATCCCTTCCCTACTTCATCAGGGCAGCTTCTGCCTGAGGTTGTGGGCTGAGGTTCAGGGGACCTTTACAAATAATTTTTAAAAAATATATCGGGGGCGGCTAGGTGGTGCAGTGAATAGAGCACCAGCCCTGGAGTCAGGAGGACCTGAGTTCAAATCCGGCCTCAGACACTTAACACAACAACTAGCTGTGTTATCTTGGGCAAGTTACTTAACCCCAACTGCCCTCCAAAAAAAGAAAAAATCTAAAAAAAAATTTAAAAAATAAGGTTAAAAAAAATAAATCAGTATTTGCCTAATTGAAAATTCCAATGACACAAAAGACTTACGAATAATCATGGAATGGAGTTCACTCTGGGTTCACAGGCTATGCCTGCTGGAAGAGCCCCTGGTCATTAATATTAAGTAGTCTTAAATACTGAGACGTAAACTTGCCAAAGGTGTTTGACACTGTCATGGAACATGCTTGGTGAAGAGTCCAAATAGAAGAGGCATTGCTGATATACAGAGATGCCTTCACTATATATGATCCTTTTTGCAGATAAAATGGAATGCTGTAGAGTTTCCAAAATGAGATCCATGATTACTCAAGAGACTGGTTCAACTATTCATTTGGGGGGAGGGGGAGAAAAAGGCAGCATCCTTTTAACTCCAGTATTCTCCCAATGAATTATTATCTAGCAAATTATGATATACAACAGACTCCAAGGAATCAAAATCGTAGGCTACCCAGAGGACAACCTAGAGAATCATGTTGAACATATATCAATTGTAATGATGAATTACCTACACAAAGGGCAAAAATATCATCCAAGAGATACATGAGAAGTAAAGGAGATGGGAGAGCAATGGAAGGAAAAGGAAGGAAAACAGATGGATAGCCCTAGTGATATATTTGTGAACAAATAACGTCAGGATTGTTGTGTGCCTTTGGGTAAGTCACTTGGGCTCAATGAGCCTTAGTTTCCTCATCTCTAAATGAAGGCTTTTAGACTAAGATCTCTTCTGGCTCTAACTCCTATGACTTATGACATTCATCAGACCACAGGATCCTGAAAGAGCAGATTTTAAAAGGAGTTCTGAGGTCCTTTGGTCCAACCCTTGCCACAATCCTATATCATTCCATTTTGTAGGGTCCCTAGTGATTGACCTTCCAGCCCCTGCTTGGAGACTTCTAGAAAGCTATTCAAGTGGGAATACCATGGGTCTGTGGATGATCTTGAAGGAGAATACCTTGTCCAATTAAATTGGACTTTGTGCTTTTCCTCATTTGTGACATTCTCTCTTTTCTCTGTGCTTATATGCAAGCTGTCCCCCACTCTTGGAATGTATTCTTTCCTCACTTCCATCTTTCAGAATCCCCACTTTTCTTCAAAACTCATTTTAAGCACCAGTTCCTACATAGTCTTACCTAATGCCTTCCCCCCATATATTGGAGATTCTGGGTATCCCAAAAGTCTTAGCGCAGTCCTAAGCATCGAAAAGTGAAAGGGTTTTGGGACACCTTGTACCTATATGCACATTGTTTTCCCCATTAGAATATAAACACTTAGAGGCAGGAACTATTTGAGCTTTGTCTTTGGCAACTAACACAGTTACTGACACCTAGTTCTATGTCAAGTCTAACTTCCTCATTTTGCATAAGAGGAAACTAGGGCTTAGAGATATGACCTGTCCATAGTCATACAGCTAGTATCTAGGTGAGATCTGAACTCACATCTTCTGAACTTCAAGACCTGAACTCTTTTCATTATACTATAAATGCTTGTTGATTAATTTTCAATATTACCTCGACAACCCTGATCAACAGAAGAATCAAAATTATAACAAAGTAATGAGTTTAATTTTGAAAAATTCATTAAAATTACATATAAAAAGATCCCCAGCCTGATCACATTTATAGTCATTCATAGAATTACAGGAGTACAGCTTAGCCCCCTTGTCAACTATGGGACCAGTATGGTCTTTTCCATGCTGGTAGTCTCAAAAAAGAGCCAACTGCATTGTGGTCAGTCAGATTGCAGGTTTAGTACAATAGTCAACATATTAACAACAGTCCTTGCCAGCAGAGAAGATTAATAGGTGATGAATGGGCTCTGGTCTCGGTCAAGGAGATAATTGGGTCAAAAAACCCAAAGGATCCAGGGAAAATCAGAAAGTCAACAGTACCAACACAAAGTTCAAACCCAGGAACTCAGTAATAAAAAGGAATAACTACAGAGAATAGGCAGGAAAATATAGCCTCAGTTAATGCATTAAAAGGTCTAAAGCCAAGCATGGGAGATGAGAGCATTTCAAGAACAGTAGATCGAAGATTAAAAAAAAATACAGCCAGTCCAGAATCCTCTGAGATTTGCTTTGTGTAAACGATGAGCCTGAGGCAGCCTCCCTCTACAGCAGGTGTCTCCCTAATTCACCCCCCTTTTCCCATCTCTAACTCAGCTAAAGACAACACAGCTTGAGGCTTGATAACAGCACTCAGAACACAGAGCTTATCTTTAGGTTTTAAAATGTTCTTCTTAATACATACATGCATTAAATATAGAAAAAAAAATAAAAGAACATTTTTTGGAGTTAGCTAACTAAAGCTTATCTAAAAATTATTCTGTGATTCTGTAAAAACCAGGGACCAGACAATAAAGAAACAATTTTGAAAATGGATGAGGGAGCTGAATTGGATATTAGGCTGCACAATCTTGAGATTAAATAGGAGAAAAAAACAACTCTACAAATCATCCAGGATCTTCTGGTACATATTTCATTCAGACTATGCTGAATCTTCAAAAAATTCATAATGAATTTCAAAGAGGCCTTTCAGAAGAATGTTTGTAATATAATATACAGTATATGCATGCCAAACTCTTTTCCAGTCCCCTCCAAGTAAATGCTCTTTTCAAGTGCAGATTATAGGCCTACTTGCTTAATTACCTATGGAAACATTCCCTAACCTGCTAACAGCCACAAGAGGTAGGGTGAGCAACAAGGAAATGCTGAGACATGCAAGATCAGGCCTTCACTTTCTAGTTCCTATGATAAAGAGGAAAATATCTTCCTGAAATTCAGTTTTCGGCCAAAATGAACCAATATGTGTTTTATATTAAGTGTTGCATCAAGAGTTTGGAGCCTTCTCAGCTGCTGGCTGGCTGCAGAGAAAAGTTGATGTTCGGGGACAAAGTCACTGAAGTATGTATGAAGTGTGTAAACATCCTCCTAAGCTTTGCAATTATAGTTACACCTGCAGATCAGTAGTTGCCTCTCTGCCCATAAGGTGCAGGCCCACCTGAAAGTTGGAATTCCCAATACTGGTTAGAGAATAATAACCGTGTAAAATGCCACCATTACTATTGATATTATGATACAATTAACAATATTACCATAATTCTGTTATAATTAATAACAGTACTATAATATTGTTATAATAACATAATGAACAATATTACTCCAATACCAATGTAATAATGATTAATACTATTACTATAATACTGGTGTAATAATGTAATTAATATTACTATAATACTGTTATAATAATATAACAATGTAGTAGGCCAAGACTTTCAGGGGCCTTGGTCACATTAGCTCCCCAGTTCTACAAGGTCATTAGGCAGATATGCAAGGAGAGTATAATCTTGTTGGGTAGATGCTCTCATTGGTTTTATGAATATCTAAAGAAAGTACTGAAAGTTAATTTGCAAGTCTTGATTGGGACTCCCAGTTTGTTTGTGCCTCTGGACATGGTCCTAGGATAAAGATCTTAATGGGTGATTAGCCTTGGGCTAGGGGAGGGAAAAGTCCAGACCTATCCCTGCAATAAGGAATATAAGCTCTATGATTTTCTTGTATCCTTGGGTTAGTATGAAATGGCTCTGTAATAAACAGACTATCAAATACATCCCCATCTCTCTCTCTCTTTCTTTTATTAAGCTGGAAGCTCTCTCTCATTCTCTATTTGTTTCAATCAGCTGGTAGCTAGGCCCAGACTGTGCTGGCTGCAACATAACAATAATCGGCATTTATAATTTGAAAAAACACTTCAAACATATATGAGCTCATGTGATCCTCAGAACAACCTTATGAAATATGCGATTCTGTAAAAATCTCCTGACTTTACAGATAAGGAAACTCAAGCTCCAAGAAGTTAAGTGACTTGCCTACAGGCATATAACTCTTGCCTGTTTTTATTCCGAGTTTCCAGATCCCACTTCCAGCACTCTTTCTGATGCACTACCTGGTTGTCCAAGGAATCATAAGCGGGTATTTTGAGCATGGATAGAACAATGGAGCCTGTGTAGAACCTGGTACCCCAAAGAACTGTATGCTTTTAAGTTTACAGTGGCCAGCCTACCACTGGCCTTGTGTTATAGGGAAGCTCTCAGGCATTGTGCCCAGAGACAAAGAACTAAGTTTCTATAGCCTTGGGAGAGTGGAGATCCCTTTAGGGGTCTGACTGTGGTTGGGGCATTATATGTGTCTGTAGCTGGCAGGAACAGATTGAGGAGAGAGTGGGGTTCATCAGAGCTGGTCAGGCTCATGGTGATAGATGTCATTAATTAAAACTAACTTCAGAAAAATCTAATTGGTCCCATGACCAAGAGTGGGTTCCAGAATCTCACTTGTCTCTAACATCTAGGAGGGATTAACGAGGAAGGGAAAGTTCAATATATTCAACATATGGAATATATTCTAATTCTAATATCTAATCTATCATCTTCCATTGAAGATTAGATAAATCTACATGGGTGTCCAGGCAGGCACCAGTTGCTGTCTTACAAGTTCTATTCATCAGAATTTATAACTGAATACAGGAAATGAGAAGCTGAGAAGTCTAAGGAATCTCTATATCCACTGCAGTCAGTTCTTGACTTATATACCCCAATAGAGGGGATAAGTGTCATATGTCACTCAAAATAGTGGATGACTGTTAAATACAGCTAGGTGGCTCAGTGGATAGAATGTTAGACATGGAGTCAGAAAGACCTAAGTTCAGAACAGGTCTCTGTGTAACCTTGGGCAAGTCACTTAACCTCTGCTTGCCTTAATGCACTGGAGAAAGAAATGATAAACCACTCTGGAGAAAGAAATGGTAAACCAGTCCTGTAGCTGGTGGTCCTTTGTGGTCAAAATGGATCAAAATGATATCATTATGGTGGGTCAAAGGTACAGTGTGTCCAACTGTGACTAATCAGACCAATATCACTATTATTGACAATGTTTTAGCATCACGTGGCACGGTTTTCCTCTCCTCCATGTTCAGATGTAGTCACTTATCTCTGTCATTATAGACATTCTAGCCCACACCACCTTTAGGTGAAAACCCTTTTCCTCTGTTATTAATACCCTCTCTCCCCCCATTTTTATCAAGCCCAACTGTACCTCTCCCCCACTTTCCCCTCCTTCTTAGAGAAATATAGACTAATTCTATTAGACTGTAGGTCTGGAAAGGATCTTAAGGATCATCTAGGTAGATTTCAGGCAGTCCGAGAACTTGGATCGGAGAAGAAAAACAAATAAAACCAAACCAGATCTTTATTTTCATTAACCTTTGGTTTCCTTTGCAATCCTATGTATTTTATTCTCTGCATTCAAAAATCATTCTGAGGAGTCCATTGGCTTTCCCAGACTGCCAAAGGGATCCATGCAACAAAACAAGGTTAAAAGCCCTGAACCATGTCTGAGGTTCAATTTTCAATTTTCTCGTCAATAAAATGAAGGGTTTACATTAAATTATCTAAAAAGCGTGTACTCTAAATGGATTTTTTCACCCAAAAGTAGCACAGTGGATAGAGTGATAAACTTGGGATTCAGGAAGACTGAGCGTATATACTAACTGTGTGACCCTCAAGGCACATTACTTACCTTCTCTGCCTCAGTTTCCTTATCTGAAAAATGAGAATAATAATAGCACTTACCTCACAGGATTGTAAGGCTCAAATGTGGTAACATGTAAAGCACTTCACAAACTTTAAAAAGCCATATAAATGCTAGTTATTATTTTTTTAAATATCATTATCATCATCATTAATTATCCCAAAATATATCATGTGGTGGTAGCTCCATTCTGGTAATAAACTTGTATATGAAAAAGAGAATATCCTTCTACTTCTTAGTTTATTGATGTCTTCCTGGGTATGACATGCTGTGTTAGACGCTATTATTAATCTATAATCTGATAACCCTAAGCTAACGACTCTTCCTACTCCACTAAAAGAAAACAAACAAAATCTTCTTTCTCCAGAAGCATGTGGGCCAAATGAGGAGTATAGTTGGGGAAGAGGGAGTTATTTCAGGAAGCAGATGTTGCTTCCCATGGTGCAGTGAGAGTTAAAGTCAAGGCAGTTGGGATGTGGTACGGGGATCAGCTGGGGACTGTGGGTGTCCTAAGACAGGCTCAGCCATGCAAACCACCTGCTCTCTTGTTCTGTTTCATTATCTGCCACACAGGCAAAGGAAGCGGAGCAGAAATAAAGCATGTTGGGCTGTAAGCCGTCATATTTTAATCTTCTTCCTTTGTAGGAGTACGTCTCTACTAAAGACTTTCTCTCAAAAGGCTTACATGAATAGAGTGCAAGCTGTGGCTAGTCTTCTCAAGCCAGGAAGGGCACCTCCCATAGCCACTAGCAAATTTGATTTTTACCTTGGTATCCCAAGGGCCTCAATTACTGCCTTGTACATAGTAGGTGCTTAATAATGTTGGTTGATTGACTATAGTGAAAATATGTTTAATGTAAAGGTATATAGAGAACCTGTATTGGATTACATGCTGTCTAAGGGAGGGAAGAACAGAGGCGCGGGAAGGGGGGGAATTTGGAACTCAAAAACATGTGGAACTGAATGTTGTAAAATAAAAATAAATAAATTTAAAAGAAAAAAATGTCTGTTGAATTTCATTGAATGTCTGTCATCCAAAGGCCAACTTAGCTAAGTTGGAGAGGCTCATTAGCAGGGAATGGTCATCAGATCAGGATTTTTTTTTTTAAACCTCTGACTATTAGAAATCATCTACTAAGGTAAGAGAGGGATATAATCTGTAACGCAATGTAGAAAGTATGAATAACTATCAAATCATTAATTCATTTTTGTGTAACATTTTATTTCAATTTTTTTACTTTATTTTTTACTTCACTATTTTACTTTTATTCCGTTAACAAGCATTAATCTCTCCCTTCCACCACCCCCAATGGAAAAAGAAAAGAAAAACAAAATCTTTGTAACAAATACTCCCAGGGGGCAGCTAGGTGGCGCAGTGAAAAGAGCACAGGCGCTGGAGTCAGAAGGACCTGAGTTCAAATGCAGACTCAGACACTTGACACACTTACTAGCTTTGTGACTTTAGGCAAGTCACTTAACTCCAATTGCCCTCCAAAAAGCAAAAAACAAAAACAAAAACAAATATTCCCAGTCAAACAGAACACATTCCCACATTGACCATGTCCAAAAACAGGTATCATTCTGCATTTCATTGTCTACTCTCTGGAATGCTGGTTGGTTATTGCATTGATCAGAATTCTTAAGTCTTCCAAGGTTACTTGTCTTTCCAATTGTTACTGTATCAGTTATTCTGGTTCTGCACACTTTCCTCTGTGTTAGTACAAATCCTTCCAGGTTTCTCTTTTCTTAAGGAACAATAATATTCCATCACATTCGCACACAATAATTTGTTCAGACATTCCCAACACATGGGTACACCCTTTGTTTTTTTTCTTTTTAAAAAAAATTTTTAATTTGTGGAATAAAACAAGCATTTCCATACCAAGTATAATTTTTTTAAAAGGTAATTGTACATGAAACTGCAAATCTATTCTGTACAAATTGCTAATCCTTTTAAATAACTAGTACAGTTATCATGTAATTTTCTTTTCCTTTTCTTCTCCCTCTCCCTCTCCCTGCCACCCCTAGCCACAACAAAGAACTACTATAAATATTTTTTGTATATATAGGTTCATTTTCTCTTTCTTTGATCTCTTTGGGATACAGGCCTAGCAGTTGTATTACTGAGTCAAAGAGTATGCACAATTCAGTGAAACCATTAAATTCCGAAGTAAATATGGAAGTGGCCCAAACACTCAGGTTTCTCCAGGAACCTAAATTTTCATGAAATCTGATGTCCTGACTGGGGTGTGGGGGAGGAGGGAGGGAAATGGGGGTGAAGGAGATGCTTTGCTTTTATCCATGTGCTTGTCTTGAATAGAGAAATTGGCTCTAGTCAAACTTGCCTGCTCACTGTTGTCCAGACATGAAATTCCATCTCCTATCTATATCCATGTCTACACTCTGACCCCCTTAATTCACTATTTCCATACTTCTTCCTTTTAGATCTGATAGCTCCCTTTGAGACCCATTTCAAATACCTCCCCATTCTTTCAAGTGACCTTTTCTAATTCTCCCCAGGATTAGTGCCTACCTCCTTGAAATCACTTTTTAAATAAAATTTTGTGTTTGTATAATGTATTTACTTGTCCTTGAACACACATTCCCCCCAGTTAAGGTCCTTGAGACCATCTCATTTTTGAATTTGTATTCCTAGCACATGACACAATATCCAACACAAAGCAGGTGCTTAATAAATGTTTATTGATTAATTGATGGATACTTATAATCATTCTACATTTCTAGAATGAATACTTGCCTAATAGCATTGCCCTTACTTCATAATTCTCCAGTACCAGAGGACTTGAATGGGATGTACTAGGATGACTTCTGGGGTTCCTTCCAGATTGGATGACTTATTGATAATAATGGAAAATTGTATGATGTTTTAAATTCTACCAAAAGCTTGTACACACACATATATATGACTGTATCAGCAAGTACCCTAACATACCTGGGATTGCTGCTAGCACGGGTTCTTAGATCTGCTTTTCTAAAGGAAAGCAACTCAAAACGGGTTAACAATCATACTTTAATCAAACATATCATTTACCTAGTTCAGGGGAAAAGTCAGCACCCTGAACTTCAGGGAATGCAAACAGAAGTTACAAGCAGACAAAGAAACATATCAGCAGACAGGCTTCCAGCCGTCTGACCATTACATCCATACTTAGTTACCAGAGAGGGAAGCATCAACATCTGGGTTTTCAAAGCTGGTGTGCTCAATGTCTTCCCAGAGTCTCTTCTGGCCAAATCACACAACTCTTTCCAAAGTGAGCCCCAAAGCAAAAACTCACATCAGGGTATATATAGCCTTCTCTTTGATCAGAGAATGTCACAGCCCTCTTGACCCACTGTCCAATTACAAAGTGATAAGGCATGGGCATTCCTGAAGAATAAGCCTCCTGCCATAGGTTCCATGTGACCACATTCTGCCTGTTAGAGGGCAGAGTATATTTTCAAATCAGGGAAGGTTCTCAGAGTCACTTAATCCTACCAAAGTGCCTAGGGGCAAGGAAGATCTTCAGATTCCCATAACAATGACACATATAAATACACATAAATATACATACACACATACACACACATATAAAATCATATTAGGATTTCACAAAAACTCTATAAAGTAGATACTATAGATATTACTATTCTTGTTTTATAGATGAGAAAATTAAGATTCTGGACATTAACTTATACAGGGTGTCCCTAAAGTCTTAGTGCAGTACTAAACTCAGAGCTGCATTAAGACTTTTGGGATATCCTATATTTATAGAGTGCTTCAGAGTTTTTAAAACCCTTTATATACATTATCTGATTTAAACTTCTCAATAACCACATTATATAGGTACTATAGAGTATCTCCTTGTTTTTTATAGGTGAGAATGCTGAGTCTCGGAGAAGTTAGCTGACTTTCTCAAGGTCACACAAATAGTAAGCACACTGAAGGAAGAATTTAAATGAGGGTCTCTCCAGGCTTGGGGTTCAGTGCTACATTCTATACCAGATGCATTCTTTTTTCTCACATCTATCAGTTCATGGTGATCAACTGATGACAAGTATACTACAATTCTGCGTCACAAATGGTATAAATTAAGACTCAAAACTCTCCAGTCCCTGATTATATCAGCAATGGTAGTCTTGGTATCCTATCCTTCTACTAATCAAGACGCCCAGAACCACCCACACAGAATAAATGATTACATAATGTTCCTTTTTGACCTTAATGCTTCAGCAAACTTCTTGGAATACCAATTATTTTCTTCTTGTCATAACTTTTAATAAACAAAAGAATGCTCCTAAATTTTCATGAGATCACAGCTCTAAATGTAAAAATCTCATAAACAAACTTCATTATTAGTTAGGAAGTATTTATTAAGCTCCTACTATGTGCCCAATGGTGCTTCATACATAAAATACTTTAGAAACATTTCTTTGATGTCTGAATGAATTAAAAGTGGTCTGTGAAATTATAAACCCTGGGTTATAGTAGGTAGGGTTTATCAACCATTTTAAATACATTCTTCCTGATGTAATGCTTAGCACAATTGCTGAGAGATGTGCCTCTCTATTTATAGCAAATGAGACAAAAGATAAGTCTCATTAAAGATGCCCTAGAAAAATGATGCTGCACAGTCTTTGTAATAAGAACCAAATATTCAGAGAACAGAGACATGAGTTCAAATGCATTCAAATACATGAGTATAAAATTTTTTAAGCTAAATTCTGGCTTTACTCACCCTCCCTTATTTTTTCCCTTTAGAAGGGGGAGATAGACCATTGTGCTGGTACCATTTATTCCACTTAAATAGAATAATGATAGTTTGTAAATGGTGAAAAGCATAGTGCTTTACAAGTATTAGTTCATTTTATCTTCATAACCCTGGGGAAAAGGTTATTGTGCCCATTTTACAGATGATTAAACTGAGGCAGACAGCAATTAAAGTGATTTTCCTAAAGCATAGATTGGATTATGCCAGCAATTTACTCAATAATCTTCAAATGCTTCCCTGTAACCTCCAGGATCAATTACAAAATGTTCTTTTTTTGGCATTCAAAGCCCTTCATAATTTAGCTCCCTCCCATGTTTCAGTTTTCTTAAACTTACTCTCCAACATACACTTTTTGATTCAGGGACACTGGCCTCCTGGCTATACCATGAACAAGACACTTTATTAGGCTCTGGGTATTTTCTCTAGCTATCTGCCATATTTGGAATGCTCTGCCTCTCCCCTGCTCCAGCTAAGGTTCTTCCCTTCCCCCCAGTTCCTTTTAAACTTACAGTAAGCCCCAATCTTTTTTTAATTCTACTGCCTTCCCTCTGTTAATTATTTTCTATTTATCACTAGAAGCATTTCCAATAAGATCAGGGGTGAAACAAGGATGCCCACTATCACCCCTCTTATTCAATCTAGTACTAGAAACATTAGCAGTAGCAATTAGAGAAGAAAAAGAAATCAAAGGAATCAGATTAGGCAAAGAAGAGACTAAA
>CM053601.1:57995784-58016953 GCA_028646575.1 Pseudocheirus occidentalis
TGATCAATGTTCTGGGCTGGGGGGTAGGGACAAAAAGGGGAAAAAATTTGTAACTCAAAACCTTGTGGAAATGAATGATGTAACCAAGAAAATAAATTAAAATTTAAAAAAAACAAAAAAACAAAAAAAAAAACATGTGATTATGCCCAGAGTGGAGCACGATACTCTAGATGTGGTCAGACCAGGACAACAGGCTCATTCTGTAGACAACTTGGGTAATGCGCTGTAAGAGAACACTGGAGGGGTCATAGTGGATAGAGGGATGGCTGTGGAGTCAGGAAGACCCGATTCCAAGCCCTGTGTCTGATAACGCTTTATATGTGTAATCCTAAGCCAGTCATTTAAGTTCTCACAACTGTAAGATTGTAAGAAAAAATAAAAGATATTAAAGTTACCTATGCTGATGAAATGACAAATCTAGCCCTCCTGCTTCTCCCTCCACCCAAACCAACAACAAACCAAGAAACAAAAAAAAGAAAATGGACCAGCAATTTACTTGGAATAAAAACTTTAATGTCTCTGCTTTAGAAATATATATATATATATATATATATATATATATATATACATATATACACATATATATACTGGTTCTCCACTCCCACCCCTTTCACTCTTAAGCAAGGAGTCAGCAGCTGTCACAAATTTGCTGAAACTGCTCCTGTTAAGAAGCACTTAGAAAATAACCAAGAAAATTGGCTTGCTCATCTTAAAACCTATATAAGAACTAAGTCGGGCATTTCCACGTTGGTCTTCAAAAATTGTTCTCCAAACTGTTTCAACTGCATACCCACATCAGTGACAAATTTTTGAGCATGTACCTCCCCATGTGTGTACATTTGCTTATTTATAAATTACATATATCAAGCATTTATTTTGTGCTTTAAGGCTTGCAAACTGCCTTCCAAATATTATCTCGTTTTATCCTTATAACAGCCCTGGAAGGTAAGTTCTATTATTATCCCCATTATACAGATAAGGAAACTGAGAAAGACAGAGGTTAACTGACTTGCCCAGGGTCACAAGGCTAGTGATGATAAGCTTAAACTCAGGTCTTCCTGACTCCAGGCATAGCACTCTATCCACTGAGACAACAATTTTCCTTTCTCTCTCTTCTCTCTCTCATATATCTATGTCTATATCTATATATACACATACATATGTGTATATATATACATATGTGTATATGGGCACACATATTTATGTGTGTAATATATATACATGTACTACTATTGTACTAAAATTATGAACAATGTAAACATTCTTAGAGGAAGTGAACAATGAAATAAATACTTGATCCTAGAGTCAACAGGAAACCACTGGAATTGATTGGGTAGTGGAAGGACATGGTCAGCTTGTGTTTTAGGAAGTATCTCTTTCAGGTATATGGAAAATAGAGAAGGGGGAAAGGTTGGAGCCAGACAGACGAATCAAAAGCTTATTGTAACAGTCCAGGCAAGAAATGATGAGGGCCTGGACTACCTTTGGGGCTGGGTGGAGAAAGGGACAGTTGGAAGAGATGTGTGGCTAGGGGAATGCCATGATTGGAATAGATATAAGGAATGGGAAAGAATGAACAGTGGAGCAGAGCTATGACACCCTCTACTCAATAAACTCCAATGGGTGCCTTTCACTTCCAGTATCAAATATCAAATCCCCTGATGTTCAAAGCCCTTCGTCACCTGTGAGCCTGCCCCTGCAAACCCACCCCCACACATGCCCTTCTAGTTTTCTTATACCTTACGCTACCACCACCTCCATGTACTCGGTGACCCGGTGACACTGCCCTCCTTACACTGTCTCCTGACTCTGGGTAACTTCAGTGACTGTCCCCCAGATTCTTCATGTTCCCCCTCCTCTGCTCCATTTCCTGGCTTCTCAGATGTCCTTCAAGTCTGGCTAAAAGCTCACCTTCTCCAGGAAGCCTCTCCCATTCCCCCTTAATTCTAGTGCCTTCCCTCTCGATTATTTCCAATCTGTCCAGGAAAGGGAAGGAAAATAGCTTTTAAACAGCATCTGCTATTTACCAAGAACTCTACTAAGTGCTTTTTACAAATACTCTCTCATTTAATCCTCACAATAACCTGTGAGGTGGGTGCTATTATTATCCCCATTGTGCTGTTGAGGAACTGAGACAGAAGTTAAGTGACTTGGCCAGGACCACATAACTAACCATATCTGAGATCACATTTGAACTCAACCAGTGCTCTATCCACTGTGCTATTTTGCTGCCTCATATTAGCACAGTGTCTGCCTGGCACATTAGAATAGGAGCTCCTTGAGGGTAGAGACTATACCTTTGCCTTTCTCTGTATGCCCAGTCCTTAACCCAAGATTTTACATAGAGTAAATGATAAATAAATGCTTGCTGACTTTCTATTTGCCATATTCTTTTAATTCATTCATTCATTCCACAGAATCACTGGCATTAGGAACATGTCTAGCATAAGGTTTATATTGGGTAGCAGAAAAGTGATGCAAGCTATCTCTACATCTTCAAGGGGAGAAAGAGAATGCCTGTTATTCCTTTCTCAGAAAAACAGCTGGCGTGGCTTTGATGTCAGGGTACCTTTAACTCGTCACTCTCCCTTCCCCCACCTTCCCATCCCAGGACTCAGAAATCAGTTGATAAGTAGGAAGAATGAGACTTCAGCAGTGACCTCTCTGGGTAATGAAAACTGCAGAACAGCTTCAATAACGGTAAACATTTTCCAGACCCATTAAAAGTCATCTTTATCATTGTGCTTCATGGCGTCAGTTTCAAAGCCTGAATCAATGGCCACAGCTGGATGCAGGCAACATTCAAATTCAGGCAAAACTGTGCCCCTGCCTCATTGCTGACAAGCTAAGCTGGGGTGGGTGAGGGGAAGAAAGGCTGCTCTCCCTGATTGCTGATTGTGTAATGGCAGCATCTGGGGGTCTGTTTGTGGACTTTAGCAAAGGGCTTGACAGGGAAGATTATTCATCTCCTTTTGTTTGATGGCAGTTAAGCCAGTTCAGACCAAAGGATCTTACCTTATCTATCAGTCAAGTAGGTGGCAGCTTATCTTAGAAGAGATTTTTCACACCCAAATCTGCTTCCTCTTCTCCCATTATTTTTACAGCCGGTAACCATGGAGCTATCCTTGACTAAGCTGTCCTCCTCCTTACACAGCTCCTGTGTCTGCATGTCTGTATCCCCACGCCTCCACAATAGAGCCTGTTCTCAGCTCTCTGGAAAACTGGATTTTTGCCTTCCTTTCTTGCTTGTCACCTTCAACACCCTCAACAGGGATTTCTCTAAACCTTTAGGTCTCTGGACTCGAACCCAATGTGAATACTTCCCATTTTGAAACATGCAAACCAAAAGGAGAGAAAGAAGCAACATTTATTAGACGATTTTCACTAAGGATGTGTTCCTGCTTCTGAATCTCTTCCATTTTCTTTCTGTTATGCTTTTATTTTTGTGTTGAAGCTAAGGGTTCAAGGGGATCAAAGGGCTCCCACCTCTAAAACAATAATGGGCATCAAGAGGAAAAATATGACAATACCAAGTCCACATATTTTCTTTAAACACAGCAAACATTAAGTGACTTGGCAGTGGGCATAAGCTAAGGACTATTTAGAGTAAAAGTAACATCATGGCACTCTAGGCAGAATCAGCAAGGCTTGGCTCATTTCTTATCTGTGACCTTTCATAGGCAGTGTGATGATGGGCGAGTCACAAACTCTCTGCCTCTCCATTTTCTCATGTGTAGAATGGGGAAGATAACACCTTTGGTACCTACTCACAAGGTTGCTGTGAGGCCTAAGGGAGGGAATGGACATAAAGCTCTTTGCGAACTTTTAAAAGCACTGTGTAAATGTCAGTGATTATTAAACATGGAAAATGTAAAGCATTTGTGAAATCTCAGCTACTGCAATGAAGAAAGTGATGGTCACAGATGTACAAGTGACAGGGCCTTCAAAAACCATCTAATCCAACCCCCTTCTTTTTTTTGGCAGAGGAAACAAAGTCATTTTAGGTCCAAGGTATGATGTGGATTTATTTTCAATTGGATTTATCCAGGGAATCCTAAGGGAAAATTACATATAGTGGATTTCAGAATGGTTTTTTTTCTATTATGCTTTTATTTCTGTGTTGAGGCTAAGCATTCAAGGGGATCAAGGGGATCCCATCTCTAAAATAATAATAGACATCAACATAAAAAATATGATGATACCAAGTCCACATATTTTCTTTAGACACAGTAAACATTAAGTATTTAATTGAATACAGTGGTTTTCAATCCTTTGGAATAGAAAGACCCTTTTTTGAAGCCAAAATATTTTGTAAGCTATGGCAAAGTGCTCCAATTCTCAAAATGTGGACAGACTTTTCCATATGGAGGGACAAAATTATTTTCATAATAATACTAACACATTTGAACTTCTAAGATGGTAAATATTAATAAATAGAACACAAAAGTTCTTTGGAGGATCCTTCCTCATTTTTGGCACTATAAAGCTATCCTGAGATGAAAAAGGCTGAAGAACCACTGGCATAATTGGACAGGGCACTGAACTTAAGAGTCAGAAAGACTTGGGATCAACTCCTGGCTTGGACATTGTTAGCTGTGTGTCCTTGGGAAAATCACTTAACTTTTCTGCCAGTTTCCTCATCTGTAGGGCAGAGGAAGGGGAGAAGAATTTACTAAGCATCTATTATATGTCAGACACTCTGCTCAAAAAATATTTGTTTGAACTTCATCTATAAAGTGAAGGCTTCATGGTCTTCCAGTTTGAACTCTATTAGTCTACATTTTAATGCTGTATTACTGTTCAATCCATTTTACTGTTAATATCTATTAATTAAAAAAAACATACCTAATGCAAGAAACTGCCAGGAATGGAGTAATGATTTTCCATGAATTTGTATTTCATCAATTGCAACAGGATTTATATCTATTTGAAAAATAGTAATTTCTTGCATATCTTCTTGTATCTAAAGATAAACATGCTGCTATTATGTAATGCATAATCCATAAATAGTACATTTTGTAGGAGCTAAATAAAGCTCAAAATGACAAATGTTGGTGTGCATATGAATTCATTCAAGTCTACCTCTCCAGCATCCCCCCCTTAGTCATGGCCCATAAGTTAGAACCACTGATCTAATATATAAAAGCAAGAAATAGCTTCTTCAAAGAGATATGCTTTTGCACCTTGAGCAATTTGGTCTCCAGTGGAAACAAAATGTCAGAGTTCTCACTAAGTAAATATACTGGCTCCTGTGTTTCTGAGTCACAGGCTGGTACATGAAGAGAACACTCCTGATCTCTGGTTTATTAAATCCTTCCTTTCAATGGAAATCTAGAATTTGAGGAGTCACTGTCATTCTGCCTTGAATAGAGTAAGGAGATGATATGATTGTGGTGTTAACAATGAGGTAATAATTTGGTTCCAACATTGCTTCTTAAAGGATTTGCTCCAAGTACACTTTTAAAAAAATGACAGTTGCTTCTTACAGTTATCAATCTCAGTTGCCCCTGGAAAAGTCACTTGCATAACTAGCAAAAAAACAGCAATAGATTTGGACTCAGAGGATCTGGGTTCAAATTGTGACTGGGCTTATTGCCTGGGTGACACTAGACCTCAGTTTTCTCAATTATCCAATGGAGGTAGCTCAACTAGAGACTCTCAAAGGTCTCCACTATATCTAAATCTATGTTCCTATTATGATCTTAGCATGTATACACATTTAGAAGATATTTGTGTTTAAATTCCAGGAACTATCTAAATGAATCTGCACGTCCTCGGGTCTTTTTAAGGCAAGATTTTAAACCTTTTTTTGGGTCATAAACCCATTTGGTAGTCTGGGGAAGCCTAAGGCTCCCTTTCTCAAAATAACGGTTTTAAATGCATAGTATTTAATACATGGAGCAGCCAGGTGGCACAGTAGACAAAGTGCTGGGCTGGGAAAGACCTGAGTTCATATCCAGCCTCTGACACTTATGGGCTGCATGACCCTGGGCAAATCACTTAATCTGGTTTGCCTCAGTTTCTTCATCCATAAAATGAGCTGGAGAAGAAAATAGCAAACCACTCCAGTACCTTTGCCAAGAAAACCCCAAACGGGGTCACAGAAAGTGAGATGGTGAGACTGAAACAACTGAATAACAACAATATAGAATACAAGAGATTACAAAGAAAAACAAACATATTGTAATATAGTTATCAAAAAAAATTGTTTTAAGTTCCTGGAGCCAGGGTTAAGGAACCCTATCCTCTAAGGAAGTTTGCCTAAATGGTCATTAGATTAACTTTCAAGGACCTGCCCTGGATGAACCTGTCATGGAAAGAGTATTCCCAGCTTCCTCACAATTTGTCTCTGCCTTCCCTGAATCAGACGTGTTTGTGGAAGTGGGGGAGGGTTGGAGAGTCTGATCCCTTTGCAATAGGCACACACCCAGTTAGAGTTCTGGGGAGAAATGGAAGCTGAACAAAGGAGAGAAGAAAGCTGGGCAGAGGAGAGCATCCCCACAGGTAGGCGAATGTTGCCTCTTCAGTCAGACATGGCTGCTGCACTGATTAGTTCTGGGGAAAGAGAGGGAGAGTGGAGAGAAATAGAGAGAGAGAAAGGAAAAGGGGAGGAGAAGAAGGGAGAGAGAAAAGAGATGGGGGACAAAACAGAAACCCGTTCCTGAGCCTCCCAAACTGAAGGGCTCTCTCTTCTCCTCAACCAATGTCTCTCTCTACAACAGACCCCTCTTTTTGCACAGCTACGCCCTGTTTCTTTTCTATCTTTCCTTCCACTTTTCTACCTGGCCTTTCACAGGTAAGCTAGCATATTATCTCTTCCTCCTTCAAGTTCTCCTTCTTAATCCCCATTGATTCACAAGACTAAAAGATTCACTAAGATTAAAAGAATCTTAGTCCAATCTCTCAGCCAACTGAGGCCTAGAAATAGAACATGATGAGCTCTCTTTTCTCCTAATATTCAAAATCAGCATTGAATTACAATGTCCTTTCTGCTGGAGGTCTATTCATTTCTCCCTCTTCCAACCCAAAGCCTCCTAGGAGGGAGAAATCAGACCTAAGGAACTAAAGAAAGCTCAAGTGAACAAGATCCATCCTGTGAATTTTGATTAGTCTAATTGTAGTACATTTTGTTGTTGTTGTTTAGTCTCCACAAAGTTACTGGACTGGTTTGCCATTTCCTTCTCCAACTCATTTTAAAGATGAAGAAACCAAGACAAACGGGTTAGGTGACTTACTCAGGGTCACACAGCTAGTAAGTGTCCAAGTCTGGATTTGGACTCAGGTTTTCCTGACTCCAAGCTAGGCCCTCTTTCTACGGTACCATCTAGCTTCCCCTAATTATAATACATAAGTATACCCATAGGAATCACTGCTCCATTAAATGGACACCATTTCTTTCTTTGATTTTTGGCTTGTGTCCTGGTAGCGGTAACTCTACAAAAAAAAAAAAAAAGAACGGAAAAAAATGGACTCTCTTCCACATCTCCCACAGTCTACAGCAACAATATCACGAAGGAACTTTTTGGATGAGCCTATTCCTTCATGATTCCCTAGCCTGTGGAGGTAAACATAAATATTGTTTTATCTGCTGTCAATTTGATTTCCCTTTCTTCAGATGGGACTTCCTAGATTTCAGACACATATATTAACTAGATGTCTAGGGAGGAAAAGATGAGGGTGGACCCTGAGCAAAACACTTAATGTTATTAAGGATTCTCCAGGCAAGGTAATGCAGTAATAATATTTTGCGTACAGGGTACTCAATATGAAATTACCTGTCATTTTCCAAAGTTGCTGGGGGCTCATATATTAACTTATATAACAAATAACAAAGAAATGGAATTTCAAGGAAGCTTTAGTTTCTCCTAGCAACACTTGCTACTTTCCCTTTTGAACCCCTATCCCCAATGCTTTATTGGCCACTTCTCCATCTTTAAAAAATTTATTTTGGTCATGAATTACAGGTATCATAGAACAGCGGACAACACAAGGAATGTTTAAGTCAGAGAGAACTGGGTTCATATCCTGAACTGTTCTATGCTAATTCATACAATACATATAACATGTATAAATATGTATGTATGTACATATATGCACACATAAAGTTGAGGTTTTGTTTTTATGATGATAATAATGATGATAGGTAGCATTTCTTTATATAGTGCATTATTTATATTTATAGTGCATTATATATATTATATATTTAGTGCATATATATTATATATAGTGCATTATATATATATAGTGCATTATTTGTATAGTGCATTATGGTTCACAAAGTGCTTTACAATTATCTTTATGGAATGCTTGCACAACCTGGGAGGTAGGTGCTATTATTATGCCCATTTTTGAGTTGAGAAAACTGAGGCAAACAGAGGCTGACTTCCCCAGGGCCACACAGAGAACAGATATGAACTCAGGTCTTCCTGATTCCAGAAACGGCACTCTATTCACTGTATGATCTAGCTGTGTTGTTTTTTAAAGCTCTCATCACACAGTGTCTGTCTTGTGTCTCATTCCAACATCAAATTGTACCAAATCCAATGGCCAACAACCACAAAAATAACTTTTAATGATCTACTGAGTACTGATATCAAGCAAGATACTGAATGGGGAGATAAGCATGAGAAACATTTTCAGTAGCATAAATGATCTGTGTAAGGTCAGCCCGGAAGAAGTTCCCATTTACAGTGAGGAGTTCCAATTGTTGTAGTTCTCATATGATGTAACAGCGACTGCATCAAGGGTGGGGCACCACAAAGTTGTTTATATATTTATGTAAATCATGCATATTATATATAGGAATACCTCTTATTATTGACATGACCTCATCATTCTGTAAGACCTCATCTGCCTTGCTAGTCTACCTCATTGTTACCTGCTACAGTTTTTTGGGTCAGGATGTATAGGTCTCCCCTATAACCTTCCTCAACAGGCTTCGGGCATCCCCGGCTCCCACTTACTCCGGGAGAAACAACTGCACAGAAAACTCAGGACACAGGACTTGCTTCTAGCTACATTCTCTAAGCCAGGCGTGGCTGGAACTCCCTCTGTCTCCGGGTAGCCTGTATTTAAATCCTTTCTCCAGGGCCCCTTAGGGCCCCTCCCCTGGCCATGCCCTCACCACGCATCACCCCAAAGGTGGAGAGATTATCCTGCTCATTGCAAACAGGTGCAGCCTTTGCATTCTGCCCCCAGGTGATCACATGCACTCCTGTTAGCTGAGGACCGGTTCAACCCATTACCAACAAGAGACCCAACAATTACCCTTTGTTCTCTGACTGGAAGTGATGCCATGAACTCCAGCTCTCCATTTAAGGAGCATGTCTCCTCATTTCTCAACCAAGACTCCTCTGACTAACTTGCCTACCATGCCTGGTGCATCAAGCACCATTCCCCACCCCCTGCCACATGCCACTTTTCAGCTTCCTTTTCTGTGCTGTCTTTTCCCATGAGAGTATAAGCCCTTCCGCACCAGAACTATCTTTCCTTTGTCAGAATGCCACCCTTGGCACATAGTTAGTGATAGCATGTAGTACAGCAACGCAGTGCCTGAAGCAGGGTCTGTGCTTCACAAATGTTTACTGATTTGACTTAGTGCTTAGTGAAATCCACTGCAATGGAAAAGAGAGCCATCAGAACTTTCACATGGGGAAGAATGAATGAAAAATCACTCTCACCCACTTTACCACATACAGCTAGGTGTGCAGCCACTGAATTAAAATGATCAATATAGATGTCCTTGAGGCTATGTAGCTATAAATCACAGAATACTACCATCTCCAAGAAAACAGGCTAATGTTAGCATTGTCACAGGGGAAATGGAACTATGTGAAAATGGGCATGTTATCAGTGGTGACCTGGATTTGAAAAACAGCATAAAAGATATCAATGACATATTTGAGAACAAGTGGGTCAGTCTTCTACTGAGAATGACAGTGAAGAGATGAATAGACAGCAAGAGTGAGAGTTATATTCATACCGAAAAGATGGTCAGATTCTAGGGGATGGAGAAACTGGGGCCTCAAGGCTTTATGTGGCCCTCTAGCTCCTCAACTGCGACCTTTTGACTGAGTCCAAGTTTTACAAAACCAATCCTTTTATTAAGGGGATTTGTTCTGTGAAGTTTGGATTCAGTCCCACACATGTGGCCCTTGAGGCCACAGGTTCCCCACCCCTATGGATTTCCTATTACTCAATCCTTTGCACATGTACACACTCAATATGAAATTACCTGTCGTTTCCTAGAGTTGCTGAGGGCTCCTATTAACATGTATAATAAATAATAAAGAAATGGAATTTTAAGGAAACTTTTGTTTCTGTTAAGCAATACTTGCTATTTTCCCTTTTGAACCCCTACCCCCATGGCTTTATTGGTCATTTCAATCTTTAAAAAATTTATTTTGGTCATAAATTAGAAGCATCATGGAACAGTCAACAACACAAGGAATTTGGAAGTCACAAAGACCTGGGTTCATATCTAGAACTATTCTGTGTCAATTTATACTATACATATATAAATATATGTATATATGTACATGCACATATATACACACATAAGGTTGAGGTCTTATTTGTTACTGATCTAAATATATATATATATATATACATATATAAATATATATATATATATATCCCTACTTATTGTTCCTTGCATGTGATATTACCTCTCCCCCTTGCCTATCTCATGCCTGGAATGCTCTCTATTCTCCCCACTGCCTCTCAGAATGTCTGACTTCCTTCAAGACTCAGCTCAGACACCATCTTCTGCAGGACAACTGCCCTGAATTTATCTTGTGGGTCCCTATTAATAGAAATATTATCTCTGATTAGAATGCAAGCCACTAGGGGAGGCTAGGTGGCACAGTGAATAGAGCACAGGCCCTGAAGTTAAGAGGACCTGAGTTCAACTCTGGCCTCAGACACTTGACACACTTACAAGATGTGTGACTTTGGGCAAGTCATTTAACCCCAATTGCCCTCCAAAAAGCAAAAAAAAAAAAAAGAATGCAAGCCACTTGAGGGCAAGGGCAGTCTTTGCCTTTCTTTGCACCCCCAGAATTTAGCACTGTGTCTGGCAAATATTAAGACCCAAATAAACGCTTGTTAGTTGAATGACTGAAGAGAGTAAACAAAGAAGAGGAAGGCTACCAATATTGGGTAGAAACTCTGGAGGGTCAATGGGAAAACATGAATGAGAACAGTAACATAGGATTACAAAACTGATGGAAGGCTTGGACTCTGCATCAGTAGGAGAATCCACACCCATTAAATCAAAGAGCCATCATAGTATTAAAACACTTTTTCCAAAAAATGTAAACTACAGGTAGACCCTGCTCTTCACCACCATGCACTCCTAGAAACTGTACCATAAAATGCACCATACTGGCCCAAAGAGAAAAAGATCACATTTGGGCTTAGTATCACTGACAAAGGGCTTGGCAGTGACCAAATCTTAAATAGGATTAGTTATACTGTAAAAATAGAGAAACGGCTACTATTCATTTCTATGATCACTTTCAATAGCAAAGTGATACCCTGAATTCATAAATATAGATTGCATAAGGAACCTTAATGTATTAGTAAAGTGTAAAAAAAAATCAAGTCTTCATTCTTACATATGCTACTGAATGCCACTGGAAGAAGTCACAATAACCCACAACTGTGCTGACTACATACATAACAAATTTAGGCTATCAAATCTCAGCCAAATCCTTAATGCCACATGGTAATCTCTTTTATTACTCCCTAACTGACTCTAATGCACTCCCATAGTGGATGTTCCAAACCTCTTCTCTCTCCCCAACAGCTCCTCATTTCTCCCTCTCAGCAGAATACCTTTTCTCTTGTCTTACTAGGAAAATGGAGACCATCTGTCTTGAACTCCCTCTTTTCCTAGACTCTTCCTTTTTATTGGGAATTCTTAATTTTTTCCGTATCATTTGATAGTCTGGGTTGCCTCAAGATGCCTACTCAGAATAATCTTTTTAAATGCATAAATTAAATATATAGGTTTACCAAGGAAACGAATTATGTTGAAACAGTTATCAAAATATTTTTATTAAGAGCACAACATTAAGAACCCATCTTAAGCCAACTTTTATTTTTTCCCTTTTTCTCAATCTAGAAGGAAAAGACAGTTCTTTGTCTTTCCAAGACACAAAGGGTGTGCTGGTAAATATTTAACAATTGAGTCTCCAAAAATATGCTCCCAGATACAATTTAATTTGCATTGGCAACATTTTCTCTGTCACTTTGTTAAGTGTAGACCTTCAACAAAACAATAAATCAACCCCTTATTTGTAGCATTTGCCAATTAGCAGAGTATGCTCACACTGGAAATTTAACCTTTGGGTTCCAGTTCAAGGTGGCCCCAGAACAGCCTCCAATGTGCCCCTAACTCTATCCCCTTCTGTCTCCTCCAGGACCTTGACCCTTCAATCATTCTCTCTTTCCCTAACCTTCAATACCTCCTTATCTATTGGCTTTTTTTCTGATGCCCACAAACATTTCAGACTTCTTCCTGTCCCACTCCCCAGTTCTTAATAAAGCCTTCACTTCATCACTGTATTTCCCTGAGCTGTCATGCTATATTTCCATTCCTTTTTACAACCAATTACTTAAAAAGTTAGCTATACTCATTTATTCTACTTTTTCACCTCCTACTCACATTTTAAACCAGGTCAATATGATTTCTAACCCCAAAATTCAATTGCAACTATGCCAATGATCTCAATTGTAAAATCCAATGATCTCCCATCTCATCCTTCTTGACCCCTCTCCAACTTTTGACTGAAGCTATTAAGCATACCTTTTGGGGCATTCTTTCTTCTTCCTTGGCTTTCATGACCCTGATCTCTCCCGGTTTTCTCTATTTTTTTCTCATTCCAAACATAAAGGGTCCAAGCCTCACAAATAGTAGATGGTATATACGGATGGTGAATGACGGGGCAGAAATGTTCCTTTTCCTTGATGAAAGTGGTAGTGGGAAATGGGAGGAGTAGGGGGGCAATATTTATGAATTATGTTACTGTAGGCTTCAAAGTCATTACAAAATGAAAAAATGAACTCTCCAGCTGGCAGAGAAAAGAGCTCTGGATTGAAATATGAACAAACTGGGTTCAACTCTTAGCTCTTCTGCTTTCTACCAGTCTGACCTATGGGAAAAAAATCCCATAAAATGAAGACTGCAAAAAATACTTAACTTGTCTTGTGTCATGGACCCCTTTGGTAGTCCGACGAAGCCTATAGATTTCTTCTCAAAATAATTTTTAAAGGACAAAATACATAGGATGACAAAGGAAACAAAATCTATCCCAGGGTTAAGAACCCATGGTCTAGATGATCTAGACTGAAGATCTAAGAGCTAGACTAGACTTAGAAATCTAAGGTGCATTTTGGCTCTAAAATATATATAATGATCCATCTCTCCTTTTCTCTCTCCTTGAATCACTACCCAGTATTAGCCTTTCCTCAGTCCTCATCCATCTCGACCTCTATGCAACCTCTGACACTGTTGATCATTCTCTTCCCCTTGATACTCTCTTCTCTCTAGTTTTTCGTCACACTGGTCCTACCCTGGTTCTCCTCTAACCTGTCTAACGAATCCTCAGTCTCCTTTGTAAGATACTCATCTAGGCCATGCATGCTAATCATAGGGGTCCCCCAGGGCTCTGTCCTGGCTCTCTTTTCTTCTTCCTCTATACTATTCCAAATGGTGATGTCATATACTCCCCTGGATTCAATTATCATCTCAAACAAATGATTCTGGTTCTACCCCTAACTTCTGTTGGCCCTTTTCCTGATGCCCACAAACATATTCAGACTCCTCTCTCTCCTGGTTCTTAATAAAATCTTCTCTTAATCATTGTACTTCCTTGAGCTATCATTCTAAATTTCCCCTCTTTTTATGTCCAAATTCCTTTAAAAGTTAACTATACTCATTTATTCCACGTCTTCACCTCCTACTCACATTTTAAACCCTCCTTTTGACTTTCAGTCTCATTTCCAATTACCAACTGGACATCTCAAACTAGATGTCTTGTAGATATCTTTAATTCAACATATCCAAAATTAAACTCACTATCTATCCCCCGAAACCACCCCCTGCTTCCTAATTTTCCTGTTACTGTTGAGGATACCATCTTCCCTTCACCTAGGGTTTCAAATTAGGGGGCATCTTAGACTCCTCCCTATCTCTCACCCTCCATATACAATCATTACCAAGGTTTGTCACTTCCACCTTTTCCCTCCATCAAGTCCCTCTCTGCACCAGGCCATCTTCTACTCAGCTGACAAAACTAACCATCACAAATGGTAAGTCCAACCATGTCATTCTCCTTTTCAATAAACTCCATTGCCTCCAAGATGATATAAAATCCTCTGGGCTTTTAAATTTATTCATAATCTGGTCCCTTTCTACATTTCTAGTCATTTTATACCTTTATTTCTCTCTCTTTCTCTGTGATCCAGGAAGTCTGACCTCCTTGCTATTAATATTTGGCACTAGACACTTCACTTCCAACCTCTTGGCATTTTCTCAGGCTGTCTCTCCCTCATGCCTGGAGTTCTCTCCCTCCTCTCTCATCTCCTGATTTTCCTAGCTTCCTTCTAGTCTCACCTAAAATCCTACCTACAGGGGAAAAAAAAAGGTTTTCTCAGTGCAGTTTAATAGTAACTGCCCTCTGAGATAATCTCCAATTTGTTCCCTACATACCATATTTATACACAGTTCTTTACTTATTTTCTTCCCTGTTAGATTCTGAACTTCCTGAGAGGCTGGTTTTGCCTTTCTTCGTATTGCCAGTACAGTACCTGGAACATGATAGCCTCTTAATAAATGATTGTTGACTTGACTTGTTGACTAGCAGTATGGAGTCCTGTTGAAGGTCACTTTTAGAGATTTGGCAAGTTCATGTTTCATTGGATTCAGAATGGAAGGGCTTCTATAGATCACATACCATAGTATAATCCCCCCAATTTATAGATGAGGAAGCTGAGACCTAGAGAGTTCAAGCAGATTTGCCTAAGGTCTCAAAAAGTCACATTAAAACCCAAGTATTCGTAGTCCAAGTGTATGATGCTTGACAACAGGAAACGAAGTAAATATGTCTATTAAACATTAAGTGAACAGAGCAACTAAAAGGTGTAAAAGTGAGACCTGACTATACATCAAAAATAAGGAAGAATGCTATCTTTTAATGGGGATTAGTGAAAATACAATGCAAATTAACAAGACTTGATTTCTGTCCATACACATGATCCTAGTAAAGTAAGAAGCAATTAAAATCTTCTAGAAAAAAGATTGATTTTCATTCATTGCCCCAGATAACAAATATATAAAAGGAAATTTTTAAAAATCAAAAGATAACCCCAAAGTTAAGGATAGGGTTGTTAAAGAGATCTGTTATGTAGGAGGAGTAGGTGGGTAAGAGGAGAAAAAAAAACTCTTTGAAAGAGGAAAAAAATAGGCAGCAAAGAATATCAAATAACACAGAGAATTTCAACACAAAGAACATAAAAGCTTCCTAAGCAGAATAGTATATAGAGAGAAGGTAAAGCACAGTTACCTTATAAATACCAAGGGGGTATCTGTGACATATGCAAATTCTGGACTGAAAGCTTGAACAATTAGACTCTGTTTTCACCTAAAGCAATCTGATGGACATTTAAATAGTACAGAAATTATTATCTCAGGCTTGAACATTAGGTAAAAGTCTCTCTTATCTCATACTTGTACAGCAGGTTAAAAATACCATATTGCTTCTAATATACTCCCCACAGTTTTTGCAATCTGACTTAAAGAAAACCAAATGGGGCCCTTAATATAATCAGTGTGATTTCTGAGCCAAACTATGGAAGCAGCCCTGGCATGTGACAGAATGAGCAATTACAATACAATACTGACTTTACAGGCTTGTTCTGAAGGTCAGATGAAATGATGTCTAAGTACTTTTGAAGCCTTAAAGTTCTATATAAAATTTCATCTATGATTGTTGTTACATATCCATATAGCTCTTGCTTTCAAAGGGATCCCATTTTGAGGACAAGGCTACAGGAGACCAGTATCTAATAGGTACTGGCTAAACAGGAATGAATGAATGAATGAAAAAGCATTTATTAAACATGTGCTATGTGTCAAACACTATGAGCTAAGTTCTAGGAATACAATTACAACAAACGAAACAGGCCTACCTCAAAAAACATATTCTATTCAGCCAGTGTGAATGGTGGAAAGGGGGTTTTGTCCTACAGAGATAGAGGGAAGTGAATTATTATTTGTTCAACTGAGACACTTTTTCCTTAAGCAATTTGATTGGATAACTGTGCCCAGAACAAGAGGTAGGCAAGGTAGGCTGGGTGGAAGGCTGGATGGGATGTGAAGGGGAAGAATAGTTTGGAGTTGGGGGCTAACTAGGTATAGTAGAATAGTTTATATCCATTCAGTCACCCAGTAAAAAGGCTGGGCCCCAAGATGGGAGCTCCAAATATTTTACAGATGATTAGAATAGCTCAAGGATAGAAGTAATGTCTTTCAGTGAATTAACCTTTTTTTACCAACATAGTGGCATTGAAAGCATTAAAGGAACTAGTATTTTTATATTCCAGACAAAATAAGAGTTGAAGGATAACAACATTAATGAACATATAGGGCAAGATCTAAACACTCTACACACCCACTAATAATATTAATATCTTATCTTATTAAAGCAGAAAATAATATGCTTTACAAAGATGCAGCTCACCTCAGGGCCAAGAAGATGTGGTTTCTAGTCTCACTTTTGATACATGTTGGCCATGGGAACACTGCAAAGTCCCTTCACCTTCTGATGCCCTAGACCAGTGGTTCTCAACCTTCCTAATGCTGTGACCTTTTAATACAGTTCCTCATGTTGCGGTGACTCCCAACCATAAAATTATTTTCATTGCTACTTCATAACTGTAATTTTGCTTCTGTTATGAATTGTAATGTAAATACCTGATATGCAGGATGTATTTTCATTGTGACAAATTGAACATAACCCACAGGTTGCAAACCGCTGCTCTGGACCATTGGTATCCATTCCAAATAGAAATGAGACAATTAACTTTACACAAGGTTCCAACTGGGAATCACACATTGACTTAGTTTTCAAATGTAATATTCTCTAAGTTTTATTGCATTTTATTTATTTTGTTATATATTTCCCTATTACCTTTTCATCTGTTTTGGCCCCACTCAGGAAAATTGTGAGCCATCTGGCCCACACATCTGACACCTCTGCTTGAGGCAATTCTCAAAGACTAAAAGTCACAGAGAAAAGTGCTAAGCTAAGCTGGCAGGGGAAGAGTCATGACTAGAGAGTCTCCTATACCAATGAAATCACAGGCCCAGTGCCCAGGCTCCTATTTTACCAATGTATCATGGTAAACAAAGTCTGTTATGACTTGTCAGGATCCACTTCATTTTACCATTATAATAATAGCAGCACATTAAGGTTTACAAAGGGCTTCACTCATTATCCTCATAGCAATGCTGGGACTTAGGTGCTATAATTATCTCTACTTGATAATGAGGCAATTAAGGCTGTGATTGGTTGGGTGGTTTGCCAAAGGTCATAGTCTGTTGGGACTAGAACTCAGATCGTCCTGATTCCATGTAAAGCAATTTACATGGGATTTATAATTCCATGTAAAGCAAACTGTCCACTAAGCACTTTCTTGAGAAGGCTTATCTCATTTGAACTTATCTAAGTCAAATAACTTCTCAAATAAATGAGGAGAAAGGTCATCGCCTGATACAATACCCTATCACTCTCTAATTTCTCTATTGTATAAATTCATATTTTTGTGTATTATAAAAGTAACATTTACTATTTCCTCTCTTTAAACAGTTTTTAGAGGATGTAATCTGTCATTTCTGTCAACCAACTTGATAAATATCTTAAACAGAAGTGAATGCCAGTCATTTGGAATCCTAATTTCTCTATGTATCGATTCTTCAAAGCTTCTATTTTTCCATTTAGAACACTGAAGCAGAGAGCTAAAATGGTCTCTAGTTCATCCCTATGTCCCCTAGAAGAAACTCACCTAAATCATCTCAGAAAAATGGGTTTTCATCCCATTCGTAAATATTCCCAGAAGGGGAAAAAACTCCACTACTTTCTGAAAATTACTAACATAAATTGTACCTGCTGCCATTTAGGTGACAATCTCCCTTAGTCTATCTTTAGATCAATCAGTCAATAAGTCTACTACGTACCAGACACTCGATTAAGTTTTGGGGAGTCAAACAAAGGCAAAAGACTGAGCTCACAGTCTAACGGGAGATATAGCGTGCAAATACTCTAATAGGAGACATGAGAAGCAAACAACTATGTACAAACAAGCTACATACAGAATAAAATGCAGTTAATCTCTAAGGGAAAATATTAGCTTTAAGGAGGAATTGGAAAGGCATCTTGCAGATGGGAAGATTTTAGGTGAAACTTGAAAGAATCCAGGGAGCAAAGATGAGGAGGAGGAAGAGATACATTCCAAACATGGGGAACTGCCAGTGAAAATGGTTAGGAGATGGACTGTCATGTTTGAAGAACAAGAAGGACATTGGAGTCACCACATTGTAGAGTCCTTAGTGGCAGAGTATGAGATGTAAGAACACTGGAAAGGTAGAAGAAAAAGGTTTTGAAAAGCTCTGAACACCAACCAAAGGATTTTATACTTGATCCTGGAGGTAATAGGTAGCCCCTGGAGTTTATTCAGTAGGTGTGAAAGGGATAGGACCTGGACTTGTGATTCAGTGCTGCCAGGAACTCTCAGGAAGTTTGTGGGACAGAGGTTCTAAACCTTAAAATGGGTTCTTTGGGGGATCATGGCTGCAGTTGGCAGACTGTTGAAAGCTATGGATCTATCATTAGAATATGGAAATGTTTTTTAAATGAATGAAACAAAACAAAGAATTTTCCTCTCAGAAACAAAATAAGAAACATCTCACTAGACAACCAATTAATCAAAACAATGATTTCCTCAAGGTGAACATAACGGCACAACACCAACTGTACTCCCTCATGAGAACTGGTAGTTAACATGTGCTCCACATGTTGTATGGCACAGACATATGTCTATGTGTGTACATAGATGTACATATACATGTATGTGTGTGCACACTCATGGGTGGGTGTGTGTGTGGAGGGGGTGCATCTAGGGTTCTGTGGACAGAGTGAAGTCTGGAAGACCTTAGGTCAAATCTGGTGTCAAACACTTGCTAGTTGTATGACCCTGGGCAAGTCTCTTAACCTCCACTTGCCTTAATTTTATATTTATTTTTATTTTTTGGAGGGGGGAAGGCAAAGCAATTGGGTGACAATGAAGTAACTCATCCAAAGTCACACAGCTAGTTAAATGTCAAGTGTCCGAGGTCAGATTTGAACTCAGGTCCTCCTGACTCCAGGCCTGGTGCTCTATTCGCTACATCACCTAACTGCCCCTGCCTTAATCTTCTAGTGAAAACAAATATATACACAGCTGCTACTGCCTCCAGACCAAAAAAAAAAATTATCCCATATTTATTTTGGAATATACTTATTACATGAACATATCAGTGGTCACTAAAGATTTATTAAGCACCTACTATGTGCCAGGCACTGTGTGCTAAGCACTAGGGAAAAAAACAGGGACAAAAGTCCCTGCTTTCCAGGAGCTTACAGTCTAATGGGGAGACAACAAGCAACAAAAAAGTACAGACAAGCTACCTACAAGATAAAGAGGAAGTCATTATCAGAGGGAAGGCACTGTAATTAAGAAGGGCCGACAAAGGCTTCCAGTAAAAGATGTGTTTTACTTGGGACTTAAAGGAAACCATGGAAGCCAGTGAGCAAGATGAGGAGAGAGAGCCATTCCAGGAACGGAAGACAGTCTGAGAATATATCTCCTTTGACAGGCAGACTTTAGAATTTGTTTTCTTATCTGCAAATCTAAAAATAACACTTCATAAGTTCATAGATTTAGAACTGGAAGGTCATGTAGTCCAGCAACTCTCATCATTTTACAGGTGAGAAAACTGAGGGCCAGAGAGATTCAATCACTCAAACAACCTCACACAGATAGCAGAAGAACCCAGGTCCTCTAACTGCAAATCCAGTGAGTGCTATTTCCACTCTACCACAGCACTTCCCATTAGTCAACGAATCAAGCATGGGGCCATAACTTATTAGGTACCACAGGAAACTCTGCTGATACAGAGACAAAATCTGTCCTTAAAGACTAGGGTGGGGAGACAACACTTGGATTATATGCAAAAAAGATAAAAGATAATCACTAACAGAGCAAAGTATAGCCATTCACTAGAGAGCAGAAATCATTAAATAGGAAAGATTGTTCTTAGTTCTAGAGCTGCAGAAAGGCTGAATCAGGCTAAATAATGACCAAAAGTTTTCCCCTAAAGGGAAGTATGACAAGTCTATTATTATTGTCATGCCAAACTGTTCAAGATCTGGGCAAAATCTTGACTTCAAGAGGTCAGTGAATGATGATGTGGGGGCCGCAAAATGATTCAGCAGTGAACTTTCTGGACTTCAGCCATAATTACTTTACTCAAGTTATCATTTTTAAAAATAAGATTTAACACTGAGAGCAGCTTTTAAAATGTAATCTTCATACTAGGTGCAAATCCGAAGCTCAGTGGTAACCATATGTGCCAAGTTGCAAGTTTCCTTAAAAGAAATCAGAACGACTAGAGATTAAGACATTCTTTGAATAAATATACAACTTTAAAATCTGTCACTGCTGTAAGTGTAATATGAGGCTGTGCTGGGTGACTGAGTCGATGGAGAAAGAGGGAGCAGCTGCAGAACTAGAAAAGAGATAGAGAAAAAGAACAACAAGTAAAGGAAATCAGTAAAGAAAAGGATAAAACAGACAAATGAGGTGGGCAGAATATTTGAGGTAGAAGTAGCAGGTTAAAAAAAAAAGCCACTTCTTAAAAATGGTCTCTTCATAGACACTAAAGTCAAATGTAAGCTCTTTGAGGGTAAATACTCTTCCTTCCTTCCTCCCTTCCTCCCTCCTTCCTTCCTTCTTTCCCTTCCTTCTTTCCTTCCCTCCCCCCTCCTCCCCTCCCTCCCTCCCTCTTTCCTTCCTTCCTTCCTTCCCTTCCTTCTTTCCTTCCCTCCCTCCTTCCCTCCCTCCTTCT
>CM053601.1:58017453-58047724 GCA_028646575.1 Pseudocheirus occidentalis
GAAGAGAGGGGGAGATGGGGGTAGAGAATTAGTGGGGAGAGGCAAACAAGGATGAGAAGGGAACCTAGGGACCCATAGTAAAAGGGAAAGATGAAAGGTGGGAAGGGAACAATGTTAACTTTCTTGTTTTATTAAAAGCAATTAATTTAAATTGACACATTATGCAACATCTGAATGTTTCTGCTCAGATATCATGCTTTCAAGAATGCCTTCTGAAGTTGTTTTTTTTCCTCTCCCCCTGGGAAGTGTGTTCTCCTCTAAGTTGATCCTTGAACATGAAATATGATGTTTTGACTGATGTTTAGTAGTTTCCAGGTTATGTTTTCTGATTGACTAAGTGGGATGCCATGGGATGAGGCATAAAGAATGCTTTGTCGACTCTGAAACATTTTAGTAATGTCAAGTGGTGCTGATATTTTTATTGAATCTCTCAACAGAGTGGTCACACAGCATTATAGTCGTATAAAACTCATGAATTCTGGAGCTTTGTCCAAAAGCCAAGCTCTTTCTAAGTTAATAGAATTAATTTTGCCCTCACGATGCAGTAGGTTTGACCAGGATACACTGGGTAGAAATCATGACTGGAAATGGGTTTTCCACAAACATTTCCAAATGTTGTGGAAACAACATTTTGTCTGAGAGACAAGTAGATGCTGAGCACTAGTGATATCCTAGTCATTTGGTAGATTTCTCAGTTGATTGGACAAAATCATTATTATTCCCAAGAGTTAGTTTTATTATACATTTAGACTACAGACCATAATTTCCCACTCTTCATTCTGTAGGTCAAAGAACCAGATATTTATTCCTTTGACATCAAATTATACCACCCCCCACAAAAAAGTTCTCCTTTGTCCAGTAACTCAAGGCGGAGTCCTGAAGTGAAGAAGATACACTCATTTTGGGGTACACCATGGGGGAGCTTTTCTCCACTTCATGATGTATATAAGATGCTATTTTTAAAAGTATATCCATCTGCTTCTTTCTCATTTTTGAGAAAGAGGCATTATCTTGGTATTCCAATAGACGAATGGGCATTTTTCCATACTTCCAGCTTTGCTTTCTGACCTTGGGACTAGTGAACCATTCCTTGCTTTTGTTTCTTTTAACAGTGATGTATATGAAAACCATAACAATAATAGGTGACCTTTATATAGTAGTTTATATATTTTCAGTGTGCTTTCTATTTCATTTGAGCCTTAACATAACCCTTTGAGGTAGATGGTATTATCCCTATTTTCCTGATTAAGAAACTGAGTTTGAGATGGATTAAAAGAATTTCCCAGGGTCACAGAGCTAATAAGCATCTAAGGCAGGATTCAAACTCAGGTCTTTTGGAGTCTAACACTGTCTACTGTTCATTTTGACTTTTCTGACACTCAACAGTATTTATTTCTCTAGGATTTTTGTTTCTCTTCTCATCTTTGAGTAGCATTAGGCATTAAGCAAATCTCAATTCACTTTATTCACCTATGAAGAGATCCAGGACTTAAGGATTTCTGAAGGTGCCTTGAAGTTGCTATTGTAGAGTGCAAGGAAAACAGGCCAAAAGAGGATCCATTGAGGAACTGGAGCTGTTTAGCCTGGAAAAGAGAAGCATTGGTGGAAGTGATAGTAATAGGCTAAAAGTCTTCAGTTACTGGAAGGGATGCCACATGGAAGAATGACTTATTCAGCTTGATGCTAGAAGGCAGCAGGAGGAAATCGCAGAGGAATGGGGCAGAGGAAAATCTTTCAAACAATTAGAGCTGTCCAGAAGAGGAATGAATATCACTGGAATTCTTCCTGTCATTTCCCTTACCGAACAAATTCCTCTTACAACTCTGAAACTTGTGTGACCTTGGCCAAGACCCTTCAGCTCTATAGGACTTGGTTTTCTGATTGACAGATTGAGGGGATTGGATTAATGACCTCTAAAAAGTTTGTCTCAACTCTAAAATATATTAGTGTAGTGCATAGAATATTGTAGTCAGGAAGATCTGAGTTCAAATTTTACCTCAGATACTTGCTAGCTGTGTGGCCTGGGGAAAGTCACTTAACCTCTCTTTGCTTCAGTTCCTTATGGAGTTATAATATATGGCAATATAACCTATAGAGGTAAAAAGGAGATAATTAATAGCAAGACCCCAGGGTGCTTATGAGGATTAAATGAGATAACATGTACTTTGTGGTCCTTAAAGCCTTATAGAAATGCTGCTCTTTATGGTGTTGATAAAGATGATGTAATCTTTGTTCATTTTGAAATTATGATTTAATATTTCAAGTAATGAGTGATATTTTAAATAGGTAAATTGTGACTGGGATGATTTTTCTTGTATATTCCAGTGTCTCTTAATGGGGCAGAAATATCAGAAATATCAGAGAAGAAAATCACTCACATCATCAGCTATATAACTCTGGGCTTGTTATTTGATTGTTTTGTGCCTCAGTTTCCTTAACTATAAAATGGAATTAATAATAACATCTACCTCTCAGAGTAGTTGTGAGGATCAACTGAGATAAGATTTTTTTAAAGTATTTAGCAAAGGGCATGGCACATAGTAAGCACTTAACAAGTCCTTCCTTCCTTCCTTCCTCCTTTCATCCCTTCCTTCCTTCCTTCCTTCCTTCCTTCCTTCCTTCCTTCCTTCCCTCTCTCCCTCCCTCCCTTCCTCTCTCCCTTCCTTCCATTTTTCTATTGTCCACACCTGACCCAGTTTCTGCTATTTACCATGAGCACAGTTGACCATTTTGGGGGTCACAGTTTCAGGTTCTTTTGCTAAGACTAGAATGATCAGACATATAAAATCAAGAACATTCCACCACCACCACCTCCCACCTGCCCCGCCCTTCCCAAATCATGGAACAGTGACTAATTCCATTCTGAGGCATGTCATCTAAGGAACTGAAATACTTACATGCATGCCTAACTTTTTGACAAGCTAGACACAATTAATTCTAAAAAGGGTTGTCCCATAGAGATTCCTGGAGAATAAATAATGCTGGAGGAAATCTGTAGTGATGCTCCAATGGATGTTTCTGATTTTTTGGAAAAAGGAAGCTGAAAACTGAGCAGTCCTGTGTGCCTGAGAAGGGACAGAGAGTAGCTGGCCATGGTCAGATTCCATATCATGCCCATGATCCTGTATCAAACATTTTTGATCATGCTTGATTAAATTTCTAGGTCCCAGGAACATAGTTTAGCATTTTACTAGATCTGTGAAGGAATCAATGAAACTTCCCTTCAGGGCTGTTTCTATATGGAAAGGATATGATTTACATATGAACTTTCAGAGACTCATCAGAGTGACTGACATTAGTGTTGTTAGTAAATTCAATTGAAAATGTCTTTTTTCCCCCTTCACTTTAGTATTTCTTGTGTGGAAGGCACTGAGCAAAATATTGTGAGGAACAGAAAGTAATGAAGCTTCAGTACTGCCCTCAAAGAGCTTAAGCTCTAGATCAGTGGTTCTCAACCTTCCTAATGCTGGGACCCTTTAATTATGCGTATGTGGGCAGAACTGCCTGGAAGGGGATAGAGGAGTGCTGTCTCAGTTCCTAAGACCATCGGAAATATGTGTTTTCTGGTGGTCTTAGGCAACCCCTGTGACCTCTGTGAAAGGGTCATTTGACCCCCAAAGGGGTCGTGACCCACAGGGAGAACCATTACTCTAGATAGAGCATAGACACAAAGAAATTAGGAGAAAAATGTAAAGCTGTATATATCAAATGCCCCCAAAAAGTCTTACACTGGATTAATGCTTTAAGAGTTAAAAGAAGGGGCATATTAAGAGAAATTTAGAATTTGCTGAGCACTTGGTCCTCATACTAGTCATTTAATGTGTTATTATCTCCATTATATATGAAGAAAATGAGGTTGAGCAAAGTGAGGAATGCCAGCAAAGAAGAAAAAAGAGAATGTTAGCAAAACCTGGATTTGAACGTAAGTGTTTTAATTTCAAATGCATTAATCACAGGTAAAGAGAAAAGGGCATTCCTGGTAGGTAGAATAACACAAGTTTGAGAACAAAGGGGACAATGCCAGAGGAATGTTTGGATATAAACAGATTTGTTTGTGAACTAGACCTGTTGGGTTCATGGAAGATGAGAGTAAAAAATAAATGTATAATATACATTTAGAATATATGAAATGAATATGTGATATTTTTATATATTATATGTTTTACCCAAAATACAGATTCTTGTATGTTTGTGTGTGTATGTATACACACATTATACACATACATACAGGTTGAGGCTGATTGGGCAGGTATATGCTGCGCCAGGAAATTTTGACTTCATCTTATGTAGGTCTTCAAGAGTAAAAGAAATTAACTTGGTAAAGATGTTGCAGGAAGATTGAGTCAGTGCTTGCAAATGCAAAAGAAGAAAGGGAAATTAGAGTCAGAAAAAGGTAAGAGCCTATTGTAGGTGTCTAGTAATAAAGTAAAGTCAAAACAATTGACTATGAGAATTGAAAAGAAAGGGGATTGATATGAAACCATTAATGAAGAAAAATCATTAAGATTTGGTGACTGAATTGGGGGAATTAAGGAAAAAATCAGATGACTCAGGAGTTCTCCTGGGATAACTGGGAGAATGATGGATGTGAATAACGAAAATAAGGAAGTTGGAAGTTTGAATTTGTCTTGAACCTGATGTAAAGAGATTGTTTTTAGACATGTTAACTTTAGTCATCATTGGAACATCACAATGGAAATGCCCAGCAGGTAGCTGGAAACATGAGCTGATGCTTGAAAGAACAGTATATCTATCCTGGACATAAATATTTTGAAATGGGAGTTGGCACTGACAAAGTGGACAAGAATCATGAGAGGGAAAAAAGGGAAGATTAAAATGTGCCTACATTTACTGTTATATGGGAAATAAAGACAGGAAGAAGAGAGATAATGTGATGGGGTAGAGAGTGTAATAAAGAGAAGATGATGGGGGAATTTATTTACTTTATTCAAACTGGGTGATGTCATGATAAATGAAAATTTCATCCTTAGGCACATTTGTTCCCAATCCCATAGTGTGCTAGAAAAGACTAGATTGGAGTCAGAAAACTTGAGTTCAAATATAGGGTCTGAAACTTATTCTCTCACTTTGGGCAAATCATTTCTCCTGCCTGGGTCTCAGTTTCCTTAACTATAAAATGAAAAGTTTGGACTAGATCTCTAAGCCTGTTCTACCCCAAAATTCCATGATCCTATATTCCTAGCAACACTCCTTTTCTTCTCCCTCCCTGTATACCTCCAGGTTGATGAAGAGAACTGAATAGGAGAAGATTTCTAGGTATATCTTATAAGAATTGATCAGAGGTGCATGGCACCATGGTAAAGAATACAGTGAAACTTGTTTTTTTATCATCTGTTGGTACCTGTATGACTTTCCATGATTTTATTTTAAGGAATAGCCTGGAAAAGAGGAGTTATCAATTCTATCAACTTGCTGTTGTGGTATAAAAGCATTTTCAGTCAAAAAGTTTATAAAATCAGACTGTTTCCCATCTACTGCTTTTGTTGTTTGGTCCAGTGTTGTGTCCAATCCTTTGTGATCCCATTTGGACTTTTCTTGGTGAAGATACTGGAATGGTTTGCTATTTCCTTCTCTAGCTCATTTTCCAGAGGAGGAAACTGAAGCAAACAGAGTTAAATGACTTGCTCGGGGTCATTCAGCAAATAAGTGTCTGAAATCAGATTTGAACTCAGAAGGAAAAGTCTTCTTGACTCCAAATGCAGCCCTCTTGTCTACTATACCACTTGGATGCTCCCACATTGATTTTTACCATTGAGTTATGTGGAAGTGCTTGTTATTTAGCTCATGGAAATTTATCAAAGTATCTAATTTAAGATTAATCATTCAGGAGCTTTTATGTAGCAGTGTGTTTCCATAGATTGCTTAGTGGTTTGTTCAGTTCTAGTTTTTATCCTACAATTTGACCAGCTACAAATGCTGTCCAGTTCTCCAGTCTACTTTGTTGTGTGAAGCTGACTAAGACAGCATGGAGTGCTTGAATCAGCATTCCCAGACTTATACATTCTTAGACCCTTTACCTGGTCTTACAATGGCATAATGAGGTCAGAAGAAATAAAGACTTTCTCTGTTGTGCACATTTCATGATCTAGTTAATAAATAGGCACTGAAATTAAATATGAATCATTTAAAATTAAGCTTCTCCCCCCACACTCGAACTCCGTCATCCCTTTCTGTTTGTCCAGTGAGACATTCCTTTTCTCCTCTCCCATCCCCCAAGCAAAATACTTTGCACAACAGATAAAGATGTGTACTGATTTGGATGAAGTTTTATTTTTAAGGAGAAGAAAGGTAGGTTGGGGTAGTGGATAGTAATGAACTTGGCATTAGGAAGGTCTAAGTGTGACCCTGATCAAGTCTCTAAGTTACTTGACATCTCTCAACCTGTTTCCTTATCTGTAAAATGGAGGGATTAGACTCAGTTGTCTCTTAGGTCACTTCCAGTTTTAAATCTGTAACCCTCTAAGTTTCCAGGGTACATTTGAGCAAAGATGAGCTTGGGGGCAAGGGAGAAGAACAGTATTATTTGATGATGTTTCTACGGCAGGTTTCTATAACAGGTTGTATCACAATGGTGAATAAATTAGGAATTTTGGTTTTAATGGAAACTATTACACTTAATTCAAGGTTGCTTATCTTTTAAGCAAAAGTTCAAACAAATTAAATAGAATTCTTTCAAATGAGGGATGTTCATGAACTAATACTTGCTTACTCATTATTTTTGTGAAATGATCTCAATACACTTCTTAAGTGCGTATTAGAAATACTATCATTTCCAGGTGCATTTGGGTTTTGTTTAACTTACTTGATTACAAGAACACAAATGTGAATGCCTGTTTTAAAGTGTTTGTTTACAGAGAAAATCCTTTAATGATATCACGTTGTTCAGAACAAGAAATATCAATGAAGAAAATCAGGAACAGGTAATTTATTTTTCTGTTTACTTAACTATTTCTTTTAAATCCTTAGCCTCCTTACCATAGACCAGTCATGTGGCTTTCTGAATTCAGGCAATTTGAAGGTAAGTTTAGTAAGTGTTTTTCAGAGGTATTTCAAGGTTCCCCTGGTTGCTAGTGGTATCACCTGTAATGTAACCTTCTAACTACTCTGTATTTACCTGTTTGTGTTGTACTCATAGGCTGTGTGTCCACATGGTTCTGTCTAGTTGTAACTCAGAGAAGCACGAACAGTTATTTCTAATCCTCTGCCTACCTTTCTTCAGGGGAAACTTTGATTCCTTCTGCAGAGGAAGTAGGAGGCTGGGGCCATGGCACAGGATACTGTTTTCTTCAGGGAGGAAGTACCTGTCATGAATTAAATCTTTCAGCTTCCCTAAATAGTTTTTGTCTTGAAAAAATGATTTTAAGTTGAAGCTACCCTCCTGATTCTGTACTAATGGAGGAATACTCAGAGCTATCTCTGAAAACTTGACTTCCTTCACACCAAATACCAGTTACATAGGTACTATCACACAGTGAATAGTGAATAAACCCTTTCATCCAAAGTCAGTAGTGAACAGCAGTCATAAAGGTTACATGTATTAGAATATACCAGATAATAGCAGAGTAAATGAGCAATCTTAATGAGATGTCAGAGAGTGTTTTACTACTACCACTACCACTACCACTACCACTACCACTACTACTTCTTCTCTGAACTAGTTAAAGGTATTAACGATATTCTGAAGGATAAGGTGCACTGATTTTCCCATTAGGTCATTGTTTCCAAAGATCTCAGACCACCTTATGACAATTCTTTGGGACACATGTGACAAAAGTGAAAGCCTTATATCTATATTTCATTGATTCATCCAAGTTGTCAACTTAGACAGTAACATTTTGCATTAACGGCAGTTCATCTTTCCCTTATCTTTTGTGGCAATTGCTCTCTTGATTTAAGAAATTCAGTTCTCTTTCTAAACTTGCCAAATTATAAGGTTTCTTTTTTAAAAAGATGTGAGTATAATATATATAAAAAACTTAGCTTTGTGAATGGTTATCCTAGAATTCCCCTTAAGGAGAATGCTCATAAAGGTGCCAGTGCTGCATTACAGTTATGGCCAACTCCACTAGCCTAGAAATACATGACTGGCATTACCCAGCTTCTCCTTGTGGTAAGGATCAGGTGCCATGCCTTTTCAGGAAATGTACAGAGGTGTCTGGTATAATATATTTCAATCATTCACTATTGTGAGTTAGTTTCCATGGTAGATTGTTATTGTTGTTGTTTTTTAAGGAAGTTACTACCTAGAAGAGGGAATAAGAAATGGACAAAATTAAGTAGAATACAGAGTAGTATGTGGTAAATGCCAACACAATGGAACAAGTGGGGTGGGGTGTGGCTTCACTTAGTGCAGAGTGTGATGTACAAAGGCAGGCCTATTTGATCCTGTTATACAAGTAAAATGTTATAGGAATTGGATATGGTGAGGCTACTTATAAGTTAGGTAAATTAGGAAAGACTTCCTATTGAAGGTTGCATTTGAACTTGGAAAAACAGAGGGGTATGATTTTAAAATCTCAGGATATAAGGAGGGAAGTCCTAAAAGAACAAAAATACCTTCCCAAAACAAAAAAAAGTCACTGTGGAAAAGTTACTATAATATGATAGAGCAGGTTTAGAGAATAATGAGACATTTAGTTTGACTGGAGAGAAAAGGGAATTAATGAAAGATGAGTTTCTGATGGTAGTTTGGGCCAGATTATGTGTAGACTTGAGGGTGGTCTTCATATGGGGGTGAAGAGAGTAGGGGAATTATTAAATGTTATTGAGCAAGAGAAGATTAAATCAGTGTTTGGGGAATATTAATCAACTGTGATGTGGATGATAATTAGTGTAGGGACAGATTGGTGGCTGGATGTCAGTGGATGGGAATGAAATGGTCTAGGGAAGAAGGCCCAAACTAGTGTGGGGGACGTGGTAATAGAAAGGTAAAATAATAGGATATAGAGCTTAGAAGGGACTTGAGAAGTCACCAAGTTAGAGACATTACAAGGGAAGGATTGTCCAGGTTGAAAAACTGATTGGACATTAAGGATAAGTGAGAGTCAAAGATGATTGAAATTTTGAGTCTGAATGACTTGGACAGTGGATATCATTTCAAAAGTTATAAAGTAGAGAAGAAGATCTGCTTTGGTGGGAAAGATGAATTTCTTTAAGGCTTAGGATGTGGAGTTAGAAGGAATGTAAGTGTTCATCCATTCTAGACCAGTGCCTCTTGTTTTACAAATAAGGAATTCAAAATGCTAGTGAATTTTTAAAATATAGTAAATAGAAGAACCAGCATTTGAATCTTTCTGGTCATTCCAAATACTGTGATCTTTCTACCCTATTAGTGTTGAATTTGAGTTTCAAGGTGAAAATGCACAACAGGTAGATGGAAGTGTTGGACCTAGATGGATGTTAAGAAAATATCAGGTTTGGTGAGTCACCATTTTTACAGAGGTGGTAGTTGAAATAGTGGGAATGTGTAAAATATCTGAGTAAAAGAAAGGGACTAGGGATAGGACCGTGGAGATTATCACCTTATTGAGCAGGAAGGAGAGCTAGACTAGGAGACAGGTTAAACAGGGCCAGACAAGAAGGAAAAGGAGAACACAGTAGTATCCTGTTAGGAAAGCCGAAAGAAGAGAGGGCATGAAGAAGATGGGGAGAGGTAGACAGTGGCAAGTGTTCCATCAAAGACAAGGAAGGGGAATAAAATCATCTGATCTGGGAACTGGTTGGTTACTAATGACTTCGGAGAGAACACCTTTAGTGTTTCTGGCTAGATAGTAAAGGACTTTGAGAGTTTCTAGAAGAAGGAGAAACAAAAGGCCTCCAGCTGGTGATATTAGAGAAAGTCTTGGTGTTCTTGAAGTGAATAATTTCAGCATTTGGGGAATAGCTCTATCTCGATATGTTTGCCACCAAAAGATTGTTAGGTCAGCTCAATGCAATAAAAAATTATTTTAGCTTTTTCTTTTACGTTAAAAAACTCCCTTTTTACTCTTAATTTCTTTGAACTTTTAAAGCCAAAAAGATCTACTTTGGATACAAATTGATATGTAAGCCAGTAGTAGAAAGTTCTTATGCTTGGATGATCTTTCTGCACATTTATTGCCAGCTGCACAGTGCTAACCGAAAATAAAGGAATCAAATAGTCCTCTTATTATTTTTTCTGATAAACAAAAGATTCTCTGTTCTTCAGTGCCTGGAGTTCATTACTTTCATTGCTGGAGCATCCTTATTATTTCCAAATGATGAAGAGATGTATTTGCTGCTAATATGTATATTTTGCTTTCTGTCTCTTCCAACATCAATCAATCAGCAAACATTTATTAAGCACCTACAATATGTCAGTCAATGGGGTTACAAATACAAAGAATATCTTGCTTTTGAGTAGCTTAGAGTCTAGTAGAGGATCCAAGAGATATGAAAAGCAAATAATATGATATAGGGTAGGTGATAAGGATGATGGTGGTCCAGAGAAAGTGTATTAAAATTTTGAAAAATGATAGATCACTTTCATCTTGTGGGAAGAGCACTGGAGGAATGCTTAGAGAGGACATGGCATCCAAACTTGAGAGAAAATGGAGATGTAAGTGAAGATGTCAAGGGTGTGCATTCTAAGTATGAAGGATATCCTCAGGACATAAGTAGGAGAGAGCAAGCTTGAGACTGGGGAAAAGAGAGTCCTAGGTGTTGGCTGAAACAGGTTAGAATGTGGAAAAGGAATAGTGTATAGTTGGAATAGTTAAATAAAACTGAACCAGATTATGGAGGGTCTTACATAACAATCAAAAGAATTTTCACATTATCCTAAAGGCCATGGGGTGGTGCTGAAGGTTTTTGAGAAAGGGAGAGATAGGGTGAGACTTATGTATTAAGAAGCTAATTTTGACAGCTGTGAAGAGAATGAATGGGGAGAAAAAAGAGAGGCTGGAAGTATAAAGACCACCTAGGAGACAATTGCACTAAGTCTATGATCCTTTTCAGTGATGTTTTTCCTATAAGCTCTAAGCAAGTCAAGTCAACAAACATTTATTAAGTGTCTGCTGTGAGCCAGGCACAGTGCTACATGCTGGGTATATGAAGAAAGGCAAAGAGAAAAAAAACACCTACTATTTGCTCTTGCTTTTGAGAAGTTCACAATCTAAGGGGGGAGCAGACATGCAAACAGCTGTATATAAACAAGATAGAAACAGGATAAACTGGAGATAATGTAGCATTAAGTGAGATCTGGAAAGGCTTTTTGTAGAAGGTAGAATTGTAGCTGGGATCTAAAGGAAGCCAGGGAAGCTAGGAGGCAGAGATGAGGAGGGAGAGAATTCTAAGCATGAGTGACCGCTCAGGAAAATGTCTGAAGTTGAAAGATACAGAGTTTTGTGTGTGGAAGGAAAGGGAAACCACTGGGCCAGTGTCATTAGATTACAGGATAGGTGGAAAACATTAGTAAAAAAATATTAGTAAAGTCAGAGAAGAAGAGAAAGTTAGGAAGGGCCTGAGTTGTGAAAGAACTTTGAAAACCAAGTAGAGGATTTTATATGCAATGAGTCTTGGTTTTGTGTATGCCCAGGTCATCTAAAATGAAGGCACCCACATGGGAAATTTCCAGGACCTGCTTTCTGTAAGAAGAGATTCTGTACAGCCTTTATTGGCTGTGGAGCTGGAAAAACCTGGGTCTTTGAAACTACCAGAGTAGTGTGTGGTCTCTCTGGTAGAGACCAAACAGTGAAGGTTCATGACATGTTCAGTAGGCTACTGTAGATGCAAGACCAGAGGTCACTTATTCATGTTCTTACTACATTCTTAGTTTTATAGTTATTTCATTATAAGAATTATCTCCTTTCCTAGACTGGAAGCTTCTTAAGGAAAGGTACTGAATGTTAGTCATCTAAGTTCCCAGTACATTGTACCATATATAATGGATTGTCAACAATTATTTCTTGTTGGAATATGGTTTAGGGGGAAAAAAAGATTACTGATGAGAAATCAGTCATTTATGCCAAATCCAGGAGAAGAAAAAGATGTTTGTTGGTCTTAAATAAGGTGATCATCATCACAAAATTTGAACTAAGAAATAATAATGTGGCATATATACATGGATATTTTGTCATAGTAAATTAATACATAAAAACTATCTGAAAAAAGGAAGACCCTGCTGTTCTCTGAAAACAATACAAAGAGAAAGATCACACAAAAAATGTCATAACAAGCTTCAAGGTGATGAATTCTTTTGTTAACACTTTGTTCTAGGTGCTAGATTTCATGGAAAATTTGATATTTCTTAATGAGAAAAAATTAGGAATAACTATATAATAAGGAATAACTTATATGTGTATAATAAGTTATATAATATATATAATGTAATAACATATAAAAATTAGGAATAACTATATATATAATAAGCACTTTAATCAGTACTTGTTTTGACTTTAAGGATGAAGAGGCGGAACTCTTAACTATATAGTGGTAGAAGTGAGTTCCTGCCTCCTTGTTCCTCACTGAGCTTGAGATGTGCAGCAGAGACAGGAAAGCAGTGATCACCTCCTCTGTTTTGGTGCCCCCTACAGCTGTACCCCAAGCAAGTTACAAATTTAGAACTGCTTTTGGCTTTGAATGAATCTTGCCCTAAATCTTTACTCCATTAGATGAGAAGTCAGAATAGCTATATAGACATAGTTAAAATTACAATGAGTAAAGAATTTTCAAAAGCTTATATTTTTTAATTTGTAGGTAATGAAAGCCATCTATAACAGAACAAAGCATGAAATAATTAATATGACTTCATTTTTTATTTCTTATTTCTCATTCTCCTCTTTGGTATGTGGAGTTTCATTTTTTTTTCCCTTTGAGTCATTTCCATCACTTTTAATGCTTATAAATTTATTTGTTGGATTTTTTTTATTTTGTAGGTGTTGGGTACTCCCTCTACTGATACGGATAGCAGCAATTTCTTTGTACCAATTATTTGTGATATATGATTATATATCTTTTCACAAATTCTCTTTCTTCCCCCTCTCCTTCCCACCAAACTATCCATCTGTTAGTTCTTTTTCTCACTGCTCTACAATTGTTTTTCTTTCTTTATATTAATGCATAGCACAGCACTTGACACATTAAATGCTTAATTAATGCTTGTTGACTGATTACATAGCTAGCCTACTTACTTTTTGATCACACGTGTTCATGATAGTTTCTTTAATGGTACTTTTTATAAGTAATTCATCATTTTACATCCTTCTTAGATCTACCACATGTCCTTCCATTGGTCTTTAAAATTAATATAATTTTGATTTATCCAAAATCATAGTTTGCAGAGACTTGGCATACACCAATAAAATGTGTGTTAAAGAGATTGAGTTTTACAGAAGTATAACATTTAGAATAATCAAAAGCATGGAATAATTTTCCAAATATGATCCTATTTAATTCCCAACCTAACTCAGTTGTTTTTAGGTCTCATATAAATTGTGTGTATACCTGCTCTTACCACCAACTCTTAAACACATTAAAAGAACATAATACTATAATAAATTTAGAGCTGAAAGATGCTTTTGAAGGCACCTAATGGAACCTCTTCATTTTATATGAAACTGAGACCTCAAGAGGTTAGTATCTTGCCAGAGTCAGTCAACATAAGTAAAGCTGATTTGCCAGGATTCAGTAGTGATTGCAAGACGAGCACTCTAAGCTCATTCCATCCTACTTGATGGGTTAAACCAACTTCTAGCTATTTACCTTAGTTTGGACACTATGTGATTTTTTTTTTCTTTTTTATCTGCTTTGTTTTTCCATCAAGATGGTTAGGTATTCCCTTATATGTTGCTGCTAGGAATGCAAAGATTTTTTTAAATGTTCCAAACTACATGCAGTTAACATTTCTTCTCTGAATGGGAGCCAAAAATAAAAAAAGGTTTTTTGTTTGGACCTCAGGGTTACTGGACAACAATTTAGTTGATCCTATATTTTCTTGTTTTATACTTCATTTGCCAATACTGAACAGATTGTTGAGCAGAGTTATCTTGATAGTCATGTCTGTCATTATCTTGCATCATTTCAGTATATGCATGGGCAATATCTTGTACTTCATACTCAAATACTGTGATACTTGAATGAATTTGTGATCTCATTGGTGTGAAGATTCCTTCCACTAGTGAATTTGTTAACTAAACTCTTGCATTCTATTTACTTAAAGATATAAATCTTTACTTCACTTAAATCTTTTAAGTAAATCCAGCAGAGAATTTACCTAAGATGCTGGAAGCCTTCCTCTGGTTCTTTACATATTTCATTTGTGCAACTCTCAAGCTTTCTATTATTATATCTCATTCTTTCTGTAACATAGCTAGCATTTATATAGCACTTAAAGATTTTCAAAGCATTTTATGTGTGTTATCTCATTTGAGATATGTGACAAACTTGTTAGAAAGAGGCTGTTATTATCCCCATTTTACAGATGGGAAACTGAGGCACAGAGTGGTTAAGTGCCTTGTTAAGTTCACAGAAATCGTAAAGGTCTAAAGGAGGATTTGAATTCATTTCCTCTACCTCTAAGCCCAGTAGTCTAAAACGTAGCATGATTATTGCACTCAAATATGCTTTTTAATTTTCATGGATAAGTCATTGCTGATGGTATTGCCTGCTTATTCTTAATGTGTATCTTTGCATTGCCCCTTTTATTGTTTAAAATGTTGAGACCTAGTACTTTTCTTTCCATGAGGGATCACTGGTATCTGCTTTTAAATCATTACTCTTACTCAGAGGAACACACTTTCATAATATATTTTTAGACTTTTCAAGTCTATGTAGCTTGATTTTTAAGCTTCTGTGAACAAGTTTTACCTTGAGCTAATGCTGTGCTACTAGGCCAGGCTACTGGAGATGAACTTTTCTTATTTAATGAGCTATATTTCTGACTGCAGTGTGGGACAGTGAAAAAATACTAGACCTTGAGCCGGGAGAGAACCGGCTTTGAATTTTTCCTTTCTAGCTCTGTGACCATAAGCAAGTTACTTAACTTTTCTGACTTGGTTCTCCTACCATTAGAAAGAGGATAATACCTTTATTATGTCATACTATTGTTGTAAGAAGGGAACGGGATTATCAGTATACCTATATCTCTCTATATATTATATAAGGTGTATATATTTGGGACAAATATCCTAAAACTCTTAGTGTAGTTATAAGCTATTCATTATTTTTAGTTTTAAGCTATTAAGCTTTAATAGCTTAAAATAACACTAAGATTTTGGAACACTGTGTCTATGTGCGGTCATGTGTTTTTGTGCTTATTAAATCTTAAAGATTTATTATTAGCAGTATTTTCTTTAGTAGCCCTCTGCTATATTTTCCGGTCCATGATGTATGATACTTACAATACAAAAAAGCTTAACAAATTTTAGACTACTTGGTTGAATGTCCTGAATTTTGTATCCAGTTTTTATGTGTTCATATATTTCTCATCGTGCTGTAAGGCCTTTGCCAATAGGTTACAAAGACTTGGTTGCAGATTCTTTTGGATCCATCCTAATATCACAGAATTGTGCCCAAAGGAGGTTCTCAGGAAGCACTCGTGCTAATTGAATCTATTATCAAAATCATTTAGGAAAAATCCAGAATTAAATCATTGTTTGAAAAAACCTGCAGTGATGCTTCAAAACTTTGAAATGCTAAATTAACTAAAATGTGACTTGAAATGATTAGTACCAAGTATTGTCTAGGTACACATACACTTAGCATGTGATTGCAAGAGGTCTGTTCTGATTAATTTAAAATATAGAAAGGGATGCTTTAGTCTTGTTGTTTTATGGAAGCTTTGAGTTCGTCCCTTGGAAGTCTTTGTGAAGAAGTCAAGTATACACATGTTATATGTATTATAGTGAGGATTACATCTGTTTAGGGTTTGAATTAGATGACTGTTGAATTCCTTTCCAACTATCAAATTCAGTGATTCTTTTTTAAACGTTCTTTATTATAAGTGAGGAGGGGTATTAGAAAATGACTATGGTATGAAACAAAGGACATTCCAAACTATTTGTACATTCCTCAGACTAAATGTCTTTATAGCTATGGACACAGTTTATTGGAAATATGTTCCTTTAAGGAGATTCGGGAACCTTTATTGCAAGGTTCATTTTGCAAGGAATTCTACTTGACATAGCTGCAAATTTCTTTCTGCATTTTTTCTCCATGTCCACAACATGATATTGCTAGTACTTGGTCACTATCCTATGTATAAGAACCCATTACTATGTACTTAATCAATATTACTAAAGTGCTGTTTTCTTGTCTTAATCTTCTTGGTTCCTTTCACCATGGATCTTATTTTTAATCCTATAATTTTATAGCACTACCTTAAATATCTTTATATTATTATCTTTATACATCTAGAACTGGTTATAATTTTATAGCCTAAACACAAAGGTAGGAAATCATGTAAAATCTTTTTTTCATAGCTTGCTGTAGTGGAAAGAGAACAAGACTTGGATTCAGAAGGCCTGGCATCAAGGTTCCGTCTCAATCCTTTAACTTAATCTAGCAAGTAATTTCTCTCTTTGTGTTTCAATTTCCCCATTTGTCAATTTATAAAGAAGGGGATTGGACTCAATAACCTGTAATGTCATTTCCAGTAATAAATTATGAATTTATAATCTAGCGCATAACAGTTACTAAGCATTAATTGTATACAAAGTACCACTAGCTCAATATCGTTAGGAAAATGGTAGACTCTGACATCAAAGGAGATTATGACTGAGGGGGAGAAGTAGAATTAAATATGAACATAAGTGAGAGACACACACACACACAGCCATGAGGATCTGGCCATTGTATACCAATAAAGATTAGGGCATTGTAGCAGTGAAGGGACAGAAGATGCGAAGACTTACAGAAGATTTGGCTAGAGAAGAGAAGAGTTTTTAACAAGGGTGGACTCAGAGTTGGGAAGGGATCAGTAGGGTGAGTTTTTCCAAGTGAGAACAATGGCTCAGATTCTGAAGCAAGATGGTCCTGGCCAAAAACAAAAACAAAACAACAAAAAAGGCAGAATAGGAAGGGGTGATCTGGGAAAAACTTATACACTTCAGTAGATCCATGATCTGATCAATGTGGTTACTCCTTGCAGGAGACAATGAACAAGGCTTTCTGACTAGCTCCCAGTGAAGATTGAGGAATCTCCTAAGTAGTCATGTTATTAGAATTCGTACCATGTTTTTCCATTGTGCTGATGCCAGTGATCATATTTTGCATAATTAAAACTTCCGATAGTGAGAATTAGAATGGATACAACCACTTCTGGGGGATACATTATTTACACTAATCAAAACCTAGCCTGGGCACTTAAGGTGTGCCAAGCAGTGTGCTAAATCCTAGGGATACAGAGAAGGGCAGAAGGAGTTCCTTCCCATCCTCAAGGAGCCTACATTTATAATAGTTTACATGTTAATAACTAAGTACAAATGAAATAACATTATAAAGGAGATGGACAGTGATCATAGAGGGAAAGATTCTAGCGGGTTGCAGCCCACCCATGACTTCTTCATGCCCTTCCATAGTGACTCAGCTACTATGGGTATCTCTCTAGGACAGGGGTCCTTGACATTTGTGTGTGACTGTCTTAGACATCTAGTGAAGTCTACTGAATCCTCAGTGTTTTTCAATTCATAAAATAAAAGTATATAATATTTTAAAGGAAACCAAATATATTAACATAGAACTATCAAAGTAGATTTTAAAAAAAAGTTCACAGACCTCATGTTAAGATCTAGATTTTATGGATCCCAGTGCAGCATATGGACTCTCCAGTCTATTTTCCCTTGATTTCATTATACGACCAGCTATGTTCATCTTTTAGTCCTAATCAAGATATAAGTAGAAATAAATTCTGGAAAGGAAAGAAAATGAAACTGGATGGTTAGTATTTAAGACCATAATCAGGAGTAAAGAGAGAAAATATTAGATTAAATAGCACAAAATGTGTAAGAGAAATATAATAGTGTTATACTTATGTTCTATTGGAACTGGGCCTTTTTTTTCCTTTAATATTTTTTGTGGATACCATCAGGGTTTCATGACCTTGATTATAGCATTTGGCAATTCTCTGGAGCCCTTTCCTTTGGGCACAACGGGGTCCTTCTTGAATTTCCTGTATGTTGTTATTATATACCTCTTGTTTTTAATATGTTGTTGCTTGGTACATACACTCAGAGAATGTTACTGGTGCAGGGGACCTCATTTTACAAATGAGCCACTTGAGGCCTGCAGAGAAGTGACTCGTCCAACGTCACATAGTGAGTAATTGGTAGAGTTGGGACTTAAATTTCCATCTTCTGACTTCCAATCAGTTATTCAACAAACATTTATTTAACACCTAGTCTTTCAACGATCTCAGCTTTTTCCCTTTTCTGACTAGTATTTATAGGGTGGAAAAAACGGTAGAAAATGAAAATACCAGCTATTAGGCTATTAGGCCCTGGTTCTTAGCTTTCTGCCTTTGCTGCCTTGAAGCAGCTCTGTTGTACAGCAGTGGACCTCTCTTCCTCATGCTTATCCAGATGGTATTTTTGTTTGTTTGTTTGTTTGTAACTCACTTTTTTTGTTTGGGGAATTGTCCCCCTGACTCAAGTGTAAAACACTACAGCCAAGTGTTTAGGTTCCTTTTATCATCCTGCTATTAAGGTGCAGTAAGAAATGAGTTTGCAAAGATGGACAGGTAATGGAATGGGTTTAATTTACAGGGTTACTTTTTCTGCCTTTAGAAGGAAAGATAATGACCTGAGTTAGTGTTCTTTGCCCTGAACCATGCAGCTTTTTCAAAGTAATGTTATTTTGAGTATGTTATTTAATATTTTAATATTATTATACTGCTCCTTTTTTAATCTGGGTTGGGTTCCTCTTATTGGAAAATCTGTAGATCTGAATTATTGTTATTTAAACCTTCTTTTAGCATATTCTCTTCTGAAAAAAGGAAAAACATATGACCATGATTTCATGATGATAGATTTGGGATAGATGTTTTTGAGCATAAACTTTCAAAAATCTTATATGATTTTTTTTGTTAAACCTTTTAGCAGCTTAGAAATCTTTTAAAAATCTTAGACAAATATTCATATTAATGTAATCTAGGCTCTGTTCCAAGTTATAAACTGGCATTTTCTAATCCATTTACTTAAACAAGCACAAAAACCCTTGAACCAATATATTCCTGAATGCTGGCATATGGGCATGGTTTTTATAAACAAGGAAATCTCTTCCTTTCTGATCCATTTATAGTGTCAGGAAACACTTAATAAGCTGTTGTGTACAGACTCTTTAGAAAGTAGTTTTTGAAACAAAAACAGGAAGTCATAAGCTTGTAAGAGCTGATTAGCCTCTGTCCCCTAGAAGAGAGGCTTTTAAGTAGATTCTATACTAGACAAAATATTCTCTCATCATTAAGGGAACAGTCTCCAGTACTTTGTTTGAGGTAGAGACAGACTTTCTGGTGTCTTCCATTTCACAGGCATTCCATGCTGATGATTCTGACACTTGTACATTCCCCAAAGGGAAACCACAGCCATTATATAATTTGCTTAAGCTACAATTTCATGCATTGAGAAAAAAATCTTTTCATCTTTCTGGGTCACAGAGATAGAAATTTATGCAAAAACTTTTTGAAGGAGAAAATTACATAAATGATATTGTTGGAAATGATAATAATAAAGTCACCCAACCAACTGAAACAATTATTTAATGCCATTTCCTTAACATGAGAAGCAGTGGTAAAGAAATAGATATGGGGAACACATATAGGGAAGAAGCTCAATGTTAAGACCTTTATCATAGCTTCTTTGTCTAGAATACTGAAGTTATTACAGAAAGATATGAAGTGCGACTAAGAAAAAAAAATGTAACCTAGTCCAAAGCTATGAGGCAAAAACATTGTGTGAATTTCAATAAAATGGCATTTTGGAAATTGAATAGAATTTTTCTTTGGTGGATATAAAGATTTATTAAGGGAAGAGGGATGACAAGATGAAATTCATGTCTTAGAGGTAAGCAAGACCTTGTTTCAAGTAACACAGAATAAATTATTTCAAAACAGTTCCTTCTTATGAAATACTGGCCCTTGTCATGAATCCAAGGTCAATGATTGAATGGGTTATAGGTTGAATAAGTTACAGATGCTAAGAGACTCTGTCTACACCTGACTTTTCTGGCATGGTTTTCAGTTTTGCTTTCATGAATCAGCACAGTCTTTCAAAGTCAAGCTTCTTTTACCCCATCTGGACCTCCCCCTCTAATCAAGGTTGGCTAAGTCACTGTTTGGGAGCCAAGTTACATGATAAATTTCCTTTTACATGAGAAAGGCGCACATTACTTGAATTTTCCATAAAATTTACATATAAATGGACTGAACACAGGGACCAAGTTATTGCAGAAGAGGACAGTCAGGACTGTTTTCTGAGTCATCTTGAATCTCCATTTTGTATAAGGAAGGTTTCTGTAGGCTGATAGTGCATCTATTTGCAAGAAAGCCTTTAAAATTAAAAAAAATCGTTTGTCTTTATTTTTTAAAAAAATTACTAAATTTCCTTATGTTGCTTTATGGACATACTTTTACCATGTTAAATGTGGTATTCATTTGACTTTTTTTACCCTTTGAAGAGTTCCTTTAACTTAATATTTTATGGTTATTGCTTTGCATGTTTCTATTATTTGCCTAGATGTCTAGTTCATTTTGTCTACTGAGAATGACATTTATCTTCTTGCTTTTCCTGCAATTGGTTTCATTCTCCACCCCTGCCCTGGGATATACTATGGAGAAATCCAATACTTTTTATTGCCTCAGTATGTTGATTCTAGATGGAAGCAAAATATAAAAGACAGTGATTTTGACATATTTTCATTGTTTTAAAAGTTGTTTCAATATGTAACTTTATTTTAAATTGTTATTAAAGACTTAACATTGTATATCATTGCAACCAAACTTGCTTATGAACAATTCAAATCCAAATCAATAAATTTCAACCCACAGCATAAGACAAAATCTCTTTCATACCTCAAAAGTCCTTATCAGTATTTCTCCCTATCCATTATGACTTGATATTGAAAGTAAATAATGCATTTGTCTTGGTTTTTTTTTTCCCCTGGGACCAGGGGTTGCATTCTCATTTTTACTTTTTTGTAGAAAACCAAAGTTTGCCACTAAAAAATGGACCTTAGAGGCTATCTTTTCTGAATTTCTTACAGAGAAGAGTGAAGTTTCAGGGAAGGATAACTTACTCTGTTTTAAAGGATCCTTTCAGAAAAATGTACAAGTTTTATATAGCCTTTTGTTGGAGAAGGTCAAATAATCTCAGTTTCTCTTACTAGAGTAACTAGCTTTCCTCTTGCTGTTTTAGATAAAGATACTATAGCTTGGTTTCTTTAATGTCCACCTTCCCCCCATTTCTAAATGATCTTCAGATTGGAAAGTAACATTAAAGCAACATTAGGCAAATAAAGTCTGAAAATATGACCTCTCAGAAACTTTCAGTAGCTTCCCATTGCTTTATTAAAAAAATTAATTCTTTCATCCAGAATAGTTCTTTCAGTCTGACTTGAAACTTTTTTTTCATTTTTATCAGTTGCTATTCAGCCTTCACCCATTCTGCCATCCTTAACTAAATCATTGACAGTCTTGTTCTGACATCTAATGCTGCACATTAGTGCATTTTACTCTTCATGCCTAGAATGTTTCCTCACACCTCTTGCAACAGAATCCTTTTCCTTTAGACTGGCTCTTCTATACACCCTCCTCAGAAGAAAAGATTTATGTGATGAATTGGAGGTGGGATGGGAGGGTGGGAAGGAGCAGGGCTGTGATAATTTGTTTTTAAGTGTTTGAAGGACTGTCAGGTGATAAAGAGATTAGATTTAAGTTTGATCACAGAACAATGGTTGGAAATGACAAAGAAGTCAGTTTAATCTGTTATTAGGAAAATCTTCCTAAAAATTAGAGCTATCCAGAAGTGCTGTGGGTTACCTCACAAGTTAGCAAGCTCCTTGAATCCCTTAAAGTAGAGGCCTGAGCAATCCCTTATCAGCTATATTATAATGAGAATTTCTTTAATGTATGGGTTCAACTTAGCCACTGAGCTCCTTCCCAACTCCCAAATTGCATGATTCTCTCAAGTAGAATTCTTCTCACATCTTACATGCCACTGACCTCCCTGTGTACTTAATCACATACCTCATATTATTCTTGTGTTCAAGTCTTATTCTTCTAGCAAACTATAAGGGTCTTGAGGGTAGGGACTGTCTTGCCTCTTACCCCCATCTTTGAAGCCCTAGTGCCCAGCACAGTGCCTTGCATATACTCGGTTTTTGTTGAACTGAATTTACTAACTAGAATAGTAGTTAAGTACCAGAGATTCAATAGGACTGCCTGAAACCTGGAAATGTGCTTTGTAGTGGTTAATCTACCTCTACTACTGGATCACACTTTCCTTACCTCTTTTTTTTTTTAAATCTTACAAGACTCTGCCCAAGGACAATCTCCTCTATGGAGCCTTCTCTAATTCATCATAGGACCAGAGGTCTAGACCTGGAAAGGATCTTAGAGGCCATCTATCCCTGCCCACTCATGTTACAGATCACTGGAACCCATAAAAGTTACAATGACTTACCCAAAGTCACATGGCTATTAAGTGGAAGAATCTTGATTTGTACCCAAGTTCCCTTCCTTCAAATCCAGCATACCCTGCTGTCTTTAGTCATTGAACAAGTATTTATTAAACACTTAGGAGGTGCCAGGCAGTATATTAAGCACTGGATATACAAGTCAAAGAAAAACAGTTCCTATATTGTTATTATTCAGTTGTTTCAGTCATGTCTGACTCTTTGTGAACCTCTGGGGGTTTTAAACTTGGTGAAGATACTGGAGTGGTTTGCCATTTCCTTCTCCAGCACATTTTCCAGTTGAGGAAACTAAGGCAAACAGGGTTAAGTGACTTGCCCAGGATCACACAGCAAGTTAAGTGTCTTAGACCAGATTTGAACTCTGGAAGATGTGTCCTCCTGACTCCAGGCCCAGCCCTCTATCCATTGGGATACCTAGCTGTTCCCAAGGAATTCACAATCTAAATCTAAATGCTCTCTAATACTGAAAGTATTCATTACCTCCATTCCCTAGAGATTAGCTATGGGTCAGAGAGTGCCTTGTCCACAGTTGCTGACTAGTCTTTTCAAATTCCTAGAGTGGGGATCTCCCTTCAGTCATATTGTTTCCATGGTCTACTGTAAAGAAACCTATGCTTGGGAACCCACTGCTTTATCTCTCTCTTTGCCAAAGCTACCATTTTAGTTCTGAGGATGCTAGAGTAGCTCCAAGCCTCCAACACTCAGAGGCTAATAGAGGGCAGAGGGGTGACCCTTGCAAAGGATACTTTAGAAGGGGATTCATCCTGAGGGACAAGTTGGCCTCTGTGGCTTCTGAAATCTCTTTGAATTTTAGATGTCATAATTCTATGAAGAACTGCATTCCTCATATCGGGTGAAAAACAGATATGAGGGTTTCACAGTGCCTCCCTTTAAAAAATAAATAATGGAAACAGACTCACAAAGCCTATTCCTTTGGAACACTTGTTCCATATGTGTGTGTGTGTGTGTATGTATATATAATTTACCATATTTTAGTTTTATTTCCCAACTCTAATTAAAAAATAATTCCAGTAGCCTAAGAATGATTCCTATGTTAATAAATAAATAGGTCTATTGATGCAATCCTGCAAATACTTATGGATACTCAGTGCTGGAAGAAGCTGCTTGCCTTTGTTAATTAAAGGTGAATCTGGGGGCAGAGAAAACAAAACCTCCCTCCTCCATGCTCTAATTGCTATATATTGTCCAGGGCCCACTATAGATGTGAGTACTCCGGCTTTTACCTGGATTGAGAAATGATTCCCAACTCTACTGAAATATTGCAGGGGATCAGGAGTCATTTAGAAATGACAAAAAGACATCCCCAGGGTGGTTTTTATAAGCCTTCTCTCCATTAGAAACCAGATTGAGGAGACTCAGCCTTTTTATTGCCAAAGTGTTTTCACTACGATTGTACACGATCCCTACCTGTCAGACAAAACCACCTAGGAAATTGGAGCACTCGGTCTTGGCAGGAAAACTGACATAGGGATGAACTCTCCTCAGTTTGATGAAACATTGGCATTCAAAGCCTGTAGGGATGCCTAGCATGTGTTAAACCAGGCAGAAGCCTGCTCTCAAAGTCTGTCCTTGTTGTTGCTGTTAATACCCATGTTGTCATGTCCTTGTACTAAAATCCTGTTTTCACTTTTTTGGAGGAGCGTTTACATTCTCAATAATACTTCAGTGGGAGAAAAAATACTAGCACATCCTGCCAGGAAGTGTGGTACAGTGGAAACAGCATTGATTCTGAAGTCAGAAAACCCAAGTTTAGATACATCCTGTGATGCTTATAGTCTGGGTCACTTGCCTGTGTCTCAGTTTTCTGATTTGTAGAATGTAAATGGATGAGATGACCTAAATGGTCTTCCTCAGCTATTAATCTGTGAGCCCATGTTTACATACTTAATTATATTTATTGGGAGTTTTAGGGTTCATCTTTTTTAAAGGTTTCCTCAGGGGGTGAGGCAGAGTGGTCCATGTTAAAATTTGCTGTCAGAGGACCCAAATTTGAATGGAAGCTCTGCCACTTACTCCCTGGGCCTCAGTTTCCTCATCTGTAAAATGAAGAGTTGGATGATGTGGTATCTGAGGTCACTTCCAACTCTAAACGTTTGATGCTCTGATACTCTAAACTGGAAAGATTTGGGATGTCTTGGTGATATCCTAGAGTAGGGATCTCCCCTCAGTGCTACCATTTCCATGATCTACTTTGAAGACACCTATGCCTGGAAAACCACTACTTTACCTCACTCTTTACCAAAGCTCTACCATTTTAGTTCTAAGGATACTGGGGTAACTCCCAGCCTCCAACAGCTCAGTTAAACTTTAAATGGAGGGCAGGTGAGGGACCCTTTCAAGGGATACTATAGAAGGGACGAGTTGGCCTACATGGCTTCTGAAATCTCTTTGAATTTTAGACTTCATAATTCTATGAAGAACTGCATTTCTCATATTAGTGAAAAACATATATGAGGGTCCATATGTGAATGATAATATGTCATTCTAGCCAAGTCCAGCTAAGTCCAAAGATGGCCATAATCATTGGGCTGACAAATGCATGACAGTGTTTTTCAGCTGTAAGTCCACAAAATAAGCCTGCCTGAACTTCATTAAGGGAAGGAATAAGGACAGTGCTGAAAATGTAGATGCTTGAAATATAAAAAAAAAATCTCTTGTAATGTATTAAGCCAGTTGGGATTGTTGGCTTGCCTTTCCTTCCCACTTGCATGATTGTTCTTAATGAGCATAATGAAGAAAAATGCTGATTTAAAAAAATCTTCTGAGTTAATATAAATAATGTTTTTTTTTCAAATGTGGAGTTTTTAAAGCATATGCTTTTATGGTCTAAAACTATTCAGCATTATAAACTTTAACTGATTTGAAAAATAACATTGCCCTTATTAGTACTTCTCTGATGGTCCCAGAGGCATTTTCCCTTTAGAAGCCTTATTAGCAATTCATAATCTTGGTGTAACATTTTCTTTTGCTCATATACATAGTGTAATAACCATCGTTTTTATTCTCTATTTCCCCAAAGATATACTCTCTGCATTGACTGCCAATCTATTATAGGGTTTTTGCCCTTATGTTTAAAAAGTCCCTTAATGGGATTGGAGTAGTTATGACATTTGCCCATGATTTAAATCCCTTCAGTTTACTCTTCTTAGCTGAATATATGGATTGTCCAAAATTTTCTGGATAAGAACCATACAGAAGACTTACTTTGCCAAAAGAAATTCATAGTTTATAAGCCTTAGGGGCTCATTTGAAATGGTAATAATATTCTTTTTTTCAGTCACGTTCAACTCTTTGTGATCCTTTCTTGCAATTTTCTTGGCAAAGATATTGGAGTGGTTTGCCATTTCCTTTTCCAGTTCATTTTACAGATGAGGAAACTGAGACAAAGAGGGGTAAGTGACTTGCCCAGGGTCACACATCTAATAAGTGTCTGAAGCCAAATTTGAAATCAAGTTTTCCTGCCTCCAGATCCAGAACTGTCTCCATTACACTACCTAGCTGCCCTGAATAATAACAATAGCTGGCATTAAATAGTGCCCAGTATATGCCAGGAACTGTGCTAAGCACTTCACAACTCTTATCTCATTTGATATTTATGAAAGCCTGGGGAGGTAGATGCTTTTATTATCCTCATTTCAGAGTTAAGGGAACCGAGTCAGAAAGAGGTTAAGTGATTTGCCCAGATAATAAGTGTCTGAGGCTGGATTTTAGCTCAACTCTTCCTGACTCCAGGCCCAGTGCTCTGTCCAGTGTGAAAAAACTTAAGATCTCAAAAACTGAAGACATTTCTTTGATTTTTACTGGATTTTCAAATAAAGTGAACAAAATGCTTTTTTATATTGGAATTTATTCTGGGAAAACAGTTATGGGAGGGCATGAAGCCTTTATTTTCCCTTTCTACTGATAAGTGTGTGTGTGTGTGTGTGTGCGTGTGTGTGCGTTAAACTATCACTTTTTGGAAGAATTAGGTTCAATGGCAAGAAACTGCAAAGAGATTTAGAGAAGATTAGAGCGGAAAGGTACATTAGATACAACCAATTAGAAAGCCCAAACCAATTCTTCATCTGTAAAATAAGGATGCTTCCATTGAGGAGTCTGAGGAGGAGAGTTTGTATAGCCAGGCCAGGAGTAGACCCAGGGTCTCAACACCCACTCCAGTCTCTGCCCATCATACCACACTGCTTCAGTGCTGCTCAGGGGAAAGAGATCAGATTTGGAATCCGTAAGCCAGGGTTTGGATTCCAGGTCTGCTAGGTGCTACCTCCATAGAAATGATACATCCATAGAGTCCTTATCTATAATATGAGGGCTCTGAACTAGATAATCATTAATGTTACTTCTCATGCTATTTATTATGACCTTTCCTCTGCCCTGCCCACAAAGACAAAACAGGATGTCGCAAAGTGATCATTTTGATGTCAGTGGAATGCAGTGTGGGGAAGAGAAGTACTGATTTATGATGAGCAGACTCTTTACCACCTATGTGACCACAGGCAAGTGATTTAACTTTTCAGAGCCTCATTTTCCTTATTCCTAAAATGAGCAGTCTGGAGTAGATCACTGTAGTGCCAATGCAATATTTACAGCATTCGTGATCACGATAAAGACCATGACTATTAAGTATTGCATGATGTTCAATTGCAAAATATAGCAAACTCTCCTGCTAGAGGGTAGAACTGAAGCATTTATTTAGATACCAGAAAACCTAATCCCCAAACCAGTAAGCTGATTCCATCATGATACAAAGATGTTCAGAAGCCATAAAAATGCAGCGAGCCACAGGATCCTTCAGCGTTCCCACAAACCAATACAAGATCAATATTTACTCACAAGCTTCTCCATTTCCTTGCTTGAGTGTCCTTTCTCCCCCATTGTCTGGCTAGCTCTGACTCCCAGCTTCCTGTGAGCTCCGCTTCCCTTCAGTAAACTCTTCCCACTACAGGTTCCAAGTGATTATGTTCAGCCTGTGGGGGGGCAGAGTTTACTTTCAAAGCAGGGGAAGTCTTCAGACTCCCCCATAGATCTATTAAGGGGCAGGGAAGATCTTCAAATTCTCATTCCCATTATATTTGACCCCAAGATCTTTCATGTCCCTTACATAGCAAAAATACCTTAACAATAAATGAGAGTTTAGGGATAACAACATATACTTTTTTTTTTCTTTTTGGAGGGCATTTGGAGTTAAGTGACTTGCCCAAAGTCACACGGCTAGTGTGTCAAGTGTCTGAGGTCAAATTTGAACTCGGGTCCTCCTGACTCCAGGGCCTGTGCTCTACTCACTGCGCCACCTAGCCACCAAGTTTAGGGATAACTGGTGGAAAAACCACTGTCAACAGAACTTTGCAATAATATAACAGGGCTAATAGAAAAACTTGGCACATAAAACAATAGCTTAGGGTGGTGGCTTGGGCACAAGTGCCCCATCCTTACTCCCTTGAAGAAATGGGACTCAAAATCTTGGGATAAGGGCCAAAGGTCTCTTCTCCAAAGCTACTTCTAGCTGAAATTGCTCATAGGGCTGTCCGTGCCCCAGGAAGTTCAATTCAAGAGTACAGTTCTTTAGCTGTCATCCAGAGCTTGGTCAATGCCAGGTCCAGAAGGTTCCATTTGAAAAGTTAATTCTTTATCTGTCACCTGGAACTTGGTTGACGCCAGGTCCAGAAGTGGCACATCATAGTCATGGACAGGGGATGACATCTGGCTTAAGCAATCAGGTATCCGCAGGTGGAGGGTACCAAACTTGTAGAAAATAAACCTCCCAAACAAGTTTAATAGACAGAAAACCAAAAAGAGACAAATACAGGGTCAGCCATGCTTCTGGAGTCTGTGGACTCACTATCATAACCTAGATCTAAATCTGATCTATTATTCTTTATCAGTGGCTGCTAACATTAGTAGCCATAGAAGAAAAAAAAACTCCAAAAATATATGTATATTTTTAAAATCATGACAGCCTTTCCAAATGTTCCTTGGATGGTCTATTGTCTCTAACAAGGGCATTATCTATCTGGAAATAATTCATTTAGTTATAAGAGGATCAGGGTCATCACAAGCTTTTTTGGTGATCACTAGTGAATATTGTCAAGTTATTGGGATTTTTAGTCCAGACAATGAATCTTGGCTCCCTTAATTATTCATTCTTTCATTAGATTCCCCACAAAATGAAGGAAGGTTTTCCCCTCATCCTTATAAATGTGACATGTGTATTAAAAATAATTAATTGAATTTTCTGCCATATCCAAAGAAAGGGTCTTTGAAACTCATTATCTTTAAGGGATTAATAAAGATGTCCAATATATTTTTAGCACATTCAAAATGCAACATATTTCTCTTTAAGATGAAACCCCTGTTCTTTGGGTTTTTGTATGCTGAAGCCCTTTTGTCAGCTGATAACTACAGCAACCTCTCCAGCTGTAACCACGTTGCTATGGAAACTGAGGACTGCTTCTCCATCTACAGTAGTCTAGGCTAACAATAACGAGTGTAGCCAATCAGAGCTTCTCTCCACACCAAGTTCCCTACATATTAATTATGGTTGCAGTTATTCTCTTATGACTTCAAAAAATTCCACTTATTTTGCCCACAGAATTCATCCCATGTTGTATCATGTTAGTTGCATTTCATTTCCACAGTGCATCAGTGTTTCCTCGAAGATTAAGGTTTCCCCTTCCCTTTTTTTTTTACATGTTGCTTAAAGGTGCTTAGTCAAAAGCTAGTGCCGATCCTCACTCTTTGATCTAATATGCAACTTGATAATCTAACGACATGCTTCTCCATTTCCCATATTTGACCCAAATACCTGAGAATTATTTTAGTGGTGATTTTAGAGCTAGGAATAGAAGTTATTCATCAAGCTTTGGGTGTGACTTTTCTCTTAACTGCTTAAGAGATAATGGTTTATGTTGATCCCATTATTTAATAGTGTTGAAATAATGACTCCAACTTGAAGGTATTTTGAAATCAGCAAATTAAGTTGCCCAAACTGGGATCAAGGCTGCTGGTCCAATATTGCACATATGGTGATATGGAATGAGAAAGGATGCCCATAAAATGAATAATGCCCAATGGAAGGAGCACCCAATGGACAATAACTGTTCACCTGTTGATATATAGCCAAATGTTTACCCAGGTTACTCCTCTTGGATTATAAACTCCATGAAGACAGAGATCCTGTTTTATCAGAGGGTGATCGATTTGGTACTGGAAGAAATTTTAGAGGTCATCTTGTCTAACCTCATACAAATGAAGAAAGTGATGCTTAAGTAATTTCCCAAGAATTTGAACCAAATTTTCCTGGTTCTAAGACTCTGGTCAGGCTGCCTGTCTTATTTAAACTTTGTATCCTCTCTGGTTCCTGGGATAACATTCTGTATAAAATCAACAATTATCAAATGGTTGAGTGAATGAAATATAAATCCTTAACCATCAAAAGAAAAAAAATGATTAGATGGCCCCATTGATTCAAAAAATGCTTCTTGTGCATTGCTATTCTCATATATCTTCATTTGTCCTTGTTTATAGATGCTTGTATCTCTGATTTTAAAAATTAAGGTAAAAACCATGAAATAATTTATACCTTTTTCTTCAA
>CM053601.1:58048224-58081034 GCA_028646575.1 Pseudocheirus occidentalis
TGAGTAGATGCTTGCAAGAGGGATAGCACTAAAGGGAATGGAATAGTGACAAGTCAGATATATTTTTCTGGGCTAAGAAGGAAAAGGAGGTTAAGGGACTAAAAACTGTGATGAAGAGTGAATTAAAACTCTAGTTGAATCAAACACAAGAACCTACATGGATATAAAATGCTTCAATGTTAGGTGGAAATTAGAGGAAGATAAAATGACCCATTTTGTTAATTATATATTATATTAATTTATATTTTTATAATGTAATATCTTATATTTATAAGATATATAATAATATATATTAATATGATCAAGAGAAACTTCATTTAAATAAAGGGAATTTCAGGTTGCCTGTAGTGGCCAATACTGCTGATTAGTGTAAATTGAGTTGCTTTAATTGAAATGGCACAGTTTAGATTTGCATATATCAGATATTCTTCCCCTAGCCTGAGGCTTCTTCCACTGAGTTCTGTTTTCCTACCAAATTCTGACAAACTGATCTTCAGAAACGGTTACCTTGGCAACCCTTTCATTTTACTTAACTGCTATAAAAAGTAAGGTAGGCAGCGTGCTTGATGCAATCACTGTTTCTTCATCTTAATGCTCTTATAGCCACCACTTTCTAATGTTATGTCAAAGTGGCCATCCTAGAACCTGCAAAATAATATGCTGTTAAATCACACACTACATTTTCAGTTCAAATACAGAAGTGCTAGATACATACAAATTCCGATGAAACCCTTACATACAGGTTATAGAAAAAATAGGTTTCTTTTAATCTCTCTATAGAACAGTGTTTTTCTCCAGAATTAAATGTTTTTTGACATTATTAAATCAAAGCAAGCTGGCATTCTTAAGATTTACTGGAGGAATTTCTCATTGTTTTGGACTTTCACAACTCAACCATAATTGAACCTTTGGAATAGGATATGATTTCTTTCCAAGTCAGTGTAAATTTTTTTTAAAAATGAGGCTATGGTTAATGTTCTGTACTCTAAGGAAATGTTAGGAATGTAAAACTTGATATTATGTTTTGGAGGACAACTGTTCCAAACCTGTTTGCTTCCATTCCTTCCCTTCCTCCTTTGGCTGCCTGTTGAAATCTTGTCATCCTTTAAGGATCAACTCAGATGTTATTTTCTCTCTGAAGTCTTCTCAGATACTTTTCAGCTGGAAATGATCTGCCTATTCTCTAAATTGTCAAGACACATTTTTATTTAGCCAGAAATACTTACTTTTCTCCTAAGTCATTGGTGACCTCTGAATTGCCTGGTACAATGGGTTTTTCTCAGTTCTCATTCTCTGATATATGTACCCTTTGTAGAATTAAACAATATGTATGGCCTTGAAGAGAAGCTAGAGACCAGAAGCCTCCAGAGAAACCACAGAGTTTCCAAATACTTAAGAGCATGGACTATTTTCTTTCCTGGTTTCTCCTACTCAGCTTGTCACACAAGTATGGGAGAGTGATCTCCACCAATGAAGAGAGAGTTCCATACCAAATGGCTTTGGTATTTGGATTACATATATACTACATGAGCCCAGATAGTTGGAATATTGACCATAGTTTTAGAATGGCAGATCTTATATATGTGTGTTGATATGTATGCCTGTACATATATATTTATATAATGCATATATGTATCAAGGAGAAGGTGCTGTAAGCAGATAGGCTCATGTGAACACTGAATATAACATTGATTATTCAGTGAAGTTGCATTTAAAGAGTCAGAACTGAAGAAAAAAAGAATCTTATTTTTGCCAATATGGTAAATTTAGAAGAATTAATAGTATTTCTTGCTAGGGTGGAAGGCTAAAGGAAACACATCTATTTTCCCAATGCAGATTACATGCTTTTGTAAATGATTACATTGTCTGAATTGACTGTTGAGGATCTGATCAGATGGACACATTGGGTGGACAATTTACACATTACTAAGTAGGGAGCAGACAATTAAGCATTTATGGATTATTCTACATCATTGCATTTTATGGCCTGGATAAACTGAATTTAATCAAGCCACGTGGCATCTGCTATAGAATTTGACAAGCCATTAATGAAAAAAGAAAATTACATTTGGTAGTCATTAAATGAGATGGTTATCTGAAAAGTCAGTTTGGGTGATATAGAATTTAGCTGTTAAAGTAGCAATTATTCAAAACATTGCATTTTTATAGAAAAACTGTAAATTGATGGACAGGAACCATTCTTTCACAGGATTCATCCCTTCAGCACTCAGAGGTCAATAATGGTTTTAAGAAGGCTCCATTATTTTAGAGAAAGGGAAAACTATTGAATGGATTTGTAATAAATCAGGAAATTAAATGGAAGCTAGGAGATAAGTCATGGGAAATTTCTAGCATTATTTATTTTGCATGTGCAATTAATCTGTGGGCTTCCCTGTTTTTCCTGGTACCTTAATAAAGGGCACACATAACCTGGGAGCTGCCTTCCTGCATAATGTGTTGTCTTCTAGGAAGGCAACATTTAAAAAAATATAGGTATCTCTAGGTGTCAGTTTAGAAGCATATTTCTGGTTAATTGTAAGGATGCTCTTTGTGTTCTCTCCATGCCTTTGAAAGACCTCTTAGTTTCTTGAATCTAGAAGGTTTTTACACTAATGTAAATTACGTTAAGTGCCATATCCAAATAAAAATACACCTACAAGAATGCTTTGTGCATCTTTATATGAATGATATGAATATTAAGAAACAGATCTATAAGGGAATGTTTTCAAGTGCTTGGTTGAAGATTAGGAGAAAACACTTTCATTCTGTTGCTATTAATAAGTGATAAAATACATAAAAGCCATAAAATCCATGCAGCTTTCTGGGGTCAGGTTGGCATGGTGGAGAGTGGAGAGTCCTGGGCTTGGATCCAGATGACCTGGATTTGAATCCTGCTTCAAATATTTACACCCATTAGATTTGTGACCATAAGCAGGTCAAAATATTATGAATTTAAATGGAGAACTGGAGGTTACCTTAATAGCTCTTTTGTCCATAATTAATTATTACTAGAGATGGTTAAGTGAGCTGTCCAGTGTAACACAGATAGCATACCAGGATTCAAATTCATTTCGTCTGATTCCAGGTCCAATGTATGCTACGCCTAACACAATGCTACCCCCTTCACTTAACCACCCATAACTTCAAGGTTCCCCATTGTCAAATGGGGATAATGACTATTTCAAAGAGGTTGTTTGAGAAAAGCGTTCTGCCAGACGTCAGAGAACAACATACTTTTTGGCTGTTGATTTTTATTAAGATGATTATTGTTATTCTATTTCTGCTGTTAATTTCTTTCAGTAATGCAATGACATGCATTTGATATGAAGAAGAGTTATTTTTGTTAGGTAAAAAATAGTTGATTGGCATCATGGCACAACAGAAAGAAAGTCAGGAAGATCACTGACTTCCTCATCTGTAAGAAGAAGGTGTTGGATGCCTTTGAGATTAACATCCTTTGGTTGGAGTATGGAATGCATAAGGGATCAAATGAGGTACTCTATGTAAAAACTCTGTAAAAAATCGGTATCAGTCATCATTATGCCACCTATTGAAATCTCAACGTGAAATTCCTTTCTATAGTGAAAATTAGACTCTTCATCTCATCCCATTACATTTCTTAGCTTCTTTGTCTACTTTTTAAAAACAAGAGACGTCTTGACCTCTCCTTTTAATCTATTCAGTTTTTAATTCAGGTTGAGTAGAGAGCCTGCTTCTAACCATTTGACCTACTGAATCTGGGTCTTGGTTTCCTCATTTGAAAAGTTTGTGAAATGTCAGATTAAATGATCCTAAGGTCTCCTTTAGATCTTAAGATTTGAGAGATGAAATAGAAATGGAGCTTTCAGAGAAGGAAAGATGATTTGAGAGAGGAAAGTATCTGCCCATCTGCCATACAAATATAACTTTTTACTCCTCTTTTGTATTTCTACCTTAGCCATGTGCCTTATTTTTCAAAAATAGATTAAAAACATTTCACTCTTATGTATTCCAGGTCATTGTTTTTTGACCCCAACAGAGTCCAAAATATTTTTTTGGAAACATTCATCATCAACAAGATATACCCCTGTTTTCTCATGAGAAATTGATGTGATCTTAAGGGATGATCATTTATTTTGTTTTTAATAATTTTCTTAGCCTTTAACTTCATGAGCCCCTGCCAAATTTCATAGCTTCTTCTTATTTGTTAGTCTTCTTGACCTCTCAGAAGCATTGAGTGTCTTTGAACATGAAATTTCCTCTTCCTTTAACCTATATGATATAGTGTTAGAATGAGTGGTTTAGTGAAAAGAGCTCTGACTTGGAGGTCAGAGGGTCTGCGATCTGGTACTTTCAACCTGTGTGACACTGGGTAAATAACCTATCTGTGTGAGCCTTGCATTTCTCATTTGTAAAATGAAGGACTGCTGAGTTTTCCTGGCAGTTCCAAGGCAGTGGTTCCCTGTTTCTGTCATTTCTGTGACTGTTGCATCTGTTTCCTTGCCTGGATTTATTTCTTCCTCTGGACATTAATAAAGGTGATCATTCTCCCAAGTGCAGTCTTTTGCATTGTCTTCCATTTCACTTTTGATTCAAAGTTCTCTAACATGACTTCCAAATCAATATGTATGTTCCTGACCTTTTACATTAGTTCCAGTCAAGTATTTCCAAATGTCTGTGGTAAATTTTTAATTCAGTGTTCCAAATTAACTTTATTTCAATATAGTTGAATCTACCCCCTTTCTTAACGTCATAAATTATGTCAACTAAAACACTGTTCTCTTTGCTTCCAGACGTGTCACCCTACAGTGTTTTTTCAATTTCTTACTTTCCTTCAATCCCATATCAAATTAGTTCCCAAGTTCTGTCATTTAGTACTTTGAAATAGCTCTAGAACTGGCCTCTTTCTATAAGCGTTGTCATGACTTTACAATGGTTCCCATTACATGTTGCTTGGATTACTGTAGGTTTCTAATTTCTCTCAGCTCTGACTTAACGGACCTTTATTAAATACCTTCTATGTGCTAAGTACTACAAATGCAAATAAGAAAAATATTTCTTAAAATTTCTTGTCTTCATAGTGCTTACATTTTACTGAAATAAACCATGTTACAAAAGACTTTCAGATTACTTTTCATAAAACATAACTTTAAGCATATCACTATGACTTAAATACTTTCAGTAGGGTCACTGATAGTACTAATAAAAACACTGTTTTTAAGGTTAGCGAAGCCCTTTACATGTTCTCTACATGTTATTGTATCAGTAAGCACTCTACCATACCCAGGGTGGCTGCTAGCACAGGTTCTTAGATCTGCTTTTTTTTTTTTCTTTTTTGGTGGAGGGAAGTTAGGGCAATTGGGGTTAAGTGACTTGCCCAAGGTCACACGGCTAGTAAGTGTTAAGTGTCTGAGGCCAGATTTGAACTCAGGTACTCCTGACTCCAGGGCTGGTGCTCTATTCACTGTGCCATCTAGCCCCTCCTAGATCTGCTTTTCTAAAGGAAATCAACTCTAAATGGGTTAACAGTCTTACTTTAATCAATTGAACATATATCATTTACCTAGTTCAGGGTTTGGAAAAGTCAGCACCCTGAACTTCAGAGAATACAAACAGAATACAAACAGAAGTTACAAGCAGACATAGAAACAGATCAGCAGAGAAAGTTCTCAGAGCCACTTAAGCCTATCAAAGGGCCCTAAGGGCAAGGAAGATATTCAGATTCCCATAACAGTTATGCTCATTCATTCTTAATTCCCAGATGAAGAAACTGATGCTGAAATAGGTTAAGCAATTTGTTCAGTTTTACGAAGCTAGTATCTGAGGTGGGATTCAAAGTCAGATCTTCCTGACTCTTTAAGTCCAGCACGTTATCTACTATGCCATGTAGTTTTTCTTCTCCTCCAGTAGTGAAGTTGGAACAACTAAATTTTATTTCACCATCCTTTGTAACTGACCCTCTCTTCTCTTCCCCTACAAATATTCCAGGCCTGTATAGCCTATGGCCTACAGGCCACTTGAAGCCCTCCAAAGAATTTTGAACAGGCTGTGAAAAATGTGAGGTTGCCCCAGTGTACTCTCCTGTTTGTCACAAGACTTGTGGCAACCAACCATTGTCAGTCTGTTTCTAGTCCAACCTATCTGTGGCCTGAAGAAGTTCAGTCTGTTTTAATTTTGTCCCCAACCTACTGCCATGTTGTGCAGGTCTGAACTATTCAGATAATTCTCTCAATCCTTCACCATTCTGATCCCTCCTGTACAATGAAGCTGGCTTCATGACATCATTAATATGCTATATTCCATTACCATTCCTGGGACCTTATTCATGATGTTTCTTCCACTTGCTTTGCCTTCTTTCCTCTTCCTTTCTGATCTAAATCCCGACTTGAGATTCTTTAAGTTCTGCACTTTAAAGATAAGAACTTTTAAGAAATATATTTTTTTTGCATTTTGCAATATGTAGTACATAGTAGGCATTTAATAAAGGTCTATGGAACTTAATCCTTTGAGACTCAGCTAAGTACCATTGTTTCTTTGTTATCATTCCCAGACTACTCCAGATTGTTGTTACTTTTCCATTTCTAGAATTGTAAGGCACTTACTATTTGGGCAAACTTGTTTTTTGACACATTTGCTCTATATTTTCCTCATAGAAATGTCTCCTTATTTTGATTCCCCAAGTAAATTGTGTAAGGTCTTTGAAGTCAAGAATTAAATTTATTCTCCTTATCCCTCAGTGAGCCCATTGAAGCACACAGAAGGCTCTCAACACATGTTTCTTGAACTGAACATTGCTGAAAGGCCTCTAGGCAAAATTATTTAAGTACTTTATAATCACATAGCTAGCGAAACTCCAGAGCGAGACATCTCATCCTACCATTACTAATACATATTGAAATTAGTTAGTTTTCACTTAATCTCAATGGATTTAGTCTCTCCATCAAGGAGAATAACAAATTGCCTTCTGAGCGTAGAACATAGTGTTGGGCACTGTGCGCACACCAAACTTCCTTTGAAATTAAAGCCATTTCAGCAGCTATTTTTAACCTTCCTCAATGTCTCAGATTCATCCTCATCAAGATCCTTTCTAGTACCTCCCATCATAAAATTGCAAGGATAAAATGTATGTGTAAGGATTCTAGCAGGGGTAGGAGACTTCTCAGACTTCTCTTTCTCCTAAATAACTGATGTTTTCTTCATTACAGGTAGGAGTGCTGAGCCTAAACTCAGATTTATCCTTCTGAGTTCAGGCAAATCACTTAACCCTGTTTGCCTTACTGCCTCATCTGTAATGCCAGTATATTTGACAAGAAAACTCCAAATGGAGTCCCAGTGAGTCAAAAATGACTGAACAACTAATTTTTCAATTTAATATTCTGCTGATCATTTATACCATAACTATATTATTCAATTTAAAATAGAATAAACTGTGCCAAAACACAGTGAATACTATTTGGTATGTTTTTTTAAATTTATTCACAAGGTCTTTCTGGGGTATCAGTGTTTCAGTGTGTGGCTTGTAGAAAAGAAATTCTTGTTGTTTTAAGGTGTACCTTCATTATTTCAGTCTATGATTTTTTAATGTAATTTTTATTTTATTTTTACTTTTTTCAGTTAATAATCACTCCCTTTCATGCAACCCTTTCCCCCATTTTTGGACCAGTATGCCTTGTCAGTGGGAGTCAAGTGGTCATTACTTCAGGATGTTCCCTTGTACAGAGACAAAAAAAAGGAAGCTCTGAGAACTCTTATTTGCTGTTTACGAAAGAGACTGACCACCTTGCTTCAAATCAAAATGGCTTAAATCAAGAGTTTGATGTGTCATTAAAAAACAGCAACAGCACTAATCGTGAAGCAGCCTGTATCATGTAAACAAGTAACTAAACCTGGCTGGGCTTGCTTAAGATTTTTCCGCCCCTGCTGTGGCCTGTTGGAGCCTGGCAGGGAGTATTAGTCATCTTAGATTTAGCAAGATGGGCCAGGATATTTGCAGCCCTCTAATGCAGAGCATCACAGTAAAAACACTCTTGGTTATTGCAAGTTTCAATCTAAAGCACTTTCATTTTTAAATGGGTTCTTAGCATCCTTAAACATTTGTAGATAGAGTTTAGGCCCCGACAGAACATCTCCAGGTGCTTTTTATGGTATTTGAATGATTTCCTTTGTTTTGGATCAACAGATACTCTTTGTTTTACAGCTTTCAAAACACCTTTTAAATAAATATCACACATCTAAATATTGGTAGTTTAACCAAACATGACAGAACTTAATTTTGTATTATCATTATAGTTATAAAGAGATGGACTATGGATCTTAAATCTTGTCCATATTTTACCATTGTTGATTTGACAAATATTGATTAGTAAAAGTCTAATATTTAAATATTGAGCAGTTTTCTCAGATTACTTACTTTTCCTTCCCCAAGTGTAACACAAATGCTCATCCCTTGTATGTAAAATTAAGCTTATTGTTCACAATGTTTTGTGCAGCACATAAGAAAACATGTCTCTAGAAGAAGCCTTAAAGGATCATCTATTGCAATTCTCCATTCTGTGCAGCAGCACACTTAAAAATGATCAGATAGATAATAATACACCAAATTATTAAAGTTTCCAGGAAAAAATAGCATACCTAGCGAAGACTGATGTGAATGAAGACCACAAATTTGAATCCATATAGGTTTTTAAATGTTAATTTTTCAAGGGATACCTGTTCCGTCCTGGTTTCCAAAATGTAACATTCTTTTTTTTTCTGTTATCATTTCTAATTACTCATTTTGCAAAGAAATACAATAAAGAATTAAATTAATTTTTCCTTCCCATGGAATAAAATAACAAGACATCACATTTCCCCCTATTTTGTTTCATATGGCAGTTAGTGATGGTTTTGCCTATTTTTTTAAATCTTGCTAGCACTTTTTCCCAAATAAACTTGGTTCTTTCTTCATTTGTACCCTTTGTTTTCACCCTTTGTAACTCTCAGGAACTTGTTCAAACTAGCTACCACTTTTTATATCTTTGCCATTTGTATTTCTGTTCCATGTACATGAAAATCCTTTGTACAACTTCCTGTTGCCTTTCTACCATTTCTATGTATTTTACATATTTTTCCTTTTTATACCAATCATATAAGAAATATCCAGTCCATTTGCTCTTTTCCATGTGTGTCAGTGTGTGTCTGTGTCTGTGTGGTCTGAATGTATGACTTCTTGCCCTAACTTTTCCGAGGTGAGGATTATCCTTATACCAATGCAGATAAGTAACAGCTATGCAACTTGCTCTTGTGGAGTAGCCTGAGTCACTGAAAAAGTTTATTGACTTGCCTATGATGACTCAAATACTTTGTGTCAAGAAAGAAAACTTAATTCAACTCACCTCTTTCTAAGGCTGAGACTTCCTCTATAGCCATTGTGCCAGCGTTTCTCATCACTTTCCCATAGACATTTTAAAAATGATTCTGCCTGCAAATACCATTCTATGAAATTTTGTTTGAGTATATTTTCTACTTTTGCAAATCAGACTCCTCCATGCCTTTCTGTTCTTGGTTATTCTTGTTTGTGACTTTCCATAAATTTTCCTAGAGGATGTACTCAATTCTCTAAATTGTTTCTTCTTGATCCTTTAGTAATGTATTTAGTTAATGTATTTTGTGGGTTATCTAACTATTGATCCCCATTGTGGCTAACTCACCAAAACCACTTCCTTTTCATTTGATGTATCTATACCAATATTTTTTTTATTCTACTTTTTACATTCAGATTCTTAAATTAAGCCTGCTTAAGCCCACTATGAACCATTCTGCTCAAGGTCTACCTTTCCCAATTCCCTTTAATGTTAGAGTCTTCCCTCTAAGATTATTTCCAGTTGTCTTCTCTCTCTCTTGTTTGTACAATTCCATTCACATGTTGCTTGGCCTATTAGACTGTGAGTCCCTTGAAAGCAGGGGTTATTTTTTGCAGTTCTTTTAACCCGTGTTGATTGTACTGGCATATGGTAGGTACTTATTAAATGCTTGTTGACTTGACTAGTAGAGCTTATACCCTGACAGGGCCTGTAAAACTAGAAAGCTTTGAGTCTGGGCCTTTGGATAGATTTTGTGTCTTGTACTGTGGGAATCACACACAGAATTTCAGGTGAAGGAGCCTCCATTCCAAGTCATTTGAAAAATAACTCCCTCAACATCATACTTTAGAAGGAGTTATCTGTCTTTGCTTGAAGACCTCCAAATGAGGGATTGTCACAGACCTTCCAGACAATTAATTTCACTCTGAGGGAGCTCTGACAGGATATTTTTTTCTGACAACAAAGCAAAATTTAGCTTTTTGTAACTTTTGTGAGTTGCTTCTGATTCTAAGCAAGACAAATCTGATCCCTTTCCCAACTGATTGCTCTTTAAATACTAGATCCTCATTTTCTTTTACCAGTCCTTATATTACACAGATCTTAGGCCTGGTTGCCCCACTCTGGTGGTTTCTACTTTATTATCATTTTCTAACTAGATGAAAAAGAAACATGCTGTAGAATTATGGCCACCAATGGGTGGCCAAGACATTTTTTGGAGTATATAGTTTTATAGTCTTGGCATAATAAGACTATATTATGTAATTTGGTATGACCTGTGCTTATCAACATGGGTATTGTGAAAGAGATATAATTAATAAAAGGACTAGGATAACCTTATTATATAATAGTTTCCTCTGTGGACCCCAAAGATATGGTGCCATGCTGTAATTTCCCTAAGATTATTATTTTGATGACTTTGAATTGATTTTCTCAGTCTTCTTTTTCTTGAAATTCTGAATTTATTAGTTTGCTTTTAAGGCTAGAATTACCTCCTAAGACTGGACTTTCCATAGCTTACTTCAGCTTCACCTATATAATGAAGTTGGGCATCTGACTTGATGTGTCCCTTCAACTTCTGTTCTCTAGATCAATTTAAAGAGCTTGCCAATTCTGTAGACCAGATAGATGATTTTGTGGGTATAAAGAGTGGCTAGTGAGGAAATGCTTCCTACCATTACAGATCAATAACAGTTGAGTGTGCCAGGGTTGTCTGAAGCACTGAGAGGCTGTCTTGCCAATCTCTGTTTCCATAGCCAGGATGTGCCAGAGCCATGATTTTGAACTCAGATGCCAACTTTCTATTTTTGTTGTCACTTATGGGTTAAGGGACTTACTTGGGTTCGTGTAGACAATATCTGTCATAGACAGGGCTTGATCTCAGGCCTCCTCACTCCAAAACTGGTCCTCTATCCACTACATCAATATGCTTCTATGTTGGTCTGCTGACCAACTTTGTGCCTCTTATTGGAAAATAGACTGGGGGTCAAGTAAGTCCAGTGACTTACTAGAATATTTTAATTACTTTTATGTCATTTAGTAGTAAGCAGTAGCTTTTTCCTTGTTGTTCTTCAGTTGTCATGTCTGCTCTCTGTGATTCTATTTAGTGTTTTCTTGGCGAAGATACTGGAATGGTTTGTAATTTCCTTCTCCAGCTCATTTTACAGATGAGAAACTGAGGCAAACAGACACAAGTGAATTGCCTGGGTCCCACAGCTAGTAAGTGTCTTGAGACCAGATTTGAACTCCTGATTTGAACAGCGCTCCTGACTTGAAGGCTGGCATTCTATCCACTGCACCACCTAGCTACACAATATTCCCAGTGTACCCCTACATTCCCACTAAATGTTGCAGATAGAAAGTCCCAGGCAACTAGGTGGTGCAATGAATAGAGTGGCTGGCCTGAAGTCAGGAAGACTTCATCTTCATGAATTTAAATCTGACCTCAGACGAGCTGTTTGATCCTGGGCAAGTCATTTAACACATTACCTCAGTTTCTTTCTCTGTGAAATGAGCTGGGGAAAGAGTGACAAGCCATTCCAGTATCTTTGCCAACAAAACCCCAAATGGCATCACAAAGAATAAGATAGGACTTAAATGACTGAACAAGCATATGCCAAAAAGTGAAGACCACATGTTTGTCCATTTAGAACTGAACATACTGTAGAGATCATTTAGTCTAATCCCTTTATTCTACATATAAGGACACCATGGTTCAGAAACCTGGCAAGATCATGTGAGTACTAAGGGACAGAACTAAGATCTGCATTTGGCTCTTTTGACTCTGAGTCCAATGGTCTTTGCAAACTTTCAAATGTGGGGAGTGAAGTCCCAGACCGATTTTTGAATGGTAAACTAATATACTTTAGGAAACATTTGTTACAACCATTTTTATATACAAGCTTATTGATGGTTCCCTATCAAATTAAACTTCTCAATATATGAGTCATCAGTCAACCAATAAACATCAAATTCCTAGCATCTACAAGCATTGTAGTAACTCTCAGATGCATTATAGTTGTCTCATCTGACAAAGAAGCCTTTCGTATAACAATCACCATTCTTTGGGCCTTGGGATCTCAGCTCCAAAGTGTTTGTCATTCCCTGTGAACTCTGTAATTGTGAATTTTTTGTTTCATGTCAGACTTAATGATAGACTACGGCCTTTTGAGACTATAAGGGACATTTTGTACCTAATCCTACTGATTGTGAGTTATGAATTAAGGAGATTTTGATTATGTGGCTTCCATGAAATTGCAGGGAAGAAAAAGCAGCTGCATTAAGATAAGCTTATTTTTTCTTTCAGTGGAATGATCACATCAGCAATCTGAACCCCTGCATGGTTCAAAGTATAATTACTGTACTTTTCCTGATAGTTATTAGTTACCACATGTCATGTTTATGTAGTACCCTCAATAGTCTTTGATAACCAGGTCAATATGGTTTGATTGAAAATGAACATTCATTTTTTCAGTTTGGTCTTATGCTTCCATCACATACAAAAAACATAAGAAGATGTTATTTAGTTGTGGATGCATTTTTCTGAGATATAAAAGTTTGCTATTCTGAAAAGGACTAAGAATAAAAAAAGGATATCTACGTGTGTGCATGTGTGTATGCATGTGTGTGCTCAGTACCAATCCTTCACCAAAGTTTTGCTCTGTTGCTTCCAATATCATTTTGACTCTACTTCTTCAATGGTCATCAGCTCTGATAGGGTCTGCTAAACCAGAAAGCCTTGTGAGTATAGGCCCAGCAATGCAGTCTTGTCTGCCATCAGAGGACTAGCCTAGCTAAGTTTGGAAATGCTTGTTGGCAGAAGTCTGAGCAGACTAATGATCAAGGGACAGATGTGAAAGCACAATAATTCATGAAGAACACTGACTAAGGCATGAAAGAGTTATATATTTGTTAATGGAGGGTATCCCTACCCCCATGAATGAGGCAGATATTTTGTGAGTAGAAACAAATTTTTAAGTGTTTATTAATTCAGGTACCAGCATACTTACCTACTTGTCAAATTTCTCATTTTAAAAAATTCAAAATTTATGTCTTTAATTTTTTCAATTCATTTAAACTTAATAATTTTTTTCTAGTTCCTTAGGTTAAAAACATTCATATTTTCTCTTTTAATTATGTATATTTTAATGGTTCTTCGGTGTAAGCATGTGTTTAGCTGATGTCACTATCAACAGTAACCTACTTTCTCTAAAATGAGAACGTAAGCTTCTGAAGGCATTGAGAATTGTGTTGATTCTAGGCATGCACAAAAGCTGACCCCATGTATCTGAATACCAAGAGAATGAAAGGTAATGAAAGGTAAAGGAGATCAACCAAGAGGGCACAGTCATCAGTGTCAAGTGCTGCAGAATGGTCAAAAAGAGATGAGGATTGTGTAAAGGTCTTTGGATTTAGCAGGTAAAAGATTATTAGTAACCTGTGAATGATGAAGTCAGAACAGTGATTGTTAAAGGTTGAAAAGTTAATGGGAAGTAGGGAGAAAGCAGAGCCTTGAAAACAGAGGACTCTTTGGAGAAGCTTAGTATTAAGAGGAAAAAGAAATAGGGGTCAAAATCTTGAGGAGACAGAAGTATAAAGAGAATAGTTTTTGAAGAAGGAGGAGAAGGAGACCTTGGATTATGGATGGGTAACTGGAAAGGAGCCAGTAGACATGAGAATGAGAAGCACTGATTCACAAGTCAAGCTTAGGGAGATCAAAGGGACAAGAACAAGGATCCAGGTAGAGAAATTTGCCTTGCCAAAGAGAAGAATCACTTCTTCCCCAAAGGCTTCAGAAAAATTGAAGGGGTGGGCGATGATATAGAGAAGATTTGCAGCATGGAATAGAGGAGATATGGGAATTTATGATGGATGATCCCACATTTTTCCTGAGAGGGTTTAGGGGAAGAGGAAGGGAAAGGAAAGGAACAATTGTGCCCCCTGTTTGCCAGGCACTGTACTCAACAACAGATATTTCCTCATATGATCCTCACAATAATCCTGTGAATAAAGTCCTATTATTATCCCCATTTTACAGTTGAGGAAATTAAAACAGAGTTTAAGTGACTTGCCCAGGGTCACACAGCTAGTACCTATCTTCCTGATAACAACCTCTACTCCAGGACTGTCCATTGCTCCACCTATGTGCCTTGATTTGGCAGAAGCATTAGGGATCTGAGAAAAGGTTGGGGGCAGCTGATTTAGGAATGACAGTCAAGTGGAATGAAAGTATGGCAGTATAGCAGTGAGGACAGAATCAAAATTAAGTCCCAGAAGTATATATTTTCAGTGTCATACTTCTTCCCTGTGGTGGCCAGCCTCTGGAAGTGTTCTCTGGTTTATCCTCTCCTGTATCCCTTGGCACTGACCTCCCGGTGTTGCACTATCTCTGTCCCATATCCTGATATTCAAAGTCACTCTGTTAATTCCTCACTTATGACTCCATTATCTTGCTGGATACATTTTGTGGTGCCTTAGTCCAGGAGCCAGAAATGCCCTAGATTCTTCCTTTGCAATAATATAGTATCTGTCACCTCATTTCTACTCCCTTGTCCAACCTTTCTGGTCTAAACCTTAGTTATGTCTCATCTTTACTATTAGAAGACCCTCTTAACTGGTCTCCCTTTCATCCCCCTTTCCCAGGCTATTCCTCATACAGCTATCAGAGTAATCTTCCAATTTGCAGGTTTGAATATCTGTGCATTAAGTAGATTCAGTCAATTTTCCCCATTGTACAGAGTAGATTGAATGAACTGTGGTCAAGTAGACACAATATTAAATAACATTTCATGCTGGAAAAATGATAAATGAATTACTCTTCCTCCAAGACAATCCAAAATACATTGATTTATTTCTTCTTATGACCAGCAACATGAGGTTGCTTTGGTTATTTCTTCTATCTTACATTGTGTTTTAGAATTTATATATTTGTGGGTATTAGAAATGGGAACATAGAAATGCTTTCTGGTCTACTTTGGGAATAGGTATACTCATTTGTCTCTGCAAAGTTCACAGTCCAGTGTGTATTAGTGTATTAGGATTAGTTTTGTTAGCATATTAGTATTATGTGTATTAGTATTATGTTTCCTTGATAAAATCTAGTTATTCAGTAGGAAGATATTGTTTCAATAATTGATCCATCAGGCCAAACAACCAGATTGATTCATTACCTTTTTTTCACTATTAGCTGGCTCTCTTGATGTCCGTTCTATAGGCACAACTTATGACTTATTTGTGAACGTTGAAAGACTAGCAATGCTTGATCACCAAGATAATAAAATTATAAACTAAATTCATATAAACATCTAAGAAATTGCTCTCCAGAGACAAAGTTAAATCTGCAATAGGCCTTAGATTATAAAAGTAAAATTTTGAAATTAGAGAGTATGTCTGACTTGTGCAATTTTTATACTGCCATTACTCTAGTGCTAGAAGATTTTAATTTCTAGGGGGAGAAAAGGGAGTTTCTAAAAAAATTATGGGATCATAGATTTAAAGCTGAAGGATGACCTGTGAGATCATCTAGTCTAACCACTTTAATCTATACATGAGGAAATTGAGACTTTGAGTCGTTAAGTAAATGGCCCAAAGTCATACAGCTAATAAGTGTCAGAGGAGAGAATTTAACCCAGGACTTCCTGAATCCCAGTCCTGTACTTCCTTCTTTTAGTTTTCCAGGCAACATTTTCTGTGGCATTGCCAGTAAGGCCGAGTGATGACCTGCTAAAAGGTACTCTGAGGATGCACCAGTGTAATAGATTCAGCACAGGAATTTCTTGTGGCTCATGTAAAAAGACTGACGTTTCATGTAAACATTTAAAAATAGTTAAGACATTGTGATTTATGTATGTGAAGAACCTGTATCAGACTGCATGCCACCATGGGGGAGAGGGAGGAGGAGAGGGAAGGAGAGAACATTTGGATCTTAAGGGATTGTGGAACTGAATGTTATAAACTAAAAATAAATAAATAAATTCAAAAAATTTTTAAGGAGAGATTGTCCTTTAATAAGACTCTCTTGTGATGCCATAGAGACCATGGAATCTCATGGGTGACTGGGGTGGGACACGAATTTTAGCTGGTTCTACCAAGATTGATAGTTTTAAAATAACAACAGCTTGTACCTTCTGGTACATATGATAATTATCTTAGCTAAATATGTAGAATCTTATCACAAATTTGGCTACTAAGCAATGCTTTTTTTCCCTATTAGTCTACTGATACATATGGAGCTCTCCATGATCTATGTCCACAGAGAACCTACTGTTTTATATGTAACAATGGCTCTTTTGAGGATTGAATTACAGTATGTTTCTACCTCACTGTATTCCTGTCCACATTGAGATCATAAGCGACTTTGTAAAATAGCTTGCTTAAGTCATGATGCACCATATCTGTTGCTAGCGTTTCTCTGGATTGGGACCAGATCAGTCCATTAAGAAAAAGGAGGTTTCTTATTCTTCTATGTCTTTGTAGCCAGTGAAGATGAGAGCAGACAAAATAATGTGGTAGCAGTTAGGATTTGGCTTTTTGTTGTCTGATCTAGACAAAAACAGAGGAGGGCAACTGGAGATTGATTTTCTCTTCTCAGGGAACTGCTGCTCTCCAATCTCCTTCTTGATGACTGTACATCCTGCTGAGTGTGCCACTCTTGTATGTAGTGACAGCAGCTATTGTCCAAGTCAATTAAATGGAATCCTGTTGATAGGAAGGGTCTGGGCTCTGGTGGAAAAAAAGCTTTCCCCTTGTAACTTTTCTTGAATGAAATTATATATCTAATGGCCTTCGAACCTCCAAGAATGTGGAATAGGATCAATAAAAAACTGCTTTCTAAAATGTCTTTGTTTTAGCTCCTCTGAGAAAAGAATGGAGACGTGTAAACTTAATTTAACTTAAATTATTTTTAATACATAAATTATATCAAAAGCCTTGGATAGATGATTGTTTAACTATTGAGAAGTAAATAGGAATGTAATGAGGATGATGATAATGGTGAAGAAAATTATGGCGATACCCATGGTTCTTTATGGTTTGCAAACACAACCTTGTGAAGTAGATGTTATAATAATTAATAGACATATTTTACAAGTAAGTAAACTGAACCTGACAGATTTAAATAACTAGCTTAGGATCATTGTTGTGCCTAAGGCAGGATTTGAACTTGGGTCTTCCTGACTCCAAGTTGAAAGCTATATCCATTCTACTACCTAGATCCATCATATAATGCTGGCTCTAACACTGTATTATTTGAAAAATAATTTACTTTTACTTTTCCGATACTCTTCTTCAGCTGAAAATATTGGGGCTACCCAAATAATGAGCTATTTTGTAAGATATTGTGATGGTGAATAGAGAGATGGGTTTGAGCTATGGAGACCCTCTTACAGTCTAGCTGTGTGACCTGGGGCAAGTCACTTAACTCCTTAGTGGTATAGGCAAATATCTAAGACAGGAGTTTCTAATATGTATGCTTGTGTGCATGTATATGTGTGTGTTTTGGCAATCTGATGAAGCTATCAAAAGATCAAATGAGAGAACATGTGAAATGCTCTGCAGACCATCAAGTGCTATATTAATACTAGCTTATTTTTTTTAGTTACCCCAGGGTAAACATTCCTATCATAGACTACAAGTTGAAGCAAAGGTATTGCTCTGTACTTAGGTGGAGGGAGTTCTTCATCCGGGAGGCTCTATCAGTGAAATCACAGGCCCAATCACCAATCCTATCCTAATCATTATTTTTGAACATCTGTAGTATTAAGACTGTTGGTGGAGGGGAAACAGCATTTCTAAGAGTGAAGGAACGTTGTATTTCAGGAAAAGAAAGTCTTGAAACCAAGTACTGGGAGAAAATGTCCAGATTTTCACTCAGTTATAAATATTCTTATTTTTAAATGCCTTGTATAAATGTGACCAATTTTACTAGGTTGTAAACTCTATGAGGGTAGGAATCAGTCTTATTTCTATGTCTTATCTTCCCTTACTCCTAGTGCAGTAATTTGAAAATAGCAATTATTTCATAAATATGTTGAATCACTGCCCACTCTTGAAGATGCTTGTTTCCTCCAATCAAACTGTTTTGGGCTAAGTGTGCTACCTAGTGGGGGAAAAAGGAAAACTGTATAACCTGGAATTTTTCCTCCACTCTATTCTGTCCACATTTATGGATATCTCATGTAACTTTATCAAGCAACTTGCTGCAGTCAAGATTCGCTGGGTCTATAGCATTTTTTCCTTGGGATTGAGAATCCCTTCATAAAAACTGAAGTTAGTTGAGATGTCTAACTGAATATCTCTTGGGCTCCTTTGGAACTCTGGTTAGTCACAATTAGCATCATTTGGAGGGGGGGCTCAGAATTGGGTTCTTTTATAATATGATACTTTATGAAATGACTGTATAGTAGTTGAAAGATAGTACTAAAAGACGAACACAGTCACAAAGGGTGTGGGTATGTGTACATGTGAGAAAAAGATATTGCCCAAAGTATAATAAAGTTATGAGCAGTACAGCAGACGAGAGGTCTGCTGGTTCAGGATATATGAATTAACATATTCCAAAAGCTAATTAATGGGTTGCTGTCAACCTGGAGAAAGCTTGTTGATGACATGTGACTGGGGTTCTGTTCTTGGCTCTGACCTGTTTAATATTTTAACCAAAGAATTAGAGATTCTTGTCAAATTAGCAGATGGCACAAAGCTAGGAGGTGATACAGGTATACATCTATTACATTGGATGACAGAAACAACCTTCAGCAAATTCTCAAAGACTTTGAATGATGGCCTCCAAAGTAACAAGATGAAATTTAGTAGAGATTCAGTTCTGTTCTATCTTTATTAAGTAACTGTTATTATGTGTAAGGCTGTACATAAAGTACTGACTACATTAAGACATTTAAAAAGCTTCCAAGGAGCTTTTATGCTACTGAATTCTACTGAATTTTATTCTACTTAAATCTGTTGATTCTGTTGAATCAAGTCTTACACTTGGATTAAAAATATCAATTGTGCAAGTACACATTGGAGGAGTTATAACGTAAGAAATCAGTGTGGAAACAACTTGAATATTTTAGTTGAAAAGTCTGACATGTACCAGTGTTGTGATATTCTTACTTAAAAAATGAATGCAATAAAACAGTAGTATCCAGATCAAGGAAAGAACCAGTGCCATGATACTCTATGTGGATCAGATCACAAATGGATTATTGTGTTCCTTCTGGGTGCCATCTTTTCTAAAAATTTAATTATTTTTATTTATTTATACTATGCATCTTTCTATTTATCAGCTCTTTCTCTGAAGGTGGACAGCATCTTCCTTCATAGGTCCCTTGTAGTTAATTTGAATATTAAAAATGTTTAGAATAATTTAGTTGTTCACAGTTATTTGTTGTTTGCCTGGATATTTTCTTTTTCATAAATGTAGTAGTGCATCTATAATGTGAGCTAAATAGACTTTTAATGAATTAGCCTGGGAACCTAACCACCATATATGATATTATTTTTCTGAGAAACTGTTTCTGATTTCAAAGCAATGAATTACCAAATGAATATTTGGAACATAACTCATTTGATACTGAGGACATCATACATCTAGGTTCAAAGACAAATAAATAACTTATTTGGCAGTCTCTAATGAAATTATTAGAGGTAATTGACAAATGTACATTGCCTTTAAGTTTTGTTTTATGCATAAGCATATTGAAATTTAAGACCTGATTCATTTGGTCTTGAATTTAATTTGACATTGGTTTCTTTCCGGTTTTAATATTTTAGTCAGAGGTGAGAATTTGGCATGCAGAATAGCTAATTAAATAAGAAAAGGGAGGAGAAGAAAAGGGGAAGAGAGTGAAAATAAACTATAACAATATTACATACTAAGAAATTGAATGAAATCACTTCTAGAAAAGAAATTTGAAATGTGACTGGAATTATAAGATAGATAGATAGATCTTACATATATTTCTAGGAGGTTTCTTTTTAAAAAGTATTTAAATCCGTTTATTTTTAATTTTAGCTAGCTATGAAAATACCCCTGCTTTTTTTTTCTACAGTGTCCAGTTGAACCTGGACCGAGGAACAGATTTGTATCATATAATTATTGAGTATGAAAAAAAATAAATAAAGCAGAGAGAGAAATCAACGATTCAATCATATTCTATGGCATAAACAATTTATAAACAATCCTGCAATAAAGGAAGGTCTCAGTTTTGTTCTTTGTCATCCTGTAGATGATCCTCATTCCAGTGGCTCATCATGATGGGAGTAACCCACAGGATATCCCAGCAAGATGCAAGCTTTGGAAGGTCCAACCAACCTTGAAAAAGCTCCAGTGAGGGGCCTTGCAGCAGACTGCAGATCAGTCCCTCAGTCATCAGCCATGAACTTTCTTCTGAGGGTGTGATCAGTATATATTTTTATCACATGCGGAACATAGAATATACCTCCAGGACTAGGGACTAGACTTGTGATTTTCTTAATATAGGAATCTCCCTTTGCCTATGCAGGTTGGTGCCTTCTCTGGAAGTGATTGTCTCCAGGCAGGGGTTCCTAACCTTTATTTGTGTCCTGGACCCCCTTGACAGTCTTCGCCTATGGAGCTTTTTCAGAATAATGTTTTTAAATATGTTCAATAAAATGCATATGATTACACAGGAAACCAGTTACTATGTATTGAAATACAGTTATCAAAATATTAAAAGAAAATTTCAAGAACCTTAGGTTAATAACTCCTGTCTTAAAGAGTAACCTAAAGTCATCAGAAGTTGAAAGACTTATTCGGTGTCACAAAAGCAGTAGGAAGAGGGACTCAAATCTACCTCTTCCCTGGTCTCCATGCCAGCTCTCTACTTAATAGCCAGTGCTTCCTCTCTAATAAGGAAATAGCATGTACAATTACAAATATGATCACTGAATTCAAGATAGGCTATTACGAATTCCTTTTTCAAATACATGGAATATTAATAATTTCCCGGGTTTAGAAGGATAACAGATTATACTTATATAAGTAAATATAACAGATACACAAATACACAAACACATACATATGTACATCATATATCCTACACACACACGTATAAACACACAAACACATGCAAACACACACTCCATTCTTTTTCTTCTTATTCATGACCCCAGGAGAAATAATAACGCTTTACTTTATTTTTTTTAACAAGTCACTGTAGTATGTTAAATTTGGAGAGAGAAAAATTCTTCCATGTTGAATGGATATCTCTACAGTATGATAAGCTCAATCAGGATAATTCATTGCATTGCTGAAGACTCGGATATCCCACTAACCAGCAAAGTTGGCCCATTAAGCACCTATCTGCCAGTTCTTTTATGGAATATATTTATTGCTGACCTTTAAACAGACTGTAAAAGAATGAGCTGCATTCAGTTTCCATAGTGCCTTTATAGCATTCCCCTTTCACCTTATTTTTGGAAGACCTTTACATTTTGACAGTTTTTGAGAGCAACAAAATGAGTAAGAAATGTACTTTTGAAGCTTGAATAGCATTTCTCTGAATTTTAAAAATACTATTTCTGACTGAAATGTAGCAACGTAGATCTGATTTTGAACAGTCTCAGTATGATATACTTAGAGAGTTACTACTCTGAAACGAAATTTAGGAAATATACTTTAATCCAAATGATGATAGAAAAACTATTAAGAAGTAGTACTGGTAGGACATGGATTTTGATGGAAGCTAGTGAGTAACACATGTAAATAAAATTTTTAAAATGCTGTTTATGTCCCCCCCCCACTTTTTTGCCTTCAGACGTTTTTCTAAGTCTAGTAGCATATAGAGAACAACTGACTCCTTTGAATTTTTCCCATTTAGAGCTTTGTAAGTCACAATAATCAGATAAATGACCAAAAGAATTGTTAAAGATGAGAGATTCCTCTGAACAAATATTTATTGATCATATTCTGTTAGAGTTTACAGAATTCACTATTTTTCTGGGACATCAGCTTAAAATATGATACCACTGTCTGACAAATTAGTTTTCACATATTCTTCATGTTTTGTTTTTAAAGAATGGATTATTTCATTGGTGTGGGTGCTCCCTCTGATGCAGATTGCCACATATTCACAATTTAATAGATTGTGAAAAGATGTGGAAAAATAAATTCATCACCTGAAGGCCAACTTTCTGGGGATGAGCCTCTGAATCCAGCCAGTCTCAGGACTTGAGATAGGCCCATAGAATCATGGGATAATATCTTCAGAGCTGGAAAGGACCTAACAGGTCATGTAATCAAATGCCTTGATTTGGTAGATGAGGAAACTAAGACGTGGAGAGGTGAAGTGATTCTCTTTCAGGCCACAAAATAATATGTGACAGGGCTGGGATTAGCTTCCATGTCCATCATTTCTTTCCTCCAAATTAAACTACCACATGGCTTAATATGAAGGGATTATTTTTTTTTGTCTTTTTGATGGAAAATAAAACTATTCTAAAGCCTTACATTTTATTTCTATTTTATTCATTTCCTTTTCTGCATACATCTTTTTTTTCCCTAATGACAACTGATCATTGAGAGTACTTTGGTTTGAAACATTCACTTTGATTGAGTTATACTACCATTTTGGAAGTTGAAAGCTTGCATCTGGGAACCGATTTAAGTAATATATTCGATATTCACTTACGGCTTAATTCAGTGGACTGTCTATCCAATTGTAGGTCATCTGGGCATATGTACTATTTATCCACTTTTTTATTGTGAAGATAATCAAACTGAACTCTTGAGTGACCATGGATTTCAAGGAAGATAAATTAAGTAGTTAAAAGATCAGTATGCTGACTAGTTAAAGGGCCAGTTAAACAATCAAACACACTGAAAAAACTATTTAAATTTACTGAATTTAATTGATTAAACTTTTGCAAATGCTTGAATGAAAATTTCCTTTGAAATTTGAGCTTCGAGGCAAAATATATATAATTAGTTGGTCTATACATTTCCCTGCTTAGCCTAATTGATAATTCAGTTCTCAATTCTCACTCCTCTTTATCCTCCGGCCAGTATTTCAGTACAGAGGAAACCACAAATCAACAGGTCCTATGCAACAGGTCAGGTTACTATCCTGTACTTGCATGAATAATTGGGAGAGATTTCTTTTTTTTAATAAAGCTGAGTTCACTAACAAACTGGTAATGTTATTTCTGTGCTTTCTAATGAAATGTAGAATGTCCTTCAGATTCCATTGTTTATTGTTTTCTGGTGCCCTATATTTGATCTGAAAGTGAGCACTGTTTAAAGAGTGATAAAGGGGAGGAATGTCTATTTAGACCCTTAAAAAATGCTTTTCACAGGGAGAAATGTCACTGCTGCCATCACTGTTGAAAAGTAGATAGATTGAGGCTGGTCTAATCTCACTGGATTGATTTTGAATGCATCCTTTTACTACTGGGAGATATATCGAAAGCTTTACTTCATTCTTCCTTGTACAGATTTAGTAATATCATCATGAGTATGACAATCAGCATTCCTCATCCACTTGATTTTTCTCATGGGGATAGTTAGGACAAACTCTTTGGACTGATTTATTTTTACTTAGAGAAATGTATATTCTTTTGTTCTGCTTATACTGATTCATCTTTGCGTCATCCAGTTATTTCCATGTTGTAATCTTTACATTTGTCATTTTTAATGGTGTCCTAGTATTTTGACATTTTTATATATTTTATTAGCTATTCTCCAGTTGGACATACAGACTGTTTCTGGTTTTTCTTTTTTTTAACCATTTCAAACAAAGGAGTTTTAACTATTTTTGTATAGATGAGATTTTTTTTCCTCCTTTCACATAGTTTTGACAAAATTAAAAAAATAAAAACAACCTGGGCCATTTGATTTATTCCTGAGTGCTTGATTCTAAATTCTGAGGAAAACAGACATATTAATTAAATTATCCCTGTTTTGTATCTAGTTTATTAATAGACATATTTTATAGGCTATATATGTAAAAATTTATGTGCTATATGAGAATAAAAATATTACAAGCTTAATAAATATCAGGTACTGTATTAAGCCCTACAGATAAAAAGAAAAGGAAAAAATACTTTCACTATACTAGAGAAACTTCATATTGTTCTACTTATGAGCTTTCTGCATAATAAATGTATGCAGTATATGTACACTTCATAGGTCATAGTACACAATTCTAATCTAAAAGTATAGAGTTTTATTGTTGTATCTTTTTTTTGAATGCATGTCTGAATAAATGGTCAGAAACTCAACTTCCCACAATAGTATTCTTATAAGAATATAGAATTCATTTTAAAATGAAATACATTTTGGTTGTTTCTTGGAATATATTGTGGCAAGAAGGATTAACTTACTGGACATTGTAAAATTAGAGAGCTACAAATATTCCTTTGGAGAAATCCTTATGTCCTAGAACTCTTGAAAACTGCAAAGAAAGGTCCAAATCTGAACTAGCCTTAGTCATTTCTAGGATACTGCACATCCTTACCCCTTCCCCAGGTTAAATAAGGCCTTAATCTTATAAGGTAATTTCTTTCCTATAAACCATATGGACTAAGATGAACAGAGCATATTTCCCTTCCTCCTTTTCCTTTTCCTCCTTTTCTCTTTTCTTCTTTCTATTCCTTCTTCCTCTTCTTTTTCCTCCTCCTTTACCTTCTCCCTTTTCTGCCCTTGCTTCCCCTACGTTTCCTTCCACTTCCTCCCTACCCTTCCTATTTTGTGGACATATGCCTATTTCAACATGTCTGCTACCTGCTAATAAGAAGCGATCCTTATTGCTATTGCATGTTTCTTTGTCAGAAATAAGAAGTTTAATGGAGATTTCTCATCATTCTCTAGTTAGAGTTTTCTGAGAATAGAAAAACATTTTTAGACTCATTCCATTGTGCCTTATGCTCTTGATTTTTTGTCCTCTGCTACCCTCAAATGTTCCTGTTCTTTATGATTTTTGACTATTCAAGTTGACTTACTAGACTTGATATTGGGACCTTATTCATTTTACAAAATGTTATATGTCCACATGGGGTGATGGTCGTCATTATCCTCATGTACTGTTGGTTACATACAATCAAAACAAATAATAGTCATTAGAATGTAAGCTTCTTGAAGCCAGGGTCTGTTTTTTGCTTTTTTCTTGTATATGTATTGCTCTAGTGCCTGGCACAGAATAAACACTTAATAAATACTACTTGATTGATTTCTCTTTGGCAGAAAGTGTTGACCATAAATGACAAAATTTGTATTATATTGACATTTAGTTTACAAAATGAAAGCCAGGAGGAAATAGAATCAATAGATGTCTGAACTAAATTTTTTTTCAAAGATTCTCATCTGAATACCTGAGCCTTTAAATGTCCTAACAAAGGCATATAAAAACATTATTACTCAATACCTTGTTAACTTGCCAAGGAAATTTTTAAAAATTCTTGCTTTAAATTGACATGATACTTTTCACTTTCTTTTAATAAGATACAGCCACCTCCACAAATTATGTTGTATTTTGACAGCTAATGTTTGCTCACTGTAAGGTCAGGCCACAAGCCTTTGGAAATGAGCTGCAGGCATTTTTTTTAACAAATATATTTAAAAGCAAAACTGATATCCACTCCACCTGTAACTTTGTATTTCTAAAACCAGCAGCAGATGGTGTGTGGGCAGAATAGAACTGGAGTATGTTTGAGATTCGGATTCATGGGTTTGTTTTGTCTTAGTCAAATTGTCAACATGTTAAATCATTTAAAAATTTTCTTACCTCTCATTTTAGAGAAAGGGTTTCATGCCTGTTGTTGTTTGTTTTAGAAAGATCAAATTCAGGACAAGTAGGATCTGATGGCATTCCTTTGATAGGTTTGTTTAAAAAAATGTCTTGGGTCTCTCATTATAAAAATACTGTGAAAAGGGAAGTTTTTGTTTGTTTTTGGTTTTCTCTGCATGAATTTTAATGTAATCATGCTTATCCTGATTATTGCCTTGGATTGTCAGCATGTCAGCTGCCGGTGGGGAAACCACTATACCAATACTCACTAATACATTTTTCTAAAATCAGCCACACTTTAAAAATAGAGAAGTGCCGTGTTTAATATTGTGACCTAAGAATCCTCAAATTACTTATAGCCAGAGGCATAATGGTTTTTAAGATTAGAGCCAAGGATGGGGAAACAGATTGCAAAAATGAAATTACCTCAAGTATCAAGCTGGCATTGACAAATTTGTCTTTTGAAGAAAATGAGTTACTGGACAAGCATATGATGAAAATACAGAGTGGCTGCCAGCATGCTTTATTCAATGGATAGCTCTTTTGGCATGTAATGTTTTTCCAAGTGTTCTGCTGACAACCTGAAAACCTTCCCTTAGCAACAATGAAAGGAAATAAATCAACACATTTGTTAGCCTGGAATCACGGTTAGCATATGAACAGTATAGTGTCAAGAAGCCCTTTCTCGGAATTTGTCTATTTTTGCAGCTGGAGAGTTGGGGCACATAGATTGATCATTGCCATTGTCCTGTGTGTTCATACACGGCTTTGTCATCTTGTCTTATGAAACAGGATCAGAGGACTGAAGGTTGAGAACTAGAATATTTGGATGGCAGAAAAAGGGAAAAAAAAGTTGTTGACAACTTTAAAAATAGAACATCTCAGGTACCAGGAGGCTGTAGAGTTTAGAATAATAGTTTTTGAAACCTGAAAGCAGTCTTTGGTATAAAAGTATTTATAAAAGGAAAATTTGATTCACATTCAAAAATTCCCATCTGAATACCTGGGCTCTAGAGAACTGATGAAAGCACACACAAAATTTACTGCTCAATACTTTGTTAGCTTACAGAGGTAGTTTTCCTTAATTCTTGTTCTACAGTGACATCAAATACTCAACACTTTCTTTGACAAAATATGACCCCTCCACAAGTTATGTTAGATATTGGATTTTGACAGCAAATGTGATGATCACCTTCCCAAGATCTGAGAGAATTTTTCTTGTAAAAATACCATGTTTATTTCTGTTAAGTATTAGGAACATAATATGGTTTCTTGTGCGACAGGATAGGGGAGACAAATGATATGATGCACGTTTTAAGGGCAGTTTTCTGTATCATGTGGTTCCAGAATGCATCTGTGCATTAAATGATAATAGGTCAGCCAGAGCTCCATTTCCTTCTGCATCCTTCCCTTCTCCTAGCCACCTACAAAGTCAACCCATATTGTCCAAGAAGGGTCTGTGATTGTATTCTCGAAGTTTTGTCCTTTTGTCAGTAGGAGAGGGAGGATGAAAAAGAAAAGATGCTTATCAATTGTGACTGACGCTGATCAGTGGTTGGGCAAGCAAACTCCTAAATCAAATTCAGCTGAATGCCATTGGATTCCTTGCTTAAGGCTGAGTGTGATAAAGACCCCAAGACCCTTGCCCAAATAAATTCAGAGGTTTCTCCGGGTAAATACAGAAGCTCTTTATTCTAAAGACTAGTCTTGCGAGAATTGGGTGTCACCATCCCAGATAGGCCTGGTATAGGGAGGCACCCAACAAGAGGCAAGCAAGCAGTTATATACCCTTGTACAAACAATTCTAGGAAAAACCCCCAAATTTTCAGATAATCCCCAAAACCTCCTCCCACCAAAAATCCCCTAATGCTGGATCATTACCCCATAAGTGGGGTAATATGACCTCACAGTCTACACAGGACCCTGGAAAGCCCCTCTTGCCCAATACAAAGACATATAGCTATGATTATCCATATGTAGCAAAGGGGGATTGTCACAAAAAGCCCCTTACAGGAAAAAGGGAGGGGGAGTAGGGGCACACCATTTGATTTCCCCCAAATAAGGTGATTTACAGGAACATGAAACCTAGGCCTAAAGAGATCTAGGACCTACTCAAGTTTAGTGACTGTCTCTTTTATTTTGTGAGAATGCTTTCACCTATCTCATTCAAGACTGCCAATGGTGATTCTCTTTGATAATATTTTCAGGCATAAATTTAATTGAGATTCTTAAAAACCATTTCTTGTTCATTTGTGCTTAATAGCACAAATCAATGGTTCAACAGCTACAACTCACCTTTATGTGATGTTTTCTTCTTTACAATGGTAGATTTTTGCGTTCAGTGGTGGGTACAAAGAATACCCAATCATTGACCTTTGGAAAGAATTATAATAGTCGTTTTGCCATTTTTGTTGCTTGCCAAACATTTGACAAATTAAGAATAATTCAAATCACATCATGTCTTGCTGCCAAGGTCTGATTCAGTAGAAGAGAGAAGATATGTCAGCTTGCCTATATTTATTTATATTAACTTTATACCATTCTGTACTCCATATAATAAGGGTAAACAGAATGATCTCTGACTAATGAAAAAAACAATAATTTTATCACAATAATTTTATAGCGTTATAAAGTTTGCAGAGTGCTTTCCTTATGTTAACTCACTTGATTGTCACAACAACCCTGTGAGCAGAGTACTATTATGAGTCATATTTTACAGATGAGGAAGTTGAGATCAGAAAGTCTAAGTAACTTTTCCAGGGTTACAGAGAAAGTATTTGAAGCAGAATTTGAATTCAGTTCTTCTTGTCTCAAAGTCCTGCCTTTATTTTATCTACTGTATTATTGAGCTGCATATTTTTTTCATGTGTTTATTGATGTGTTTGTTATGTGTTATTAATCTTTAGCTACAATGTGTTCATAACCTTAATTTCACTCAATATCATCAAAGCTACTGTGTTTAAAAAGGAATATGACATGTTCTTTATTTCCAGTTAAAAAATAATCCCTGAGAAGTATCTTTTTCACAGTCTTTTTATTATAATTCACTTTACTTGAGTTGCTTTTCCTAATTTCCCCCCCCCCTTCTGGGATGTAGAAGTGAGTCATTGAGAATATTTCATGATGTTCTGAGCAATCTAATTACTATTCCAGTATGTCTTGAATTTATGTGTTTTTATGTCCTCAATAGGTACTTGAAATGGGCATATTTAAAGAACTTAATATGAATGCATTGCACTCACATAATTTGTAAAGCCTAATTTGTTCATATAGTTCTATTCCTTCATTAGTTTGTTTACTCTAAATTTCTAGGATATTTAAATACCATACATTAATATTAAATATGGTAAGATCAGGCTAGATGAGAGGAGTAAGCAAGTCGAATTCTGGAAATGGCACAGATTTTTTTTTCCTACCCTAAAGACATAACCTTTTTTTCTCAAACCAAAAAGTTTCTAAAAATTATCAAGTATACACATTTGGCATAGTCTGATATTCAGTGACTTAAGTGAGAGAACTCAGAGTCATAAGTTATTTTACATAGTATATCTGTATATTGACAGACATATGCATGCATAAGTATGGTATATTCTTAAGTATGCATATTTACACTTAAGTATACATAGACACATGGATGTCTGTATTCACATTTATGGACATATGTAAGCATAAACAGATGTATATACATGTGATCATTTATAGTTGCATGCATTTCTATATATTTCTGTGTGTGCATAGTTGTGTATATATACATAAGTGTATATGTACATGCATGGTTGTATGTATGCATAGTTGTACATATATACATGTGTGTATATACAGACATACACATATTTGCTTATGTATATGCACACATGCATACATATAGTACCTTCTGTATATATGGGGCATCCCCAAAGTCTTACTGAAATTTTGAGCTACTAAAACTTAAAGTTTTAGAAGTTCTGTTAAAGCTTGAGACGGAACTAAGGTTTTGGGGACACCAATGAGTATAGGTATGACCAGTTGTTTTCTGTATATGAGCACAAATACCAATCAAAGGATTGAAAACTTAAGCCTATAAGGACAGCATAAAAGAATGAAGAATGTTTATCTTATATTTAAAAAGTCATAATAATGGTTCTCAAGTGAATGAAGAATTATAATACAAAGGAAAGTGATGAACTGTTCCGCAGTCTCCATCCCAGGAGAGAATGGACTGAAATTGCTAAAGGAAGAACCTGCTGTGGCAGAGAGGGGAGGAATGGATTAATACGGGACATTGGGGATCTCTTCAGCTATTGTTCATTAAAAGTCTAGGTGTGATTCATTTCATAAGGTAGGGTTTGTAAAAATCGGATTCTCATTTTAATTTGTAGTTCTTAGAGAAGTCAAGAGGGCACAGGGGATTCTGGCAAGGCATCAGTCTGTGACTCCCTAAGTATACCCATTTCCATTTAAAATTTTAATATATATGAAAAGATAGCAATATGTGTCTCCTTAAAGACTTAAAGAATTCCTACCACAATGGATTGGCTAGGTAGACCTTTAATGGAAAAGTTGTATAAAGACATGGACAGGAGCCACATGGAATGAGGAACCATGGACCAACAGCAATTTATAGTATTGAGTGGCTGCATCTGAAAGATCACCCTCATTCCTCAAACTTTCTATCAGCACAGAGCTGATGCAAAGTAACGTCCTCATTCCTCAAACTTTCTATCAGCACAGAGCTGATGCAAAGTAACCTCCTCATTCCTCAAACTTTCTATCAGCATAGAGCTGATGAAAAGTAACCTCTCTCCCTTAAGGACTGAGACAACTCTATGAAGATAATAGATTTTTCCTAATCATAGAATCACAGATTTAGAGATAGAAAGGACCTTGGAGGTTATTAGGTCCAATGCCCACATTTATAGATGAGGAGATGGAGCTACAGAGTGATTCAGTTACTTACCCAGTAAGTATCTGAAGCAGGATATGAATCCAGGACTTCAGATCCTAAGTTCAATTCCCTACCTGCTATTCCCATATTGCCATTGGTTTTAGACTATGTCCCTTTTAAAATTTATTTTCAAGTGTTGGAAGCTACTTTCCCAACACTACCTACTTTGTCTGACTCATAGAATGTTTCTACATGAAACTGGCATTTCCTTCTCTGTAACACCCACACATTGATCCTGATTTTTCCCTCTCTGGCCAAGTAAATTAAGTTTAATCTTTTTTTTTTCCACATGATAGCTTTCTAAATATTTGAAGATATCTATCATACCCTGCCTCCTCCCCCCCTCCCCCAAACAAGTTCTCTCCTGCTAGCTAAATATCCCAGTTCCTTCATCTACTCCTTAACAAGGTATATTTAATTCTTTTCTCCCAACCTTAGACTGTCCCCCTTGGGAGAGAGTAACAAACCTTACACATTGAGGCAGGTTAATCTCAGAATTGACGAAAATAACCGTTCCCCAAACTGTCACATGTTCATGAAGGTTATATGTTCCCTTGAGTTTTCCCTGAGAATCCAGAGGCAGTGTGGGCAAGTGGTTAGAGAATGAGTCTTGGAATCAGAAAGACCTAAATTCAAGTCCTGATTCCGACACTGACACTGACACTGGGCAAGTCAATTAACCTTTCAATATCTTAGGCAAGTTTCTGAGCCTATGGGTTTTAAAGAAAGTGCTGAATAATTCTGGCAGGACTTCTTTGTCTTAAGAGTTTCCCATACCAGTGAAATTAACAAATCCAATCCCTATCCCTGTCCCTAATTCACATATGAAAATATGTAAAAAAAAAAAAAAGATTCAAATCTCTGAAATGCTGTAGAAAATCTCATCTGAAAGTTCTTATCTTTGAGTATGGATTTCTTGTACTTTACCTATACTGTACATCTCCCTGTGCCTCCCCACTCCAAACTCTTCACCCCACACCTCTTGTCTTTTAGTTAGAAGGAAAATCTAATAGAATCTTGTTTAATGCCCTACTGTTTTTTTAAAGCAGGGCCCAGTGCTAGGATAGTTTCAAGCCATGATGAACCCAGTAAATTTTCTATGCACTCTTTGGTTTGGAAGAACAAAATGTACTTCTAGATAAGTAGGGAAGGCTTCATGGAGGATGGCATTTGACCCAGAGCCAGGTAGATAGGATTTTTCATTAGATGAGGGTGGGGGAGAGTTAACAGTAGCAGTAGAGGAAGGCATTCATTCAGGGAAGAATCACATTAGCAGAGGTAGGAATACATAAGATGTGGGGGTTTTTTTGGTTGTCTGGAATTAAAGTTGCCACTCCCAGACCCAGTCTAATTTGATCAAAGCAGAGGCTTTGACTGCTCCATTTCTAATGTGGGCTGGTCCACCACCCTTTTCAGGCAGCCTGGTAACCCTTTCCCAGGGGCTTACTGTATTGATGCCAGAATTCAGGCAGATACCTTCATATAGTTTAGGCCATTCCAGTTAAAACACTCCTGAGCTCAAGAGATTCCTCAATCAAGAGATGCCTTCCCTCAGAGCAGAGAATATAGGCATGGGCAACCACACCTAGTTGAAAGTTGTATTTTGGAAAGAGAATGATACAATCTGACTGGAACATAGGGTTTGTTTAAAAGAATAATGTAGGGTAAAGCAGAAGAGTTAGTTTGAAATTAGAAATGAAAATCTTTGAATGTCAGGATATTAATGAATTTATACTTTATTCTATATTTAGGGGGAAGTCATTGAAGATTTTTGAACAGAGGAGCACCTATGTAGTTATCACTGTGCCTTAGGATATTATGATATTC
>CM053601.1:58081534-58100228 GCA_028646575.1 Pseudocheirus occidentalis
CAATTAACAGTTCACAATATACTGATCTGCCACTCCCGGGGTAACCATTAACTTTAGTTTCCAAATAAAGTTCCTAGATGGCCACACAAATCCTTCCACCCCTTGATTTCCAACAAACCTCAGTTTAGTCCAAGTTTAGTCCAGTTTTTGCCAGTGCAACTTCCAAGGTTTGTTTGTGGTGATTTTAATTCCCAGCTACTTTTTTTCTTAAGAGAAAATAGGAAAAAAACTTTGATAAAGAAAATGCCTTTCCTGTACTGTCTGTAGGCTTGGGCTCTCAAACATTTTCACAGATACCATATCTATTACAAAATAAGCTTCTCCATACACTAATTTAATAAAACCTGTGAAAATTGGTATGAAATAGTCAAAGTATATACTCTTTGTTGACTTGGGCATCTAATTAAAAAAACACTTAAACATTGATGCTTAAAATGAGTGGAATAGTGACTGAATCACTTGCGGATTTCATAATTCTGTTTTAAACAAAGTAATGAAAGCTAAGATCAGAAAATGAAATTAGTTACTAGGAAACGAGGAAGAAGGATGATTCATGACTATTCTTGTTAATCTCAGCAGTAGGATCACTTCAGTCGTAGGTGTGAAAGGTGATTGTGCTTAGCATTTTCTGACTTTCCTTGAATTGATGTATCATAATCATAGATATTATCAGGTAGACTTAGATAGATGGATAATAGATAGATAATCATGCCCTTTCATTCAGGTGGTAAGGAGTATCTCCGTGTTCACTCTCGGTAGCTAGGTGGCATGGCAGATGGAGTCTGGGCCTGGAGTTGGGAAAACCTGAATTCAAATCCAAGCTCAGACTATGTGTACTAGTTATGTGACTCTCTGCAGTCTCTTATCTGTCTGCCTCAGTTCCCTAAGCAGTGAAATGGGGATAATAGTAGCACTTGCCTCACATATTTCTCTTTTCTAGATTGGAAGACATCATGGTTCCAAAAATATCTTTCCTTTCTATTTAAAGCTGTCACTCCCACACTTAATTGTTAGCAAAATGTTTGCACAGAGCTGAACAATCTGAGCCACACACAGTTCTTCCAAAATACCATACATACGTAAAGACTGATGGTAATATATATCTAGATCACAGAATTTAGAGCTAATGATGCCTTAGAGAGTATTTAGTTCAAACTCATCATTTTGCAGTGTGAAAATAGCATCCAATAGAGGTCAAGTGACTTGTCAAAGGAAGTAGAAATCAAGTCCTCTGACTGATCCAGTGTTCTTTCTACTCTGTTAACCGTTCTCAAGCTCTGGTCGAAGGGTTCTTATCCTTTGTTTGTGTTTCTTGAAGACTATAGACTTCTTCTCAAAAAATGTAATTCATAAAATAAAATACATAGATTTACAAAGAAAATTACTTATAATATCAAAATTAAAAAAAAACCTAATAAGCACCTATTTAGGGATCCCTGTTCTAATAGATAATTTCCTACTGCTGAGTATCCAAAGGTCAGGTTAAACAGGTAGAGGAAGCTGATAGAGGTCCTTCTATTTCAGCCGGAGAGAGATCCACTGCAGCCTTTTGAAAGAAGCATTGTGACCAGAGTGACAAATTTGTATCTCTTGAATTGTGCTCATTCCTTGGTTGACCAGGAAGCAAGTTTCTTGGGGAAAAGTGGCAGTGAAGACTGGACCTTAAAGCATTGACAATCTATTGCCATGTAAAAGAAAGTATGTTGGTCCCCACTTCTTTAGCCTCTACGTCATCAGCCACCTTCACTAAATACACTAGTCAACAATAGGTTCAACTGGTCTATAATTTGATTTTGATTGTTGGCTAAATCTTATCTCTCTCTACAACTTATAATTAATTTGCTTATAGTTCAAGACTCAGGAAAGCTCTTACAAATAATAAGTTGTTCAGTGTTTCCTTCAGCAAAGCATATCATAAACTAGAAAGAAAAAGACCTTGATAGTATTTTTATTGATGTTATATTATTAAAGGAGCCGAGAGAAAAAAAAACTCAGTAAGAGAAATATATGTACTACTTCTATGCACATACATACATGTATATTTGCACTATTAAAAAGTATTCAATTATATCAGTTTTATTATGGTTATTCATCAGCTACTCTCAACTTGATTTAGGATAACAATATGGGCTCTCTGTACAAAGATAAATCTACCTGATAATAGGTTTATTTTACAGTTGACATAGTTTTTGTTCGGAAAATATTACTAATAATTTCTTTTCAGGACTGTAGGTCCCATGAGAATCACAACTCTACCCCAAGAAATGTAATATGTATTTTATTATGTAAGTAGTATTTACATATTTATGATGGTTTTGTTTTCTATTCAGTAATAGGTAAAAGCTGTTACTTTACAATACATTATTTCTAGCTGTAACATTACTGTAAAAGAAAAATCAGTAAACCTATTGGCTAAAATAAATTTTAGAGAAGTAACTTGATGAGAAGTTTTGACTTGGTAAATTTAACTGTTTCTGTGGATTACCATTTCAGATTTAGTTCTTTTCTGCATAGCATAATGCAGATTTGGTGACAAACAAGACCAGGTCTCTGTAATGCTGCAGAAATTACATTTCCCAAAATACTTTCCCCATAATTAACCATACAGTCTTCACATTAATACCTCAATATAGGTTCATATTTTTATTCTTGATGAGAGTCATCAAGCATGGTGAATAGGGACCATCTATTAAATCAGGAAGACCCAGTTTCAAGCTCCACCTCTGAATCATATTTAATGTCACCCTGGGCAAGTCATTTATTCTCTTGGTGACCTCAGGTAGCTCTAAGGTATTTTCTTGCAGAAAAGTACTATGGTCCTTCTTTCTTTTTTCTTTTTTTTTTTTTTTTGGAGGGAGGAAGGCAAGGCAGTTGGGGTTAAGTGACTTGCTCAAGGTTACATAGCTAGTTAAATGTCAAATGTCTGAGGCTAGATTTGAACTCAAGTCCTCCTGACTTCAGGGCCAGTGCTCTCTTCACTGTGCCACCTAACTGCCCCTCTTCTCTTTTTTTAACCACAGAAACTCTTGACGACCATTTACTAACCTGGAGAGAAATTGCAATCTGTGTTGGTAGAGGGAGGCATCCTTGGCTATGTAGTGCTTTGCAGAGGGGACAAGTAGGCTGCTGCAATACTTTACAAATGAACCCCAATGAGATTAAAATGCAGTTGGAAAATATTTAAGAAAATAAATAAAAATATGATAAAAATAGATAAAATTACATTTTTAAAATAATGCAGTATGTAGCCCACAGGGATCCTTATGTACAGATTAGTGGCCTTCATTTCTAATTAAGTCTGACCCCATTAGTATAGTGGATAGAATATTGGACCTGAAAGCAAGAAGGCCTGAGTGGGAATCCTACCTCAGACACTTACTAGTTCTGAGACCCTGAGCAAGGCATTGGCCTTACCTTCCTCATTTGTAATATGAAGGGGTTGGCCTTCTGACCTCTAAGGTCCAGTCGGCCTCCATCTCTATGATCTTATGAACCTAACAAGGATTCTTCAGCCCCATCTTGTTAAGTCATAGACCCTTTAAATACTAAAAGATGGATGATAGATACACACAGGTAAATTCAAGAACAAAGGTTACATATCATATTTATCTTTGTTTCTTTGGTAAGGAGGGTGCTGTGTACCTATTAGATGCATGTGTTATTTTTAAAAAATGAATTGTATAGATATTTCCTAAGCCACACCCATTCATTCTTTTTATTATTATTAGGCTAATAGTACATATTTTGCTGAACATTCAGTTTACATGTGTAAACAGTGTGGTCCTCTGCAAAAATCCTTCTCCAAGGCCTTAGCATAAGGTGGAGATATTTCTAAGATCCCCCTTTAGGGTGTTTCCAGAAGGTTCTTGATTTCTAGAAGATTAGTCAATCTAGATAGACTTCAGGTATGGCTCTCATTGTTTACTATCTAAGGACCAGGCTTACTATAAAAGGAGACACTCCTCACCAGTAAGATAACTGCTTAGTGATACATTATTTGGCCATGAAAACCCATAAAACAAAGGAAAATATAAGATTTCCCCCAGTATTGTACTGTGATCTTTGCTTTTGTAATAAGGGTTTCTCAGTGGTGGAAAAGGGGTCCTCTATACTGTTACCTAAAGAATATTAAGTATCAGAGAGTTTTTAATTCTACAAATATTAAATATCGTTACTCTAAATGTCTAGTATAAGTACAATGGTCATTGAATCAATATACTATTCAAGGAACTGAACCATCATAATACAAACATTCTTGCTATAAATAAATCCAGAAGACAGAATGAGGTTGCAGCCAAATGACAGACTGGCTTATAGGTTCTCCTTAGAGAGGCTAATAAAGGAATCGTCCCATTTGAGTTCATCATGCTCCCAAAGTAAAAAGAAACCTCATTTCAAGGGGCATTCTCTCATCTTGTTTTCCAGTACTCATGATGAGCAAAAGCAAAGACTACCATGAAAATACTGATGCCAACATCTATTACTGAGGATGCAAAGATGGGCAAAATTTGTTAAGAACTTGTCGAGATAAATCAGCATTGACATATAATGATACTTGTTAATTGAATGCAAACCTGGCCATAGGAAAGGATCATGAAAAAGTTTTCAGAGAATAATGTTTGAGACTAAGAAATGAACTTGATCAAAGGCTTCCTCTAGCCCACATATCATGAATTTTCTCTTCTAGGAGAGAAATAGAAGGTGCTGCAAATAGAAGATCACAGAATTATAGAAACTTCATTTTATCTAAATATTTTGTCTTTATATATGAGGAAAATGGGGCTCAGAAAGGAAAAGTAGGTCATGCATGTAGTAAGTAGCAGAGCTGAGATTCAGGAATTACGGTGCCAAACCAAGTGCTGCCTCCATTACTGAACTGACATGGTGAGTGCAAAAAAAAAAAAATCATAGAAAAGAAAAGGTAAAATTGAGCACTCCTAACAGTCAGGAAGTTACTGGATACTTACGTAAGTAGTGGGACAGGTGTCCATTGATTGCTGTGCTCCCTACATTAAGTAATCCTGACATATTTATCAGGTGATAGCAAGCCTCAAGCAATCAAACATTGTAGATTAGATATAACAGTCTTTAAATGGCTGAAGGAAGTGTTCAGATTGTATGAAGAAACTTAGTAACCCCTGGGCATCTCTTGTAAAAAAGAAGACAAGTTCAGAGCGTAAGTTATTAGAATGTTTGACGTTAGAGATTTCTAGTGTCTGGAACCAGAGGGACTGGGGTTTATCTATGGTTAAAATGGAAATTGCCAGCAGCCTTGGGGCAAGCCAATGAAAAGGGAAAGAGGAAGGAGGACTGAGCTATGGTAGAAAAAAAGATATCAAGACGAGCAGTTTACCCCACTGGCATCTCAGAGCAGGAGGTTAGGGCTGATAACACCTATTTTACCCACTTCCTCAAATTGTGAAGTTACGAAAGGTTTGCTTTGTAATAAAAAGCTTCCTCTCTCACTGACTGACAGATACTATGACTTACTATGCTGCTTCTTTACCCAAATGTTTCTACTAATCCCTAATTAACCCTTTGCCTCAATTACAAAGAGACCAGACCTTAATTAGAGATGGACATAAATGTAAATTTAGAGCAGAGAACCAAACCTCAGTCTAAATGTTAGGAATTTTTCTGAGAACTTGGAGTTGACTGGGATTATACTTCTAACCTTTGATTTAATATAATCTCCCTAAAGATTCAATGGAGGAGGGGCAGCTAGGTGGCTCAGTCAATAGAGCACCAGCCTTGGAGTCAGAAGGACCTGAGTTCAAATCTTGTCCTCAGACACTCTACCCCCCCCAAAAAAAACTAGCTGTGTGACCTTGGGAAAATCACTCAACCCCAATTGCCCTCCAAAAAAATTAAAAAATAACAAAAATAAAAAAAAAGATTCAATGGAGGGACTTGGGTGGACCTATGAGTTCAGGATCTATTGTCTCAATTTTTAAAACAAGCTCATTATTATAACAGTATTTCACTTAAACAGGAGCCCTTTTTCAATAAACCACACGTATTCTGCCCTACTGTCAGCTACTTATGGCATAGGCCAAAATCATCTCCAAACCAGAGAAAAATGAAAAGATGACAAGGCAACAAAAGCAATGAAAGTAACTACAACCTGACCTATTCAAACAAGCCGTTGGTCCGAGGATTGGGAATGATGAGAAAGCCGTTAACGGCTGAATATCACCATTTCCTATAGAAGTTTAAAGCAATGTAAAGCATGACAATTCCTTCCATGTTCCTATCCTGTTTACAAATTTTAAATTTCAAATATTGTGATGCATTGATATAATTCATCAATTTTTTTCTCTCAGCTAAAAATGAAAAAAGATTGTTTCCCTCATAAATTTTTAACTTGCTATAGCCTCCACTTACGAATGATTGTATTTCAATAATTAAGTACATATGATTGGATTAGTGGGATTGGCCTGCCTTCCTGTCCATGCAAGATGGACCCCTAACCTTTCCACACCTTAATAGATGGTCTTTGAGTTGTAGCTCTTGTCTGTTTTCCCACAAGTGAACAAATGGACCATCATCTAGTGGCCATATCTTCTGGTTTTAGTCTTGAATTTCTATGAACCCAGACAAGTTGGTCTTGTCTTGACACTGTGGGTAACTTGACACTTGAAAACATTCCAGATCAGTAGGGCTTGCCAGAGCTTTATGTGTGTGTGTGTATGTGTATAACATACATAATATATTTATATATCATTACATATTATGATATAATGTATAAATTTTATATATATTGCAATCCATATGATGAATAAGAATAAAAGATAATTGAGCTAATTTTGTTAATTGTATGGATTATTTAAAAATCTGATTTTTGTTTCACTTTTATAATTGAAGTTTCTATTGTAGTAACACTTTTACCCAAGAATCTCAATTTTCATACCAGTGTCATCTCATTCATGAAGACAAACAGTGAAAAGGGTGTGAGGTGGTAGGAAGGGCAAGAGATCTGGGGTTGTGGTCCTATTTCTACAATATTGACTGGGCAGCCATGTGCCCTTAGTCATAATGTTTCTGGGGCTCAATGTCTTTATATATTAAAAAAATAGTCTTCATATCCTTCTTCTTGGAATGTCTTCTAGCTGCACCAATTTTTTGAATTTTTAAAATTAATTCATTTTTAATTTTCAATACTCATTTCCACAAGATTTTGAACTCCAAATTTTCTCCCCATCTCTCCCCTCCCTCTACCCCAAGATGGCTTGCATTCTGATTACCCCTTCTCCAAGTCTGCCATCACTTTTTCATGCCCCATACCCCCTTATTTTCTTGTAGGGAAAGATAGATCTCTATACCCCATTGCCTGTATATCTTATTTCCTAGTTGCATGTAAAAACAATTTTTAATATTTGTTTTTAAAACTTTGAGTTCCAAATCCTCTCCCTTCTTCTCTCCCCCTACCTACTCTCTTTGAGAAGGCAAGTAATTCAATATAGGTTATACATGTGTAGTTATGCAAAACTCTTCCATAATAGTCGTGTTTTGAAAGACAAACTATATTTCCCTCCATTTTATCCCACCCCTCACTTATTCTGTTTTCTCCTTTGACCCTGTCCCTTTTCAAAACTGTTTACTTTTAACTAACCCTCTCCCAATCTGCCTTCCTTTTATCATCCCATTCCCCTCCCCCCATTCCCTTTCTCCTTACTTTCCTTTAGGGTAAGATACACAATTGATTGTGAATATATTCGCTTCTTAAGCCAGATCTGATGAGAGTAAGGTTCACTCATTCACTTCTACAAGCTCCTTCCTATTCCCCTCCATTGTGAAACCTTTTTCTTGCCTCTTTTATGTGAGATAATTTATTCCCTTCTATCTCTCCCTTTCTTCTCCCAATATATTCTTTTCTCACCCCTTAATTTTATTTTTTAGATATCATCTCTTAATATTCAACTCAACCTTCTCTTTCTTTCTTTTTTCTTTCTTTCTCCCCCTCTTTCTTTCTTCCCCTCTTTCTTTCTCCCCCTTCCTTCCTTCCTTCCTTCCTTCCTTCCTTCCTTCCTTCCCAGTCCTCTGTTTCATTGAATGTTAATTTTTCCCCCTCAAGTATTATACTCAGTTTTTCTGGGTAGGTGATTCTTGGTTTTAATCCTAGCTCTTCTGACCTCTGGCATGTCATATTCCAAGACCTTCAGTACCTTAGCGTAGAAGCTGTGAGGTCTTGTGTTATCCTGCTTGTCTTTCCACAATACTTGAATTGTTTCTTGTTGGTTGCTTGCAATATTTTCTCCTTGATCTGGGAACTCCGGAAACTCTATAATATTACTAGGAGTTTTCCTTTTGGCATCTCTTTCAAGAGATTTTCAGTGGATTCTTTTAATTTCTATTTTTGCCCTCTGATTTGAGAATATCAGGGTGGTTTTCCTTGATAGACAAATTTTTTTGATCCTGACTTTCAGGCAGTCCAGTAATTTTTAAATGATCTCTTCTGGATCTATTTTTCAGGTCAATGGTTTTTCCGGTGAGATATTTCACAGTGTCTTCAGTTTTTCATTTTTTGAGTTCTGTTTTATAATTTTCTGATTTTTCATAAAGTCATTAGCTTCCATTTGCTCCATTCTAATTCTGAAGGAATTATTTTCTTCAGTGATCTTTTGGACCTCCTTTTCCATTTGGCCAATTGGTCCTGTGACCAATTCATATTTTTCTTGGAGGCTTTTTTCTCAGTTTCATGTGTAATCTTTTTTATTTGTGCTGTTATAGAATTGCTTGCTCATTCCATAAATTAAAAATAAAATAAAAATTTAAAAAACCCATGGACCAATCTAATACTTCTTCTCATGCTTGTCCAAAATCTTACCCAAAATAATGAACTCATGGAAGCTTTTGATAATGGAGCTTTGAATTTGTTGTCTTTTTCTTGTTGTTGTATGTTTTGATCTTTTTTGTCCTTAAAGTAGGATTCTGTAGTTTGAGGGGTTTTTTTTGTTTGTTTGTTTGTTTTTGCACAATTGCTCATCTTCTCAGACAAATACTTGACTTTCTAGCTCTTTGTCAGGGTAGGATTCTGCTTCCAGTAGGGGTTGAGGGTGGGTGTACTCTCCTAGGCTTCAGGGGTTTTCCATCAGTCACTCAATCCCCTATCATCCCTCCTTGTTTCATGGACCCAGAGCTTTGGAAGCAGCTGCTGCTGTTTTTTTTTTTCTACCACTGTTGCCACTGCCGCCCAAGGGCCAGGGTGGGATCCCAGCCAAAGCTACTCTTTCACCCAGGTCCCACAGCATTTTCCCACTGAGTTTCTATGCTGTCTTTGGAATTTGTAGGTTGAGAAACCTGGAAACTGCCACAGGTGCAGTGACTCAGTCCCCTGAAGCATGCTTTCCACTGCTCTGTCTGTGCCTACATGGCCCATGCTTGACTGTGCTCCACTCCCAGCCTGGTACGATATACCCTTCCTTTTATCCTTCTTGGGCTGGAGATGTGCTTCACTCTGCCATTTTGTGGTGTCTATAGCTCTAGAATTTGTTTATTCATTTTTTCATAGGTATTTGTAGGGGTTTGGGGGAAAGCTCAAGCAAGTCCCTGCTTTTACTCTGCAATCTTCACAGAATTTTTTTTTATCATCCCTAAAATCCAAACTCTCACAGGAAAGCTTCTCCAAGATATCAAAGGCCCTTCTTTTCATCCATTCATTCAACATTTATCAAATGCCTACTCTGTGCAAGGCACTGTGCTACTGTCTGATTATATACTAGTTAACATTTGAAATATTTAGAGAAAAAGCTCTGTTTTCTCCCCAAGAAGACTGACTTTCTTGAGAGCCAGATCTCATTATAGGCACACAGTAAATTCTTAATGAGTCAAGGAAAGCTGAGGTTTTCTCACATGCAGCCATAAGTAATGTTCTTTCAATTGTCACTTAAAATTCATAGCCCCGGCCCTCCAAGGGTTTATATTTGATATCTGAAGGCATTTAATCTACTTTTAGCAACACTTTTTAGATCCTACAGTAAAATTATGACTATACATAAGTTGCTGTATGGTTGTCTTTTTTTAAAGCAGAGATTTCTCCTCTGTAGATCTCTACATATAGCAAGGTATGCACTAACTGCGTGGAATTGAATTAAAAGTTACTAGAACACTTGTTCTGGTAAAACAGCATGTCTTAGAACAGTGTGAAAAAGCTGGACCAAAATTCTGACAGTGATTAGGTAAAGGAAGTCAACACCTGGTATATGGCCATAATCTCCCTGGGAAATGTAAAGACAGTGTGAGGTAAAGGTTATTATTAAAGAAAGGACAGATGGTTAGTACAAGAGAGGCTACTAAAATAGTGTGTGCTTTCCATGTGTTTCAGTAGTTTAGGCTAATAAGCACACGTTAATAGTCAAGCTATCCATGGATAACTTCAGCTGAATAGACTACTTAGATTTCATCACCATCTCCTCTTTGGATTATGAGGTCAGAGGTGCTATATCTTATATTAACCCTCCAAGAGGCTCAAAGTTACTTGCCTGTAATCTCAGCTGACTCTTCAATTCATTTGTTTTACTTGTTTCTTGGAACATATTTTTTTGAATGTCCTTGATGCTCAATAAAAAGCCAGCTGTGCTTTGTATGACAAATTAAACAATAGATGGACGAGTTTGCTGTATTTATCCCAAGCTGTCACACACATGCTAAACGCTTTTTTATCATCTTTGGAACCCAAGCTTGGAAAGAACCCAAAACATTACCTTATTTTGTTCAAAGCTCAAAGCATTCCAAATAGGAGCTAGACTAGAGAACATGCAAATAATTTGTCATTTCTTGTCATTTAAATGTAAATATGTATATTCTTATATGTATTTCTATTTATTCCATTTGAACTTCACTGTTTGGGGGTTTTCTTTATTTTCCTTTGCTAGTCCTTTGATTTCTCTTCCTCTTTGTACTGAAATCACCACTCCCATGTCCCTAACCCTGCCCCCAAATCTCTTAAAAGACTTTTTTTCTGGGGGCAGCTAGGTGGTGCAGTGAATAGAGCACCAGCCCTGAAGTCAGGGGGATCTGAGTTCAAATGTGACCTCAGACAATTAACACTTACTAGCCATGTGACCATGGGCAAATCACTTAATCCCAATTACCCTGCCTTCCCCCCTCCTCCCACTCCCCCAAAAAGATTTTTTTCTAAAGTGAATGCTGTGTATGGTATAAACCACTGGGATCACCTGCTTGCAAATTTTTATTGGCTCTGTCTTTGACCTATGGTTATCAATTTGTTGGACCTGTGAAGCTGGCACTTTTGCCTATGATTTATCCCTAACTTAATCTTGAGTTTCATTATCATAATTCATTTACCTTTGGTTTTTCAAAGCTATGTCAGTGGGCTACCAGCTCTGTCATGGCCTACAAAGATGGTAGGATTTAGATATATGCCCAGCAATGAAGTGATAGGCTTTCATAAGAAGTCTAGTCCAGCTAAAGTTCATCACTAGGTTGGCAGAGGGATGATGAGCTTTTAGACCACTACATCTTTTCTAGACTACCTGTTAATTCACTCAACAAAAACATTGCTCCTTTTATATTAAGTGCATTCATGGTAACAGAGAATTCAACAACTGGTTGTTATGTATTCTGTTTGTTGGCTGGATTCATAGATTCTGGTAGTAGCAGGCTTTTGAAAGGGCAAGAATTTCTTGCTACAAAATACAATTTAGTCCTTTAAGATGTTTAACGCTTTTTGTGCTGTAAATGCAATATAGCTTCTAGGAAGAGATTTTGATTCTAATTAGGGAAGCTTATAAGTTTAATTTTGAAATTCTTATATTATGTCCTAATCCATCCCTGGAGGTTTGCCTATTAATGGTGAGTGAATTGTTATAAACAGAATGAACTGGGTCTGTCAGAATATTAACATTTTAAAGTTAAATATTATGCATCTCTATATATAAATTCCACCAATGACATTTCACACCCAATGGATAAGACTTAGCTTATGATTTTAAATAATGTGTTAATTTACTTCCTATTTTCAAATTATTGGACATTTTTTAAGAAATGAGAAAAAATACATATCTAACTTTGTGCATTTGGGTTTTTATCACTAAATGGTCTACCCTTTAATAGGGCATGCTGACTTGACACAGAATTCTATGGAAAATCTCAATGTCTTAATTTTGAAATATTTCTTCTTTGGTCCTCACTGTTTCTTCACATTTTTTTTTCTTTTTGCTATGTCTTTATCCTTCACTGAGCTTGATGATGAACTTAAAAACTGACTTTACATCTTTTTAGCCATTTTTAGTAATATTTTCCTAGGATACTTTCATTTTGTGTTTTTTCTTTTGTCCTTGCTATAGAGAGATGAGAGACTACAGCTGTGGAATGTTGTAGATATTGACAGGTCTGGTCACTCTTTTGGTAGATTTTACTCAACTGTTTTTCTTTCTCTCAAGGAAGGGTTCCTTTGGTGGAATGGGTGATATTTAAAGAAATGACTAATAACCCCAACGAAACATTTAACAAACTTATTTGCTTATTTATTTTAATATTATCTTTCCCCTTGTGTTCATAAAGTAAAAAAAAAACCCCACCCTATTGTTAAATAACTATTTTTTTAACATCTATTATTTCCCTCACTACTGTTCAGAATTTCAGAGCTGAAGACATCTCCAAACTCAGTTTTCCCACCATGCTTGATCCTTGTTCTTTTCATAAAAACTATGAAAAGATACAAGTTGATACTTAGATTTCTAGACTTTATTATATTTCATATTATTAGGTTCATTTCATTGTTCTGTCCTTGGGGGATCTAATTTACTCTTGATTCTATATTAGAATAAATTAACCATTCCTTCCATCTCAAAATTTGATAAATCTTCTCTCTATGCTTTCATCCAAGTCATTGGTCAACACGTTGAAATGAAAAGAACCAAAGACCCTGTGGAACTCCAATAGAAACATCCTCCTTGTTCAACATTGATGGCTGGTCATTCAACCAGTTCTGAAGTTACTGACTTATACTGTTACTTGGCATTCATTTTCCCATTTTGCCCACTAGATTAGTGGCATCCCTTTAATACTCATATATGGGTGTATCTGCATGTGGGTGGACCAGCTTGGAGATGCATAGAAGAGTGGTGTCTCAGTTCCTAAGACCATCAGAAATTTGTGTTTTCCAATGGTCTTAGGCGACCCCTGTGACCCCTGTGAAAGGGTTTTTGGACCCCCAAAGGAGGTCACAATTCACAGGTTTTGAGAACCACTGTTCTAGAACTAAGATGGATATGAACTCCATGCCTTAGTAGTGGTTTCATGAATTGCTACACCCTTGAAAGTTGTTTTTGTTTTGTTTGTTTCTCTTTACCTGAAGACTTAACTCTTTGCTGAGAAGCATAGTCTTCCAATGGAAAAGTGCAGTCCTTCTATGGGCTCCTATTTGAAACCTTTCCAGATTGGTAGTATCTACCATGGGTTGTTACCTGCTCAGCATTGCTTTTGAGAAGTCAAGGTCACCCCCATACCAAAAAGTCATCACATAAGACCTTTCTAGGAATCTGGGTTTCACTTGTAAAATTGTTTTCCTCCAAGAGCTGCCTGTTATCCTGTGAAATGATCTATTTAAGGAATTTCAATATTTGCCACATGATTTCCCATTTTCACAGGTCCATGGTAAAAGCCCTTAATATGCCAAATATTTGGAAAGGACAATTTCTTTCCATCCCCCACAACTGGATTCATGTCTCAAACAGAAATTATTGAGATTCTCCTTTACATAAAATTAGGAAAAGAACATTAGATGTTCTTTCTTTAGGATGGATTTCTTTCATTATTTGTAAATGAACAGTCTTGATAGTATGTTGCCTCTATTTCTCCAAATTCTTTCCATGAAATCCAGCATTGTTTACATTTTTGTTACCGTTGGGTATACATATGTCTTCCTGATTTTATGCAGCTGACTTGTGGGTAAGATTTGAATTTATCATTTATCATTATAACAGAGAGATTCATCTTCCTACTGGAAAGGATAAAACAAACATTGATGAGCTTGAAGCCCAAGATAAGACAGAAGAGAGTAATAGAGCACCAAGTTCCCTTTAATAAGAGTTTGTCACTTAACTGAATTGAACTACATTTTTAAGTATCAAAAATTCGGAGATATGAGTGCTGAAACACATTAGTAATTTATAAAAATCATGGAAAATAGGATAGATGTTGCATAACTAGAGATAGTCCAAAAAATGTTCCGAAAGGGAGTACTTCACACTGTTGAATAGTAAGCTCGATATCTGTTCTGTTCGTGGCTAAATTCTAGGACATTTTATGAGCACATAGAAAAATGTCCATGTGCCATCCTGGGTTTGAATAATGTATGAATAATTTATACCAGACTAACCTCATTCACTTTTTTTTCCTGACACGGTTCCTTGATTGGTAGACCAGAGGAATACTATAAACTTCTGTAACAGTCTCCCTATGCTACCACCAAGAATTTATCTGAATTTGAGTTTAAAACTAGTCCCAACAATGTTCTAAAAGCACATACCCACAGACTTTCCTTATTTTAGATTGCGGAGAATTTATCACATAAAACATCAAATTATAATGAGAACAGGCAGAATTTATTTAGGTGGCACAGCTAAGTGGCTGAATTTGACCTCAGATTTTCCTGATTTTAGCACTCCATTATTTTACACTGCTTTTCCATATGCCATTTACTGTCTAAAAATTATAAATAATATTTTTGAGGGTATGGCCTATAGGAGGAGCTCACCTGGAGAGAGAGGAAGCCAGCTAGGTGACAACAGTGCTGTCTTTTAAGTAGCATTCTCCTATATTGAGGAAACACATCATGGAGCTCTAACACACACATACATATTGACTTTCTCTACGTGGGGGGAAATAAAATGAGGGCAGGTGATAAATGAGGGAACATTTGACAGCATCTTTCCCTGTTGTCCATTTTGTTAATTGTATTGAATTATGCTCTTCATGTTTAGATAAAGTAAATTAGGCAATTTGAGCATAATATACGTTTTAATAAACTGGGAAGCATCCATTTTATTAGGATTTTGAAGATGACAAATGGCACAGCATTTCATTTAGGAGGCTGACTTGGGTCAATAGAATTTATGATATGACAACTGACAGATTTACAAATCTCTTTTCAGAGGCTCCTGCATATCTGTAGTTTGTTTTTTTATTACCTTTTGGATTACGATCTGTCTCTTTTAAATTGCAATAAAGCTAGTGTTGTAGGGAAAGCAAAAACTATGATCACAGCACCATCTCCTCTGCATTTTCATACCGTGTTTTAAAGGACAGTAGGATCCTGGGATTGTGCACACAGAGAACTAAACTGGGGAAAGTCCTTAATGTGTAATTGAAAATTCATATTTAACTATGGCCTAGTCTTTATTTTCTAAATTAGCATACGCCAAGTGGTACTAATCAAGATTTTAAAATTTTCCTTCTGTCCACCCCCCTCTTCATAGTGCACGTTTCACCAACTCTTCATTTACTACCTAGCCACTACTGGTTTGACACCTTCGCCATGACTCGCTGACTTAACTTCACAAAATAATGATTGCTTATATGATTTCGCATCACAAAACAACTACATAAAATGTTACAGAGTAGACTTTTATTACATAAAATAGGTATTTATATGAAAGAAATAGTAGAAAGTACCCACGTTACCCTTCCCCCCACAACATACTTTATCCTAGACCTCCCTCCTTTATCCCCAGGCCCAACTTTGAACATATCATGTGTTTTCCTATCAAGGGGAATATAGGAATTCCTGCCTAGTGCATGGATATGCTCAGCAAATTAGGTAGGGATTGATAATTGGTGCTCTCCTTAGAACAAACGTCATATAAATGCTAGTTTTTCTTTTCATCATTTTAAAGATAGTAAACTTTTTATATCTCTTTAAAATTTGCTAACCATTGTACATGTACTATTTCATATCATCCTTATAACAATCCTAGGAGGTAGGTAATATTATTATCCCCATTTTTTAGATGAGGAAATTGAGGTTAAGTGACTTGCCTAGGACCACACAGTTAGTAAGTATCTAAGGCTGGATTTGAACTAAGGTCTTCCTGATTCCAGGTCTAGAGCAACACCTCACTGCCTCATAATCTCATCCCAACTGTGTGATGTAGCACCACAGGCATCATTATCACTGGTTTACCAATGAGGAAACTGAGGTTCAGAGAGTTGAATGAGTTGTTCATAGTCGCACTGCTAGTAAGCATAACAGGCAGGACTCAGACGAAGGTCCCCCTTGCCTCTGAATGCCTTCTCCTCGCCCCTTTTTTGTACTCTTCTACCGCTTTGACTGTGCCGCTGCTTTGGCCCACACTTCTACTAAGAGCTGTTTTATGTGTCTCTCTTGGCACCTCTTCTTGATAGAAATGGAGATGAAATGAGCTGTGTTGTCATCTTTCTACAGTGTCTTGATCCAAAATGATCTTAGGGAGAAAATTCCTCTTGTGGGTGGCTGTTCCATTGCTAAAAATATACATTTGACGTCTTCCATTGCTAATCGCTGCTAGATTGTAAATGCATAATGGGCAGGCATATTTTTCTAGTTTCTTTGTAGGGGCAGCGTCATGTAATGAAAAGATCACCAGATTTGGGGTAAAGAGTCCTGAAAGCCAGATCTGTGGTTTACAATGGGGGATTTAACCTCTCTGATCCCTGTTTTTTTTTTTCAGCTTTAAAATGGGAATAATCATTCCCACAAAGCATATGTAATAGGGTTGTTGTGAAGGAAGTACAATAGAAAAATGAGCTGTTATTGTATCATTATGGGACCAAGCACAGAACTTAAGTATGTGAAATGAATCCTTTGTGTGGAGTACTTCCTTTATCAAAGTGAATCCCAGTCTAGCTGTGATTTAGTAGATGAGTCTCAGGAGTTGTTTGAGGCACGCAGACGGTGCCCTGAGTCACCTAACTTGAGTGTCAGAGATGGGTTTTGAACTCTGGTCTTCCTAATTCCAAGTCTGACCCTCTCTTCACTATGCTGTCATGCTAGCCCTACACAGGAAAAACACGAATGTTTGAATTTAGTAAACTACTGCAATCAAGACTCTTTGTGCCAGTGTTGAGGAATATAAAGATGATTAAGACATAGTCACCATCTTCAAGGAATGAATAATCACATCTTAACTAGAAATGAAAGCCCTTAGGTACTTAATGATATAGTAAGGAATAGATTCTCAGAGCGGCCTGGTCCTCTCTCTGCAGAATTCTTGTTTTTACATATATGGGAAGAATGGAAATCTCTAACCAAAATCAACTTTAAAAATAGCCAGAAATGAAGCAGGTTCTTTTCCAGTCTCACACTTTGTTCATAAATCATATAGGCTCAGTTATTTTACCTTGAACTCCATAATTAGGCTATATTTGTCTTGGTCCACATAGACCTTATACTCTGGTAGACAGCATGGACAAGAACAGTTCAGAGAGTAGGCATGTATTTTCCCAGGATGAAAGAAAAAAGGGCTACCATTTAGCATAGTTGGAAAAAGAATTGCTTTTTACTGCACTGGGAGTTATGGGACGTGGACTCAAGTCAAGATGCTGTCACTTATTAGCCCAAATTGTGATCTTGGGCAAATCTCTTCACTTTTCTCTCCAGTGGTAAAGTAATGGGGTTAGATCAGATGCTTTCTATAGCCCTTGCTAACTTTTCATTGTTTGAGTCCAAGGTTATTTAAACTGACCATTTTTTTTTTAGTTTTTTAAAAAAAATTAAAATAATTGTGCTTAATTGTGTTTGAGTCAAAGCCTGAGATGAAGAACAAAGCAGTTCATACTTCAGGGAGGCCAGGGAGCTAGAGGCAGTATGGAAAGGGCTAGAGGCTGCAAGAGGTCAAGGGCTTTCTCACTGGTTTCTGGTGTTCCTTTTTAATCTTCTTTATGATCCTGGAAGACTTTCATATCATTAGCATAGCCATGTTGAAACCAGGTTTCAAGTTGTAGATAGGTTCTTAGAAAAGAAATGAAGTGATATTTCTTCTTTTGTTAAAACAGGGTGATATGAAATGTGGAAATAAAGATGTTTCTTTTGCAAATGTGTTGTGGCCACATTTTTAAAAATATAAGGAATTTTCTATTTGGTGTGATTCTAAAAGGAAATCATGCAACCAATATCATACAGTAATCACAGCCTAGTTCAGTGTTATGAGAGGAGGTGTTTCTTATACTCTGAAAATTATAAAAATACACATTTTAAATGAGCAGAAGGATTTTTTTCCTTTTTAAAAAGTTTATTTCTAATTTGTCCCTAGGCTCTTCTGTAATCCAATCATCATGCAATTCTCAAAGTAATCTAACAAAATTTCTAATATAACAGTGGTGTTCTCCCGCTCAGAAATCTTCAGTGGCTCCCTATTACAATTTCTCAGCTTGATATTTAAAGTTCTTCATAAACAAGCTTTAGCTACCTTTCCAGATTTATTTCACGTTGGTCCCTTTTATGTCCCAGAGCTGTTATCCTACCATCATGCCTGTGCACAAGCCTATCCACATGCTTGTAATGAATCCACTTTTCATCTGTACGTCTTTCAAATCCTTAGTTTCCTTCAAAGTGATCTCAGATGTTAGCTCTTTTATGAAGCCATCTCTGATCACCTCAACTTGAAGTTTTTCCTCCATCTTTGAATTTGAGGTTCCTCTAATTGACTTCTTATATACATTTAATCAATTTCTAACTTTATTTTTGTTATGT
>CM053601.1:58100728-58116658 GCA_028646575.1 Pseudocheirus occidentalis
AAATCATTGATGAAGATGTTAAGCAGAACAGTGCCAAGCACAGATGCTTTGAATACAACACAGCAGACTTCCTACCACAATGAAATTGAGTCTTTAAAAATTCTTTGTGCTCCATACATTTTTGGCTTTAATTTATCCAAAAATGTGTTGAATTCTCTATTTTCTTTTTTTATTGAATTTCCTATTAACTTTGTCCAGCTTTGAGAGAGGAACATTAAAGTCTCCTACTATCATTTAAAAAAATAAAGAAATAAAAATACTTTATGAGTCTATCCATTTATCTAAGTCTGAATTCATATAATTATCAATTGCCTTCTAATCTATCTCTCTCCACCTTCTCTAAGGAATAGTGTGTAACTGTATTTTAGAATTTTGATAAAATCTAGGAATAACCATGTCCACAATATTTTCATCAGTTTTCTTTCTGACATCTTGAGAAAATTATACACTGAAGTATAAACCTGATTGAGTAGTAAGTGATCTTGTGGTATGGGTGTGGCTCTAAAAATGCTTATATTACAAGGGAAAGGAGATTGATTCGGTGGGGACGATATAGCCACATTTCCTACATGGGGAATTAACACTTCACCAGATACTGTACATAGTATGTTGCATATGTCAATCTAATGTACAACAATGAACTTATATACAATATTAGCCTTGTTTGGGATTGAATTAAATATTCAATGTAAGTGGAGAAAGTAAAAGGTCTTGAAGTTTCAAGTCAATGATGAAAGTCACAAAAATAAAAATTATATAATTCTGCAAATAGACATCTTCATTAGGTGAAAAAGTTGGAGAACTAGCATTGGTAGTTTGAGAGTTAAGAGCCACGAGTTCTCATCTTGGTTTGATGATTAACATGGTGTTTGGAAAATGCCTACCAGTCATTGGACACACGTTCAAGGCTTTATTTCATCAGTGAAATGATAGGATTAAGACAAGGCAATCTTTAACTTCTATTTTTAACAGTATTCTACACTGTTTCTGTGATTTACATTGATCATTTGATACCTCTTCAGGCTAATAGGGAATACTGTCCAACTGTTGGACATTATCTAGTGTCCAATTTATGAGCCGTGTGAGCTAGGAAAAAGTACTTCACTTCTCTGAGATTCAATGTTCTCATCAAACATTCAGTTCCTGCCTCCTAGGGCTATTATGAAGAAAACACTTTGTAAACTGCAAGGTCTTACACAGATGTGAAATATAGAGTTCTCATGTATTTGTCTCATATCTCAGACTACACAATTGTAAAACATGTTCCCATAGAGTCAACACCTGATTCTTAATGAACAGTTCAACTCACATACAATAAACATAGGACAGCCCATTTCAGAGAACTGTTAGAACAATTTTATACTGGTTCAAGATGTTCATTCAGACCACATTTTAGTGACTAAACATCGTTTATAACTTAGAAAAAGTAGAAGCAATTACCCTGAGTTACACTTGATTAAAATATCCTGGTATAGTTTATGTACAATGACTTAATTGGTATCTGTCAACATTATCAACATGTTCTGGAGTCTGTCTGGTTTCTACTTAGCCCCTTACAAACATGGAGCTACCTAAGGCATATTCTTGGTGCCCCAAAGTCTTAATAATTTTTATTGCCAAGTAGAAGTAATTTACCATAGTGCTACAGGATGCTTAACAGACATCTGATTTAGAAAAAAAGAGAGGAGACTTACCCATTTGATCCTACCGACTCCAGAAATGCTCCTTCTCTAATCCCACAAACACTGTGTGTACCACTTACCTCAAAGGATCATTGAGAAGAAAATTTTATACAGTCACGTAAAATGGGAACCCCAAATAAGTGAGTGTAAAGAATTGGAATTATAGATGTTTTCCCTTATACTTTAAAGAAAATATTTTTAAAAGGTACTTCTTTAGAACTAATATTCATTCTAGTTTTCAAACTACAGTTTTCAAGAATTTTATAGTTTTCATAGTGCTTTCCTGAAAACAATTCTATGAGGCAGGGAGCATAAATATCCTATGCATTTTATAGATGAATACTCTGTAGCTCAGAGCAATTAAGTGTCAGAGACTCAAATCTATTTTGTATGATTCCAATTCCAGTGGTTTTAGAATAAAAACCAAATGATTTCCTAATGATGAATTTGAAATAGTGAGGAGAGAGTTGAGTTAGGAGAGAGAAGGAACGATGGAATTTGACCCTTTGGCTTAAACCTGAAAAGACCTTGGAATTGTAGGGAAATAAAATAGTATGTAATGGAAGTGTCTTTAGATTTGGAGTCCATGAGACTTAAGTTTTGAATCCTGGCTCTGCTGGCCAGTGGGATCTTAGGCAAATCCTTTACCCTTTCCTTGCATGACTCTTATCAACTGCACAATGGTAGGCGTTGGACTATATGACCAGGAAAGTCTATGCTGTATGATCCATCTTTGATCCATGGTGCATCCTCTGTGATTTGCCCTAGGTCTCCTACTCAACTCGTTGCCCTGCCCATTGTCTGGGTTTCTACCAGTTTGTTTTCTATTGGAAATCATCTTGTGGATCTCCATCTTGCATACTTTCCTTAGAACAGCGGTTCTCAACCTGTGGGTTATGTTCAGTTTGTAACAATGAAAATACAGTCTGCATATCAGATACCTACATTATGATTCACAACAGTAGCAAAATTACAGTTATAAGTAGCAGTGAAAATAATTTTATGGTTGGGGGTCACCACAACATGAGGAGCTGTATTAAAGGGTCGTGGCATTAGGAAGGTTGAGAACCACTGCCTTAGAAAGTCAGACCTTGGTGTTTTTGAAGGCTTTGGCTTCTAAAAAGCAATGGCGATTTTTATTATGTCTCCCAGGGACTACTGTATGTATTTTCATTTGCTTTGCATTCTGTAGTGGTACTTAGATGATGTAGGTAATTTAGGATGTAATATAGTTAGAATTCTTTTTCAGAAATAAGGAACTGTAATTTTGAGGGTTCACAGGAACCTTTTTGGTTTTACACATAACCAACAATTCTCACTTAGGGAATGGAAACAATAAACCTGGGAGGTAAAAGCAAGTATTATCTCCACTTTGTAGAGAAAGCTCCACTGAGCCAAGTGTTGCTCTTCCACACCATGTCATGTCCCAAAGAGAACTGCCACAGATCTAACCTGACAGAACGTTATAGTGGTAAAACAATGATTGTCTTAGAGTGGGACTACCTGTGTTCAAATTATTCAGGTAACATATACTCCCTGGTCCTGGGTAAGTTATTATAACTCACAAAGCTTCAGCTTCCTCATCATAAAACAAATACTTACACTTATTTGCCTCAATGGGTGGTTGGTGGGAAAGTATTTTTTAACACCACAAGACACTAATTAAACATTATTATTATTCCCACCCTCACTGCCAACAAGCATGTCCTCTTATAAGGCACACATTTTCCAAGCTAGGCTTGATTTTACTGTTAACAGAAAACTAGTTTGCTGCCTCTTGGGAATTTGTTTGTGAATATGTGGTATCCTAGCATTTTTGTACCAGGAGATTAATCATAGTTGAGGAACTTTAAAAAATGGTGGGGAAAATTGTTTTCTTTATGTTACTACTTGAAAACAGAACTTGCCTCAACTGTTAATTTAAAACATTTGCAGAGCTCTTATCCTCCACTTAGATGTCTAAGTCTCAAATATAGCAGTAGCTAGTCTTGAAAATGAAAGGCAGAACAGAGAAGTCATCATGCTCTTTGTCAGATGTGTTGGCTAAAAATAATTCTCCCAAATGTACAAAGCTTTTGATATTACTCCTCTGAGAGATTCATGAAACAACAATGACTTTTCTGTGGTCCTACAAAACACAGTCTTCAGTGTTTTCATCCTAGCTAGCAGCATTTAGATATTAAGCAGGGCTTTTGAGAGTTGACTGCCAGGGGAATTACATCACATTGATCTAAGGGAAATGCAAGTACTGAGGAGCTAGGGCAGCAGTTGTCATGATAACCAAACCAAGCCTACCTGCCTCATAAAATTTAAATCTAAGGCCTACCCTTATGTGCCTCTCATGTCTGACTAGCATCAACCATTTCAGATGGGAAGGAAGTTCTGCGCCATATATATGCAATCTCTATGTAGATTACAGCTCTGTGTCTTTTTAATTTACTTTGGTCTATTCCATCTAAATTTCCTAAGCCAGAATGTGTCAGAGGCGTGAGTTAGGAGCCAGCTCTCTGCTCATGGAGTCATACTGCCTTTCATTTGTATATGTGTAGAGATGCTTCTAGACATGGATAGAGAGAGATATGAGATAGTCTGCCCTCTTTTCCCCTTGTCTTTCTCCTGTATATTTTTTTCTTGTTGCACTCATCCTTTAATCCAACCTGCAAAGAAATTGTAGTAGTATAATGACACAAATACCTTACATCTTAAGGTAGTACTTGTAGACAGAAAATGAATTCCAATAGTGCAGTGGTTCTCAACCTGTGGGTCACTACCCCTTTGGGATCAAACGACCCTTTCACAGGGGTTACTGGGGTCACCTAAGACCATCGGAAAACACGTGTTTTGGATGGTCTTAGGAACCTCCTCTGTCTGTCTCCAGGCAGGTCTGCCCACATGCAGACATGCCTACATACGACTATTAAAGGGTGGCGGCAGCAGGAAGGTTGAGAACCATTGCAGTAGTGAGATCTGTGTTTTAAAATATATTGGAGGATAAGAATATGAAATAACATGGCATCAATATAATGTATACCCTGACCTAGCCTGAGCTGGCTTGGAGGTCTGTTCCTGTGGTATGACAGACTTCCACAAATAAACTAGAAGAAATATTCCAACATAACCATGCTTATAGTCTCTGCCTTTTCTTTTCTTCTCCCCCACTGGGTAGAACCATATTAGAGAGACCTGGGGGATACTGGTATTGGAAAAGATTAGTTTTAATGAAGGTGGCTGGTTTTAAAAGCAGCTGGATCTTCATTTCACAGACATGGATACAACAGCATCACTGTGAATAACTAGGCACCAGTCGATGAATAATTAAGGGCTCTGGTACCTACAAGCAGTTAAGGAGCAAACTGATGTTTTGCTTAAATGAGACCCACGTTTTCCCTTCCCAGTCAACAAGGATGCAAGAACCACTTTGAACTCCCTTGGCAGGTCTGCTCTTTGGGGAGCTGACCCAGTAAGTTGGCCAAGGAAGAGGGAGGCTAGCCTTTTGTTGTCTGCACAGCATGGCTGAGTGTTGTAGAAAAACGGAGATAGAATTCTATTGCCTATGTGTTAAAGACATTTTTTGAATTCTCAAAGGCTTCAGTTATAACTTAAGTAAATGCTTACAGATGTGAAGCCCCTGCTTCCTTTGAAATGAGGCCATTTTAAAGTGCCTTCCAGGCTCCAAGGGTGCCTCTATCAACATTAGTTCAAACTCAAAGCCTCTTCACAGTGTTCCCAATACCACTGAAGGGGGTTTCCACCCCGTCCCATATGTTTTGTTTGTCCTGTCTGTTAAGAAAGGCACAGTGTGAATACTGGAAGAATAAACATGGGCTTGCTTCTCCTTTTTCCTCTTTTCTTTTGAAATGAAGTTTCCAAGTAGGCAGTGAACGAATGAATGAATTTTAACCATGTTCATTTTTGCCAATATGATATTTTGCTTTGCATTATCTGTTGTATCCATTATCCATTTTTCAGGAGGTTTCAATAACTGGATTTTTGTTGTGGTCCTTAAATTGCACTTGCTTTTCTCTCATTTGTGTTTGCACATTGAAACCGAAGACAAAATTTACCTATAAATGCCAGTTTGTCTGGTAGGGCAGTCAGCCTTGTAGAAAATGAATATCCTTGTAGATTCTATAGTAAATTGGCACGGGTTGAATCAAAACATTTTCCTAGCTATAGATGCTTTGTTTTTAAATATACTTTTCTTAAACAAAAACTGTCTTTTCTAGTTCTAATTATGATCACACTATTAAGACACAACCTTGAGATCTGCTATTTTTATTAAAATGTAGAATATTAGTATATAAGTTCTTTAGAATATAGGTTTCAAAATCTAAAAGCACTTTTTTCAAGTATTACTTTCCATTCCTGGATTGCATTTCAAATGCAACACGTGATCTATAACTATTAAAAGTAGTAAATGGGAGTTTGTAAAACCCTCCCTTACTCTATACTACATTTTTAAAGAGAAATGTGATTTGTGCATGAATGTTCTATTGCACTGGGAGTTCAAATGTTGGTCAGTGCGATTGTAGTATTGTAACTGTACCTCACTAATTCCACGAGGGCATGCTTAGGATTTGTTGATTTTCTATTTATGGTTTTAATAAAACAGCTCATGATATACTAAAACATATGGTGATCATATTTGGTGAAGAGTAATTTTTTTCCAAAAGAGTTGAAGGAATGAAAACTAATTTTAAAAGTTCCTATTTGTTATATGAATGATAAGAAAGTATAAGCAAAATCATGTAAATTTGCATATATGCATGCAGATATTACATATTTATATGTGCATGTGCAAATATATATGATAAATATCTATATTAATATAACATATAATATGATCTATCTAGTATAGATAAGACATTACATTATTAGATTGTGTGTGTGTGTGTGTGTGTGTGTTAAATAAAAGCCAAGAAGTAAGGTGGCATAGCATAGAGAAGACTGGTATTGGAGTCAGCAAGACCTGAGTTGAGATTCTACCTTCTAACACATATTGGCTGTGTAACCTGGTACAAATCACTTAACTTCTCAGGCTCCTCATGACATTTTCCAAATTGGAAAACATTCTGCTCTGGTATAAAAGTTTTCTCACCCCAATTCCTTACACCAGTAAAATGACAGGTTCAAACAGTCAGCTAGAAGGTAATTTGTGGCATGCAGAAAAAGGCATAAAGGCTTGCATGTCAATTTTTTAAATGTTTCCCTTTTTTCAGTGCTATCAAACAGAAAAGAGAGCATCAAATGACTTAGCTACTTGTTTACATATTCAAATATAATATCCATGTAAAATAATTTCTTTCATTCAAATGAGCGAGAGAAATAAGTTTCGCACAGTTTTATTGACATTTGTTAAATGCTTTTACAAATAATCTTATGCCAGTGAGTAGAGCACCGGCCCTGGAGTCAGGAGTACCTGAGTTCAAATCTGGCCTCAGACACTTAACACAAAAACTAGCCATGTGACCTTGGGCAAGTCACTTAACCCCAACTGCCCTCCAAAAAAAACAAACAAAAAAAAAAGCAAAAAAACAAAAAAAAATAATCTTATGCATCATTTTTCTTTGTGGTGTGATACATGGCCACTTAAATTCTATTCTTTAGAGTTAATTCAATGTGAATGATGATAGATAGTAAAGGGGATGCAAAGAGGAATGAGACACTTATGTAGGGCCTTTAGAGAGTTCAGTCTTTGATTGTGTAGAGGGGAATGAAACTTGTACATAGATAAATACACAAAAATAATAGTAGGTAACATATAGCACTTTGAGGTTTGTAAAAGTATTTTACATCACCGTGAGACAGATGCTATTACTAGCTCCATTTGATGAATCAGGAATTTGAGATGGAGAGAATTTAACTTGCCAAAGTAGAGGTGACATGAGTCCAAGAGGCCTAGAGGTGGCTTTCCAAGGGTCATACACCTTGTAAATATCAGGCAAACTTGAGCTAACATTTTCCTTACACGTGCCAACATGCCCTATTAATAACAACGTACCATATAATATGGAAACAGGAGTATGACAATACGATAATCAATAGAAGACTACTCGTGCTACATAAATGGCATTTTTAAAAATCTCTTGGTTGTCTTTGTTCCAAGAGAAAGAAATGGCCCCAAAACATGTGACTTGACACGGTGGCATTTCTTTGTGTGTAACAAGATTACTTTATAAACTATTAATGGAACTCACCAAAAGTGTCATCTATGCAGACTCTATTGAAAATCCATCTTGAGTTGTCAATAATCAGAACGACACATTCCAGATATGGTTTTGTACAGGCATAGAATAATGGTTTCAGATTTTTTTCAGATACCCTTCATAAGGAAGGCATTTTATTGGCTGCTATAACTCCCATGTTACAGTGGGCCAGTGCCTCAAGGGAACAATTGACAATAACTTTTAGATCTCTTTCCTGGGTCCTTGTTTTTTCCTTAGTGCCATCATTGTACACATATAGTTTGGATTGTTTTAAATGCTACACTTAAAGTCAGCTTCCACTTAAGCTAAGTATATGATCTGTAAATATTTATTAATCCGTTTTTGTTCCCATCAACTTGGGTATTTTATTACCTAGGGAGTCCCTTTTATATAATTATTTTAGAATAAAAAAATGTAATGTAATATAATATAATAAATATAATGTAATGTAATATAACTATAGAATATAATAATAACATAAATATAAGAATACATTCTAAGTAATATGTTATGTTATGTTATGTTATATTAGCATATTATATAATTTATTATAAAACAAGACATCCAGATGCCATAGTCTAGAAATTGCTCCCCTCGTGTGTTACTGCATACTGGAGATTTTGAACCTTCACTATAGCATGCCACAAAATTAAAAAACAAAACTGGATACCATGGAGAGAGGCTTCCTTATCTTACATTGAAACAAAATGTACAATTAAAAAATTAATTTGACAAAGTGTTTCTCATTGCATTCCCTTTATGTGGTACCCTTTATGGTTACTTAGATCTAAACCCAGGTTTGTTATTAATTGTAGAACTGATTTATCAAGCTATGAATTTACTATTTTCATTTCTGTATCCAGAAGGTGGTTTTTTTTTTAGTATAACTAGTTATTAAAGCAGTTCCTTGTTCAAACAACAAAACAAAATCCTCACTTTTCTTTTCCCCACGCTCCTATGTGACTTAAAATTTTAAATAGCCTTTGTCAGAAAATGATAAAATCTTTCAAAATCATTTGAAAGTCTCAATAATTAAATTCCTTTGTTCCCTTTGTTCATATGCTCTTTTATCCCTGAACAAAAACCCCTGTTAGATGAGTGTTATAATTTACTCTTTCATTTCATTGGTTATGTTTGCTGAAGTGTATAGTGGGTCTGTTGTTTATTACGTAGCCCACCTACTTCATTCATTCTATATGAAAATGAGCTATAGGAGTCTGTTGATTTCAAGGTCCTATTTAATAATTTTCCATTTTTCTTTTAAGAATGAGTCATATGTTTTGGTCAATATAATTTGAAAATTCCTTCTAGTTTATTTGTACTAGTGTTAAGTGAGTGTGTCTACAAATAGTTTGATAAACTTGCAGAAATATATTTGTACATATGGATAACATTTGCCATTAGAAATTATGCATAATTTCCATGATTTTTGTATAGTAATTCAGTTCTCAATAAAGACTATTTGAGTAAGGACTTTCAGTCTCTCTGCTATTTTCTGTTTATCAAATAGAGCTTTGTTTTCCTCTTTATCTTTTTATTGCGTATCTAAAGTAATTTAAATTGGGAATTGTGAAAAACTATTCCATAATTCAGGAAAGATGGGACTTTTGAGATATTCTGGTGATAATCACTACAATGTCATTTTGCTCTGTATTACTCAGATAACTGTGTCCAGAATAAAATACTAGTATTGGGATTTAACAAATATTTCTAAAATATTTTGGATGTGTTAGCATTTTTCAAAATATTAAAAATAGAATGAATTTTAAAAGAAATAAAGCCCATAATTAATTTTGATTCAATACTATCTCCATTCTGATATTTTTCATTTATATGATGCTTATATGTTTGTGTTAGTGATTATTTTGGCAGGCATTCTTAATCTTGGCTCAGTGGGCTAGCTTTAAACACATGCACACACACATATAATTGTATTTTAGTATAATTAGTTTGTAACCCTGCACATTGTACTTTATGAACTGAAAAATATTGTTCTGAGAAGGGGTACATAGGCTTCAACAGATTGGCAGTGGAATTCTTGCAAAACAAAACCAGAGATTAAAACCCCTATTTTTGAGTCTCTAAAGGTCCTTTGCACACAGTATGTTTTCAATAATTTTACATGTTTCAGAAAGAGTATTTGCTTATAGTTATAATCTTTGTAGCATTAAGTTTCTTGTTCAATGAGAAGCCACAAATGTTTTGATTTTAAAATCATAAGGTTTGTCTTTATGATCTAGAAATAAGGATGTGAATTTCCATTTGAAAGTAATATTGAAATACAGTGCTTGTCAAATTCATATTCTTATTTGAAAAATTCCTGTATATATTCCACCTTTTTTCTATTCAATGTCATAGATAATTCCCTTGAACAGCAATATTTAAAGTTCTTATGGTTAAACCTTTAAGGCAAGTTCCATTTAAAAATAGATTATCATGGTACCTCTCAGATTTTGCTTTCTCCCATTTGTAATTATTCTATCCCTTGATAAATCTTTATCTCATAAACCAAGGTGGTAAAGCTGAGGATATGCATAGCTCTTGAAGTCAGGCCCCTAAGGGGCTCCTAGTCTGGTCTAAGCTTAGGGATAGCTGTGTTGCTATGGTGATGCTACCCTTCTGCAAATGGGGATTTTTACTTTTGGATGGCAGACAGTGCCTGTGCCTGCCAACAATTCTGTCCTCCTGTCAGGAATATTACAGAAATGAGGAGAGCCTTCCCAGATGGGGAAGTTGTTAACACCCTCCTCAATCAGAGGAGACTTGGGATGATTATGATTTAGTCCACCACACCAAAAGACTAAAAAGAAGTTTGAAATGACTATGTTTCAACGTTTTTCCTTTTTCTATACTTAGTTGAGATTAGAGAATTGTGTGTCAAAAGTTTTTATTGAAAATATTCTAGACCCAAAAGGCAGCAATGAAGTATGGAGCTGGCAATTTTCTGTATGTTAGTCGTCCAAGGATGAACCTGGCCAAATTTTAACAGAAGTCAACTGCCATTTCTCTTTTGGCCAGAGCAACTTGGAAAGACCTTCTTCTAAATAAAAAAATAATTAAAGGCATTCATACCACTTATAGAAAGCTTTTTACGCTTTTCTCTATAACTTGGAGGTGTTGTAAACAGAATTGGAGTATGCATGCTAGACAAATCATGGGTCTTAAATGAAATGGTACTAAGGAACTTAGTGTAGGTCTTTGTAGCTCTTAGTAGCAACTCCAACTTAAGAAGGAGGTTCATATCCCAAATAGAAATTTTCCACTTACCCATTGAAATAAGCCTAATTTCACCTAGTATTCAAATTTTGCTTGTGTTTTTCTAAATTGTCTATGTCACAAAATATCTTTACTTTTACTTTTTAGAAATATATATACTTTTAATTGATATAACAAACACTTTAGTGTTCCCCTATGTTAATAAGCATTAAAGAAGATTAATAAACTACCAAACGGTAAACATAGTAAAATATGAGAGAAGTCACAACATATCTTTAACTAAATCTGTTGTTTCATTCTTTGAGCTATAGATTCAAGAATCTAAGCATTGATTAGAGACGCCTCACTGCTACTCGTAAGTGTCTATCTATGTATAATGTCAAATATGACAAAAGGGAGGCTGCATGAAGGAATGAAAAGAGAGGTGGCTTAAGAGCCAGAAGACTTGCTTTCAAGTGCTAAATGTGACCTTTACTTGTTCTGTGGCCTTGGAAAATGTTTTCAGAACTCTGATAGGAACTGATAAACAATGGTCTAACATTTCTACAGCTAGCATTTTATATGTTGGTGGTTTTATGGGGGAAGTAATATCTTTTGGATGATTCAGTGATGCTTTTTAGAGACAAAAAATGCATGTTGGATAGAAAGGCATTCATTCAGACTTATGAATTAACATATATGTTGCCAGGAGTATGAAATTCAAATTCATAATTCTTAGGTAATTTGTTCTCGTAATATTGATTATATGAAGGAAAAGTAGGTTGCTCACGTGGAAAAAGGGGGAAAGATTAGAGTTTTGGACTTCCCAGAGAAAGTGAGAAAGACTCCCAGCATGTTGGGGAGGGGTGCTTTGTGGTGGATTTTTGGAGTACATGGTCAAGAGCATACATGATGGGCAGGTATGGATGGACTTCAACATACATCAGTGTGGAAAAAACATCTAAATGGAAGAGGTCTAAGATCCATTCGAATACTTTCTTTGAACATCCCATTAAAGAAATAAATAGCACTCTGATGATGCATCCCACTTCTCTTGTAGTACAGTTTCAAGAGCTAATGTCATTAATATTTATTATGCACCTGTTATGTACCCAGCACTGTGGTCTGCATTATAAATACAGAAAGAAATAGATTTGGTCACTGTACTAAATTTGTCTACAACTTAGGTAAACAGGTGGAGTTTAACTACGTGAGCCAACTTTGAAACAAAATCATCTAAAGTAGGGGCTTCATTATGCAGTAAATGTACATCTAGGAGATATATGAAACTTGTCACTATTTAGCAAATAACTATATTATTATAATGAAATTAATATCTTTATTTTATTTCTTATGTGCACATGCCTGATAAATAGTGAAATGCATTTCTATTAAAAATGAATAGGGAGCATGTAAAGATTTACTGAAGACCAAGAGATCTAGGTACCAAAAAACACTGGGAACCTGTGCTTCAGACCACAAAGAGTGTGGAAATACTGAGATAAAAACTCCATTACTGACTTAGAGCTGTGGGAATCAGCGAAAGGTTTCTTAGAGAAAGTGGCCAAACATCCAGTCCTTGAGGAATGTATAGGATTTGGATTGAAGGAAGAAGTAAGGAAGGACATTTCAAGAAAAGGGAATAACAGGAGGAAGGAACAGCTTGTACCATGGATTTGTAGCGTTGTAGCAGGTTGTCTTCACTGGGAGAAGAAAATGGAATTAATCTTAATTTAATTGGTACCAGGCTCTGAGGTTACAAAGTCAATTTCCATATGTAATTTGTTTGTGTGTGTGTGTGTGTGTGTGTGTGTGTGTGTGTGTGTTTCATTTCTTGTTATTTTCATTCCATTTGTAATAGTTATCTCAACTGTTGGTATGAGACACAGTATGAGAACTGAAATCTCTACTCTACAATAGTTAGTTCTTCACGCTGATGGTGAAGAACTTGATAAGTAAGGAACCCAACTTTTATCCTTTTGTTTCACAACCTTCAAGGCCTGGTTTCCAGAATCTACTAGATTATACTTGTGAATGCAAATATCATCTTTCCTCCTTAATAAGAAGCTACTCTCAATTCGATTTTTGAATTAATTCTCTCTTTTCTTTTGGTTCTCTGTAGGGTGTTTTGAATGCTGCATTAAGTGCTTGGGGGGTATTCCCTATGCCTCCCTGATTGCCACCATCTTGCTGTATGCCGGTGTTGCCCTGTTCTGTGGTTGTGGCCATGAAGCCCTCTCGGGAACTGTCAACATTCTGCAAACCTATTTTGAGATGGGAAGATCTGCTGGGGATACCATTGATGTCTTTACTATGTAAGTCACTTTGTTGTTACTGTTTTTTACTCACTGCTTAAAGCTGAATCAAGTGATGATGGCAAATTATTAGAGAAAAATGCTGTATTTGTGCATTGAATCCCCAAGGAAATGATTGTCTTTTATTGTCTATTGGTGAGAATCAAGTTTTCTAAGAACAACAGCCCAGATTACATTGTATTTTGACGCCCTTGCTAAACTGTATTCAGAGTTCCACTTCCCCCCAAAGCTAGTTGTCTTCTGAGCTCACTTCCTAGGGCTCTTTAGTCTTTTGATTGTAGTGCGAACTTCAGAGTCAGTAGAACATTAGGTTATTAGTTATGGTTTAGTGTCTGTTTCTGTCATGGATCTTCTACTGACTTGCTGTGTGACTCTAGATATGTCCCTTAATTGACCTGGGCCTAAGTTTTTAACAGCACAGGATTTAGGAACAGTCTTTACGTGAGTCTTGGCTCTGTCACTTACTAGTAACTTCATGGTGGGCAAGTCAATTAAATTCTCTGATGTATTTCCTGATCTATAAAATGGGGATGGTTGGCTTGGACTCTGAAATTTTGCAAATCTGTAATATAAATGTGAGTTATACTGAATGAATTCAATACAGTAAGTATTTATTAAATTCCTACTATGTCCAAGGCACCATACTAGGGATACAAGTCAGAAGAGATTGCTGCCTTCATGGAGTTTATGTTCTTCTGGAATAATCTTTACCATTGTTAACGGATCAGGCAACATTTGCCTATTAAGCTCCTACTGTGTCCTAGTCACTGGGTGAGGTGCTAAGGATAGAGACAAAAATTAAAATTAACTTTAATTCTTTAATTAGACTTCTGACACCCAAGTCTAGTGTCCGCTTCAGGACAAACAGTCACTAAAACCTTATGCACAGAACACTTAAGGGATTTATCCAGCCATACAGCAGCTCAGCAATAGAGCCAAGCCAACCCAAATGGTCTGTGCAAAAGAATGACATACACATGCACAAGCATGTACTTGATTTATACAAAGGTGGGGAGAATGGTAGCCATATTAACTGAGAGGATCTGAAAAAGGCACATGAGCTGAGCTTTGAAGGAAACCTGGGATTCCAACAGGCAGATATGAGGGAGTATTTTCTAGGCATGGAATGGGGATGTGCTTATTGAAAGGAACAGGGATAGGAGATGCAAAGTCATTTGTGAGAAGCAATGAGAAGGCCTATTTGGTTGGATTATAGAGTATAAGAATGTATTAGAAGCCTGGAAAGGTGTATCCTTTTATCTGTAAAGCAGGAGTGATTTCTCATGCTTCCCTATGCCACTTTGATGGTAGAATTGCAAAGAATCCTGAACTCTTTGGAATAAAGGCTCCTAAGAGTAAGAAGTTAAAGGCAGAGTTTTGTGAGCATCTTGTCTCTTCCCTACATAAACTCCTTGACGAAAACAAGTTCTTGTGGTTGCTTACTAATACTACTGAGGTCATGATTCCAAAGAATCTATTTTGCAAGATTTGGCCAAATGGCCAATCATTTGGCTATGATTATGAAGCATGATTTAAAAAACAAAAACAAAAGTACTCATTTAGTTTGTTAGCTGTAGTGTTTAGTGATTGTAACCGTTTGAATCAAGGAGGTATTTATCTTTAGGTAGGCTAACGAAGTGAAGCTAGTTTGAATGATTCTGCTGCCACTGAAGTATGACAGCAGGTTAATGTGTTCAATCGAGCATTTCTCAGAGCTCTGTATATGTGGTCATAACTGTCATTTGAGGCTGCAGTATTTCGAATAATGTTTCTAGCTTGACTACACAGCTAAGACTTTTTGTCATCACAGCAAGAAAAATCCATCATTTTATTAGGCTCCAACTTATTTTATTAGTCTCTGGGAACTTATTGATGCCCACTGCTCTCAAACCAATATTCCTGGTTTTTAAGTTTACTTGGCCTACTTCCTCCTTGGTGCAAACCTCAAACAAAAGTCACAAATGGAAGGATGACAAGCCAGTGGAAATGCCAAAGGTGTTGTTGAATCCAGAATTAAATTTTCTTGCACTCTTAAATGTAAGGTTGGACCCAGGCCTTTTATGAAGCTTAGATATAAACCATTTGTGGTCCAAGGAGCCCTACTATTAAGTTTGGATTCTAACTGGGGTAAGATGAGAAGAGAGTAACCAGGATGAAATCTTAAAGGGGAAAACACTGATTGAAAACAGATCAATTTGCTGTCTGTAGGTGGACAGATTGGGCCATTCTCAATGGAGTCAGACTGGTGCATTTTTCTCCGTTTCTTTTGAAAAATGTGTACCACTTTGTAAATTAATATTATAGTCTGCCTTTAAAGCTTATTTTCCAGGGACATTTAGTGATTTGGTAGAATAATAATTTAGAAATATAAATTTAAAACTTCCATAATGGTAGTATTCTAATTGGGAAATAGATGTTTTTGTAGTTTTTCATTAAAATGTTCACATCTCCCTCAAGTGAATGTGTTTTAATAGCTGCAGTTCAATACATAGGCTTTGCTTAGTAAATGCTCAATAAAGTCTTGATTATATT
>CM053601.1:58117158-58150505 GCA_028646575.1 Pseudocheirus occidentalis
AGAGAGAGAGAGAGAGAGAGAGAGAGAGAGATTCTCTCCCAATATCTGGAAGCTGACTGAGGACTGAATTGGAATTTTCCTGAGGCCAGAATTTGGCAAAGGCCAAACAGAAGGCTGATATCCCTTCTGGGTCCTAGAGCCAGCTTAACTGCTAGAAGACTGAAGAAGCATGACCAGGATAAGACTTTGTTTATTCATGGCCTGGCTGATCCTTGAGTTGCAGGCAAGAGAAGTGGTGAAGGGTTTGAGATGTGCTGAACCCTGTGAACTTCAGTGTGTGTCTGGAATTGCCCTGAGGACTGCACAAGGACCTGGATGATGTCTACCTCTGAGGACTGGATGAAAACCTGGCAGGTGTCTGCTTCTGAATGCAGGTGATTGTTTAGCTGATTCAGGAGGGAGCTGGGACCATGGAAGGGGATCCAGGGAATCAGAGAGACTTCCCAGAGTCAAGATGAAGAAGAGGCCTCCCCTTGGACAAGACTGAGGTTTGCTGGACACCAAAGGGTGGAAAGTTTGTGTGGTTTTCTAATGACTGTATTAGTGATTAATGCCACTTAGTCATTGGGAATCTAGCTTAGTGACTGATTGCTAGATAAGTGACTGATTAAGTTAATGGTTACCTCATGAGTGGAAGATTGGTATGTTGTGAATTGATTGATTGCATCTTTAAGTGAGAAGGGTTTCCCCCTTAGGGATAGCAGCTTATTCTTCTTTTGTTCCTTGTTCTAAATATTGCAGCCACTGTAGTGAAAACTGTGTAGCTATTCTAATGTTAAGCTGTTATGAACACTATATTGTGATTTTCTGTGACTAAGATGTAATATTGAGAATATTATATTGTGAATATTGTATTGAATCTTGATTTGTAATGGAATAAACAGAGTGTTCACTATTACTGTGTAATCTGAATCTTAAAAGCTGTTCACATGAGCATTCTTTTGGGAATCTGCTTGTGCCTGGCTTTACACCATATTACCCCTTAAGACAGCCATGGTTGTTGTTGAATTACTCTTTCATTATAGGTTTATCTCTTGGGTGTCTTAACTCATAATTTTTCTTGATTCAAAATATTTCTTCATAGTGGTAAAAGAAATATATATACATTTTAGGAAATTAGGCAAAAATTGACTACTTTAAGTGTGTATTCAACTTGATTGCTGATTGAAGAACCCTTATGTGATTTGTTCTGGGAAAAGAAATGTGACAAATTCCAGGAGAACAAAGCTGCTGGCAGTGAGGTACTGCCCAGTTCTCTGGTGAACTCATATACTACCACTAAGTCCCTTTGTTTCAACTTCATTGAGCTTAAATTTCTCTGGGTGAAATATCCCCTACTTAAAGAAAAATATCTTTTGTATAAAATTATCCTAAAATCATGTTGGGTCTAGCACCTTGTATATGTTTTTAGACCAAATGTGATTTTTATCTGAGTAAAAACAGGAGCTTCTGGTGAGCATCATATTCTGTAAGTGCAGAACAGAATCTCTGCCATTTATAGCCTTAGAGCTGCCTGGGTATTCACTGATCAATTTGGGTCACACAGATAGTGTGTAAAAGAGGCAGAACATGATCCAGATCTATATCAACTAGGTTATGCTGCTTCTGTCTCTTGGCACCTAATAGACACTTGATCAATATTTTCCCATTAATGTTTACAATAATAAATCAATACATATGTGATAATTGCCTGCTATATGCCAGGCATCATATACCATACCAATCACTGGGGATATAAAGACAAAAATGGAAATAATTCATGCACCCAATCAGTTAATATTGGTGCAGAAAAATATAAACAAAGATAAGGAATGAAAAATTAACTCTAACAGAAATGATAGTAACAGGAAGACTAATGCTCCCATTCTGCCTCTGCCACTAATTACCTGTATGAATTGGAGCAAATTCTTCCCCACTCTTGGCTATAGTAGCCCTGTCAGTAAAATGAGGAGACTGGACCACAGAATCTCTAAGGTTTCTTCCCATTCCCAAATCCTATAATTCTGTGACTTTGTATAATTCATTTTGGCAAATAACTTTGGGATTTAACATGAATCATAGTTTAAACAGATTCCACTTCTCAATATAAGATCAAGTTAAACCCTGTTGCTTTGCATCTTCTACCTTTAGCATATGTGTCTTCCTTCTAGCCCTGTGCAAAATGAAAAACACCTACTCTTCTTCATGGTGTATACATGTAGAAGACAGGCATATATCAAATACATGAAACAACTGTGATAAGCCATACCTCTTCTTCAGGCTTAATATCCCCATTCTTTCAACTGATTCCAATCCCTTCTCTATCCTGTCTTGGGGATGCTGCCTCCCCCATATTAATCTTTAACAGTTTCTAAGGAGCCTGATGCAACAGGAATGGGTGGGGCAGGGAGGAGCTAATTACCAAGATAAAAAGCTGAGCACAAGCTGAGAGGGCACAAGAACTTCTGGGAGAAAGGAGCATGGAGACTTAGGAGTTAGGAACTGAGAGCAGAATTAAGAACAGAATTTGTGGTGGCAAAACTGAGGAGAACTAAGAACTGAACTGAGAACTAAGAAGAGAATTGAGAAGAATTAAAAGATGAGAAAGGAGGAGAACTGGGAGAAAGCATGGCTGTGGTGCCGGTACTTTGTCTGTCTGTTTTGATGTTACTTTGTCAGATTCTTCTGCTGATAGAGGACATTGCTGTTGTTACAGAAGCCCTGGAACCTTACTGCTGATTCAGAAGCCCTGAAAGAGGATTTTCTTGCATATGTATGGAAATCCTGGAGGAGGGTATTACTGATATTTTCAGTGGTCCTGGGAGCACGCTCATGATTGGTGTTGATTTCTCAGACTTTGTTATTGGGTCTATGCTGGTTTCACAGGCAGAAAGTGAATCCATGAAGATGCTGGCAATATGTATGAATGTTGTTTTGGTTCTGTTAAGCCTTGTCTTCCCGGAAACAGTAACTGTGAAGCACTTGAGGTGTACTGGACACTGTGAGCTTTAATATGGAATGGGAACTGGACAAGGAACTGAAGAACTGGACAAGGAACTTGGAGCTGCCTGCCTTTGAACCTAGGTGACAGTTGTGTAGATTTAGGCAGGATCTGGGACCATGGAAGAGGAACCATGGAAGCTGAGAGACAACCTTGAGTCAAGATGAAAAAATCTCTTCTTGGGTACCTGATGCTGACTGGGAAGATTATGATTTACTCAGACCTAGAGGTGGATAACTTTGACCTTTGTACTTTGTGTCCATTAAGAGGCAAGCCTCCTTAAGGACAACTGAATTAAGGACTTACTAAATGATTGTACTTTGTTTAAAACTATGTGGCCATTTTGGTGAAAACAATGTGGCCATTTTAGTGATGTTATTATGTCATAACATCATGAATGCTGTAGTTTGATTTCTGTGAATGTTTTGCTTTGATTTACTGCTGAATAAATAGAGAAGTCACTATACTATGTGATCAGAACCTTAAAGCCATTCACATCAGCAGTCCTCTGGAAACCTGCTCGTGCTTGGCTTTACAGTAAGGTTTGCACAAACTATACTGAAGAAAATAACACTTTAAAAAACAGAATTAGCAAGATAGAAAAAAAGAAGTATAAAAATTCAGTGACAAAAATGTCTCCTTAAAAAGCAGAATTTGCCAAATGGAAAAGAAGGCACAAAAGCTCACTGAAGAAAATAATTCATTTAAAATTAGAATTGGACAATTGGAAGCTAATGACTCCATGAAACATCATGAAACAATAAAACAAATTTAAAAAAAGAAAAAAATGTGAAATATCTCATTGGAAAAACAACTGATCTGAAAAATAGATCGAGAGGTAATTTAATAATCACTGGTCTGCCTGGAAGACATGATCAAAGAAAGAGCTTAGATGTCATATTTCAAGATATTATCAAGAAAAACTACACCAATATACTAAAACTAGAAGTCAAAATAGAAACTGAAATAATCTACCAATCACCCCCTGAAAGAGATCTCAAAATGAAAACTCCTAGGAATACTGTAGCCAAATTCCAGACCTCCCAGGTTAAGGAGGAAATAACTGCAATCAGCCAAAAAGAAACACTTCAAATTTCATGGAGCCACAGTCAGGATCACACAAAAGTTAGCAGCTTCTACCCTTAAAGGACTGAAGGGCTTCGAATATGGTATTCTAGAAGAGAAAAGAAACTAACATTGCAACCAAGAATAACCAACCCAGCAAAGCCAAACATAATCCCTCAAGAGAAAGAATAACTAATGAAATAGAGGGCTTTTAAGCATTACTGATGAAAAGTCTAGAGCTGAATAGAAAATCTGGCTTTCAAACACAAGACTTGAGAAGCATAAAAAGGTAAACATGAAAGAGAAATTACAGGGGACTTAGTAAGGTTAAACTATTTACATTCCTATATGGGAAAATAATACTTGTAAGTTCTAAGAACTTCATCATTATTAGGACAGTTACAAGGAATCTACATAGAAAAAGGGCATGGGAGTGAATTGATCATGTTGGGATTTTAAAAAATAAAATGTATATGCAAGAAAGTGGGATACTCTGGAAGAAGGGAGAGGAAGAATGGGGATTTTTTTCTTACATAAAAGAAGAAAGCAAAGAAGGGTTCTTACAATGGCGGGCAAAATTTTATGGGATGGGGAAGGGTGCTTGAACTGCACTCATCATAACTGATTCAAAGAGGGGGAAGTGTGTATGTGTGTGTGTGTGTGTGTGTGTGTGTGTGTGTGTGTGTGTGTGTGTGTAAGAAGGTAAGAGAAAGTCAGTGGGAAAAATCAAAACAAATTTAAGGATAAGAGAAAAAAACAGAAGAAAACAGCAGAGAAGGAAATGCACAGTTAGCAATTATAACTGTGTATGCAAATAGGATGAACTTCCATAAAATGGAAGCTGAAAGCAGAATGGATTAAAATCAGAATCTAACAGTATGCAGTTGACAAGAAACACACGTGAAACTGAGATATACCCAGTTAAAATAAGGGACTGGAGCAAAATCTATTAAGATTAAGATAAAGTAAAAAAGGCAGTAATAGCAAACATGATATCAGGTGGAGCAAAATCAATAATAATTTTAATTAAAAGAGATAAGCAGAGAAACTATATCTTGCTACAAAGCCCATAAAAGTTAAATGATATCAATACTAAACATATGTACCAAGTAATATACCAACCAAATGCTTGAAAAATTAAGTAAAGTTACAGGAAGAAATAGACAGTAAACTATACTAGTGGGGAGCCTCAACTTTCCCCTCCCAGTGCCAGATGAATCTAATTATAAGTCAAATAAGAAGATTTAAGAAGATGAATCATATCTTAGAAAAATTAGATATGACAGACCTCTAGAGAAAACTGAATAGGAAAATAATGAGTATGCTTTTTCCCCAATTGTACATGACCTGTTGACAGAAACTGACCGTGTATTAGGGCATTAAACACTTCACAATCAAATGCAAAAAAGTGGAAAAGTTAAAAGCACCCCTTTTAGTCCATAATGCAATAAAATGCTTCAATATGAAGCAGTAGAAGCATAGACTAAAAATTTATCAGAAACTAAATCTAATCCTAATAACTTGTAAGTTAAAAAATAAATCATAGAAACTATCAATAATTTCATTAAAGAGAATGACAACAATGAGAACATACTAAAATTTGTGGGATACATTCAAAGCAGTACTCATGGGAATGTTCATATCTATAAAATGTTCATATCAATAAATGTTCATATCAATAAAAAAGAGAAAGAACAAGTCAATGAATTGGGCTTACAATTTTTTTTAGACAATTGGAGTTAAGTGATTGCTCAGAGTCACATAGTTACTAAGTGTCTAAGGTTGGATGTGGACTCAGGTCCTACTGATTCCAGGGCTAGTGCTCTGTCCACTGCACCACCTAGCTTCCCCTGGGCTTAAAAGTAAAAAAAAAATAGAGGGGTGTCAAGGTGGCACAGTGGGTAGGGCACTGGCTCTGGAGTCAGGAGTATCTGCGTTCAAATCTGACCTCAGACACTTGACACACTAACCGAGTCACTTAACCCCAATTGCCCTCCAAAAGGAAAAAAAACCTAGAAAAAGAATAAAAGTAAAAATTTCCTCAATTAAACATCAAAATAGAAATCCTTAAAAAAATTTTTTTTTTGCTTTTTGGAGGGCAGTTGGGGTTAAGTGACTTGCCCAAGGTCACACGGCTAGCTTTTTGTGTTAAGCGTCTGAGGCCGGATTTGAACTCAGGTACTCCTGACTCCAGGGCCAGTGCTCTACTCACTGTGCCACCTAGCCGCCCCAGAAATCCTTAAAATTAAAGGAGAAATTAATAAAAATTATAATCTAAAAACCATTGAAATAGTACAATTAGAAGCTGGTTTTATGGGGGGAAAAACAACAGCCAAACCACTGATTAATTTTATTTTAAAAAAGAAAACCACATTTCCAGAATAAAAAAATGAAAACGGTTGAATGCACCACAAAAAAAAAATGAAATGAATGCAACTACCAGGAGCTATTTTGCCCAGTTATATGCCAACAAATTTGACTATATACAGAAGTTTCTACGACAAATGCCTCATTTTTCAAATAAGGACCCAAGTCAAATTTATGAAAAATAAAAGCTATTTCCCAATTGATAAATGGTTACAGGATATGAAAAGTAACTTCTCAGAAGAAGAAATCAGCTCTATTAAAAGTCACATCAAAAATGTTCTAAATCACTATTCGCTAGAGATTATGTAAATTAAAATAACTCAGATACTGTCTTATGCCTATGAGATTAGTTAACATGACAGAAAAGGAAAATGACAAATACTGAAGGGGATGTGGAAAAATTGAATCACTGATGCACTATTGGTAGAGTTGTAAACTGGTGCGTCCATTCTGGAAAACAATGTGGAACTCTGCCCAAAGAATTATAAAACTGTGTATACTCTTTGATCTAGTAATACCACTACTAGGTCTTTATTTCAAAGAGATCAAAGAAAAAGGGAATAGGGTACATTTATTTATTTATAGCTCTTTTTTTTGTAATGGCAAAGAATTAGAAATTAGGGGTATGTCCTCCAATTGGATCATGGCTCATGAAACAAGATGTAATATATGATTGTGATGTAATACTACTGTTCTCTAAAAAATGACAACCAGGATGGTTTCAGAAAAACTTGGGAAGACTTATATGAACTGATGTAAAGTGTTGTGAGCAGAAGCAGGAAAACATTATACATAGTAACTATAATACTGTAAAGATAATCAATTGTGAAAGACTTTGTTACTCTGATCAGTATGATGATCCAAAGCAATTCTATACTCCTCCAGAGAGAAAGGCACTCAACTTTGAGTGCTGATTGAAGCATATTGATTTTTTACTTAAAAAAATAAACAAAAACATTGAGCCTAAAGTCTTCTTGACTCAAGGTTAGCCTGCTACACCATGCAACCTATCAAGATTTCACAGATATATAAACCTAGATACTTTCATAAATATCACTAATCACCAAGCCTAAACTACATTTCACCTTGGAATACCTGTAGGTCTCAAGCATATAGCCTATACCACTGGGGTGCCAGAGTATTTTCTAATACCCTTTTAATGGATCATCATTTTGACTTTTAAAGGGCAGAGCCCTCTTTAAATTAGATTCTGAAGAGCTCTCATGATGATGTTTGCCTAAAGGCAATTTTGAAAAACAAATAAAGGGAGATGACTGCTCAGAAAATTTCAGGGTCTCTCTGCCAGATATTATACTAACACCCTGATATCCTAAGTTAACAGAATTCTCAGCTTCAATCAACTAGTTCTCAATGCTATTTTCTGTATAATCAATAATACTAACACAACTTCTGTGATACAAATTTCTATATAAGAAAAGCTTTATATTTGCTAAGTTTATTTGGTTCCTAATTCTATATCAGTTCCACACTAAAGAAGCTTCTGAAAATATAGGAGACTTAAAGTTGTTTGCAGCAGTTAGATGGGCATCACTCAAGTGTTTTTGATAATGAACTGAATCCTCAATCTATGGGCAGCTGGTGGCAGAGCAATGCACAGAGCACTGAGCTTCAAGTTAGGAACACCAAATATCAAATTCAGCTTCAGACACTCACCAGCTGTGTGACCCTGGGCAAGTCATTTAGCCTCTGTTTGCCTCAGTTTCCTCATCTGTAAAATGGGGGCAAGAGCAGGATCTACCTTAGAAGATTGTTGTTGTGAGGATCAAATGAAATATTTTTAAATGTTTCACACAGAGTCTGGCACATTGGAGGTGTTGTATAAACAAAAGCTTGTTCCCTTCCCTTTAGTTCATATGTACTGAATGCCCATAATGGAGAAAGCACTGTACCTAAGGCTGGGGAATTTTTTTTGTAGGAGTTCACTGTAGTTTCTTTAGCTATGATTTTCCTGCTTATGTTGATTTCTTCCTCAGTTCACATATCCAATTCAGTCAGCTGCCAAATTTGTTGTTTTGTTTTCTACTTCCATAGTATGTCTTTTTTTCTTTCTTCCTTTCTCTTTACTCACATGGCTACTCTGTTAATTCAGGTCCTCCTCACCTCTTAAATGCACTACTGCAGTAGTGTACATACGAGCATCCCTGTCTCAAGTATCTTCCCCATTTCAGTCTGACCACAAAACCATGAAAGTGATTTTTTCCCATAAAATGTAAGTCTGATATCATTCCCTTACTCCAGAAACTCTATTGGATTCCTAGTAATGGAATTTTATTTTCTGATGTGTTGCTTGTTTTTTTGTTATTTTTCTCCATTGAGGGGTTTATTTTAAAGGATAGCTCTCTGGGAGGGAATACAAGGGGATATATAGGTAATATATACACAAAAGTCTTAAAATATTTTTATCCTATGTAATATGATATAATATAAAAGAACTTTCTCAAATGGCTAAAAGGGTTTTCTTATATTTGCACCATATATTCTTCTTTTCTATTAATTAACTTGAGCAGCACAGTTTTCAGTATTAGGAAGATAGGGCTCATTTGAAGGGGCAGCGCTCAAGTTTTACAAATCATCCATTTCTTGTATTGGTTAAGTAGCAGTGACAGTACTATACCAAAAACAGATACCTGGCCTCTTGGGAACTTTCCCACTTTCCATTCAGGCATCCACAGACTCACTAAACCTTATGTTTCTCTTTGCTTTCCCTTGGGAAGGATGAAAAAAAAAAAGAAATGGATCAGAGCTCTAGTAGAACCCAGCAGATCCCCATTGTATAGCTTAGCCTCTCTCAGCCTCAATTTCCTCATCTGTAATAGAAGGATAATAATAGCACCTACCTCCCACCAAGGTTGTGAGGAACAACTGAGAAAACATATATAAAGCACTTTGCAGAGCTCAGAGTACTATGTACATGCCAGCTGTTATTATGGTTACCATGTTCATCATCATTATTCCTTCAGAGAAAACTCTCTCCTTTAGAAAGGCTGCTGAAACAAATAGAAAGCAGTCTGACAGAAATTAGGACTGGACCACTGCATACTCTATGTCATAATAAGCTCAAAATTTAACCTGAATATAATATATAAAATATAAATAAGAAGAGAGCAAAGTAAAATTTAATATTCAGTTGTGACTAGGAGGAAAATTCTCATAAGATTCCTCCTAAAATATTAAAAATATACAAAAGCATGCCAAATTGTTGATTGTAAAAATCTGAGCAACTCAGATTTCACTTTGTGTTCAGCATATTGGCAAGGATGATAAAAAATGAAAATGTTTATTGTTGGAGGGGATACTAATGTACTAATGCACTGTGCGTAGACTTTTGAACTGATCCAGCCATTCTGTTAGACTATTTGGAATTATATTAAAAATGTGGCTTAAACACCCCTTTGATGAAGAGCTATTACTGCTAGGATTATACCCTAAAAATACTATTAAGTCAGAAAGGCTCATGTATATGTATATATACATATTATGCATATATATATTGCATCATATTTTTGTGATAGTAACAAGTGAAAACAAAATCAATACCAAAGATGTTTAGGAGATGATTCAAAATTGTGGAAAATGAACATAACAGAATAGTATTGTTCTGAAAGAAGCAACAGATATGAAAAATTCAAAGGATCATGGACAGAGTTAGATGAACTAATGGAGAGCAAACTAAGCAAAGCCAAGAAAACTTTAATATAAAGACTATAACGATGTAAATATAAAGAACAATAACCAAATATTAAACATTCTACACTGTAATCAAAATGACCAAAGTTGGTCCCTGCAATGGTAACAGACATTTGAAGACCTTCCCTGCCTGCCCCTTAATAAGCCTAAGTTGAACTTGAGGACCTTTCCTGATTGGAAAACATACTCTGCCCCCTAATAGGCTGCAAGTACTTACCTGGAGCCTGTGGTGGGAGGTTTGTTTTTCAGGAAGGCACAACTTTTGTTACTTTGTAGTCAAGTGGGTCATGATGTTCTCTGACCCTGAAGAAGGCTATATATTCCTGTGAGACTAGGTTTTGCTTTGGGGCTCACTTTGGGAAGAGTTGTGTGATTTGGCCAGATGAGACTCTGGGTTGTTGAGCCGCCTCCCGCTTTGAAAACCGAAATGTTGGTGCTTCTTTCTCTGGTGACTGAGCTGTCCCTTCAAATGAGCCCAATCTTCCTTCTTCTGAAAACTGTGCTGCTCAAGTTTTATTATTATAATTGTTGTGATGATGATGATGATGATGATGATGATGATGTATGGCTGTAATGGTCAGACAGCTAGAAGCCCTGTCTGTTGAACTGTGCTATTTTTTCTTGTAACTTCTGTTTTCATTCTCTGAAGTTCAGGGTGCTGACTTTTTCCCCTGAACTAGGTAAATAATAAATGTTTGATTAAGATTGTTAACCTTACCCTTTGAGCTGTTTTCCTTTAGAAAATCAGATCAAAGAAGCTTTGCTAGCAGTCATCCTGGGTATGCTAGGGGGATTGCTGCTACAGTCCCAGAGAAGAGTTTTAGGAATTCACCTCCCTACCCTTATTTGAAGAAAATGTGCCCTATAGGTGATAAATGTTATAAATGATGTTTAACATGACCTACACTTCAATGGTGTAAACTGTCTCATGGTTTAAATGGTTTAAACTGTCTCACTGCTACTCCTTCCTTTTTGTTTTAAATCATTGTTACAAGAGATGACTCAGTGGGTCAAGAAGGGGAGTAGAGGGCTTGGAAATGAAAATTATAGAAACCAAACATATCAATAAAATGCAATTTTAAAATAAGAAGGTTTTCTAAATGTTTATTCAGAGTTCAGAAAAGTCATAGACACTTTAGTGCATTTGTACGCAATAGACTGTGCACATATTCTGTGTCTGATACTGTGCTAGGTGCAGGTTACATAAAGACAAAAATCAAATAGGTTCTTCCCCCAAGTAGGAGTAGTTGAAAACAATAAACTCAAGGAACTCTCTATTTCATAAGAACATTAATAATCTGAATGAAAGCAGAATTTTCCGTATTATAGGTTCCATAAAGGTTAAATTCTAGACCTCAAATAAAATTAAACTAGGCACATCCAGTTCAACAACAAGGATCAGGACAAAGCACATGTAAAGCAGAACTTCTGACTACTTTGAATTTCTTGCTTTCCTGCCTATAAGTTGGCTGCATAAATGCACACTTGTAGAGAGGATCCATAAGCCAACAGGAATTCAGGTATCAGAACACTAATCAGCTACTCAAAGGTGCTGAAAGAAGAACCAATGTGAGGAGGTCCTGAGCCTTGGCCTTTGCCCCCAGGCTGCCCGCCACCCTTACTATCATATGGCATTTCCAAAACTAAAGCCATTACTGTCCTTCTTAAACCTATACCTCTTCTTAAATTCCCTCTACCTATAGGTGGAACTACTGTCCACATCCCAGTCATGTAAGTTCAATAGGTGAGAGTCATCTTTGATTATTCCCATTTCCTTCATACTTATTTCTAATCAGGGGAAAGGAATTCCAATTCATTAAGTGCCTGCTATGGGCTAGGCACTGAATTACAATCTTTATCTCATTTGAGCTTCACAACAACCCTATGAGGCAGTATTTAATATTTGTGGAAACTGAGGCAGGCAGCAATTAACTGGCTTGCCCAGGGTCACAGATTTAGTCATCATGTAGGGGCAGATTAATTGTCAAGCTTCCCTTTGAAATATCATCCCCATCCATCCTTTTCTTTTCAGTCCCATAGTGAAATCAACACTTCCACCCCTCATCTCCTCTTGCATAGACTATGACAGGAGTGTCTTCATTGGTCTCTCTGCCTTCAGCCTCCTCCTTCTATCCAGCCTTTGTGCTGCTGCCAAGGTAATCTTGGTAATTACTTCCAATATGAAGCCACCAAACAAAAAACATCAGGAAAATATACCATAAATTCAAAGATAATCTCTGTATAACAGCCAGAAAAACAGAGAAACGTGGTGTGTAGAACGTGAGCCAAGTCTGTAAGTGAAAGAACATGCCAAGCCTAAAAGAGAAGCAGGGAAAGGCCTGAAGTTACCTTATGGGAAGATCACAAATCAGAAACGTGAAGCAGAAAAGCATTAAGACTGCTAAACACACCACTGAGCACAGTGGTTTAACCAGAATGCAGAAAACAATCCATCCAGTAAGGCACTGAGAAATCCTAAAGAACAAGGTTGTTGTTGGTTTTTAATATAAGCAAAAGATTGGCAGGACCTGTGAGTCAGCTTGAAGAAATAGATTAAAAATTTGAGAAATATTTGTATGAATATTCAAAAATAGGAAGTGCTAACAACTGGAATAAATGGACTGAGGCTCCCCAAAGTACTGTAAAGTCAGAAAATACCATTACTGTCACTATGAAATGGGTACCAGAGTTCAACTCTGGCAGTCCAAGATGGCTCCCATGGCATTAAGTAAAAGAGGTGGTGCATACCATAGCACTTTGTTTTCAATCATGAATTCCAACACTGTCCCAGTGCAGTTCTTTGTGAAATAATGTAGACAAAAATAAATGAAAATTTGCTTCTTCAGACTTAAAGGTGGATTTTAATTCCAGCAGAATAAAGTACTCTTCAAGATGTGATGTGGGACATTGAAAGTCCGTTTTTATTGAGATGCCAGTAGTTCAAGACCATCTACTCTTTTTGGGAGGTGGGTATAGAATGAATGAAGAAAATGTGGATAAGGAAATACATACAAAAGCAAAAATAATGAGTGCCCCCCCTACAAATTAATTTTAAAAACCAAATCTGGTAAATCAAAAGTTCCCTCCTCCAGTCCTTGTCTCCTCTCTTTGCACATTCTCCATAACCTTAGCAATCTTATCATTCCCCATGATCTGCAGTTATTATCCGTATAGTGATGACTACTAACAGAATTTCCACTTTCAGCTCTGATTTCTGAGCTACAGTCCCATATTCTTACCAGCTGGATATTTCTATTCAGATGTCCTGGCCTATCTCTCAAAATAAACATGTTAAAGTCATCATCTTCCCTTCGAATTTTCCACCTTTATCCCAGTCCCCCAGGCTTCAGACTTCAGAATTATTCCTGACTCTTCACTCTCATTCACTACATCCAACCAGTTGGCAGCTCTTGTCAATTCTCTCCGTTTCCTACCCATATACCCACCCCACCTGCCACTAGGCTAGTTCAGGCCAACACTCTATCTTGTAGTAGTATAAGAACTTCCTAAATTGTCTTCATGCTTCCATCATCCTCTTTTTAAATATATCCTGTCAACATAATTTTACTGTACCTTTTTCTAACCTGGAAATGGCTAAAGACAAAATAGCCAGGTTAGAGAAGGAATGCCAGCAATCAAGTAGCAGTTTCATTCATTTCAGAGTGAGAAATGTGGTTTGAAAACTTGAAGTTCTCTTGAGAAGAGCTCCTTATTTTGGAATAAAGGCAAAGCTTTTATACATAAATAACAAGTGGGCTGGAGGGGGGGAGCTTGATTACAACACAATCACTTATAGACTTTGAGCACTTTCCCATGTAGATCCTTCAGTACAGGACAACATATGTGTTCTCCAGCCCTGTGGGAACAGACTTCAAGGTGATTGTCTCATGGCAAGGTACAGTACCTGGCTCAGTTCACTCAGTTGTTCTAAGGAATGGGGGTCATGAGCAAGTCAAACAAGGTGAAGGATGATTCTCAGGTCGCTGGGAAATAGGGGGCAGGAAACACCTGCTGCTGATCATAACCAGAGGATGAAATTATTCAGAGCAAAGGATTATTGTTATGCCAAGCTCAGAGCCTGCTTGCTTGGCCTTAGCTCTAGGAAACAAGGTGTCTCAAAAATATTTTGACGATCCTTTATATCAAGCCAAAGTAATTTTCCTAATGGATACATTTGATCATATCTTTCTCTTGCTCAAAATTCTTCAGTTATTCCCCACTGCCTTCAAAGTGAATATAAACTCCTCAGTCCATTATTAAAGAAGCTGGCTCTCCAGACATTATGATATGCCTCTTCACACAGTTCATCATACAATTAGACCAGCTGATTTACTTTTCTTCAGTCTGTCATGGTAATGATTAGAAGATCCCTTTGTATTGGAAAGCTGACAGGTTCTTAGCACCTAGTTTCAAATTAAGCCTATGTAATGAAACAGGAAGGGGCTGAACAGGGAGGAGCTATACCATATATAAGGAAGAGCATAAGCTGGACAGTCAGAACTTCTTGGGACAAGCATTTGGAGGCAAAGCAGGAACTGCCAGAGAGAAAGAATTTCTCTCAGCAAGCATCTGAAGGCTGGGTGGCTGCTGCTGCTGGACTGGAAATTCCATGGAGAAAGTGATTTTGATTTTGAGAATGGGAGAAAATGATTTTGATTTTGAGAACAGGAAAAAGTGAAGTTGATTTTGAGAATGGAGCTACTGAAGGCTTCTGAGGGGCAGCTGGAGCTGCCAGAGGAAGCATGGCTGTGGTATCAGTACTTTGTCTGTGGCTCTGTTAAGTTTTCTCTTCCCAGGAACAGAAACTTTGAAGGACTTGAGGTGGACTGTACACTATGAGTTTCAATGGGGAGTGAGAATTCCACAGAGAGCTGGACAAGGAGCTGGGAGCTGTCTGCCTTTGAACCCAGGTGAGTTTGGTGGATTCAGGTAGGAACTACCTGCCTCAAGTAAAGAGAGTACTGAGTAGTGACTGATATTATAACTTAATTGCACCCCATGGGTGGAGAACTTTGACTATTGTACTTTATGTCCCTTAAAGAGGCCTTGCTTCCTTAAGAATGAGTTAAGGATTAAGGAGGCTCTCCTTAAGATTGATTGAATTAAGGATGATTGAATGATTGAGTTACTAAATGACTGTACTTTGTTCAAAACTATGTAAGTACTTTAGTGAAAACTACTTGGCCATTTTAGTCGTTGAGTTGTGACATGGTGAAATCTGTAGTTTGATTTTCAGTGATAAGTTGTAACATTCTGAATGCTGTACCTTGATTTTCTGTGAATGTTTTGCTCCGCTTTTTTCATTGAATAGAGAGCTAATTGCCTGCTATGAGCCAAGCACTATGCTAAGAATTGGGGATATAAAAAGAGACAAAAGACAGTTTCTGTTCTCAAGGCTGCTCAACATTTCTTAAAGCAAAATAGTATTCCATCACAATCATATACAGTAACTTGTTCAGCCATTCCCCAACTGATGAACATTCCCTCAATTTCTAGTTCTTTGCCACAACTTAAAGAGCTGCTATAAATATTTTTGTATACAGAAATTCTTTTTCTTTCTGGGTTACACACCTAGTAGTGGTATTTCTTGGACATAGTTCCAAATTGCTTTCCAGAATGGTTGAATCAGTATACAATTTTACCAACAATATATTAGTGTTTTAATTTTCCCATACCCGGGGCGGCTAGGTGGCGCAGTAGGGGCGGCTAGGTGGCGCAGTGAATAGAGCACCGGCCCTGGAGTCAGGAGTACCTGAGTTCAAATCCGGCCTCAGACACTTAACACGAAAAACTAGCCGTGTGACCTTGGGCAAGTCGCTTAACCCCAACCTGCCCTCCAAAAAGCAAAAAAACAAAAACAAAAACAAAAAAACAATTTTCCCATACCCTCTGCAACAATGATCATTTTTCTGTTCTGTCATCTTAGCCATTGTTTTCATTTTCATTTCCCTCACAGTGATTCAGAGTGTTTTTATATGATTACAGATAGCTTTGATTACTTTGTGTGAAAACTGCCTGTTTATATCTTTTGACCATTTATCAACTGATGAATGGCTCTTATTTCTATAAATTTGACTTAGTTTTCTTAATATTCACGGGAGTTTTCATTTTGGGATGTCTTACAGGAAGTGAAAGGTGGATTCTTTCCATTTCTATTTTACCCTCTGGTTCTAGAATATCAGGGCAGTTTTCCTTGATTTTTAATTTCTTGACAGGTCATTTCTAGGCTTTTGAAAATTAATTATTTTAAACTTAAATACTGAAATTTAAATATACAATAAAAAAAGAAACCATGTAAAAACCATATAAACTTACACAATAAAGAAAAAGAAGCATTATAAATTTAAATACTAAAATGTAAATACAAAATAAGAAAAAAAATATTGCCATGTGCACAGCAGAACACAAGAGAAGATTCAAAATATACTGCAACAAAATTCCATTTCAAGAAAGTCTATATAATAAATTCTACTCGTTGTGTTCAGTGCAGTCCACATTTTCATGCCTTCTTGTAAGTTTTCTTTTCTTCTCTGCTATGCACTTTTTACGTCTTTTCCTCCCATCCTACCCCTCTCTCCCCCAATAAGGTTCTTTTTTTAAATCATGACTTTCAGGTCATCCAGTAATTCTTAAATTATCTCTCCTGAATCTACTTTCTAGGTCACTTGTTTTTCCAATGATATATTTCGAGTTTTCTTCTATATTTTCATTCTTTTGGTTTTGTTTGATTGTTTCTTGATGTCTCATAATGTCATTTGCTTCCATCTGTGCAACTCTAACATTTAAGTAATTATTTTCATCAGTGAGCTTTTGTACTTCCTTTTCTATTTGGCCAATTCTACTTTTTAAGGAGTTTTCTTCAGTGAATTTTTGTATATCTTTTTCCATTTGGCCAATTCTCTTTTTTTTCCAGGCATTCTTTTCTTCATTGGATTTCTGTTCTTCTTTTACCATTTGGCCTATTCTATTTTTTACTGTGTTATTATCTTCCATATTTTTGTGCCTCCTTTATCAAGCTACTGACTTTTTTCATGATTTTCTCACATCACTCTCATTTCTCTTACCAAATTTTCCTCTACTTCTCTTACTTGATTTTTAAAATCCTTTTTGAGCTCTTCCATGGTCTGAGACAACCCATCTTTTTCTTTGAGGCTTTCAATGCAGGGATTTTGACTTTGTTTTCTGAGTGCACATTTTGATCTTCCTTGTCACCATCATAACTTTCTACGGTCAGAATTTTGTTTCTTTGTTCATTTTCTTGACTTTTAGCTCTATGTTAAAGTGGAGCTCTGCTTCCCAACTGGAGCAGGCACTGCTCCAAGTTTCAGGGTTTTTGTGCAGCTGTTTTCAGAGGTAATTCTGGGAACCTATAATTTTTTGTCTCTTCTAAGGTAGTATGATCTAGGCAAAGTTGTCTTTACTACAGTTTCCTGTGCTGTGCACTGGTTTGTAGGTGACCACAGGTATTCTTTTCAACCCTGGAATTGTCACCAGGGTCCCTGCTCCTCTGTAGCCACAAGCCCTACTACATTAGTTCTCCTGGCACTGGAAATAAGCCCCACGACTGTGACCCAGATCCAAGTTATAGGCAATGCAACAGAATCCTGCCCCTGGCGCCGGCAAAGGGACCCCTGTCAATCTTCTGACCCGTTATCTGATCCCGTTAATGTCTGTGGGCTGAGAGGTCAGTAAATTGCCACTGCTATGGCTGATTCAATCACCCTGAGGCTTGCTCTTGGTTTGCTAGGACCCAGTCTGCACTGATGCAGCCTCTGCTGAGCTTTACTCCCTTCTCATCATAGAACAGCAGACCTTTCTTGTCAACCTTACAAGTTGTCTTGGACTGCAAATTTGTCTCACTTCCTCTTTTTTGAGGGTTCTACCGCTCTAGAATTTGTCTACAGTCATTGTTTAAAAGTATATAGAGGAGTGTAGACGTCAATCTTTGCTGTACTCCGCCATCTTGGTTCCACCTCCAATGGGTGGATTTTCTCCATGCGTCTTTCCATGAGTCCTTCCTAAAAGATTATCCATCCGACAAGAGGGTTTCCTCCAAGTGTTAAATCACTTCATTGTTACTAATGCTGTATTCAGACTATCTATTTGTTATCTCACATCGTCTTTGACCTTGGTAGCCCATGAATCAAAAATGGGGGGAAAAAGTTAAAATCTGAATAAATAACTAGACATCACTATTAGGGGATGGACTTTTTTTTAAAGATTAAAGCAACAGGCTCACATTCTTTTGTGAATACAAAAAGGGATAAGAAGTCGAGGAAACCACAGATGGCTGAGAATTATGTCATTTTAGATAAGTAAATTTCAATGTTAAAAAAAGAAACACGTTTGAATTTTATATAGAATTTAAGTTGTCCAATCCAATTCCCTATATTTCTACAAATATAAATTGATGTTTCCAGGATTCTCATTTTAATTGCCTCAGTAAGACACAAGTAGGCTAAATTTAGAGAAAAGTCTGGCACAAAGAGAATATTCACCAATCATTTGACCCTGATAATCATAATCGTATGAACTGGAGGTCATCTTCTGACTTTGTTCATTATAAAAAGAAGTGAAATAACTACAGCCTTAAAGCGGGGCGGGGAAGGGGGAAATGAGACACTTCCTACTTTAAAATGTAGGCTGAGCTTCTGACTATCTTAGAAGCTACTATAGGGTCAGAAAAATACTTCTTGTAAGAGGATTTATGTATTCTCTTGGTACATTTGCCATCTAATACAGGACTCTATTGATATGCCTTTCAACAACAAAATCCATATCCACTCGAGACTAGACAACTGTATAGAGCCTAAAGTCAGTAAATAAGACTCATGGTAAAAAGAATACCCAAACTGCTGGGGGGGAAAATGAGAAAGCTCATTTTTTCATTATGTATGTCTAAATCCCTTCCTTACAGAAGAACCAGATTACACTAACATGAAAGGAAGCATAAATAACAGAAGAGCCACGAACATGTAATGATCTGTAGACAGTAAGAAAAGCAAATAGGATTTAAATTTAGATTTAAATGGATTTGAAATAATAGAAAGAACATCATTTGCTGTCTATGTGGTAATAATGAAACTAAGTCAATAGTGTCTGAGAAAGCAAATATTCCACAAAAGAAAGCATGACTTTAACAGACCTGAGAAACTATGTCTTCCCTGTAAATAAGAATACAACTTAGAAATGCAATATTCAAATACCTTTAAATATGGAAAGAATTCTCAAAAATTCTGAATGTGTTTTTGCCCACAATACATACATGATATATATGGTAGGTGGTATGATAAAGTAAAAAATGTTATATCTGGAGCCAGAGGACATGGATTCCAATTCTATATCCATTATTTACTACTGTCTGACCACAGGCAAATTATTTTTACTTCGCTGGAACTCAGTTTCTTCATCCACAAAACAAATTAATCTAAATGACCTCTAAAACTCCTTCCACCTGCAAATAATGTGATCCTATGTTACATTTTAATAATGGAAAATTTCTGTTATTTGAATATTTCAAATTCTGCTTATGCCTTTTAAGCTAATCATTTTGAAAAGTAACAGACAAAATGAGTCTTCTGTGATGCCTGTATGGCAAAACAGTGCTTTACTCTAGCACTGTGGTATACTGGAAAAAGTCAGGAAAGACCTGGATTTGAATCCTAATTCTGACTCCCACTATGAAATCACATGAAGTAACTTCACCTTTTTCACATCAATTTCCTCATCTGTAGAACCTGTATAATACCTATAATATTTACCTTACCAAGTGTTAGCAAACTTTCAAGTACTATATAAACCTTAGCTGTTGTTATTAATAGCAAGAACAGGTTCATCATCTGTGCTCCCCAAAATAAAATGTTCATTCCCTCAATGCTTCTGTTCATGATGCTTTTCCAGCCGGGAATAATACACACTCACCCACCACCCCCCCCCACACCTCCTTTTTGCCTATGCAAATCTTGCACTGACAGCAAGAGATTCTGCTGGGTGGAAGAGATTGCAAGAGAAAAACAGTACACCCAATTTACATTCTCCTGGAAGTTTGAGCCTGTACCCGGATAAATAGAAGACTGGGAGTAAAGGAGGCAAGGGAAACTCAGAGATAATGCTCTTAATACATTTGAGGAAGGAGTAAGGATTCTCAACTAGAGAAATCAGGAAAGGTATCTATACTGAGCCTTGATGCAACCTCTGAGAGCAATTAGCCTTTTGAACAGTCACATCACTTTGGGAATCATTTTAAGCCAGCAGTCATTTTAATTCTCTTAGCCTTTATCATATTAAGTACAGTTAAGCAGGATTCTTGCAGTCCTGTATTTGTACAATTGAGTTTTTTAGCTGAAACATAGGTTTCAGACATCCTTAAAAATGTTCTTCCTGCTAATTTTGGCCAGGTTCCAACCTATATAGATTTTTTTTTCAAATCCTGATTCTATCCTCTTTACATAACAGCTCTCATTTCCTACTGTATCAAGTAATTTGGATAAATTTCACAAGTATGTCTCATCCAAGTTATTAATAAAAATTGTGACCACCACTGGGTCAGTGCTGCACTGACTTGTGGCATGCATGCCATTGCAGATATTCCTGTAGGTTAAAACAGTCTTTTATCAATAATCTTCTATCTGTTCAACCAATAATGAATTTTCCTAGGGCTTTCATCAGCTAACTGGTTTATCCAGTTTGTCAGTAAGGATAAAGGAAAGATTTTTGTCAAATATATTGTTGAAATTTTATATGCACACACGTGTATATATACAAACAGAAATATATACACACATGTATTAAGCAATGGCATCCTCCAATTTAGTAAACCTAATACAAAGGATTTCAATGAACCCCTACTGAATCTTAGTGATTACCAGATTCTTTTCAAAGTACAAAAAAGTAATTTGTTTGATGATCAATTCTAGAATTTACTGAGGATTCATATCTAATCCATGTGCTTGTAACTTCCAGACTCTACCTCTTAAAATATTACAACAGTAGAAACATGGTCCAGTTTTCAGTAACTAAAAATATTTGCACCTGCTGCATAGACTGTTCTCAATTTAATGGTAAAGATTTAATTATTTTGACAAGAATTTTATCCAACTTTAAACTGCTCCAACTTTTATGGTTTCATATTCTAGGTAATTATTTTACCTCTTTTATGGGTGATACTTTTTTTAACAAGTTGAAAATTATGATTTTTTCCCCCAAAATATTTTCAAGTAAGACCTGTAGCTAGTTAAATTATAATTCAATGGAAGGAATAAATCAGTAGTAGCATAAAAAAAACTAAAGCCTGAAAATACCCAGGCTTTGTTTAGTCTCATGTCAAAGTCAACTTTTGCATAAAGACTCAACCCACTCATCTTCTGGGATGCGTGTTTTTTAGTTAGAACACATAAGTATCCAACAACAGACAAATGTTGGAAATGACCAGTACATTGGCAGGCTCTATTAATTCTATTCTCAATATAATGGTTATTTGGTTTTGTTGTTTTAACTAATGACTTATCCTTGTCTTCATGGAGCAAAGAGGGAGACTGTTATCATAGAATAATGCTATTTGTTGGGCCTGGTAAGCTCCCTGGTATTATTCAGTTACAGAATGATTATAAAGTATTCTTATTCTGGTAAAATTGGGCAGATATCAGACACAAAATATTGTCACAGGACTCATCCATTCTCTAAGTTGGTAGGAATATTCTTTTTAGAGGGAATTTGATTTGTGACAATTCATGGGTATAGAATCCTATTAAAATAATTTTTATTAAACAAGGGACACTTGCATTTATCTTATTTATTTTAAGAGTTATATAGGTAGGAAAAGTGTTGTCTGAGTGCTGGAGAAAATTCTCCCACTCACCTGTGCTTTCTAAGTAAATATAATAATCTTTAATTAAAATTTTAATTTAATAAAATATTCAATTAAATTTGATATTAATACTGGAGTACAATTATAAAACTTCCTTTAAAGGCACATTCTTGTGTCTCAGACCTGATATCTCCAAGTCTTTGAACACCAAGTAAAAGCTCCAGACATTCCAACTAATTTTTCCAAGGTTTTGAAAATGGAGGCCGAGACTGTGTGTGTGTGTGTGTGTGTGTGTATGAGAGAGAGAGAGAGAGAGAGAGAGAGAGAGAGAGAGAGAGAGAGAGAGAGAGAGAGAGAGAAAGAGGGAGGGAGGGAGAGGGAGAGAGACAGAGAGACAGAGAGACAGAGAGAGAGAGAGAGAGAGAGAGAGAGAGAGAGAGACAGAAACAGAGAGACAGAGAGAGATGTGAGGACTAGACTAACTACACAGAGGCAAGTCCCTTATTAGAAGGTTAGTCTGAAAGGGCATTTCTGAGCAGAGCAAATCATGACTGGAATGAATCCTTGTATGTAGAGGGAACACCCACACAAAGCACATCATGGCTGTCTAGTTGTTCTGTGTGGCCTCAGAGGGCATAATGAGAAGAGATTGGAAGACACAATAGAAGGTTAAGTTTTAAGCTCAGAATAAGGAAAGTCTTCATAACAATTAGAGCCACCCAGAAACGGAAGAGATTGCCTGAAGACAAAGTTTCTCCTCACTAGGGATCTCCAAGAGGAAACTGGGTGACTACATGATGTAGCATCACTGAGTATACTTTTGTTCAGGTGCAGGTTGGATTAGAGGACCCCTGAGGTCCCTCCCTAATCTGAGGTCTTGAAACTTTGTGATCCTCAAAGTACTGAGGCAGTTTTGTTAAAACACAGGAGCTCAGATGCTTTAAAGTGCTGGGCTGGAGGCAGCCTCCCACCCGTTAGAAAAAAGTGCTAGATTCAAATTCTGCTACAGAAAAGAATGTCTTTGTTTTGTGATGCTGGGCAAGTTACTTACCTTCTCTGAACCTCTGAACTATTTCTTCATCTGTAAAATGGATATAACAAGAGCACTTACCTCACAGGGGTTCTATGAGGATCAAAAGGAGATGGGTCTCAAACTTCAAAGTGCTATGTAAATATCAGATACTATTTTACTCTTGAAACAAGCTGTTTATACTCAGATATGTACCACATGGATAGTATTTTGTTTGGTACAAATAGACATAACAACTTTTAGACCTGGAGGGAGCCTTAAGGTCATTTCATCCAGCTCTTTCATTTTGCTGATGAAGGAAAAACAAAATGACTTGCAGCAACAGCTGGGATGAGCCAGACCCTCTACCCTGGGACTTTTTATTCATTTTTATTTATTCTCTTCATATTTATTCTATACTTGGATTTTACTCTTTTCCAATGTTAAGTTTCTGGAAAGTAAAAATGGCTTCATTCTTTGTATCTCGGTCCTTAGCACCTAGCACAGTGCTTGGCGCAGAGTAAATGCTTAATGCTTCTTCATTTATTTTACACAGCAAGACAACACCAGGGATGAGGTAGTTCTGAGCTGTATCCCAGGATTCTAGCTGTCTCTATGGGTTAGATAGAACATGTATGTATGTATGTATGTATGTATACATATATATACATATAATCTTCTACCTCTTTTTTCATAACAGTGTTTTAGCACTGTGAAAGAATAAGAAGTCAATAACAAAGACTGATCCACAGATGTCTAAGATGATATATCTAGAAATAACGCATATTACATGCCATGTCCACAAGAATGATTTTTTCTTTGTAGTTTATTATTACGTAATATCTAGGACTGTAGGTTATAGGTGACCACAAAAACAACTCAATTTTGATAGCCTGAGAGAATGCTATTGGTGAACTGATACTGTCCACAAAACTCTTTTGAGAGCTTATTTAAAGGATTTGATGAAATGATCTCTAAGTTTCCTTTCAATTGTAACCATCTCTGAATATATGAAACTGACTTAGAGAGATACAGCAGGAACCAGAGGATTCTTTAGTTCTTTCACTGTTTTTATGCCTTTGGCTTAAAAATCTTATTGTGGTAGGTTTCCATTTCCTGTGGATTTTCCTAGGTTCGCCGTATAATACTGTAAAACTAATACCGGCTATTGGTCACGTATTACAATACAGATATGAAAAGAATGAGCTCTAAAGTTAAGCTCTTTTCCTGATTTCTGCAACAACTTGCAGAAAGCAAAACTTTATACCAGACAAAATCCAACATTACAGCACAGAGCTCAATTCTGACACTAGGATTCTGATTTAGATACATGAAGCAAATTATAATCCAAATATTCATACATTTGAAGATGGAAGGTACCTTAGAGATAATCAAATCTAACCCCTTATTTTGCAGTTAAGGAAACTGAGTCCAAGAGCAATGAATTAAGTTGCCCAAGGTCACACTCATAATAAGAGGAAGTACTAGGTTTTAAACTTAGGTCCTCTGGCTTCAAATGCGGCTTTCCAGCATACTACGCTGCTGCACTGAGAGCTTTGGAGAACTAATTAGAATAAGGCCACTGACTTGTATCCTGTACCATATGCTTAGATATGTCTTCTATTTTCTGTTCAATAAATTTTATATTCTTGCCCCTGCCCCCAAATCCTACTAAGGTGCTGGGAATGAATTATGTATCTAAGACGTATTTATAGTGGTGTTTCTTATCTCAATATCTGTGCCTCCTTGATTTGACTGAGAATGTTGAGTATCCTGGGAAGAGACCAAGTTCAAATATGCTAGCCTATGTTCTGAAAACTAGGACTTCATAGAGAGCTGTTTGACGTAATCCAAGGCTTGCTCCTTTTTCTCCAGATGAGTGTGTAATTGGATTGTTTGAAGAGAAACAAAGATGTATATATATTCATATAAATTTTTTAAAAGACTATATTTTACCAGGATATTCTAAATTCAATAATTATTAACTCCCTTAGACTGAGAAAAATGGATTATTTTAGTGATACCTTCACTGAGAAAACATATTTCCAACCCACTGTAAGATTCTTTGCAGTTTTTACTTAAAACAGGAGAGGGCCTTGCTATTCTGCCTTCAGTCCTCAGCACTGAATGATAAGCAAATTCATGTTCATAGGAGAAAGTGGGGGTCATAATGTAGATGCTGTATTCCTAGCATCTCCACTGCAGAGAAAAATGAGATGTACACCTTTGGTATTAAGAAATAAGATGGTTGATGACTATGTAGATTATGTATTCAAAAAGAAAATGAATCAGATACTTTGTGGTTCAATCCTGAGCCCACTGTACCATCTTTGTGAATTCTAATTACTATAGAATCAAAGAACTACTTTGAATACTAACTACAGAATACTAAGAAGCCAAAAGGGACTTTAGATAGAGTAAATGCCCTCATCTTACAGATGAAGATAATTACAGAAGATGTGACTTGACCAACATCACTCAGTCTTCTCCAGTTCAATAATAGATATAAGTTTAAGGAAAAACCTGAAAACTGCCTTTAAAGGATGATGGATTCAGAGATAATTGGTTATCTCCTTTTGTTTTTGAGGCCCTAATAATTGTCACAGATCCCAAATCAGAAGTATTGTCAAGAAGAGTATTAAAAGCAAAAAGAAGGTATTGTCATCTCTCCTTGTATAAGGCCGTGTATACTTATACCTACAACAGTCCTACAGTCAGATAAACACACCCAGAGTTGTAGCCACTGTTCTGCCCCAAGCTACTCAATTTCTGAGGACACAAGTACTCCTCCAGCTAACCAGGAGATAAAGGAAAGAGAAGTTTCAGGTGGGAAACCAGCTCTGTATGGCATTTTCTTCATCAGGGACTCCCTCATCAAGTTTCCTCAAATAGTGACAGGAAAGAAGAGTGTGACTTCAAGTCTATGTGGGGATAACAGAATACAACTTTGCTGTACCTCATGAATAAATCCCTAACACGACCAAGTCCCTAGGTTCTACTTACAGAGGCTTTTTCCAGGACTGGCCTCTTTCCTGCTCTCCCTTCAAAAGATCACCCAGCAAGGGTGAGTAATGTCAGGGCTACTTTCCCTCCAGCCCTGAGGGGGAAGGAAACTTTTCTGAGGTCTCTGTGATAGAGAAGGAACATTTTACCTCAGAGATCAGACTAAATGACTTTAGAAATACCTTCTATATATCCCCCTGGACCTATATAGTGACTAACTCCTCTTCCTGATCAACTGACTTTTTCTTAATTATTATTTTTGTTTTCCCCAAATGAACTACAGAATCAATCTGAGGGTAAACAGTACAAAACTGTTCGCGCTAGATTCCAACATGACTAACTACAATTCTAATCACATCTCACTGAAGATACGAATGCTTCAGGAAAGTCAAGATAAAATAACTGTGAGCACAGAACAGATCCAGATGATGAAATATTGAAATAAGAAGAAAAGAGGAGAAAAGAAAAGGGCAGAAATAAGCATTTACTGAATACCTGTGCCAGGCACTGAGCTAAGTGCTATTAAAAATGTCTCATTTGGTCCTCACAACAGTCCTGAGACATAGGTGCTACTATTATCCCCATTTGATAGTTGAAGAAACTGAGGCAGGTTAAATGACCTCACTCGTACAACTAGTATCTGAGGTTGGGTTTGCATTCAGGTCTTCCTGAGGGCAGGTTCAGTGTTTTATCTATGGTAGCATCAACTGCCTCTTGTTTAGGAGTTTTCAGTTTGAAAACATTAAGAAGGTGATATAACAGTAATATATAAACAATATAATATATAAACAATAACTAAGAACAGTAAGTATCTGACACTTGAAGGTAATGTACTTGGAGAAAAAATTTAAGGTCAGTTCATAGGCCTTTCTATCTTAGGACTCTTCCTTCCTTCCCTCTTTCCCGTGCTGACCCCCTGCATCCCCCCTTCTCAATGACTTCCTTAACTTAGTAAAACCTTGCATTACTCAGTGACTATAGTTGTAAATATCAGATTTTTGCACTCACTTCTTGACATTGTCCAAGAAGAGTATTCTCAGAGTATTTTGAGCTTTTAGGCTAAAGGAGGAAGGGGAAGTTTAGAGAAAAATTAAAACTCCAAAGTAAAGATTATAGAGGAGAAATGGAGTCTAGAAGAGTAGCATTGATTGCAATTAATTAATGCTATACAGGAGGAAATAGGTAGCCAGCAGGAAAGAACAAGGAAGAAGAGACCAAATTAGAAAGACTCCCTGAATAGTTTCTTCACAAAACGCCTGACTTCAGTTGCAAAAAGGGTGACAGAGTACAGAAGTAGGCAAAAAGAAAAATAAAAGTTGATGAAGAATGTCTAAACAGACAATCTATAGAATTTTCCTATCAGTAGGATGTGCATGTGCATGTGTATGTATTTCTGTGTGGTTACAAGTAATTGGGCACTACTTATTTTGAAATTTTAATGGCAAATATCTGTCAATCAATGTAAAAACACATGGCAGGTATGCTTAGGCTTCTACACATAATAATTAAGGAACTGAAAACAAACCAAAGTAAAGTATGATATCATTTGATACCAGATACGATCAAAAAGGAATATGTGACAATTATGCGGCAAGAGTGGGGATAACTGACTTGTCTTCTTTTCCACTTATCTCTTTGATATGTCAAGAAAAAGTAAAGAAAGTCCCTAGCACAAGGAGTGGATTTCCTGCAGCAAATTAATGGAAAGTCATGGCTGAGTGTTTTTCAGGACAAGCAGTCAATGACGTAGGCAGGCTGTGATCCACATTACTGGAAGGTACAGCAACATTGCTGAGAACAGGGATGCATTTGGATATCGGAGTACTGAGGACATTCATACTCATTTGTACCCATCGCATCTCAAAAACTAACGCAGGTTCCTTTCGCTTTTACATCAGAATCCTAACCAAAACCAAGTTAAATTTTTCATTTATTTTTACTAATCAGTCGCAGAGGACAATTTCAAACAAAGATATTTAGTAACACACTAATGAAAATAACATCAAGGAATTCCCCCATTCCCATAAACTTTGAGTTCATTCTCTAACAAATATACATATCCTGCCTTAGTAGTAAGAGTGAATAAACAAAGGGATCACAAGGAACGCCTTCTGTCCTCAGGAACACATGTGACAGAGACACCTGGGTGAAGGAGCAAGTGCTCTGGTTCTATCTTTGCACCTCTCTCCATTAAAACTGTTCCCTTATGGACATCATTGTCTTTGCAGCACATTCTATTTGCATAGAGAAGAGGAGGTATTCAGGTAATGGAAGAGAGAACAAAAGACAAGGACTTCCTTGGGGAATACGCATTATAAGAAGTTAGGCAGAGGACTATGAACCATATAACTGACCAGAAAAGGAACAGAAAGTATGTTATTTCTGAAATGAAAAGGAAAGAAAATATCCAGAAGGAAACAGTTAATATTACCAAAGCATAGATAAGAAGGCAAGAAAAGTGAGGATGGACAAGAAAAAGCAAGAAGGAAAATGGGGGGGGGGGTGGCTAGGTGGCACAGTGAATAGAGCACTGGCCCTGGAGTCAGGAGTACCTGAGTTCAAATCCAGCCTCAGACACTTAACACAAAAAACTAGCTGTGTGACCTTGGGTAAGTCACTTAACCCCAACTGCCCTCCAAAAATAAAAAAAAGAAGGAAAATAAGGGCATTGAATTTGACAATAAGGCAGTTAAATAATTTCCTTTAAGAAAGCAGTTTCCCTAGAGTATGGGAATCAAAGTCAAATTCTAAGAGTTAAGGATAAAAATCATTAAGAGTTACAAGAGTGACCTTAAAGTCAGGCGATAACAGCAGGAAGAATGCAATGCATGGAGAGTAGTATAAAAAGATAATGAATATGTCAAGGTAAGAAGGATTAACTAGGAATAGAATCAAAGGAATGGACCGCTAGTGACAGTGGGGAACAAAAATGCCAACTCCTCTTTGTTCTGGTTATGTCAAAAGAGAGAATGGTCCCCCATGAAGAGGGTGGACAGGTACAATGGCAAGCAAAGAAGCAGTTAGCACCTTGTTTCAGCTATTTATTTATTCATTCATTCATTCATTCATTCATTTGCAGCTCAGCTCCTTTATTGGGGAAGAGTAAGAAGATTCTGCTCTGAGTGTTAGGGGAGAGACACAGTCCAGCCAGCCCAGCCTAGCATGGCTAGCCACCAGCGGCTTCCTCTGCCTTGGATAGCATCAGCTGGCCACTTCCATATCAGATATTTCAGTGGATACTTCTGTGGGCACTGCCAACAACTTGGGGGGGGGCACATAAGAGCCCATGCCCGCTGCCTGCTCTGCTTCTTCCTGACTGTAGGGTTCTACTGTCAGCTGCTTCAGTCTTTTTTTGTGATCTTTGGACTTCAAATGATTCTTCAGGCTGGCAGTATCAATGAAGTATCTCGCACAGGCCAGGCAGCGGTGGTTGCTGCCTCCCGGCAAGTCGGGGTCCAGCTCAGCATTGGGCTGGGGCCTGCGGGCGGCGCTGTTGGGCCGCAGGTCCCGGTATCTCGTCCAGGTCCGGCCGCCGCCGCTTGGCCTTCAGCTGGCGAGCCAGGAAGTGTGCGCATTGTGGCTGGTGCGCCATTGCCTCAGCTGGGGGTAAGGTTCCGGGCTCAGGGGCCGCAGGGCCCACATGAGCTCCTTGTTTCAGCTATTTATTTGACACCTTGTTTCAGTTCTTAACCATGATTGTATCAAGTCTTTGTTGAGGAGAAGAACTTGTGAATTCCACAACTTGTGAACCCTAGAACTTGTGAACTCCCATTGCTGATGCAACAGGAAGGGGAGGAGCTAATGACCATATATAAGGAGAGGCCCAGGCTGGAGAGTAGAACTGAGAGGAGAGAAAAACTGAGAACTGAGCAGAAATGAGAAGAAAGTGGAAGTCTTGTGGTACCAGAATTAAGAAGGAGAAAACTGGAGGAATCATGGCACTCTCCATTTGTCTGCTCTGTCTTTGTTGATATTTGTTTGTGATACTTTGTACAGAAGCCCTGAAACAGGATTTTCTGGTTGTATGTTTACCTAAGTCCTGGAGGAAGGTTTTGGAGGTCCTGGGAATTTACTGATGATTTGTGCTGACCTCCTGGACCTTGTTTGTGGGTCTTTGTTGATTTCACAGGCATATAGTGAATTGAGGATGGTGCTAGCAATGTGCATGGATGTTATTGTGGCTCTTTTAAGCTTTGTCTTCCCAGAAACAGAAACTGTGAAGGACTTGAGGTGGACTGGACAGTGGGAACTTCAGTATGGAAAAGGAACTAGATGAGGAAATGAACAAAGAACTGAGAGCTGCCTGCCTTTGAATCCAGGTGACAGTTGGGCAGATCTGGAACCATGAAATCTGAGAGCCAGTCTTGAGTAAAGATGAAAGAAGACATTACTTGGATACTGTGTATTGATTGAGAAGAACATGATTTACTCTGACCTAGAGGTGGAGAACATTGACCTTCACACTCTCTGTCCCTTAAGGAGGTCTGCTTCTTAAGTATGATTGAGTTAAGAACATAATGATATTTTTTGTTTAAAACTATGTGGTTACTTTACTGAAATCTATGTGGCCACTTTAGTGGTAACTTTTTATGCTATAACATTGTGAATGCTGTACTTTTGCTTCTGCCAATGTTTTGTCTTAATTTATTACTGAATAGAGAGTTCACTATACTATGTAATACAAACCTTCAAGCTGTTCACAGCAGGAGAAAACTGGTGGTATCATGGCAAGCTGCTGGAAAGCTGCTCATGCTTGGCTTTTCACTAGGTATGCAATCATCATTTTTAAAGCAAGAAAATAAATGGAATAAACTTTAACCAGTTTCAGGATGTAAAGGAGTTTGGTCAGAAGAGAGGAAGGATCCAAAACACAGAGAGGAATGGGCTAAGAGCAAATCTGTCTGCAATAGGCTTCTTGAAAAAGACCTGATCTCAATAAGGATGAAGATTTAAGGAAAAGGCAACAAGAGTATGTCTTATATTTAACATGAATGAGACTACCTCCCTGGAACTGAGAGACAAACATGACGAGATAAAATGAACTGTCATGAAAGGAAGAGCTAGGTTTCAGTTGGTGCAACTTAAAAAATGGAGAAAAAATGTTTATAGGTATTAAAATTCTAAGATTGCTCCTTGAATATTCCTTTTCTCCTGTTAATAACTTGTACAAACTATTTGCTTTATTGATAGAAACCCACAAACAATTTTTTAATCCGCTTTTAAATTCCTGTAGCTCTCTACATTTTCATGTCTCATTTCCTTTATATGATTTCCTAATTTCCTGCAATTTTGCTTCCTGAATAGGAGAAGGGTAGGATAAACAAAAGACTTGCCCAATAAATACCTGAGAGCATTTATATTTCCTTTATAGGTGTCCACATATAGTCCTATTTAAGATGCTATTAGGAAGCAATATTAGTAGCACCTGACAAGGGTTGAATACCATTAGAATTCTGGTGTGAAGGGAAAAGGATAATACCTAAGTTAAAGGGATTTCATGTATTTTATGCTCCTCACTTCAATACTAAAGAATATCCATAATTTAATCAATGTGAATATTCCTTCTTCCAACCAAGAGCCCATTCCCTCCACACCTTAGAAGTCTTTATGAAAATGGAGCACTTGGGTCAGGTGCTGAGCATTCTAGTACCTGGATCTCTCAGAACTGTACCTAGGTCCTAGAATGACTGACACACAGCTTACATCTAGCTTCACATTCAGAGCTTTTTCTGGCTTGGTAAAACATGTCATAGCTTGTCTGTTTTCATAGCCCTCAAGAATATAGGGGGACTCCACAATAAGGCCACAGAATAGGAGTTTAGCAGAAGTTCCCCATGTTTATAACAATATAAACTAGTGTCTCATGACTCCTGGGTCTGTCTTAGGGCTTTTCTCTTCAGGCTATGCCCTGCTATCATCCTTAGGGATTTTAGCATTCATTGCATGCAAGAACACACTTTGACCCAAACTATAACTGAGAAGAGATTTTATAAGAAGGTTTTGCTACATTTGAAAATATAGAATGTCAAAAGTTTCATCAGCTTTTGGGGAATAGAAACACTATGTTCCTTTACTTAAACTGACCCAGATTTAGATCTTTCATATATTTGCCTTACATGCTACAAAGGGAAACTTCCTGAATCTATATTTTAAATATTCAGAGAATTTCGAAAATGTATTACCTACTCTTTTAGAAAAATATCCTTAGGGTAAGAATATGCACGGCCTAGTTTTTTATGCCAAGCACAATTTGCCCAAACTCTAACATCAGTTGAAATAATGTTTATTCTCCCATAGAGGATTTTTGAAATGAAAATTTATTTGGTTTTCTCCTTGATTTTGAAAAAAAAACCCAAATACGGTTTTTACTTCTTTAGTCATTGAACAACTTACTTGCAAAGGAGGATTGAAAAGAGAGCTGATAATGCATCTGGTCCTGATTTTTATTTTTCTAACAAGTTTTAAGTTGTTACAGAAAGTTTGCCACTAGTAATTTTAGGAAAGAGGCAGCTAAAAGATTTTAAATTTTAATGACCATATCAAATAAGGAAATATTTACTTAGTGTCTACTATATATAAGGCAAGTTCTGCATGTATACAAAAAAAATTGGATGCTACTACGAATGCTAGGGAATTGCAACAAAATTGTTATTATACATAAGGACAGATCTCTTTGCAAAACAAAATATCCCATGAAACACAACAACACTGCTTGTCATTAAATATTTAAGATAACTTTAATTCTATTCTTTAATTCATCCCTCTCATATTGAGTTTCCAAAGGCAATCTATAATCTGTCCTTTAGGGATAAGGGGTTGAACTTGAGAACAATCTCAGTAAGTACAGAGAATAATGCAAATTCTTCAGTGATACATTTTGTGTGCAGTGTTTCTATTTCTGCCATAGTCAAGTAACCGCTATCATTTATGACTGTAGGAGAGAGCTGTGTTTTGAAGGATGCCAAGGATTCTGGAGGGTGGAGCTGAGGAGGGAAAGTATTTCTAAGCAAGAGGGCCATCATCTACATAGAAATGATAAGTGAACTTATGGGATGAAAGAAAGGGGAAGAAGAGAAGGAGGGGGGAGAAAAAGAGAGAGAAAAAGGGAAGTGGAAGAAAAAAGACGGGGGGCAAGGGGAAAGGAATAGACAAAAAGGAGGGCCAAATGGGGGTGGCTACATGGCGCAGTGAATAGAGCACTGGCCCTTGTATCAATAATGAGATATTCACAACACCCATGATGGTTATGAATATGTTGGTGTAGTTTTGGATCACAAAATATAGCAAACTCTCCACATGGAAGGCAGAACCAAGGTCTTTATTCAGAAGCCATAACACTGAGTCCCAAAACCAGAAGGACAAGTCCCAAAACCAGAAAGCCAAAGTCATTATAATGGTCACAAAGTTGA
>CM053601.1:58151005-58191605 GCA_028646575.1 Pseudocheirus occidentalis
TCACAATCTGTCCACTATGAAGATGTCCTGTATAATCACACATCCATAACCTGTATTGAACTGAGTGTCCTTCTAGTAGGGGTGGGTGACAAGGGAGGAATAGACAGAATCTAGAATTTAAAGTTCTGCAATACCTGCAACTAGGAATTAAGATATACAGGGACTGGGATAGGGAGACTCCTCCTGCCCTACCAGAAAATAGGAGAGCAGAGCAGGGGAGGGGCTTTACAGTGGGATTGCTGTTTTAAAGTTGGGGCAGGAGCAAGACGGGGAGAAAATGTGTAATTCAAAAAATGTAATGAAAATGAATAATGTGAACAAGAAAACAAATAAAAACTACATTAAAAAAAAAGTTATGGGGATAGTGAGTGAAGTGGTAAACTTGGTAGAATGTCCACTGTCACCAGTGGAGACGCAATATAACGTAGTGCTGGATCTGGTATCAGAGTGCCAGGGTTCTAACCCCAGCTCTGTTACTTGGTGGCTGTGTGACCTTGATCATGTGATCATGTAACCTGTCTGGATCTCATCTATGAGGAAATAGTGAGTGTGTTGATACTTTAAAGTCCTTTCTAAATTGATGATGTGACCATTAGTCAAAAGGAGAGAACTTTCTCCTAAAACAGTATATGGCACATGATTCATCCTAAAAATACTGTGAAAAACTACTTGACTGGATGGTCCAATAGACTAATACTAACTTTTCCCACTTCTAAGCACTCTGAACAGCATGTGCCAAAAAAAGTTTTATTCAAAACAATAAGGAAAATTGTACTGATTTAAGGAAACATAATGAACAAACCTTAATATTATATATGGTTCATGAGGAATAGTTAAATTTATACTAAGCAAGAATCATTAGCTATAATTACACTTGAGGCAAATGGAGGTTGGAGGGGTGAAGTGGTTGCTGTAGACACAGTTGTACCAGGAGAAAAAGAAACTTTTTCTAGAGAATCGAACCCTCACCCAGGTAGGAGATTGAAAAACAGCCCAGGGAGTGGGGAACAAAGCTTGGCATGGTTATGCTACATAGTTCTGGAAGAAACCCTAGGTGTGGCAAGGGCCTACTTTGGGGCCTGTGTCTTGGAATAAGGTGCCATTTGCCCTACCGTAGTTAAGGTGCTTATCCATTAGCTCAGGTGCACTCTAGGTGTCATCTGGTACAAAGTTCTCCATGTGTCTTGATGACCAGAGTTCTGTGGAGCCAAATTTGTCTTGTTGAGCTGCTCCTTCATCTGTTTCATATTTACAGGAGGATCTAGGGATTCCCTCTTGAGCTTGTTATATGGAAAATGAATCAAATGTACTTTTCTTGGCCCCAGAAGGCAGAAGAACTAAGACTAATGAATGGAAATTCCATACTGTGATTTTTATTTTTGCCTCTCTTATCAAGATAAGAGGGAAACAAATCAAAACTGTCGTTAACAATTATTGCTGTCCCAACATGGAACGAATTGACTTGAGATTCTTGTCAGTTAAAGTAGAAGTTGGAGGACCCCTTGTTGGAGATGCTGTAGAGAAGATGTCTGCTCTAAATACAGATTTACTGATTCAGTAAGTATTTATTAAATTCCTCCTTTATCCTAGTCACTGCCCTAGATTCTGAAGATAAAATGAAATTTGAAATAAAAACAGTCTTTGTCCTTTAGGAACTTACATTCTATTGGGTTGTATCAGATAATATTTGGGGTCCCTTGGCGATCTCAAATACTATGATTTTGTGAAATGTATGCACCCTTCAAAAGAAGTTGAGTGTTTACATTTCAAATTGGGGCAGGTACTGGTGGCAGAGTGGATAGAGTTCTGGGCCTGGAAACAGGAAGACTCATCTTCCTAAGTTCAAATCTGGCCTCAGATACTTACTCACTTTGTGATCCCGGGGAAGTCACTTCACCCTGTTTGCCTCAGTTTCCTCATCTGTAAAATGGACTAGAGAAGGAAATGGCAAACTACTCTAATATCTTTGCCAAGAAAACCCCAAATGGGGTCATGAAGAGTCAGACATGACTGAACAATAGCATTTCAAATGAGTGCATTCTAGCAATACAGAAAAATATTTATGAACATATTATGATAATAATATCCAAATCTGCAGCCTTTTGTGGATTAAAGAAAACAAAAAGCTATGCGATCCAGCCCATTTGTGGTGCTTAAGCCCTTTATTTTTCCACTGGAGTCACATTACTAAAATAAAACCTTAGTACAATGGTAGGTAGGTAAGTATTACATAAAAATAAAACTCCTGAAGGTTAAGTTTCCAGAGCTGGCAGAACTCTTATCCCTAAAATATTGTCCTTTAAAAAAATTCCTCAGGCTCTACCCTGTAATGGAAAATGACAATAATACTACACTTATAATATTACTAGTTCCTTGTCAAGAGCAAAAAGGATTTCCTGATTTATTTTCTTTGCTCTATTGTCTCTGCTATTTCACAAGGATGAATATCTTATTTGCTTTCTCTCTTGGTGCCAAGATCCAAGAAGTCCTGTTTTTCACTTTCAATTCTTTAAAAACTTTTTTATTGACTTCTTAGCTCATTTTATTCGGGACCAGGTAAGAAGGGTCAAGAAGAAAGTTTCTTGTATTCAGCAAATCTCGAGTCCCTAGCAACTAGGTTTCAACAAAAGATGTCTTTCAATTTAGTGAGAAATGACCTTTATTAGATACTGTGTGCCTCTCCTGGATCAGTGCCTTGTTGTAGCGAAGGGGCTCATATAGCTCAACAAAACTGTGAGCTAGGCCATAGTAGACAGGGTTATCCAAAGTAGACAGATCATAGTGGAGAGTTCCAACCAAAGGTGATCCGCCGGAGAAGGAAATGTAAAACCACTTAAATATCTTTGCCTAGGGTGGCTAGGTGGCATTGACTCTGGAGTCAGGAGCACCTGAGTTCAGATCCGGCCTCAGACACTTAACACTTAATAGGTGTGTGACCTTGGACAATTCACTTAATGTCAATTGCCCTGCCTTCCCCCTCCAAAAACAAAAACAAAAAAAGTAAAAGAAAACATCTTTGCCAAGAAAACCCCATGGACGTTATTATGCAGTCACAAAGGGTTGCACATGCCTGAATAACTGAACATGGATAACAACAGACAACATGTGGGCATCAGGAGAACTTATATCAGTCATCAAAGACAGAAGCAATAGGTTATAGGTCAATATGCATTTTATTCTTTTATGAATTTCAGAGGATTGGACATTTTCCTTTAGATCACAAAAATTAAAAGCATGAGGGGTCAGGTGGGGAAAGAGAAGCAGAGAGAAGGCTGAGTGGCGTGTGCCACATGGAGAGGTCCATTACCTAGAATTTATGGATATTGGAAACAGTCTGATGTAGAAGAGAGGCAAGAGTTCATAAGTCTCATACATCAAAAACAGGATGGGACCTGAGAAGTCATTGAGTTCAATCCCCCTATTTTATAGATGAGACAAGAGAGAGGTTGTGATTTTCCCAGAGTCACAGCTAAGGACATATCTGCCATGAGATTTGAGCCTAGGTCATCCTGATATAAGACCAAAATAATTATATCAACAGTTAATTATATAATACCACAGAGGGGTGGGAGATGGAGAGGGAAATAACCACTAATCTGTGTTCAGAACACTTGAATTTGAATCCTGGCTCTCAAACTAGATGTGTGACCTGGAACAAGTAACTTCATCTTGGAGGCAGAATGGTATGACTGGAGTACTAGGCCTGGGTCCAGGAGGCCTTGAGTTTGAATCCTGCCTCAGACACTTACTTGTTGTGTGACCCTCGACAAGTCCTTTATCCTGTCTGATTCTCGGTTTCCTTATCTGTAAAATGAGAGGGATTGGCCTTGATGGTCCCTTCCAGTTTTAAATCTATGAATTTATGATGTCCCAGAGTCTAAATTTCCTATCTATAAGTGAGAATAATTATACCTGCTCTATCTGCTTTGTAGTGTATTTATGAGAAAAGCATGTTGTACAGCCGTATAAGACTATCACAGTGTGATTTGTTATTTTTAAGATAACTTCCGTGTCAAACATTGTGTGATGCTCTCAGAATCTGACTGTGAGTGAGGTTTCTAGGTAAATTTACCTAAGAAATAACTAAACTACTTTGGGAAGGAGCTAAAGTGTGAAGTATAGATTTAGTTTATTTTCTCATAGATGATATGTTTTCATTGAACTTTGAGGGTTTTTATTTCTTCTTTCATTGGGCAGTAAGGTGGCACAGTGGATAGAATACTGAGCTTGGAATCAGGAAAACTCATCTTCCTGAGTTCAAATTCAACCTTAGACACTTACTAGCTGCGTGACACTTGGCAAGTCATTTAACTCTGTTAGATTAGATTTCAACCTCTGTAAAACGAGTTTTGAGAAGAAAATGGCAAACCACTCTAGTGTCTTTGCCAAGAAAACCCCAAATGGGGTCACAAAGAGTTGGGCACAACTGAACAACAACAAAGTTTCTTCTTTTGTTTTTCCTGGAGGACGAGAGCATGGAATTTCCTAACAAATTATGCAGGCAGAGTGAATAGTCTAGGGAGAAAGGAGACAGAGGAGCACTGTCCAGTTAGAATTCTGAAGTCATATTTGAGGACTTCAGGTTTAAAAAAAATAGTCATTTTAAATATACTTTGGTTTTTCAAGGTAGACTTTCTTTTGTGGGTGGGGAAGGGGAAATGAAATCCAAATAATTCCATAGTTTGAGTAAGGCAGAAAACATGGAACTAAGATATAATGTGAACCATGGTAAAGGAGTACTTCATGGTTCCCCTCATTTTCTACTATGGTGACTGACTTCACTTTTGAATGTTTTCTAACCAGTGTTAGGGAGATGATGCTTCCAAGTTCTATCTTATGGTCCAGGGGGAAGAATAGTGATTCTGGAGCAGAGGATCCTGGGCTCAAATTCTCCTTTACTGGTTGTATGATTTTAGGTAACAAAGTCATTTAACATCTCCAGGTCTCAGTGTCTTCTTTGTAAAATGAGGGACATGGGACTAAATGGCCTCTAGATCTATGGTGATAATCTCCTCTGTTCTCTTTTATGCCAATCTCTACTGAGTGTCCCCTAAACTTGGCCTTCCACCTCTTGGTGCTTCATTAACACTGACCTCCAGAGCTTGGAACACACTCTCTGTTTACTCTCAGCATCTTTATCGTCAGTCAAGGATCCCCTGAAGTGTGACTTCCTGTAGTGGTGCCCCACAAACTCTTTGGTGATCAACATTTTAATCCTGGATGAAGATATAGAAGTTATGCTTATTAATTTTCAGATGTAGGATAGCTCCTACAGAGAAAGTCTTCTCCAGATCTTCCCCTCCACCTGAGCAGTCCTCTCTCCCTCTTAAATAACCGTGTATTTATTTGTTTATCCATTTAATCTTTGAGCAGAATGCAGGCTCTTGAGAGACAGGAGTTCTATCTTTTTGTCTCTGCTACAATATGCTGACTTATACATAACAGAGCACCAAATAAACATTTGTTTAATTGAATTGAAAGGCCAAGAGTCCAGCGACTGAACTATATCTCAAGGGGATATTTTGTTCAAAATGACTAATTCTTCATATCTATTACTTTTGAAGTTGGATGATTTTAAAGATGGAATAATTTATTGGGAATAAAACCAACAAAAAGCTTCTATATTACTATAATAATTATAACAATCCTTACCATCTATTAGATTTGGTCATAGAGTAATTGCTTAAAAATCAAGTACAACACTATAATTGATTTAATTTAATTATTCAATTCAACATCAGAAGAATAAATCTTTTTTTTTCAGATTTGAGTTAGAACTATGTACTTTAAAGTCTTGTAAATTGGCATGTGGATGTACATTTCTCTTATCCTGCTATAGTTCCTTGGAAGTGATGCCGGGGGGTGCCTTTTAAGACATTAACTTAACTAGCTAGTTTAGTCTGAGGCCATAATTCATCTATAGAGAGTACACCTTAAGAAATCGATCCACTCAGACTCCATTCTTTGTTACTGGTTGCTATCCACACTCAAACAGACCAACAGAGCACTCTCTCAGGGTTTTCCACTATCCTAGGAAAGCACACACCTACCTAATACATACATAGAAATGTGCACGTGAGTGCACCCCCTTCTCCTCCCCCCCCCCCACACACAGAGGACGCACCTTTCTGGGACAAACCCATCTGCATTAACCCCAGAGAGATCACCCTCACATATATAAAGTAAATAAACTGGTTACATAGTACTGAAGAGGGTTTCTAAGTCATCTGAATTAACTAAGCTTCTTAAAACAGATTTTCATAGCTTCCCTGTTGTAGTGACTTACCAACCATCTTCATCTTTATACCTATAGTGGTAACAGTTACTTTGAGGCATTCCTGGTAGCTTGGACTCTTACCACTTGACTATTTTCACACTCCATATATGCATGCGTAAAGTTCCCAAACCCACCACCATATAGCTCCTTGAAGTCAGAGAATTTTTTAATCATCCATTAACAGTTTCCTTGAACTCAATATCTGCTTAATAGATATTTGTTGCCAACCACTAATACTTTTGTTCCAAATTGTTAGACTGGAGAAAAAAAAAGCCTGAACTGTGAAGAATTGACGGGTTTTAGCATTTGCTTAAAACCAAATGGCAAAAGGTAAGTTAGAGATTCTGTGACATAATAATTCACATGCTTGATGAGTTGCTGAAGATACAAATTTTTAAGTAGAGGGTCTTCAGAGGCTAATGGGAATTTGCTTATGTTGGAAAGGTCATCTCATTAGGGGTAGTTATTTTTGACATCAGGAAGGCCAGACAGCAAAACAAGCTGTCACTAAAAATTATATAGTGCTGCAAATGCTCAAGAAAACACTTTATTTTTTCACTAGGCTCTTCAGAGTTACTAGATTATAGCCTTGGTGTTTTGACAACTATCCAGGAAACTGAGCTATAGGCTTTATGCCAGCCAGCAATGGGAATGGAGCTGGAGGTTAGAGGCACAGTAGCAAGAAACAGTTATAAGAGAGAGGGAGACAGACATACAGACACACAGAGAGACAGGCAGGCTTACCCTTCCATTGACTAAGAGTCCAAGAAAGGCCAGTTTGGTTCATGGGGCAGGGCCCTAAGAAATAATTCCTACCACATTGTTCATTTTACAGATAAGGACATCTTTTTGACTCTATGCATACTGTTATGTCCACTCCACATAAAGTCTTCCTACTTTCTATACCGTCCTGCTATTTTTATAACTATATCATTGGTTTTCCCTGCTATACATGTTCAAGTACTTTCATGGTGAAGATGCTCCCTTCTCCATCATGCTTTCTGTAATCTCTCCTTTGTCATATCCCTCACAATGGTTTGTACCTCTCTTGTGTATCTATATCATAGTTATATTTTTATATTATAGTTTTTGTATCAGTTTTGCCTCTGCGTCTACACTGTAAGCTCTTTAGTGGTGGAATCTGTGTTTATAAGCATATAGCATAGTGACTTGCAGATGCTTCTATTCTGGTCACTCTGTGATCTTATTAGCTTAAGTATTCCCTTTGATGGTGTGCTACAACAAATCCATTTCTTCATTAAGTGTGATTCTTGTCCTTGCCTTCCCATGAATCTTCCATAGGAAGTCTTCCCAATGTGCCCTTCTCTAGGTCTCTTCATATTTCGTGAATACCAGTGGACTGTCTAGCATTGGTTATACCTTCATCTAAGCTATGTGATGGGTTGGCCTCATTTATTGACCTTATCTCTTTGATATATGCATCCCTTACTTGTGTAAATTTTCTTGGCAATATCTTGGTTATCTTTTTGTAACGCTGTAATCAGATAGTATAGGAGTACATAGAAATGATTAGAAATAAAGAACTTTCATAAATTAATTTTAGTTGTCATAATCATGGAAGACAGGTCATGGGATCATGCTACTAAATGACTAATAAAATTTAAGTTCCTTGGGGTAGGAACAATTGCATTTCTATCTTTGTTTCCCTAGTGCCTAGCATAGTGTCTGGTACATCATAGGTACTTAATTAATATTGTTGAATGAATGAATGAATGAATAAATGGCTAAATGATATTTGTTCTTTTGTTAAGACATTTGAGTAAGTTTAAAGTTATGCTGATGGGGGTTGGGGGGGGGAAGGAGGCTGCTAATGACACTTATGTCTGCACAGGGAGCTCTTCAATGAGCCCAGATTTTAAAAGGATATGTTAAAAAATCAGCGGAGGAGTGGGACGGCCACACATATGAACATAGCAGACTACTATGGTAGTATGAAAAGGATCAAAAAGCTTAGGCCCCAAATGAGCTGAAGATTGTTTAAAAAATGCTAAACATGATACAGAAAGGGAAAATGTATAAGAAATAAGAAGCAGAATGAGTCTATATATTGGTTACCTGAATACTAGCCTTGTTAAGTACACAGAATACTGGCCATCAAGTGGTTAAATTTTTTTTCAGCTCTGTCACCAAGATGGTCTATTAAAATTGAACTCTCTTGTAATGTGAATAGATGGAGTTAACATCCAAAGAAATGAAATAAGAAAGTAAACTAAATTTAACATTTAGGAGAGGTGATGAGTTTCCTAATGTGGTTAGGTCACACTTGTAGAATTGTGTTCAGTTCTTGGTGATATATTTTAAGAGCATTGATGACAAACTGGAATGCATTTCAAGGAGGACAAATGGGGTGGTCCTTTAACTAGAAGAATGGAGGACTTGGAGATACTTAGTTTAGACAACAAGACACTTAGGATTGGTCAAAGGGGGAGCCCAATAACTTTCTTCAGGTAACTGAAGGGCCATCATATGGAAGTGTGCCTTGTGTGTGTAGGTCCATAGAGTTGAACTAGGACCAAATAAATTGGATTTTCAGGGAAGTAGGTTTTGGTTCACTGAAAGAAGAATTCATAACAATTATAACTATCCAAAAATGGAATGAGAAGCTTTTTAAGACAGTAAATAGCAAATCCCAGTCACTGGGAGTTTTTGGGCAGAAACTGGATAGTTCCCTATCAAGGGAATTGTAGCATGGAGGAGAAGTTAGAAAAGATAAGCTTTAAGATTGCTTTCTACTTTATGAGTCTATGAAGGTATTCATTAAGTAGCTGGTAGGTATTTTTAAAGTCTAAAATGCAACTAATGACTATTTGCATTTATAGTCTGTACTGTTAATTTTTATGCAATAGATTGAAAAGCCATTACAAATTGGCAGAACTATTAAAATAAAACTAGAAAATTTGGCTCTTTATTTCTTCTGCTTCTTGATCTATTCTTTTTCCAAATGTGAAAATGTGGTAATATTAACTAACTTCAAGCATACTGATAAAGAAGTTGCTATAGTCATATGATAAATTTCATTCAACAATTTCAATGGTTTTTCCCGTCATCTTTACATATTACTCAATAGACACATACTTTTGGAGGGATGGACGAGAAAATTCATCTCCATTTCACATAGAGTGTACTGACATAAAGCATAAAAAATGGATTTATTTCCCCAGATACTCATAATTTCAGATGGAGCCTAACATGAACTAGTATGTTTATTCCTATCCTATACTGTCATTTTGAGGTGTTCAATAAGGTGTTATATTTAGATTCATTCTCAAAATACTTCATGAACAATGTCGTTGTAGCTGCTTGTGATGTGAATTTTTTTTTGGTCTTTTTGGAGTGAGAAAGGTAGGGCAGCTTGGGGTTAAATGACTTGCCCAAGGTCATACAGCTAGTAAGTGCTAAGTGTCTGAGGTCAAATTTGAACTCATGTCCTCCTGACTCCAGGGCTAGTGCTCTACTCACCATGCCACCTAGCTGCCCCTTGTGATGTGAATATTAAGCATGGAAATCACAAGAGTTGCTCATTCAATCACTTATTCAGTTCTTTTATTGAATGTCTACTGTGTACAGGCAGAATGATACATTAGCTATGTTGCAGATCATTGACCCAGAGCTAGGAGAGATTTCAGAGATGAGATTTTTATTTTATAGATAATGATCTAACAAATCCAAGGTGATGGAAAGAACCTAGGTTTAGGAGAAGCAGAACTTGGGGAGAAGCATAAATCATGTTAAATATATACTGACCTGGGGAAGCCAGATAGGGTAGAGAATAGAGCACCAGCCCTGGAGTCAGGAGGACAAACCTGAGTTCAAATCTGGCCTGAGACACTAACTAGCTATGTGACCTTGGCCAAGTAATTTAAACCCAATTGCCCCAACTCATGTATAAATCAACAAAAGTTTAGGCTTTAGAACACAGGAGGTAATACCCTCACTGTACCTTCTACTGAAAGAACTGTGTATAAAACATCATTAGGTTCTGCACATCAAGAGCATGAACAAATTTCACTATGTTCACAAAAAAGTAACCAGTTTGGCAAGAAGACATAAATAAGGGACCATTTTGTTTGTAAGATTTATGTTGGAGGAGAATGTGAGAAAAAGATGATGTGTTCTTAGATTCCGTATAAGATAATGGAAAAGTGAAGCTTTCCCAGTGATGTTGATTTGGGTGTTGGACTCTGTTTGGATCCAAATCTCCATTATAATAGGGGGATCCTTAGAACCTACCAGGGAGTTCAACAGAAATTACTAATTGAGCATACAGTCTTTTATAGCCTTTTCAATAGAGAAGTTGACCTCTATTGGAGAGGTCAGTAGTACAATAAAATGAAACATCTGGATTAAGATTCAACAGGCTTTCCATGTCAACATTATGCTAAAATGCAATATACCAGCGACTATGATGTCATAAGTGAAAAAGAATATGTCAGAAGTTGCATTAAATGTAATGATTGGTCTTGGTCCCAGAGGGCAGAGAATGTAAATTCAGTTCTTTTTCTCTTGGTAACTAGGTGGTAGATTCAAAGTATGGGATGTCACACGTGCTGTCAGACAAAGTCACTGTGCTGTTGGTTTTAACTGATTTCTTAGCTGTACTAGTAGAGCTTTTTGTAGGGAGAGAAGTTATTGGGAAGTGAGTTTGGTTTTCAAGATAAAACAACACTGATAATCATTTAAAAATAATATTAAGATAGAATTTGTGCAGGAGAATCCAAAGTTGATATTTTAAAGTCATTCTTGCCCTTATTACTATTTTTTTTTGATAATCAATTCCTGGTTTTCCTCCTTCTGGAAGACAAAAGTCTGACTTGTCTCTTCTGTTTATTGTTACTATAATTGTCATGGCTGCTGTATTCTTAGATTGTGGTAAATAGCAGGTATCTAGAAAATCTTACCTTGATTCCTGGCACACAGCCATTCCCAATGTGTAGGGACATTGGTTGTGTAGGAGATAAGAGAGCTGCGATTGGGATTAGGAAAACCCAAGTTCAAATCCTGCCTCAGACACTTTGTAGTTATTTCATTCTGAATAACTTGCTTAACTATTGCAGATCTTAATGTGCTCATCTGTAAAATGGGAATGATAGTAGCACCAATCTCACAGGGTTGTTTTGGGGATCACATATATGCATAGTTCTTTGTAAATCTTACAGCACTACATAAATGCTGGGTATTATTATTTAACTTTGGAGTCAGGAGGATGGATACCTTTGCTATAGCTTTTAGTTTTGAATTTTAGCTTATGGTAAGCAGGGGCTCTTTATTTTTGTCTGTCACGGACCCCTTTGGCAGTCTGGAAAAGCCTATGAGTTCCTCAGGATAATGTTTTTAAATGCATAAAATTAAAAGCATAGTATTCAAAAGGAATCACTACAATTGAGCCAGGTTAAGGCTCTGGGTTAAAGCCTAAGGAGATTATATAACTGACCATGGAAGTAGTTTTATTTTCACTAAAGTTTGAATTCTGCTTAAACCTCCAGTGAGATCTCTAGTGGTACTATTTAGAAATAGTTGATTAGTGGATATATTTGCAAAGACAAATGACTTCTCCTGAACTGAGCAATCTCATTATTTTGCTGAAAGCGTTACCAATTCACACCTTTATTCAAAGAGACATGCTAGTCACTAATTAAGAAGCCAACTCCAAAGGATTTTTGCATTTCCGGCTCCAGTTTTCTGCTCCCATAATTGAAATTAATTTGTATAGATGAGAATTGACTACCAGAGTATATTTATGGGTAGCAGAAAAACCAAGCTGCCTCTCAAAGTCTGTCAGCATCAAGGGCTGGTCCTTTCTTAGATCAGGGGTGTCAAGCAGATGGCCTGCCCTTCTCTAGTGCTGCCAGATTAAAATGTAATTGAGAAATGTTGAACAAAAATCAATAAAAATACAATAAAACATAGATAACATTCTGTTTTAAAACTAAGTCAATATGCAGGATCCTTATGTGTGGATTAGTGGTGGCCTTTTCTATTTGATTTTGACACTGCTGCCTCAGAGGCTAAGTTAAGCTTTGCCAGAATTTTCATGCTTTTTTATATTGCAGCACTATAAATGAGACGGTCTCATTCCTCTGAGATTTCCTTTGAGTGAGTGAGTGTGTGTGTGTGTATGTGTGTGTATGTGCGCTTAAGTACATGGTGTGAGAGAGCACTTGCCATGTCCTAATGACATGGCTTCAATCCTGTCATTTAGATGCCTGGTCTGGTGCAGTGTTCATTTGTTGTTGTTTTTTCCAGTTAGCAATGCTCTATTGATATTTCTCCCTCTTTCTGCCAGAATATATGTATCTATGTAGCTATCTGTTAATATAGATGTATATTTTTGCCCACATATATTAGTGTGCAATAATTGTATATTATTTTAAAAACAAATTGTATGACAGAAGCAAAAAGCTGGTTTGTGCATACGATGCCATTTATTACTCGTTTTTTGTTTTGGTCTTTGCTTTGGTTTTTCTGCTCCCCAGAGGGGACACAATTATCATCTACCAACTTTTCTGAAATCCCAGTTCCTATAAGCTTCCTTCTGGCTCTCTGGAATTTGAATTTAGAAAGCTCATGAAAGGCAATTCCTTTCCTTGGAAATTCTGGATGTATCTCTTGGTGGGTGTTGCTGAGGAAGCTCTGCAGCACTCGACTGGCCCTTTAATGCTGTGTTTCTGTTGTCATGGAAATAAGATTTTCAAGTAGGTTTATCTGCTGGGCTTTGCTTTTTATAGGCTCCCTATAATTTTAAGTTGGTTTTGGACAGGCATCTTTATCCATTATAGAATGGCAGTCTTTATGTTATTATCCCTTTTTGTTTAATGTTCTCTTTGTTGGGATTTATACCAAATTTCTTAAAAAACCTAGGAATGAGTGGTAGAAAATCTTTGCATTTTTTGATATTTCTAGATGTGAATGTTGTTTAATAATTCTTAGTTTCTGTCTACACACACACACAAACAGAAAGACAAATCATATTTTAAGGAAAAATGAAGGGAAAGAGAATTCAAGCTTCAAATACACAGATTAAAAGAAAAAAATCATCAATCACTGTCAATTCTTTTTCCTCTAAATAGGTAAATTTTACATGGAATTGTATTATTGACTGAGAGAACTTAGTTAAGCTGGTTCATATATTCTCAAACAGACAAAGGACTAGATAAACAGTAAGCAATTAGATAGATTTCCCAAGGATCTAAGTGACCCCTAGATTTCTAAAGGGGATACAGTCTCCAATACATGAGAAATGAATAGTGGAGTCTAGTACATAATCCGTTGTCAGAAACTGAAGACATATGCGCTGTAGAATACTGGAAAAGCACTTAATGTGGAGGGAGAAGATCTAAGTTTAAGCCCCAGCTCTGACATTTACTAGCTGTGCATCCATTGGCAGTATCCAATGTATGTACATTATTATATGTCTCTGAGCCTCAGTTTCTTTATGGGGAAAAACCATTGGTTAAAAAATATAACCTTGCACTGCTTACCTCACAGCATTGTGGATAAATGTTTAAAATTATCATATAATAAAATTGTTAAATTATTATAGTTATATATTATAATAAAACCTAAATAGCTCTGTCATGTTACAACAAATTGGCTGGAGATTAGAGTGACATGATCTCTGAGTAATCTGTGCTTCTCTAAAATAAGATGAGACTGCAATTGTGTTCTGTTGTCTAGTCAGATTTAGGATCATAAATCTGTAGCTGAAAATGACTTTAGAGCATCTAGTCCAAATTCCTCCATTTTACGGGGGAGGAAACTAAGGTACAGGTAGGAAAAGTGCCACATTCACGAAGATAGCATGCGGCAGATGTAGCATTGAAGACCATGTCCTCTGACTTCATATTGAGTACTTCTTCTCTACTATGACTGATGAACAAGTCTGGTTTTCTCTGTATACTGGCTAAAAGGGTCGTTCTTTCCTCTTGAGCAACTGAACGGAAGGAATCAGAACATAAGCCATTATGTACAAAATTGTCACTAGAACAAACAGCCTTGAACTTGGCTCCAGAGTACCAGGTTTTTCTAGCAGGGGAAATAATGGGGCTTAGCCCCTACTTAGCAAGAATAATGAAGTAAAACAGGAAGATACCAGGTGGTTTGCTCTGTTCACACTTCCCCTACAAATTTCTGTGGCTCTACCCTGTGTGAACTCCAGCTTTCTTTCTGCTTTACAATCAGTAGCCCTTTAGCTTCTTAAGGATCCTGAGAAGAGGTCTATCATCCATGCATCAGTATTGTTCTCCTTTAAAGATAAGATATATAACCTGGATCTAACTATTCTCTGATCACAAACATCAGATAAACAGTACAACAGGGGACGTGATTTTAGTGATAGTTGTTACTATGTTGGAGGCATTCTGTGTGGATGGTGAGGTCCTCTAGATGCTTCTCATTGTAGATGATATCTTGATGATTGCATCAAAGGCCAAAATATTACAGAAGAGGTCTCTGGAAGAGATGATTAACCATTCAAGTCTTTGCCTTGATGTTCCACCTAGGAAAGATCAGTTGGATAAGGAATGGTAATTGCCTAGATTGTCACAGGTAACTGGATGGATAACCTATAGAAATTGCATATGTGTCAATTTGTTTGTCTATTTACCTAATCATCTATTTGATAGTACAAATGGCATAATGAGTTAGACCCCAAACTAAATGGGAGGAAAGCAGGCTGAATTGCCTATAATAATTGCAAGTTGCTCTAAGGACCCCAGATTCTCCCAGAAACAAAGGCCCATCTTTTAAACACCAATATTCTATTTTGCTATTATATGACTGCAGGACAGAAAATACAGCAGTCTCTGAAGAACTGGAAATGGATATCACATAGAGGGCCAAAGAGAATGTGGTGGGTATGAGTAGGCTTCAACATGTAGCAAAGAATAGAAGTAAAACGTCATCAGGGAAATGTGTGATAGATGGATGTTCTGGTCCCATGGTCTGGGGAAAAGAAAAAGAGATAGCTAGAGAGCTCCATTGGCATCTTTATGATATCAGGAAAAAGCAACAAAGGCCTTGCACACATTGCATGGTTCCCCTTTTGGTGAACTTTCCATGAACAATGGTTGCATCAGATAGTAGACAGGAATGAGATTCAGTTTTCATTGTGGGAATGAAGTTCAAGTTGATGAGATCATAGACCTATTTGAATGTGATCCAGAATTTGTGGACTGACTTAACAAGATCACAGTTAGGAAAATCATACTATTTACTTCATTAGCAATTGCAGTTTTGCTTTTAATAGAATATGTTTAATCTGCATGGAATTAAGAAGCATAGTTTTAGTCTTAATATTACAAAATACCAGTTAATACAGTTTATAAATCTTTCAGATGTTCATAATATTTGGTACTTATTGTATTTTTTAGGAGGGGCAATTGGGGTTGTGACTTGCCCAAAGTCACACGGCCAGTAAGTGTGTCAAGTGTCTGAGGTCACATTTGAACTCAGGTCCTCCTGACTCCAGGACCAGTGCTCTATTCACTGCACCACCTAGCCACCCCAGGTACTTATTTTAAAGGTAACAGAAGGTATATAATGAAATCAATTAAAAATAAAACTTTGGCATGTTTGGAGATTTATATTAAAACACATTTTAAGCCTGATTTCTTTCAATCAAAACATTTATCTTGGCGTATACTATTCGACCTGATTTAGCCCTAAAGGAAAAATAAACTCCCTTAGGATAGCTAAGGGCAATATGGCCTTTGAGAAAATAGACAGTGAGGGCTGCAAATTATTTTCATCATCTATTAAAACCTCTCAGTTTAGTTCCACTTAACCTGAATGAAAAAATGTATGTGCTACTATATATCCTTATTGAAAAAAAATACTTATGAACATGATTTTTTTCTTTCTCTGAAACATTTTCTCAAAGGTTTGGAGACTGACCAAAAGGTTTGCAAGTACTTACAGTTGTAGAAACAGAAATTTCCTAGGAATACTTCCCAAAAATGTCTGGGTTATTTTGCTTTTTTTTTTAATAGGGCAAGTCAGGGCAACTGGGGTTAAGTGACTTGCCCACGGTCATACAGCTAGTAAGTGTTAAATGTTTGATCTGGATTTGAATTCGGGTCCTCCTGACTCTAGGGCCAGTGCTCTATTCACTGAGCCACCTAGCTGCTCCTTGCACTATTTTATAATATAGTATTTCCTCCTTTAAATTTTATTTTTACTTTCTTACGAAGGAATTGAGCCATAAATTGAGAGAACAAAACCTCCTTATCCTTTATACAGTCTACTCTTCTCGTGTGTTGTAGACTTTATAACTCTCCATGAACTATCAACCAGTATCAGGATTACTAGAAGGACTCAGATGTGGTAAGATGTAAGGATCTACATTTTTCTCCTAATGAGGTATCATGAAGCAAGTCGTATTTTCTGTTTTGTTTTAGTCACAAACTTCTATAATATGAATGTTGAGTATATATTATATAGATCTGTGTAGGTCTGATTTTTACTTATCTTGATTCTAAGACCTATCAGTCAAAAGTTGGGCTGTCCAAAATCCATGAAGGGAAGTCCATGGGCTCATCTAATGATAGAAAATTAGTATTAGCATTTGAACAGCCCTAAATTTTCTTACTAAAGAATGACAAGAATATGATCTACTTCAAGTCCATTGGGCAAGTTTGTCAAACTCAGTACATGACTTTGAAATCCCAAAGTTGGCAAACCATCGGATGCCTTTGTGATCCAAAAGAACTGATATCATCTTCAAGGAAACCTCAGCAGGTCCCCAATGATAATTAATGCTCTATGAAAATCAAGTTCATTAAATCTTAAATATAAATTGCTACAATGTAGACTTGCTTTATGACTTTATTAAGGATCTTCATGGGAGTTTGGTTAGATTGAAACACAGGAGTGTTCCACTTTAGAAGTTGAAAGGGCTAATTGGTACCTAATTAAATTCAGTACTATAACTTTTATTATTTTAAGGTTATTATTTCTGAAGCTAATTAATTCATTTATAAACATTTGACTTCACATTTTCTGTCTTTTTCTTCCCCCTGTCTAATTTCTAATGCAAACCAAACTTTTTTTTGAGCCAAACATATGCTCTCATTCTACGAGCTTCTAAAATGGCAATTGTTAACAGTTCTATGGTCTTTCCCATGGGGTTTTGATGCTCCATCTGCTAAAAGAGAGACTTTCCAACCAACTGTCACCTCTCATAATAGAGTACTTTGGTGTAATGTTCCACATGAGCTAAACCCAACTTTTGCCCTCAGCTATACCATTTATCTATTGATCTGGGATATTGGTTTTTGACTTAAAAAATTCATCCTAACTGGAAAACCATAAAACATGTGATAACCCAAATTCTCATTTTTTTTAAATTAAGAAGTGATTACCTAATTGAGGGAGGGCCTCTTATAATACTTTCGGATAAGTTTGGATAAACTACAACCATGTATTTATCAATGTATTAAAAAAAACACCTAAGGGAAAAAATGAGAAAGATGTGTGGAAAATAGCCTAGCTTATCTTTTTTAACTAAGCTGAAATAACATTCCATTATTGTGCTATTTTAAAAATCACTGTAAATAGCACTTGTAAGGAACTGAGAAGAGAAAGAGGCCTTCCCTCCTCCTTCATATCATTAAGGTGCTTGATAGAAATTAGGGGGAAGTCAGAACTCTTCTCCCCCTATTTTTATTTTATTTATATATAAATTTCTTGCTATAATAACAGTGGGAATATGTTTTCTTGTAATATTCTTTGAGACTGCACTACTGTGTCAGGCCCATGCATAATAATAGGCCCATATCTAGTAGCAAGACTCCCTATTTTTAGAAAAAAAAAGTCACCAGTGTCCTGCTTTTCAGCTGCGTCTCCCCATGTTGTGTGTTTGAGCATAATTATAATGTATCCCTCTGTTGTCCTAAACTTCCCTTTTTATATTTCTAAGTGGCATTTGAATTGGCCAAGGGCAAAGAGAAGGTGGTTATGGTGACCTGAGAAGAATAACATGCAATATCTGTGCATAACTTAATTAGGTGGAAAGCTGGATGCTTCGTTAGTTTATTTTTAAGGGGGGGAAAACTCTTTGGATTTGGTGTTTAAGTGACCAGTAATCAGACATTCTCACAGGGCAGTGATAGGAGATCATAAGGGATAGCTTATAATTCTGGTAGAAATTTTAATAAAAGATATTTGTGCAGGAAATAACTTGCCTAGAGGAGGTAATATTGGGGACTAGAGCTCAGTCACTCATTTATTACTACCTAATCTAGGGCAGGAATCCAAAGTGAATTATACATAGCTGCGTAAGTGGTGAACACACTTGGAAAAAGAATGAGTAGGAACAAGGTAAGGATAGTAAGGGGAAAAGAAGGGAATTCTGATAGTCATATCTGACAGTGGAAAGCAGAATGGCTTGTTTACGTTCCACATTCTCCTTTCCTCATTAAGAAATTAATTTATTCCCTTCTTTTATGTATTGCAATAACCAGTCAAAGGGTAGAAGGGGTACAGAGTGCCATGGGGCATTCTCTGAATAACTGACTTAATATGCATATAAGGTTCTGAGAGGCTTATTGGAAAAGAGCCATCATCAAGAAATTTAATGAAAAAATTCACATTAAATTTTTTTTGAATATGAAATATAGAAAAACCCAAGCCCATCACACCTTAATGCATATACTTATGAATTCTCTACAACATTGTTTCCTTTCCTCATTGCCATGTCAGGTAGAAAGATTAAATTTCAACAAATATGTGCCTAATACTATGATGGAATAGGGTGTGGTGGGTATATCACTACAGGGTCTACTAATTTTTTGTCTTGTGACTTCCCCCACCCCACCTCTAATATGTATCAGAAAGTGATTTGACCTCAATTTATTCCAATACCATAGCCAGTTCTCTATCTACTATGTTTTTTACATGGAACATTTTGTTTTCATGGAAGATACTTTCTAGAAACATTCATTATTTACTCACTGTAGGATAAAGATGCTTTTGGTTCATAAGTTAAACATTGGGTAGATAAGCATTTTACATATTTGTATTTTTGGTGGGGGGCGAGGACAAGGCAATTGGGGTTAAGTGACTTGCCCAGGGTCACACAGCTAGTTGAGTGTCAAGTGTCTGAGGTTGCATTTGAACTCAGGTCCTCCTGACTTGAGGACCTGGGACACCTAGCTGTGCCTGCATATATGTATTTTAGTCATTTATTTGTAACATTGGGTATAATGACAATGTTACAGATCTAACCAAATCTAAGTTGGATGAGACCTTCCAGAAAATCCATTTCAGTCTATAATTGAACCACAATAGGTACAACATACCGAGCAAGTGGTTAACAAGTTTGGGATACTTAGGATGACTTATGATTATATGATGTAATGCCTATTATAATTCCTTGCACATATACTAGATGCTTAATTTGTGTTTGTTGACTTAAGCCCAAAATAAAAGAATTTCAGACTCCCTTTAATTCGTGCACAGAAATATTTGAGGGCAAGTATTGTGTGCTGATTTGCCTTTAATTGGCCTTGGAGTCAGAAAGACTTGGGCTTGAGCCCTCCCTCTGATGATACAAGCACTGTGACCCTGAGCAAGCCACCTAAATTCCCAAAGCATTAGTCAATTCTTTAGGGCTCTAAGTTACAGGAGAGTTGGAGATTTGCCTTGATTAAGGTTATTTCCTTACTCAGAGGTCCTAAGCCACTTCCACAGCTCCCCTAGTCTTACACTGAAATAGTCATGATATCTGAAGCTGGATATTAACAGTTGTCCTATGGAAAATGCTAGTTAATACTTAATTCTAATTATATTTTTGACAGCCTTAAATGAAATCTCCATATTTGTGCAGAAGCCTGCAAAGCCTTTAAATTAAAAGCTTGTTATATCTATCAGTTGCAAAATATATTTCTTATAAAAAGAACAGAGGATATTAATCCAAATATTTATATCTCTATTGCTATATATTGGTAAAAATATTGATTAGAATATTTATGTCATGACTGATAGATGTCAATTTGTGATAAATATTTTTATTTCCTTCTTCCTGGTTCTAGAAAGAGATGAAATTATATGTGTTATGGAAATGATTGTTTTATTCTGAAAACTGAAAATGAAATAAATTTTTAAAAAAGAAAAGAAAGAAATGAATAAAGGATAGCAAAGAGCCCAGAATTTGCGCATTCTTCATTTTAAATGTGTGTCTTTGTGTTACTGAATCAAAGATCTAGTCAAACATCTGTTTTGTGAATGCATGTTGAGGGTTTGATTAAGGAAAATCTGATTTCCAATCATGATATTCTTCTCTGGGTGTCTGAGCTACTCAATAAATCAACAAGTATTTAGAATTTTTTCAGAAATCAATGGTAAGGCTGGGTTTATATCAACAAAGTCACATTGAGAATTAAAGTAATTCAATAACTAATTCACGCCCAAATACTGCTATCATCTAATGTATCCAACTGATGGAGGCCAATGCAGTTGATGGCTTAGTTTTTGAATGCTTTCTGGCTAATTGCTGTAATTTCCCACTTTAGTTTGCCAGTGTAGACATCACCTAAATATTGCACCGTACTATTTTTCATTTCTACTCAGTAATTTGAATACATTTGAAGTCCATTATATACATGGTTTAAATTGTGTTGTTCATAGGAGACATCTGTCTTTATGTAACTGATATATCACAATCAGACTTTTAAAAAGCATATCAAAGTCATACTTAAAACAGCTTATTGCCAGGAGCATTAGCAAAAATTAATTATGTGATTTTAAGAAAAGTCCAAGTCATCAAAGTAATGTAAATAAACACAATCCTTGATAAGAGGGTAAAATACTTGAGCTTTACTTATTCACTAGATTTACTCTGTTCAACTCTAAATATGACACAGACACATTTAACTGAGAATGCTTGGCATTATAAAGTGGAAATCTAGGCAAGTGGAGACTACTGGAGCAAGGAAGTATAAAGAAGTTATAATTTAATTGGAACAGGGAGGATAGAAATGACTAAGAAGGACTCAATCAGATAATTTTCAGTGCATATTCTAGAACAGGGCTTCTGAGCCTGTGGTCCATGAATTTGTGTTTTAAAAATATTTCAGCGTCTATATTTAAATGTAATTGAGTTCCTTTCTAGTCTTATGCATTTTGTTTTGTACATTAAAAAAAAATTATAAGATTCAGCAGACCACCAAAGAGGGTCTATAAAACAACAAAAAAATCCCTGTTCCAGAAGACATTGTCATAGCTGCTTTCTTTGGCATTAATATAAAATTTTAATCTGAAAGTTAGCAAAGTTAATATGAGTATGGATGGATCCAGCACCAAGGACAGCAACCATATTTGACAGTTCTAAAGGAGGCAGATTGAAAACTACCAACATAGAGGAACTATAGTAATAAGTCACTTAACAAGGTGCCAATGGCCAGGAAGTCTTTCCCCAAATACAGCTGAGTGATAGGAAAGGGATAAATACATAGAAACAGTAACTGAATTTCAGAGCACTTGTTTAATTTGGCAGTAGATCTCTGAAGGTATAGATAGGAGGGGAAGAGATCTTAAGCACTTAGGGAAATGCTTTAAAGTCTTTTCAAGGTAAGCCTATGTACAGTTCAGTGTACATTTTTTTAAAGGAACAGTAGTGCACAGTTAAGGGAAAGCTGGTATTTTTTTTTACACTTGGTATTTTTAGTGATTTCAGTCTAAGCACATTCAACCAAAACGTACTAATCATCAACTGTGTGCAGGGTACCATACTAGATTCTTGGGTACCTAAACATGGAGAATATCTGTCTTGCACTCAGAAAGGATACCTATTCTATTGGTTATTTGTTGTTCTTCTAAAGACTTTTGCATGACCCCATGGTCGTCTTCTTAAGAGCTATAAACTACTATCAAATCTTGCAGACTCAAAAGTAGCTTCATTCAGTGAAAAAGGGAAGCAATCTGCCATTTGGGGGAAGGCAATGGTGGGAGGGGGCAGGAGGAGGGACCAGGAAAGGCCTCTTGAAGAAGGGAAAATTTGAGCTGATTCTTAAAGGAAGCCAGGATAACTAAGAGATAAAATAAAGGGGAAGGGGGAGCATTCCAAGCATAAAGAACAGTTAGTTAAAAGTTACTGAGTTGGGAAATGGAGTGTCAATGTGGAAGGAACTGCAAGAAGCCAATGTTTCTGCATAGTAGGGAGGAATAAAGTCTAGCCATGTAGGAAAGGTAGTACAGTAGTAAGTTATAAAGGACTTTAAAAAGCCAAATAAAGGATTTTATATATGATTGGATTTGCTGAATTGGGAGAGGGTATGCGACATGGTCTGACCTGCATTTAGGAAGATCTCTTGAGCAGCACTTTGAGACTCTGGAGATAAAGGTATTAGAGCAATAACATAAAACTTAAGGTAAATAGTTGCTTAGTTGGTGGTGTCTGAGGGTTTCTAAGCTACATTTCCAAGAACTAATCTCATCACTGAAGTCCCCGATGGTCTTCAGCTGCAGGGGCTATATTGCTTCCTTTCCACATTCATGTAGAAGGTGGGTATTGTAGTGAGGTGACATTAAATCCCAAACTAGAGAGAGGCTAGTCTTTTAAAATTAGACAAAGATTTATAAATATGGATCAGAGCAGTTGAGTCCAAAATTTTTCTGGGATTTATATTGGTGTGTGAGTAAGTGAGTGAGTGAGTGAGAGTGTGTGTACAGGCAAAGAAAGAAGAGAGTATATCTTTTGGCTATTTGTGCAATTCTAAATACCCCTTGTATACTGCTTTTCCAAACTTTTATTAGCCTAAGGGAAGCATATTCTTCACATGTCATATGCTAGCCTATTCATATACATAAAATGTTCAAATGGTGTCCTAGTGGTCTGCCAAATATATTTCCTCGCATTGTCTGTTAGCGCTGGTGAATAATTTTATGCAGGTGATATAGTGAGGTTGAAAAAGCTATGAATTTGAAATAATAAGTTCAAGTGTTATTTTTTCAACTAATTACCTATGTGACCTTGGACAAGTCACCTAACTTCTATGAAACTCATTTTCCCCATCTGTTTTGTAGATGAAGATAATGCTACCAATACTTTTTTTCATAGACTTGTTGTGAGGATAAAGGGAGATATAGAATTCATGTGAAAGGTTCACAAACCTTAAAGTGCTATGGTAATAAAAATATTTTAACAATTTCAAAGTCACAGTCTTTAAAGTTGAAAGAGTACTCAGAAGCCATTCCATTTATAACTCCTACTTGAATGAGACTCTTCTACAATAGTTTCAACAATTTGTCATCCAGCCTTCTAGTTAAGGGGAAACTACATCCTCCAAAGCAGTCATTTTGACTTTTGTCATTATGCAGTTTTTCCCCTGCATCAAACTGAAATCTGTCTCTTCACAACTTCCACTCACTATCCCTGTTTTGTGGCCAAGGGACAAAAATCTAATCCCTTTCCTATACCACACTTCTTCCAATGATTTGAGGCAGCACCCTTGTCTGTTATGAATCCCAAATATTTTTTAGATGAATTACTTTTCGGCCATGTCTCCCCCACCCTCCAAATCTTGCACTGCTGGCATTGATTATTTTAACTCATGTGGAATATTTTACACTTATTTTTAGTAACTTGAAATTAAATTTAATCTATTTGACTTTGATGGGTTAAAACATTGGTCATAGTTTTTCTTCATCTTTATTTTGCCTTTTAGCTGCCTTTCCCTTCTTTGTGTGATTTGCAAATTTAATAAGCAGTCGACTATCCATCTATACTTTCAACCAAGCTATTGATAAAAAGATAAAAATAGTAGATGGCCCAGGGCCACGCACAGATGAGTCCTTGGAATACTCCACTGGAGAATTCACTCCAAATTGACAGTCATTAATGATTACTCTTTGGGTCTAGTTATTTAATCATCTATTAATCTACCTCACTGTATTATCATTTTTCATTTTTGTCCATAAGGACAGCATCAGAGGCTTTGTCAATTGTGTATTAAGCTAGTAAACCATATGATGACAGCATTCCACTAATAAACCAGTCTAGTAATTCTGTCCAGAAAGTGGAAATGTACTTAGCCTGAATTATCTGCCTTTGAGGAAGACATGTTGACTCTGTGATCCTTTTCTAGCCATTCACTAACCATCTCTTTGACAATATGAATTTTGCCAGAAATTGAGGTCAACTTCACTGACATCCTTGAACTATATTTCACTTTGTTCTCTCTTTGAAAACCAGGGCAACATTTTCCCCTTTCTAGTACTACTATACCTTTCCCATTTCCAAGATTTTCTAAAAGCTGCAAACCAATGTTTCATCAGTAAAATTTGCATGTTATTTGAATATTCTCAGATGTACTTCACTTGAAATTGGTAATTTGAACTCAACAGCATTTTGCTAGTTGGGTTTTTTTGTCTCCTTAATTATTTTGAGTTATTCCCCTTTATTTTTTGTCTATAAAATGTTGAGCAATGCTGACTGTGCCCCATCATCTGTTTTCATCTTATTCACCTGGAGCTGCATTCCTATAGGTTTCTGAACCACCTCTTTCCATTGTCTTTGGTATTCCTTGCCCACCATGAACTCATTCTGAAGAGTAGCATTCCTGATATTATATTTACAGAACCTTACCATATTTTTGTATTCCTTATTACCTGTAATTTTGTCCATGTTCTGTACATCTCTTTAAAATCTAAGCTGATGAATAAACTCCTTCTATATCCCCATGTTCCTCAAACTGCCCCCTTTTCTCCTCACTGAAATGGTTTCTGTTTTTTTACCTAAGTATTTCATTCTTGAGAGTATCACATCCCTTCTGGGGTGATGTAACTTCTGTCTAGGATTTTAGGATATTGAATTTAATATATGCTTTTGCTAAACTCTGAAATCTGTTTTCCAGTAGAATGCTTGCCAAAGCATGTAGAGCTTTCACTGCACTATAATAAAATCTTAATACAGAATAGTCACTGTACTCCAAGGTTCCATGAGAGGCAGAAACAGAGACAGACACTAGACACAAAAAGAAAGATAAACACAGACACAGATAGAAGGGGAAAGGGAAGGAAGGAAGGACAAAGAAATTCGAGAAAAGAAAAAATAATTTATGTTCTCTTGATGCTGCTATTGCTGCTGCCTTGGAATGACACAGATGGTACTCACCATTGGTTTTTTCTTTTATTTTTGTTTTCAATAAGGGATCAGTCTTAGGCAGCTTTGCCCCACCTCAGGGTCAAAGTTCCCTGGCCACTTCAAACTTCTGGTTTGGTTTTGTTTAATACCCTGCATTCAGTAGTTTTACCTTCCACCCAAGAGATCCTCTCAGTTGTCCACAATGAATAATATAATTTATGGCAATGTGGCCATTTCCACCTTACCCCTAAATTAGTGGTTGAAAGGCAAAACAAACACCAATCAGTTGGACGCTTTTCACTATTCAGACCACTTTTCTTTTTTGATGTGTGTGTGTATGCATGTGTGTGTACATGCATATATGTGTATATCATGCATAGATACATTCATATGTCTCTACATAACCAATGTTATTCCTTTAGTTTTTCCTTCAATTAGAGGACCAATTTGAATTGATTGACCTAATAAGCGATTACTAACTGACCTAAGAATGATTACTACAGAAGTTATGGGTTTTGTATTTTTTTCTTAGTACTTAAGGTCATAAGAACTAAGGCTTAATTTTTTCATTCAAAATTTCTGTGGAGAAACAATTTCTCTCCAAATTCAGGGTTGAATCTAAAAGTTTCATTGTACATTACCCTGGGGTAGTCTAGTCAGTGGTTTTCTTCAGGCTTAGAAGATGGACAAAGAACTCAACAGGACCGATTTCTCTCCAGAATGAATTGCTAAGGAGATAAGACAAGGGCTGAAGGAGCCATCAGAGGCACTGTAGCTGACACTTGAATATGCCTGTTCTGTCCTTCCACCTGCACGGTTCTGCTCTCTGGGTATTTCTTTCTATTGCTTCTCAGAGCCATTTACCCCAACCTGAAAGGAAAGTGAAGGGGTGAAGACAGGTTAGGAAATATGATGTCATAGCATCTTTCAACAGATGCCTTAGGTTAAGAAGATGCTGTCTTTCTTGGTGAATCTCATTCTCTTTTTCCTAGTTCATCTGAAACTATATATGCTGTATATATGGCAGACTAAGAATCACATTCTACCTGTTTTTCCTGCAAAAGAAAAGAGATTCGTTCTGTGCCAAACCCAGGTGGTGGAAGCCTGGGTTTAGATTCCTGTTCCTGGTTTTTGTGGCTGTTTAGATTGAGCTTGGAACTAAGGATTTGCCCCTGAACAAAGGGCCAGCTTTTCCTTAGTTTTGTTAGAATAAACTTTGGCACCCTTGACTTTCTACCCATCTAGGGATTGTTACAAAGGTGATAGAAGGTTGATGCTCTCTTCCACTCTTCATCTGAAAGATGCTGTCTAGAATGTCAAGTTATATAAGAATATAGTATAACTGTAGTACAAAAGCAAGAATTACAATCTACTAGGGAAAGTTAAGGGACACACAGACTTCACAGGTGAATTTGAGAGTTGACTGTGCCCTTGAGCAGGAGTGCTGAGTACTGAATATCATTGTGTGAGTGACTTTATGCCCAAACCAGAGTCCAAACAATAGGAATAATACTAAATCACATAGTGGTGGAGCTAACATATGGCATGTTAGAATTCTGTTGCCCTCATTTGCTTGCCATGGTTTTTCCCTCACTTAAAAGGTTTGAAATAGGACATGGTGGTACTTGAGCTGGCCTTCAAAGTCTCTGTAATGAGAAATCCACTACAAATAAAAGAAGAAAGGATGGGGTTAGTTGATCAAAGCATGAACTGTGAATTGCTTATCATATGTCATTAAAAAAACTAAAGTTTAAAGTAATTATTTTATAGGATGCTACCTTTTTTTTTTAGTTTCTTTAAGTCTTGACTTCAAATTATATTTATTATTGCTCAAGCCATTGAAGTAGGAACTTACTGGTCTCTGTTTAAGTTAGACATACAAAGATGCCCCTGGTGTCAGAGGATCACATATGACATGAAAAGCCTGTGTATATATTGGAAGATGCTTTGGCTTCTCTAAATCATTGCCCCATTCCAATAATCTGGTAACTTCACTATCTGATAGGACCAGGAAGTTGTCACCAATTCCTCTCAGTAAGGAAAAAATTCTCAACATCTAGGGGTAATCAACAGATTTTGTTGTTGTTCAGTTGTGTCTGACTCTTCATGAGCCCATGGACCATATCCTATCAGACTCTTCTATCCTCTCCTGTTTCCCTAAATCTGTCCAAGCTCTTGTTCAGTGCTTCCATGATACTATCTATCCATCTCATCCACTGCCTTCCATTTTAACTTCTACCTTAAGTCTCTCCCAATATCAGCGTCTTTTATAATGAGTCTCATCTTCTCATTATGTGTCTAAAGTATTTAAACTTCAGCTTCAGTATTTGACCTAACAATGAAGAGTCTGAATTAGTTTCTTTAAGTATTGACTGATTTGATCACCTTGTTATCCAAGAGACTCTCAATAGTTTTCTCCAGGACCACAATTTGAAAGTACTCAGCTTTCCTGTGAAACCTGTGGTCCAGTTTTCACAACCACATATTGCTACTGGAAAAACCATAGCTTTGACTGTATGGACCATTGTTGGCAAGGTGATGTCTCTACTTTTAATTATCCTGTCCAGATTTACCATAGCTTTCCCTTTAAGAAGCAAACATTGTTTAATTTCATGGCTGCAGTCACCATGTGCAGTGATCATTGAGCCCCAAAATGTAAAATCTACCACTACTTCCATTTCTTTTCCCTTTATTTGCCATGAAGTGATGAGATCAGTTGCTAAGATCTTAGTTGTGGTTGTTTTTTTTGTTTGTTTTTTTGGAGGGCAGTTGGGGGTTAAGTGACTTGCCCAAGGTCACACGGCTAGTTTTTGTGTTAAGTGTGTGAGGCCGGATTTGAACTCAGGTCCTCCTGACTCCAGGGCCGGTGCTCTATTCACTGCGCCACCTAGCCGCCCCCGGTTGTTTTTTTTTAATGTGAAGTTTCAAGCCACTTTTTACACACCCCACTTTCACCCTCATCAAGAGGCTTCTTAATTCTTCTTCACTTTCTGCCATCATAGTGGTATCATCTGCATATCTAAGATTTTTAATATTTCTCCCAGAAACATTCATTCTGGCTTCTGATTTATCCAGCCTGGTATTTTGTATGATGTGCTCTATGCATAAATTAAATAAACAAGGTGACAATATATAAGCCTTGTCATATCTTTCCCAGTCTTAAACTACTAAGTTGTTCCATGTTTGGTTCTTCTTTTAAAATTTTAAAAAAATTATTTATTTATTTATTCCATGTTTGATTCTAACTGTTGCTTTTTGGCTCACATATAGGTTCCTCAGGAGACGAGTAAGATGATCTGGTATTCCCATCTCTTTGGGAACTTGCCACATTTTGTGGTGAATCTACACAATTGAAGGCTTTAGCGTAATCAGTGAAGTAAAAGTTGATGTTTTTCTACAACTTCCTTGCATTCTCCATAATTAAGCAAATATTGATTCCTCTAGTTCCTCTGCCTCTTCCACAACCAGCCTACTCTTCTGGCAATTCTCGGTTCATATACTGCTGAAGCCCAGCTTGCAGAATCTTAACCATAACCTTGCTGGTGTGCGAAATGCATACAGTCGTTTGGTTATCTGAACATTCTTTGGCATTGCCCTGCTTTAGGATTTGGACATAAAGTGATCTAGTCTAGTCCAGTGGCCACTGCTGAGGTTTCCAAAAAATGCTGGCATACTAAGTGCAGGATATTTTCTTTGGAGGATTTAAAACAGCTCAGCTGGAATTCTATCACCTCCACTAGCTTTCTGAATAGCTTCCTAAGGCCCACTTGACTGCCTTCTTTGTGATATTTGGCTCTAGATCAGTAACCACAGCATTGTGGTTATCAGTGATGTTAAGCTCGTTCTCATATAATTCTTTTGTACTTTCTTGCCACCTCTTCTTTCTCTCTTTTATTCTTTTTAAGTCCCCACCATATTTGTCTTTTATCATGCCCATCTTTTTCCGTGAAACATTCCCTTGTTATCTAATTTTCTTGAAGAGATCTCTTGTCTTTCCCATTCTATTGTCAATAGATTTATCTATCAACAATTTAAAATCAGCAGAGTAAAAAAAAAGAAAAATAAGACCCACATAGATCAATCCATTCTTGAGGCCTCTAGATTTCATTACTTATTAATTTATCATCATGCTGTAGGAACTCTCAGAAGGTACTACTTCTAGTGTGACTCATCAGTATATGTCTTTCTTTTTCTTTTTGGAGGGCAGTTGGGGGTTATGTAACTTGCCCAAGGTCACACGGCTAGTTTTTGTGTTAAGTGTCTGAGGCCACATTTGAACTCAGGTCCTCTTGACTCCAGGGCCGGTGCTCTATTCACTGCACCACCTAGCCACCCCCAGTATATGTCTTCTACTTAGTTTTTCATGGTTGTTACATTTTGGTATAGCATCCTCTTAAAATCTGGTCATTTGCATGGTACAAGGTACTCTGACTCCCAGTAACTATTTCCTGTTGTGGCTGCTCCGCAGTATTGTTCTGCCTATAGTTCTTCCTCAGGTCCTCCTTTACCACTTTAAGCTAGTGATACATCTACCAGTTAAGGAAATGCTTAATAAAGGACCTTATTGTTTTTTTCTGGATTTTTCCCTTCCCTTACTCTTCTGCTAATTTATAGCCTCATAAAAGTATAGCAAACAATCAGTAACACAGTACTTTTCACATATTCAAAATGGACCATAGTCTCCAATATAAGGGGGAGTCAGAATGACTCCACACTCACCTTCCCCAGCAATCTGAGCAAGGGAGCCTTCTACTTGTATCAATACCTAGTGGATTAGATAAGGCCTGGTTTTTGCCTTACTTATCAGTTTGGACCACTTGACTTCCTCTGGGGCCTAATAATGTTATTCAGATTACTTGGGGCTACTTCCCACACAACTGAAGGAAGGGAGATAAGCTCTACTCTCCTTGAGACACAGTAAATAATTCATCATATTCATATAGTGTGCTATGATTTTAAAAGCTGTTTTACATACATTATTTCATTTGATTCTTATCTGGAGGTAGCCAAGACAGGTGTCAAAGAAAAAAAAATACTCCATTTTTGCATTGTAGGCATAAAGCTGCCAGAAACATTTTTATTAATTTACCATTATTTAGAGGCAAGCACTGGTCTAGTCAGACAGTAAGTGTCCAAATGAGTCCCCCTACATACTAAGACATCTCCACAAAAATCCTTTTGATTCTTGTACAAGGAATGTTCTGTAGTCAAGTTTGAGCAGGAACCCAGAGTTTTGGCAACAGGTCAGTTAATAATTTGTTTCATTAAACAGAACAATGGTCAGCTAATTGTGTCCCAGTCTTGAAGAATAATTTTCCTAAAACCATTCAACCCATCCCGATCCCCAAACCCCTTTTTTTAATACTCACTGATCCTCTTTGAGAATGAAGGATCAACAAAAACTCTCATCAAATGGCTTCTTTTCCAACTGATCAAAGGTAAAGTATTATAATAATAATTAATAATACTAATAGTATCTGGCATTTATAGTGATATATTTGTGTGTGTGTGTGTGCTCTAAGATTTGTTTTACAAGTTATCCATTTTGATCCTCACAAAACAACTCTGTAAGGTAGATGCTATTATTATTCCCATTTTATAGAATAGGAAACTGAGGTTAGGAGAGGGTAATGACTTACCCAGGGTCACACGGGTAGTATCTGAAACAGCATTTGTGATCGGGACTTCCTGGCTCCAAGTCAAGCACTCTCTAAACGATGTCACCTGCCTAAGAGATATTTTCATCAACTGAAATAAAGAAACTCTTTTCTTTAAGTCTCATCATTCATTAACTTTATCCTGTCAAGGTGTACTAGGCAGTTCACTGCCCTAATTACTGCAGAGGAGCAGTCCTTGGGCTCATAAAAGAGTGGAGCAGAACACTGTCAAACACACACTAATACATATACATAAGCATATATATATATATATATAATATTTGCATATGTATGTATGATGTATATGTATATATACACATACCCTTGTATATGTGATAGGAGTGAAAAGTGACTATTCTCTTATTTGCATATGTACTGGTATATGCAAATAAACAGCAATAGTCACTTCTATTTTCAGTTATATTTTCACGTGTGTATATATACACACACATGCATATATACATTACACTCAGACACATGTGGTGTACACACACACACACACACATATATATATATACATACACCTACATATACACACATACATAATCACAATAATTCACAATTTGTAATTGTAACCTAAGGTTAAAGATCATAAGCATAGGAATTGGGCAGGAAACTTGTTTCTCACTATAGACTCATGTTCCTGTGTTCTTTCTACCGCACCACGCTGCCTCCCAAACGAGAGCATAGTTATATTTCAGATATTCAAAACTCATTGTATCTCCGTTGGGGAATGAATATATGTAGGTATTAATATATGTTAAAATGGTATTAGAAATAGTAAAGAGATGTTATATAGAAATGATACCGTAGCTAAAGAGTAATACTTATGTTAATTTTTCATGTTAGATAAATATACTTTAATGAATCCTTGAACTCATTGATTTAGGTATTTCCTCTGTTGAAAGTTCACAAGCTATCAGTGCCTTCACATCCTGCTTGTTATTCACATAACTTGCTTGTTATTGTCCTATAAATTCTCCACAAAAGATATGATAGAAGACCTCCTGTGGATTAAAAAAAATTGTGTAAAGCAAATCAGGCTATTGATCTGCCATAACTTATTATAGGACCAAAAATATAACTTCTTTTTGTTGTGTTATTGTAGCATCTTCTGTATCTGTCATTATTGTCAATATCTTGCAGCCTCTCTGTGCCTAATAAAGCGTTCATCATACCTTTTTGAGCCATCATTCTTTAAAGTATGGTTTTCTGTAATGCACTGCCATGTTGCAGCACAAGAAGGACAATTGTGTTTAAAATGTTGGGGTGTGGACATGCTCAGGTGCACATACACACACATGCATACACACTTGCTTGGGATCCCTGAAGGCATTCCATGATTTCTAAGTGTTGATTCTGGCTATGTTTTTTCTTCTTTTTAATTTGACCCAGACTTATTAATTCTTTTTAGTGCTGGCCCAAACTGTATGTGTCAATGAATTAATTCAATGGATTGCCTGTCTGAATTCATTCATAGTATACAGATAATAGGCTCTCATTTTCTATTCGATTTTTCCTGTGTTGATGGTAACACCTATGTCTTTTGAATGATCTTGGACTATGTTGAGAAGGTGCTAGTATTTCATTCAGTCAGCACACTATTGTGTGACATAGATCACTGGCAAACTTCACTACCTATAGGGATTCCCTCTTCCATTTGGGAAGAGGGAATTTGCACAGGGTACTGTTTGTGATGGAAAAAAAACTTTTGGCAATAATTACCACCCCATTTTACGCCTAACTTAGTGTTAGTTGTTGGAGCATGGTTGGACAGTTGATGTCTCTGGTTATCTTTATCAAAAACACATTGTAGGATGTTAACATATGAATAAGAGAGACTTTCCAAGAGATTCTAGTGCTCAATTTTTCTCCAAAGCCTAGTGAATCTTATAATCAACAAATCATGAAGTAAGAGTTTGTCTAGAACCCAGAAAGTAAGAATGCGACCACATTCAGGATCACACAAGATTTATCGGCTTCCACCAAAAAGAAACAAAGCATGGAATATAAGAGTCTAAGCAGCAAAAAACCAAGAATAACCTACCCAGAAAAACTGAATATAATCATACAAGGAAACAATAGACCTTTTAGACAATTATATGGCTATGCATATATGATCTGCTGTAAAAATCATTTGCAAGGCCTTTAAAAATTTCTATTTTCCCTTTTCGATACTGATAATTTAAGTCTTCCTCTTTTAAAATAAATACTATATATTTTTTTATAAAACCTCAGTTTTATTTATTAATTATATTATTATTGTTTTCAGTTTTAAAAAATCTCTTCCTTGATTTTTCAGGATTTATATTTTGTTGTTTAAATGAGGTTTTAATTAGTTGATTTTCTAGAGTTTTCTTATTAGTTGCATTCTCAATTCATTGATCTATTCTTTCTCTTTTTCGCTGTTTGTGAAAATGGCTAGAGATACAGATTTTCCTCTAAGGACTTCTTCGGCTGCATCCCCCAATCACCCCCTCTCCCAATTCCCTGCCTTCTCTTTGTTATAAGATACTCTATTTTTAAATTTTTATTTATTTACATTTAGTTTTTAAAACACTCAGTTCCACAATCTCTTAAGTTTCAAATTTTCTAACCCTCCCTCTCCCCGCCGCCCTTTCCCCTCCATAGCAGCATGTAATCAAATATAGGTTGTACCAATACCTTCGTGGTGAACATTAGTCACGATGTAGAGGATTCTAACCAATGAGCTGAGAAAGAAGGGATAAAACAGAACAAAACACAAATGAGAGAGCAAATAGTTCGCTTCAATCTGCATTAAGAGTCTGTAGTTCTTTCTCTGGGTGTGGGTATCCGTTTCCATGACTTTTTGATTATAGCCTTGTATTGCTGAGAGGAGTCCAACCTATCAAAGTCAGTCATCACACATAGGATGTGTCTGTAATTGTGTACAAAGTTCTCCTGGTTCTGCTCTCCTCACTCAGCATCAGTTTACATAAGTCTCTCCAAGTTATTATGAAGTCTGTCTGCTCCTCATTTCTTATAGCATAATAGTATTCCATTACATTCATATACTACAACTTTTGATTTGTTTTGCTTATAACAAATCCTTATCTATATCTTTTTCCCATTTCATTCCTCCCTTTCCATCTTCCTATTCCCTCTTGCATCCTGAGCTGAATGTATTTCTACACCAAACTCTGTGTGTGTGTTCGTGTCTTTTATCTTTTTCTTTTACTAGTTCAGATGAAAGTAAAGTTCAAGTGACAGCCTTTCCCTATTCCTTCCATGTTTGTATAGACTTCTACTTTTGAACCCCACTTATGTGAGAGAATAAGTTTTCCCATTCTTCTTTCTTTTTTTTTCCCAAGTGTGTCTCTCTTTCCAACTTCTGTCTTCTTCCATCATCATCAAAACAAAACAAAACTACCTTCTGTTTATCTATCTCATTTGGCTCTCTCTGTGACTGCTTGATGACAGTTAGGGTTCTGAAAGGATCCTTTTTGCGCACTCTCCATTAGGACGCAAGCAGTTCATCCTTATAAAGTCCCTTCTGATTGTTTACTTGTATTTAACTCTTTATGTTCCTTGACACCTGTATTTGTATTTCAAAGTTCCCATTCACTAACTGTCTTTTTGTTAGGAATGCTTAAAAGTCCCTCGGTTCATGGAAGGTCTATTGTTTCCTTGTATGATTATATTCAGTTTTTCTGGGTAGGTTATTCTTGGTTTTTTGCTGCTTAGAGTCTTATATTCCATGCTTTGTTTCTTTTTGGTGGAAGCCGATAAATCTTGTGTGATCCTGAATGTGGTCGCATTCTTACTTTCTGGGTTCTGGAAGTAATTTTCTTTTCTTTCATCTTGAAATTCTGGATTTTGGCAATGATATTCCTAGGAGTTTTTGTTTTAGGCTTTCTTTCAGGTAGTGATTGAGTGATTTTTTTTCTTTTTTTTAATGTTGCTTGCTTGTTCTAATATGTTCTAACTGTCTAAGCAATTTCCTCACATGATTTTTCTAAATAATGACAGCCAGGATCTTTTGTGGTCATAGATTTCAAATAGTACTTTGGACCGCATTTTGATCTGTTTTCTAAGTCAATTTTTAAAAAAATATGGAATGACATTTTCTTTTTTATGAAAAAAATCTTTTAACTTTGTTTTATATTTCTCATGTCCTAGAGTCACTAACTTTTATTTAGTCCATTCTGACTTTTAGAGAATCTGTTACTTGGGCATAGGGTTGGTGCTTTTAAAATTTTTCTGTTTTAAACTGTTAATTCTCTTTTCAAGTCTTTCCTTCTAGCTTTTATTTCTTTTCCAGTGCTTTTCTCTATTACTTTATTTTTACTTATTATTTTAACTCTTTAAAATACCTATCATTTCTTCTGGAAATTCTATTTGATGATCAGGTGAGCTACGTTTTTCTCTAAGGTTTTGCTTGTAGATATTTTGGGGCTATTCTTCTCTTATGGATTTGTATCTTAGGTGGCATCATAATCAGTTTGTTTATGAGTTTGTTTACTCATAGTGCTAAAGCTCCTAACACCTCTGTGGGGTACTTTTATCCCAGCAACATTACTGCCTCCCTTTCCTTCTTCCTGGGAGCCTTTCCTTTGTCTGGGGGATTGAGTCCTAAGTTTCTCTCCTCTGAAGATCAGAACAAGTAAAGACCCTTTCCCCCACCTTTGCTTTGCCTAATTTCTCCCTGTCTCAAAGGATTATATTAATTTCAGGCCCCTTCATTTTACTAGAGACTATTCTTCACCCTCACACCAAACTTGCCCTCTGCTCCAGGAATTAAGTTTTATTTGAGGCTCTTTCCTAAGTGAAGGGGGAGTGGAGAGAGAGATTGCTTTTTCTTTTTTATTTGGTTTTTTGGAGGTTGGAAGGCAAGGCAGTTGGGGTTAAGTGACTTGCCCAAGGCCACACAACTAGTGTGTCAAGTGTCTTGAGGCTAGATCTAAACTCAGGTCCTCCTGACTCCAGAGCCAGTGCTCTATTCTATCCACCCCTATTTTTTCTTTATTCTATGAGTAAATTATAAAATACTTCTTGAAATTGGATCATACCGAAGCCCTTTTATTTTACAACCAGACTATGTTCCCTTGATTCTTACTCCATTTCCAGTCAACTGGTTTTGATGAAAAACCGTGGAGCTGTGTAATGAAACTTTTCACTTTGTCCTAGTGGTTAAAAGTTTGATGTGTTCCATACTCTGGGGTTCCAGATCAGATCAACTGCTCAATAAGGGGGTTTAGTTCTGTGGTGGTCATGGGTGAGCTGCAGAAGAAGCCACCACTTGCTGCAAAACTCCAGAGCGCGCTGGTCAACTAAATTAAAATGTAATGGGAAAATATTTAACAAAATAATTAAAAGTACAATGCAAAATAATGGTGATTTTCTAAGTCAGTATGCAGCCCAAAGGAATCTATTTCTATTTGAGTTTGACACCACTAGTATAGTGATTAGGGAGAGGTAAACTCTATCACTTCCTTTAAATTCTCCTTCTTGGACCCTTTTTTAAATTTCCTTGATGTCCATTTTAAAAACTAAAGAGAGCTGTGAGAACAGTACTCTTGAAGTTCTTTAGGTTTTTACAAAAGGATTCAAGTTATAATAAATAAATAAATAAAGGCCACCCAGCCAAAGTTGTACTGGATTTTTAACTGTTCAACTGTGTTTTTCTTAAAATATGGTTCTGAGCCTCTTAGTGGTTCGTTATGTAAGCTAGAGATTTGTAAGGCTCATTTACTGCTCTGTTGCTGTCCTGATCTCCTGTGAATTAATCCACGAAAAGGACAGCTCTACAGAGATCTCCAGTAATTAAAGAAACGGCATCTCTTTTAATTACACTTATGTTTTTATAAAAACCTGAGCTTCAATTAATAGGTGTTAACAGGGCTGATAGAATTCCTTATTACTTTATGCTCATAGAAATTAAGAACATTTGATAAAAACTTAAGAAAATAATGAAATTGATTAGATAAGTGAAGTAAATGGCTTGATGATGGGGATACACTGGGAGCTATGAGTGGATAGTAAGTTACTGAACTTTTTTACTTCTACCTCCCTCATTGGTGCATTTGCACAGTGGATTCCCCCTTGCCTAGAATGCACCTCCTCCTCAATTCTACTTCTCTGATTCTTTGTCTTGCTTTGGTACTCAGCTCAGGTGTCACTGTATCTGTGAAGTTTTCCCTTATCCCCTAAGTTTGTTAGTGTTTGATCCCAACTCAGATTTCCTTGTATCTGTATACTCAAGATATCCTGCAATAGAATGCAAGCTTTTTGAAGTCAGAGTCTCTTAGCTTTGTCTCTGTAAACAAAGGGCACATAGTAGGTACCTAATAAGTGTTTGACAAATTTGACAAAATTTAATCATGACATCTTACCCGTCTTTCTTTCCCTTTCAGTTCCTTCCTTCCTCCCTCCCTCCTTCCCTTCCTCCTTCCCTCCCTTCCTTCCTTCCTTCCTTCCTTCCTTCCTTTCCTCTTTCTTTCTTTCTTTCTTTCTTTCTTTCTTTCTTTCTTTCTTTCTTTCTTTCTTTCTTTCTTTCTTTCTTTCTTTCTTTCTTTCTTTCTTTCTTTCTTTCTTTCTTTCTTTCTTCCTCTTCTTTATAAGAGACAGAGAAGGGAGTCAAATAAGGACTACAAAGCAAGGTGTTAGGAAACTGACAGAAAGAAATGAGTGTTGGTAGCATGGTCCAGAGCAGAAATCATTAGCCCCATTGTCATTTTACCTGTTGCTCTTGCCCCCTATTTGACCTTGGGCAACTTACCTAGCAACCATAGGGGTCAATTATCTCATTTGTAAAATGAAGTGATTGGACTATGTGGTGTGTAAGATCTCTTCAGATTCTAGATATAAAATTCTATGAAACCTGAACAGGACCTCAGAATATATCTAGCCCATGCCTTTCATTCTATCAATGAAGAAACGCAGGCTCAGGGAGCATAAGTGTCTTGCTCAAGGTCACACAGATAGAAATAGAACTAGGGTTTAAAAAAAACACCACCAAACCTTGATTCCATGAGCAATGTTTTTTTTTCCCACCGTAGCAAGGAGAATTCTGTGTAAAATCAAGAAAATAGCATATTTTAAAAGTTTTACATATATATATATATATATATATATATATATATGTATGCACACAATATAAACTATTATGGTATAGTAATTGGATGCAGGACATGTTTCTCAAATTTCTCTTGTATAAATGGGGAGCATGACTTACAATTATTGTTTGTTCTTAGTTTATACCTATATGTATTTTCCTTTCATAGAAAATCTCATTTTTGGCATGTGGTCTGTTCTTGGGGTAGCCTCCATCTGGATCAATAGAGTACTATTCCTAAAGTCAGAAAGACCTGAACTCAGACTCTGACTGATCCTGGGTGAATCACCTAATCTCTACCCACCTTAATTTTCTCATTAGTAAAGTAGGAATAATAGTAGCAACTATCTCCTGGGGTCATTGTGATATAAATAGGACAAATTTTATAAAGTACTTTGCAAACCTTAAAGCATTATTTAAATGTTGGCTGAGGTAACATCCATTTAGTGAAGAGGCCTCTTTAAGAGGTGAGTCAAAGGATGGCCCATTTAATTAGAAAAAAAGAAAAAATTCTAGCTGGGAAGGAGATGCTCTCAGGTTGCCGTTCCAAAGGGAAACTATTACCATTGATATTCACTGTATATCAAGAGGGCCCCAAATACAGCCATTAAGTGGAGCTTGGGCAGGGATCTATTGTGGTCCAGTGTATGGCTTCAGAGTGAACTGAGTTAAAGGTTTTGTGAAAGGAGAGAGACACAGAGAGAGAGAGACAGAGAGACAGAGAGACAGAGACAGAGAGAGAGACGGAGAGAGACAGAGAGAGAGACAGAGACAGAGAATGAGAAATACCTGAAAAGGCCTTAGCCTAAAAGGGCCAGGGTCTCCCATTGCATCCTGAGTCATATCCAGTTATCCTGATAAGTATCTGGTCACTGGACGTAGATGGCTCTGGAGAAGAAAGTGAGGCTGGTGACCTTGCACAGCCCTCCCTCACTCAAATCAAAGTCAACTGCAAGTCACATCATCATTTCTCTGATGCCATGGTCCTCTATGAAAATGAAGGACAAACATAGCAGCAATTTAAATACTAGCTGTTATTATTAATTATATAAGTAAGTATTAATGATTTGTATGCTATAAATAGAAAAAGATATATGTATAATGAATTCTAAAGGTCAACCCTAGTAACTCATTGTGGCGTGAAAGTGATTCTGGATTCTTTAAGACTGGAGGTTGGAAACTCCACCAGTTCTCTGAAGCTAGGCTTTTGTATGTGATCTTGGCAATGAACTGTATATCCAGGGCTTGAGAACCAGCCTAGCAGAGTGCAAAAAGCACAGATACTCATACCAGACAGATGCCTTTTTTTTCCAGGGAAGACAGCTCACAGCTCTTAAAGGTCATTCAGCAAGGCGCCAGGGATAACAGTGGGGAGTGAGGGGGGGGAGTCATGAGTTGCTTTTATGATGTAATCATATATTCATGGTGCTTTGAAGTATTGTGTATATTATAGATCTACTTACTTTATAAATGGATGATATTTCCTCTATTGATTTTTCTTGGTGGTCAGACTTAAGATTTCATTGGCATAGGGAACTCCTGGGGAGGAATCCCTCAATCAATGAAGATTTGCAACTGTTGAGAAGCTTTTAAGTTCCAAAGAGTTTCCTGGGGCACTGAGAAGCTGGGAGGATCTCAGCTCTCCTTCATGTTTACTAAAATTTAAAACCACGTTAATAAATCTACTGATTCTGATATAGTTTTTAGGATATTTCTGAGGAGACCATTTATTTCTTGTCTATTGCAAATACAAGGATTGCTGTGTAGTTCCTCTAAATTAGGGACTTACTTAAATCATTCAATTGTAAATTAATCATCATAGTCAAAAAAAAGTGCATTAGCCTTGTGTGAATTCCTGCTTGAGTTAATGTTGCCTACTTCAGTTTTCCCCAAACATTCTCTTCAACTACAATTAGGAAAAATGAGCTTTCGACTACACGTTTCATCTGAAAGGCCATTATTAAATGGCATTTCCATTCCTTATAATTTCCCTTTTCTCATTAATATGCAGGTACACCTCCACTGAGTTATAATGTTAAGTCTACATTATCCACATCCTATTCAAGTGTGGCATTAGTGAGGATTTTAACTTCTTGAAATAAATGTTTAATTTAAATCAACAGAACTAAACACCGGAATTCAACAGATCATAGAATTTGTGGTATGGCTCTAATTCTAATAAATCCAAATATATAGTGTCAGATATGCTTAATGAAAAATCAAGGTTTATGATTGCAAGTGAAATTGAATTTGTAATCAAGTACTGAACATAACTAGGGGAGATAGGTAGCACAGTGGTGTAATGTTAATGAAATCAGAAGATCTTCCATGCCCCTTTCTATTGGCACCTACTGAAGGCACTTGGCACCTCAAAGGCTTAGCTCCTTACTTCCAGTTAACTCCTTAGGAGTAATCACAGCTGGAGTTGAGAGGAGAGTGGATTGGAAACACCTGGGGCAATCTCCTCATTTATAAAGCCAGAAGAAATAAAG
>CM053601.1:58192105-58222909 GCA_028646575.1 Pseudocheirus occidentalis
CATCCTTCTCATTTCTCTTCCCAATTTTTCCTCCACTTCTCTTATTTGTTTTTCAAAGTCTTTTTTCAGCTGATCTATAGCTTCTAGGAATTCTTCAAGTGTCTTGGGAGCATTTGGTGTGGGAGTTCTGACTGTTATCTTCCTCCCGTTCCATGCTTTGATCCTTTTTGTGCATAAAAAAGGATTCTAGAGTTTTATTGGTGTTCTTATTTTGCTTCCTTTTCCTCATGTTGGCCAATCAATTAATTGGTTGTGGTTTTTTTAGCTTTGTGTAACCCTGCTTCCAGGAGGGAAAGCTCTGTTCCGAGTCACTGGGGTTTTCCCAGCTGCTGGATCTATTAGAAGGGTGTTGCAGCGCCCCCCAGCTTTGGCTTGCTGAAAGCGCTCCCCAGGACCACCACCCAAGACCACAATCCAGATCCAGGCCGCTCAATGCAAGTGCACTTGGCCCTGATCAACTGACTCAACCCCCTGTGGGGTCTGCACGCCAGGGGCTCTGAAGCAGCCCAGTGGGGGCAGCTGCCAGTTACAGCAGTTCCTACCCTTCCCCCACCGCTTCCTTGCCGTGGGGGCAGATTGGCCAAACTGCTTTTCCTCCCCCAAATTCAGCTTGAACGTTCCACTTTCATTGACCTTCTCTAGTCCTGGCGTGGTAGCTGTGAACATCCTTCAGGTGCTGTAGATCTTCTGTGAAGTAGACTTAGACTGTGGCTTGGGAGGCTTGGCTCCTCCAGACTACCGTGGGGCCTGGCTGCGGTTACAGTTTCAGGCTGGGCTGGTCTCGGCTCCCGGCCTGCTGTGATGCGCCCCTCCTGTTGAGCTGCCTTCAGCAAGAGATGTGTTTTCTGTATTTTTGTGAGTTTGAGAGTCCTAGACTTTGTTGAGAGTCATATTTTATGGGTATTTAGGGTGGGAGCTGTGGAACCTTGCTGCTTCAACACCGCCATCTTGGCTCTGCCCTACAATGATATTCCAATGCAATCATATATAATAACTTTTTCAGCCATTCTCCATATGATAGTCATCCCCTCAGTTTCTTTTCTTATTCTTTTTGGAGGGGGGAAAGTACAGCTATTGGGGTTAAGTGACTTGCCCAAGATCACATGGCTAGTTTTTGTGTTGTGTCAGGCTTTTTTTGAACTCAGGTCCTCCTGACTCCAGTGCCAGTACTCTGTTCACTGTGCCAGCTAGCTACCACCATCCCCTCAATTTCTAATTCTTTGCCATCACTGGAAGAGCTGCTTTAAATGTTTGTACTTATAGGTCTTTTTCCTAGTATTGGTATTGCTGGGTCAAAGGGTAGGTAGGCATGATTTTATAGACCTTTGGGAATAGTTCCAAATTACTCTCCAGAATGGTTGAATTAGTTCACAACTACAACAGTACATTAATATCCCACTTTCCCCACATTCCCTCAAAAATTTGCCAGTTTCCTTTCCTATTGTATTAGTCAATCCAATAGATGTGAGGTGGTGGTGCCTCAGAGTTGCTTTTAGTTTTGTTTCTCTAATCAATGGTGATTTAGAGCATCTTTTCATTTGACTCTAGGTAGCTTTGATTACTTCATCTGAAAACTTCCTGTTCATATCCTTTGACCATTTATCAATTGGGGAATGGCTATTATTTTTATAAAATTGACTGTTTTCTGTATATTTAAGAAACTGGGCCTTTATTAGAGAAACTTGCTCTACAGCTTTTTTCACAATTGATTACTAGATGTATATTTCTCTCCACACTATTCCCCGCCCCATTTATCCTGTTCTCTCTCTCCCTCTTTCTCACTCTCCTCTTTTTCTTTTTACTCTGACCAGCCTTAAAAGTTTTTTTGCTTCTGACTACTCCCTCTTGTCTTGTATATCATATGTAAAGATATCATTAAAGAAAATTACTCAGACCTATTAGGATATGAGGACAGTGTGGTATTAGAAAAAGTCTAATAAACACTTCCTGCAAGAAACCTCAAAGTGAAAATTCCCAGGAATGTTACTGTGAAAATCCAGAGCTTCTAGACAAAAGGTGTGTGTGTGTGTGTGTGTGTGTGTGTGTGTGTATTCCAAGGAGACAGAAAAAATTATTCAAATACCAAGACTCTACAATTAGGATTGCACAATATTTAGCAACTATCAGTTTGAAGGAGAGAACATGGAATGAAATGTTCCAAAAGGCAAAAGACTTAAGATCTACAACCAGGAATAATTTGCCCATCAAAAATTAGTATAATACTACAGAGGGCAAATATATTTTAATGGAATAAAGAATTTCTTTAAAATTCCTGATAGAAAAAGCTGAGTTTTTAAAAACTGAAATATGAATATAGAAATCAAGAGAACTAGAAGAAAACCAATGGTATAAAATGAAAAATTTTGAGGACTTTTATAAACTAGTGATGAATGGAATGAGAAGAGCCAGTAGAACAATTATACAGTAATAATAACACTGTCAAAATGCAGTTGTGGAAGCTGTAAGATCTGTAATCATTACAACAACCATGCATTATTCAAGAAGATGGATTGTTTTATCTGTGACAGAAGTGATGGATTTGGGGTGGAGAATGAGATAAAAATATTTTTGTATACAGTCAATCGGTGTATTTATTTTGCTTGAATATGCATATTTGTCACAATAAATTTCTTGTCATTTTTTTCTATTTAAAACAAAAATTGAATTTCCATTAAATTTTTTAGAAGAGATGTAGAGGGTCTACAGACGGGAAATATTATATGCACTTACAGATAAAATTGTATTGTTAATTATTTTATTCTGTTGTAAGAGACTTCTCACAAATTTGGGATAGTCTATAGATTTTTGTAATGTAAAAAAAGAACCAGTAAAACTTCCTTTAAAAAGATTATCATAGATTGACCTAGGAACTAATTACCTAATTTATTACCTAAAGTGATGTTTCTAGGAGGAAAGGCTGTGTATGTTCTAAACAAAAGAATGACATGTGGACCTTAAGAACAAAACCATTTTTTGCTTTTTGATTGGTTTTTTTTTGGCAAGGTAAACAGGTTAAGTGACTTGCTAGGTCACACAGCTAGAAGGTGTCATGTGTCTGAGGCCAGATTTGAACTCCAGTCCTCCTGACTCTAGGGCCAGTGCCGACGACCCATTTGAATTTGGGAACATGATATATACAAAAGAAGGCATGAGTGCAAGTGTACTGATGCCTTGCGACAGATAAGTTCAGACATTGCTGCAGACTGAGGTCTTTTTTTTGGTTTTTGGTTTTTTGTGTTTTGGGTTTTTTTGCTTTTTGGAGGGCAGTTAGGGTTAAGTGACTTGCCCAAGGTCACACGGCTAATTTTTGTGTTAAGTGTCTGAGGCTGGATTTGAACTCAGGTACTCCTGACTCCTGGGCCAGTGCTCTATTCACTGTACCACCTAGCCACCCCCCAGACTGAGGTCTTAATGGAAGTGTTCATATACAGGGCAGAACTCATGCAGTGGTTGGAAAAATGGATAGAATTCAGAAAAGTGCAGAAGAGGAAAGAAAACATAACAGGTTTTACATATTGCAGAAGAAAAGGCAAAGAGGAAGGAAAACACAGAGTATATTTAGGAGCAATGAGTAGCTAACTGATGTGTCACTACTCATATAGAGGTCATTTATATCACATTTTGGAGCACCTTGACTGCAAGTCTAAGGAATTTGGACTTTCTTTCATAGGAATAAGAGAAGTCTTTGAGAATCTTGAGAGGGAAAACATGTTGGCATTGGTATGCAAAATAGATTAGGAAAGTAAGATATCAAAGACTGAACAATGATAGATAACCACTGGTTGGGGTGATTGTAGAAGGAATTCTTGGTCAAGTACTGGTTGTGCTAAATGACTTCTGTAGTCTCTGATTCTGTAGTTTGGAAAACATCAAGGGTTTAGAATATGTAATTACAGTGTGTAATGAGACCAAGTGATTATGGTGTACTTAATTGCTGAGTTTTATCTAGTCAAAATTTTTTTTCATGTTAATTTTGTGGTTTTTAAGTTTTAATGGAATGCAAAATATATCCCAGAATCTCTCACTATGCAAAGCTTGTGGTTAAGAAAGCAATCACACACTTGTGCATTACAGTTCTTTGTGAGACACAAAAACAGCAGCAACTCTTCAGGCCTGTAGTGAGTTCTGTGGGTGGCTACATACCTATCATCACCAGGTCCACAACTGGCTTCTCGTAGGTGACTCTTTTCCCTGGGTACATCTTTTTTCTATTCTATTCCTGTTGCCAAATTCCTGCTCTCTCCCTTCTGCTGCAGCTACTCCCCAGTCCCAACACTGGCACTTAGTTTACTTAGTGACTGGTCAGAAGATTATTCAGAGAGTCAGAAAAGAGACCAGGACTAAGCTTGAATTCTTCATTTGTGGCCCAATGCTTTGTGTAAGACATTTACATTCCATCATTCTATAAACCATCCAGCCTTATACAACTTTTTAACACTGAACTTTTATAATAGTACAATATGATCTGTTCTGCTGAACATTATATGACCCTGGGGTTTTTCCACCATTTAAAAAGCAATACAGAAAGACATACATCAAGGTGAAGAGTAAAAATTCTATTCCCAAATAATCAGAGGGGCAATATATTTCCATTGGCTATTTCCTTTGGAGTCAACTTGTACTATTGGCAGATGTTGCTGACTACAGAGAATTAATATAGTTCCCTAAATGTGCTCAAAGTAACAGTAATGGATGTGATAGCACAAGGTGATAAATAGGTTAACAATACAATTTCTTCCAGCCCAATTTAATTAGCTCCGCAGAATTACATAAACTGATCACCATCCTTATCCACATAGAGCTACAAATCTGAAACCTTAGACATATACTTCAGCACAAACATATTCCTTGTAAATATGCATTCTCAATTTCCCATTTAATTCTGTACAGATTCTCTTTCATGTTGAGTCCGACTGTATTCTTTCTTGCTTTTCCATTCAAGAATATTTATTATTATGCCTTTGTTTTCTCCCCTCTTCAGCTGCATTGTCTTTTCCATTTCTGCTACCTATATTGTATCTACCTGGCTCCTGCAAATTTGCATGTTCTGTGAAAGATAGAAGGGTGTGTGTAGATATGAGGTAGTATAATCATTGGGAACCCCCTGGACTGGAACTTTGGGGAAACAAAATATCATTTCTGGGGGGTGGGAGTGGGAGTGTCTGGCCTGACCTTCTATTTTCTATGTCCTTCTGCTGCTTTCACAGCTCAGCAGAGGCCCATAAGTTTTCCATGCTTCTAAAGTGATATAATCCAGGGACAGGTCTGCATTCTGGTTGGTCTACACTCTTGGTTTTTACCCAGGTGGGGCCCCTGCTCCTAAAGTCTGCAGCTGCTCCTCTATTCTCTTTGGAACCATAACCAAGAACTAGATAATGGCGACCCATGTATCAAATGGCAAGTTCTCATATCAGGGCCCCCTGGGATGCTTTTCTGACCGCAGGCCCCTTCCTTTCCCTAGGTATCAGCTTCTCTCTGTTCCTGATACCACCATTACCACCTCATGTTGCCGCTCCCCCTGGTACCACTACTGTCCAGACTGCTGTTGAGTGCACCTCTGGCCAACCTTCACCTCACTATCTGCAGACTGCTCTTTCTGTTTTCCTAAGATTTCTGACCCAGAAAAACAACTCACAGTGGCTTTTAATTGGTCTTCTTGCTCAGAATTTGATTTAACCATTTTAAGGGTTTGTTTATTTTGTGTGTGGGAGGGTATTGGTGTAGCTTGGTAAAATGATGGTTTCCCTCCACCATCTTGACTCCACTCTGGCAATGCGCTTCTACTTGGACCCTGCTGGATTTCCATCATAGTGAGAAACATCTGACTTTTATGATTATGATTTGAAGACAGTTAGTTTTGTTTTAATATCTTTTAAAGAATCTTAACTGATTATGATATCTGTATATATTATAACTTCTTGTATATAAGAGAACATTGATTTTGTTCTATGAAATAAAATATTCTCAGTCAACAATGAGCATAAAAACTTAATGGAAAAGATTCTCTTCATCTTCATCTTTCATTCAGTTGTGTGATGATAAAGATGCATCATCTCCAAACCCACACTCTTCTACTGGCTCAAACTGGCTTTTCTTTTCTTTCTTCCCCACATTTCTATTCCATCTCTTTTCCCCGTGTGTAGAATGCATACCCTCCTCACCCTCTGTTCAAGCATCTCTTTGTATACAAAACTTTTCCTCATCACTTTTCTCAAAAATGTCCCCTTCTCTCCTAACCCTTTCTATGTTTTGTATCTGTTCTGTTCATATTTATGTATTTGTCTGCCCCTTTCCCTCTATTCTTCTCCCCCAGAAAATGTTAATAACCTTAGTGATGTTAAGAGTTGTTAGCACAGTGCCTGCTATTGAATAGACTTATAATCAGTGTTTGTTGAATGATGGATGAGTTTGATCATTCTATAATTGTGGCATAATAGTGAGGACCTTGATTATAACAGAATGGGCCAGCTGCCATTCCAGGAACAGGCCACTTATCTTGGATGTGAGTCAAATTCCATTGCCTCTATTGCTGTTGCCATATAGGGTGAATGCAGTGAACATAGAGAAGTTTAGCACTGATAAGGACTTTGGGATGGCAGTGGTGGGCAGAGATCAGATGAGGGAACTCCCCCTTTGAAGCCAGGTCTTGGTCTGCTCTGGAACTTCTAGTGTTAGTGTAGGGAGAGGTTCTTGAACTCTGGGCAGTGGTTTTATATATAAAACTATATTTCAGTGTAATTTCTTCCTTTGTGACCAAATGTATTTTACTTTGTGCATTAAAACTATTTTAAGAAGAGGTCTATAGGATTCACCAGACTACTGGAGACCAGTCTTCCAAAAAGGTCAATGTCACCCTTGCTTAGCACAATGCCTGGCATGTAGTAGGTGTTTAATAAATGCTAGCTGATTGACTGTCACCACCAAAGAGTATTAGTTGTTTAGGTTGTTAAGTGCTTGTACTTGCCCAGAGTAATGCACCCAACATGTGTTAGAGGTAGTTCTTGAACTCAACTTTTTTTTCCTTAGTATGAAAATAGCTTTCACCTTGGAGATAATCTCATATCATTCTTCCATTTATATGATGACAACTTTTTTTTTCCTTACTATGAAAATAGCTTTCACTTTGGAGATAATCTCATATCATTCTTCCATTTATATGATGACCTCAGTTCCTGAATGACATGCCTCTGGAGCACAAGCACTTTTAACCTGAAAAAGTATCCAATAGTAACTCAGTGACATACTGTGCCTGGTGTCCAAGGAAAAGCCTAGCTAAGTCCTTAGCCTGGCAAAAAGGCAAAGTGCTTATTTTGGCCATAGTGATGCTTATGATTTCTGCAATATTAGATTTAAAATCTTGAAGCAGATTAGGGTTAGGAGAACTGAAAGGGAGAAGGAAGTGTCTCTACCCACTTTTCATGAGGCAAATGCCTAGGTTGGAACAGGGACCTATGGGAGAGAAAGAGCATGCCTGAGAGGAGAGTTCCTGGATCCCAAGTTCACAGGCCCAGTCTTTAATAGGCAGTGTTGTAAATTCTCAACCCAATTGCATCTGTGGAATGGGAATTCTTCATGGGTCTGAGTGATGGAAGTTAATGCCACTACACATGACATTGCAACAAGATTTGATATGGTAAGATCACAAAGATTTGCATTCCAAAGACATCAAGTTATTCTGGTTCCTTTGGGACATATGTAAGTCTAAGTTTAAATACATTCAGTTTCCTGGGTGAAGGAGGAGGCATTTTCTGAGCAATGTGACCTGGAATAAAACTTTCTAGTGACAAAAAAGGAGATTTCTTGGCAACAGTAACAGTTGAAGATGGTTTTTTGTCTAGCATCTGCATGTTTGAAAAGGGCTCTTAGTTTTGACTTCTTTTGAATTATTCATTGGTCTTCTCTCCTAGTAATCTTATACTTTTCTTATAGCTACTACTCTTTATAGTATTTGTTTTGGCAGATTACTGACTCTTCCTCTTCTGTCTTTTTCATTTCACAGACATCTTCATCTTAACATGAGACCTCAGACATGTGTAACTATACCCGTCTCCATTAGGTGGACTCCATTCCTGGCCACAAGCCCATCATTCCTATTTTAAGTGTTGGTCCAAGAATTCAAATCCAGTTTAAGAGATTGCCTGCTTTATAACCTTACCAATTTAGTCTTTCTCTTTGGAGCCTTTCCATCTTTTAGTTGTTATGAAGACACCACCTTTGACCCTCTTAAGTCCTTCATTTTCTTGTTTAGTATTTCATAATCTTATAGTAGTGCAAAGTATCTTTTGTCCCCAGCTTAATTATTAGGAGTGCATAGTAGAAGTCAGATTTAGGTTGTTTCTTTCTTCCTTCATAGAAATGCAGAACATTTTGTCATCACTATATGTGACATTCCAACAAGATTTAGTGTCATGAGATCACTAAATAAACAAAGGGTAGAAGTCCAAAGATATCAAGTTTTTCTGAAGCTTTTGGGATATGCCTAAGCATGGGATTAAATAGGAATGGGGGGGGGTATTGTAGAGGGAAATGACTTATCTAGATACTTAGAACTTCACAGATTCTTTCACAGAAAATTTAGTTCCAAAGGGCATATCTGAATAAAAAAATCTTCCTAAAGCAGAATACTGCAAATTTCCTAAGAGGTAAAAATATTCCTACTTCTTTATGAGAATTAACCTTGAATATCATCACTATGTAACTTTTCAGCCAAACAGTGAAACAGAAAGGTTTAGAATAACTGTCTGTGTATTTTCTGGGAGGTCACATATTTTATTTTCTTTTATGAACAAACTGGGAAAATGGCACATTGCTTAAATTAGTACCTGCACAGATATGTACAAACATTCTTATAATATAAAACAGACTTTGATCACTGTAATGTGTTTTGTTTGGTAAATATTTTGCAGGTCCTCATTGCTGGGTATTCATGTTTCAAGATTAAGGCCAAAGTATCTAAAGAAATCAAAGTTTGTAGGACTAAAAAGAACTTTAATAAGAGACTATAGGATTTAGAACTGGAAAGAACTTTGAGAGCATCCTGTTGAACCCCCTCATGGGAGAGACTGAAGTCTGTAAAAAGTTAAGGATTTACTGAAGGTTATACAGGTATTAAGTAACAGAAGGGCTTGAATCTGGCTTCTCTGATTGTAAATCTAGTGTTTGACATCCTCATTCTCATCCTTTACATAAGATTAGAAGTCAGAAGACATGGGTCCTAACTTTTATTGTGCCAATAACTCATGCTGTCATGCTGTATAAATTATCTATCCTCTATGAATTTCCCCTCATCTTAATCAATTGAGGAGTACTCGGAGTAGATAATCAATGAGTCCCCTTTGAACTCTTTGATTCTCTGATGAGCTCTACTTTTCTGTTATTGCATTTTGAGTCTTACAGAGAGATTAGAATCTCTCCTGTTTTTAAAGGGATTTTAAGGAATGAGATTCCATAGTATACTTTTAAGCTATTATAGTTTATTAGGTATTTGGGACACACTAGGAGAGAACATGTGGCATCTTTGTGCTTGGTTTTTAGATAATCAAGGCCACTCTTTTTTAGAATCACATAAATCACTCCAAATGGGCACATTTTCAATGGCTTATGCTTGATGGAAATTAAATTAATCAGTACAGCTGCTTAATCTTTGCTGTTCCTAGTGTCATCTGTCTGAAATTCAGGAACAACTCAAGTTCTTGGGTAAAATCTGATCATTCAAGGACAAGTCAGAAAAATGATTAATATGTCAAAAGATCTGTGATCTCATTGGTATGGTCACTCCCACTGCTAGAGATCATGACTTCTTAGTAGATACTCATAAAGTGCTGAGGGGGAAAATCACCTTATTGTTAATCATTTAGTGATGGATTATGAATTTTAGGTAGACTGGTACTCAGATGACAGAGTCCAGAAGAGTCCAGAAGGACCTATGAGTCTTCAGGATGGCAGGACCTCAAGGATCTAGGGTTACTTTATTTCACAGTGAGTCACATAAATAAGGTTTGAATGAAAATCTTCATAAGTAACTAGAAATAGAAGCTTATCTAAAGGCATCCAGCAGAGCAAATTACAGTTGAATTTGCAAGCACTATGTACAGGCACATTGCCTTGGCACGCCTATCATTCCACAACCCCTTCAACACTGGGTTTTCTCATTTTTGCCAATTTGCAGGGTAAGAGGTGAAACTTCAGGGTTGTTTTGATTCGCATTTTTCTTATTTTTAGTGCTTTAAAACATTCTTTCATGTTGTTGTGAATATTTGAAATTCTTCTGAGAACTAGTTTGTGGGTTTTTTGTTTTGTTTTTGTTTTGTTTTTTTGTTTGTTTTATAATCCTTTGACTCATCTATTGGGGGAATGGCTATTGGGCTTACATATATTTGTTAATTTTTTATAGATATCCTGGATGTTAAACTGTTTTCAAAGAAATTTGATACAATGATTTTTTTTCTCACCCTTTCCCTTTTTGTTCACTAATTTTGTCTGTACAGTAGGTTTTCAGTTTTAAGCCATCAAAATTATCTGTTTTCTCTTGTAATTACTTCTATTTCTTGTTTGGTTAAGAATACATTTCTTTTCTATATCTGTGAGAAGTATATGATCTGCTTCTCTTCTGATTTTTTATGTCACCTTCAATATTAAGGTAATATATCCTTTTAGAATGTAATGTGGAAAATAGTGTAAGGTATTGGCCCAAGCAGACTTTCTGCTGATTGCTTTCTAATTTTCTCAGCAGTTTTTCTCAAATAATTTTTTTCCTCAATGATTTATGTTTTCCACTTATCATATACTGGGTTATTGAGTTCTACTGTTTCTGAATCTTTCTTGTCTAGTCTGTTCCATTGATCTTTGTTCTTTAACCAATACCAGATAGTTTTAATGACTGCTGGTTTATGATGTAGTTTGAGGTCTGGAAGTGTTCTTCCCCCTTCATCCCTGCTTTTCATAATTTTCATTTTTATTCTAAATCTTTTGTTTTTCCTAATTTTGTTATCATTTTTTTCAAGTTTTATAAAGTATCCCTTTGGTAATTTGGCATAGAATTAAAAATGTACATTAATTTTTGGTAGTATTGTCATTTTTATTACATTCCCATTATCTAGCCATGAGCACTGAATATTCCTCCAGTTAGTTGTTCTTTATTTCATTAAGGAGTACTTTGTAACTGAGTCTATAAAAGTCTTTTGTGTGCTTTGAGTGAATCCCTAGGTATTTTATGTATTATGTAGTTATTTGGAATAGAATTTCCCTTTGTATAATAGCTTCTTCTGATTTGTTGTTGCTATACAGAAATGCACTTGATTTTTGAGGATTTATTTGTAGCCTACAGCTTTGCTGAGACTTTTAACTGTTTCTGTTTGTATCTTTGCTAATTACCCAGTATTTTTCTAACTAAACCATTATATCAGCAGATAGGAATAGTTTTTAATCTGCACTTTACTGATATTTATGCCTTTAATTTTTTTCTCTTGTCATTGCTGTTGCTAGTATTTCTAGAACTATATCAAATAATAGTGAGGAGAGTGGGCATATTTGCTTCATTCCATTGTATATGATATTTTCCTTTGGGTTTAGATAAATGCTCTTTTATGATGTTAAAAAAATGTCTCTATGTCTATAGTTAGAAGGGTTTCTAGTATGAAAGAGTGATGTACTTTCAAAGACTTTTTCTGCATCAAATGAGATGATCACGTGGTTCTGTTGAACCAATCTTGTATCCCATTTATAAATCCCACTTGGGTGGCTAGGTGGTACAGGGAGTAGAGCACCGGCCCTGGGATCAGGAGGACCTGAATTCAAATCTGGCCTCAGATACTTGACAAACTTTCTAGCCGTGTGACTTTGGGCAAGTCACTTAATCTCAATTGCCCTCCAAAAAGAAAAAAAATAATAAATCCCACTTGGTCATATTGAATTTTTTTTTTTAATAAATCGCTAAAGTCTAATAGGATTTTGTTTAAAAATTTTGAGTCAATGTTCATTAATGGTATTGGCCTGTAGTTTTCTTTCCTTGTTTTATCTTTCCCTGATTTAGGTTTTAGTACTGTATTCTCTCATGAAAGGATTCTAGTAGGGTGCTTTCTTTTTCACTTTTTGAGAATAACTTGAGTGAATGATTGTTAAAGTTTGATAGAATTCTTTTCCAAGCCCATCAGAACAATTGGGGTTTTTTATTTGAAGGTTCCTATAGTCAAATCTATTTGCTTTTCTAAGATAAGATCTTTTATCTCCTCTTTTATGTTTATTTTAGACTTGTTTACTTGTTGCCTTTCTAATTTAAATACATATTCATTCATTAATCCTCTTTCTCCCCTCTATTTTGTTAAATTTATGTTTGTAAGGATAAGATTTTTCCTTTGAGGAATCATCCCAGAAATTTGTAATGTTGTTTCATCATTATAATTTTCTTTTACATAGTAATCAGTTGTTTCTATGATTTGTTCTTTTACCCACACATTATTTAGGATTTCATTTTTAAGTCTCCATCTGGGTCTATTTTTTTGCTTGTGGTCCCTAAATTAATTCTTATACTTATTGCATTATATTATGTGAAGAATGTATTAATTATTTCTGCCTTTTTTTACATTTGTTTGCAATATTTCTGCATACATGGTCAATTTTTGTAAAAGTTCTATGGGGTGCAGAGAAATATACATATTCTTTTGCTTTCCCATTTAGAAGATGTCATAAGTCTTTTAACTCTAATTTCTCCAGAAGTTTTTTCATTTCCATATTTTCCCTTTTGTTTACCTGTTAGATATATCCAAAACTGATAAATATTGAAGTTTCCTGTCACTATTGTATTACTGTCTGTGTCTTTTTGAAGCTCATGTTTATATTATGAATTTGGATGCCAAGGTATTTGGAATATATAAATTTATTACTGATATTGGTTCATTGTTTATATTTCCTTTCAGCATAATGTAGTTTCTTGGTTTATCCCTTTTTTATTTGAATATTTGTTTTTTCATAGTCACATGGCAAGATTGCAAGTCCTGGTTTTTAAAATTCATTTGATACATAGATGTTTTTTCATCTCCCTCTCCTCCATTTTATCTTGTGTATGTCTTTGTTTTTTTTTTTGTTTCTTATAAACAAATTGGGGGCAGCTGGGTGGCACAGTGAATAGAGCACCGGCCCTGGAGTCAGGAGGACCTGAGTTCAAATCCGGCCTCAGACACTTACCACACACACACCAAAAAAATCCTAGCCGTGTGACCTTGAGCAAGTCCCTTAACACCAATTGCCCTCCAAAAAAAAAAAGCAAAAAACAAAACAACAAATTGCAGGGTTTTGTCTTTTTATTCAGTCTGTCACTCTCTCTTTTTTTGACTGTTTAACCCATTCACATTTAAATTTATGGGAGTTAGGTTTAATATCTTCTTTCTGTCCCTAATATTGGATGTTTTTATGTTATGACTTTTTTCTGCTGTAATAGTACATTTCTTCATTTACTTCATTTCAATATTTTTTAAGGTGACTGTTTCCACTGACTTTTTCAGCCTCACTCCTGATTCCTTCTTTTCATTTGTTACCCCCTTTCACTTAGAGAGATGACTTATTAGTTCATTTTTCTCTTCTGAATTTATCTAGTTATATAATTCTTTCCACTCCTCTTTTTCCCCTTCTGTTACATTCCACTTTTTACTCCTCTCCTTCAACTGTTCCTATTCATTAATTTTAAAAATTTCATTCTCATGCCCCTTTCCAAAAAGGATTTTACTTATTCTCTTCATTGTATATCCTCTTTTTCTGTCTTCTCTACACTCTCAATCTCTGATTCTTGATTCCTATCTGGTCTTTTTTCTCTGTATTCCTGATGTAATCATATGCAAAAAAAATATTTCTAAGTAAATATCCTCTGGGTATTTTCTGATATTGCCTAATAGGTCCAGTCCCATGGATTCCCCTTTTCCATTGTGTATCACTCCTAGAACAATGTTAATTATTGCAGGGGTCAGAGAGGACAGTGCCCCATGGTAGAACCTCTCCTGGTTACCATTCTTTTCCCATTTGCTTCAAATTTTTCTCCCTGGGTCTACTCTTCAGGTGCCACGTTCCAACTCTCTCTCTCCTGATGTTAGATGAATAGACTTCAAGGACCAAATTTCCCAGGCCACACCTAATTCAACGTCCCCATCTACCTTCACAGACCATCTTTCTTTATCCATAGGAGTATTCATCAGTGGCATCCCATCCCATAACCAAAAGGGGGCTTCTTTTTGTTTCTGCTTTCCTTTCAATCCTTGTTTCTCCTCACCCACTCCCCTGTAGACTCTTCTCTTTGTGCTAAAACAGAGTTTACCATCATTTCCTTGCTAGCCCTCAATTTGACCTGGGCACATCACACTTTCATCTCTTTCTTCCCACTGTCCTCCCCCCCTTTTCATGTAATATAGCCCCACAAAGAAACAAACAAAAACACTGATTCACCTGTAGATAGTTATCTCCATGTTCTATCCATAATGGTCCCCATATATCATTTGCCTGTTACTTCCATTATATTTTCAACTTAACCCGTTTCCTCATGTACATTAGAAAGGAGTTTCTTATTTTCAACTGTCACTCTCATTATTCCTGTGGCTGGACTTGTTGCATTTTTATTGTTCGAGATGTTGGAAAAGCAAATGATATCAGTTCTGGTTTTCTTTCTAAAAATGTTTTAAATGCTTTATTATTATTGAATATCTGTCTTTTTCATATATAATTAAGCATGGATTTGCAAATCACCCTGGGGCACATCCTAAACTCCATTGCTCTCCAGAACACATTATTACATTCCATCTTGTGTTTTCTGTTGTGTATAGAATATTCTTACATTATTCAATTTTTTTCCCTTTGTATTTGAAAATCTTCTAATCACTTTAAAAAGTGTTGTTTTTGAATTGGATTATTACATTTTCTACTTTACATCACTTAGGAACTGCTTGTTGTGGTTCTGTGTTCTCAAATATTACAGGGTACTTACTCTGTTTCATCAAGTGTTGGATCATTTTGTTTTTGTTTTGTAGTATTCATAGACATCTGAACTCATTTACTGAATCTGGAGGCCATATCTCCTGTTGTTAATATTTTCTTTGCTTATGTTCAGGGTCTTTGAGTTTTCTGTTTCCTGAGATCTTTTGTAATTTCATTCTCTTCCTCCCCACCTCCCTCATGCCCCCCCCCAATTTTCCCCTGTTCACTTTCTGACTCTGTCTTTTCTGATGTTTTTGTTGGGGGCTAGGCTCCAAAACATCACAGCCTCCTCTTCGTTATGGGACAGTTCATAGTTTACTGGATTAGTTCTCTGGTTTAAGTGACTTTGGAGGGGTAGAACTGGCATCAGATGGATTCTGTGCTCTTTCCATCAGGCTTTGTGGAATTTTGTACCCCTTCCCCCATCACACACAGACACACACACACACACATACACAGTCTTTTACCCTCAGTATTGGTATCATGAAGTTGTCTTTTCTGGTGCCTGCACTTCCAGTGCTATAGAGTTGCAGCACCAGCAACCTTTTGCTCTAAAAGGGTAGCCAGACAAACTTCTGCAGCCTCAGGATGGGGTCTCCACTATACTGGAAAGAGGGGGGGCTGAAGTGTGGGAGTGGGTTTTATTGTGAGCCTGTGCTCTGTTCTTGGGTCTGCTGGTGCAGTCTTGCCCTGATACCATGAAATGTAGGGAAAGGATAGAAGGATACTGAGGGACCTTAGGGTTAGTGAGTTAATGGGTTTGTTAGAGGGGTTTTTTGCCTTCTTTTGGATTCTGGGTGTCCTCATCCTTAAAAAACAGCTAAAGTTGTTTTCTGCCTGACAACTTTTCTTTAATCTCCTTTATTGGCTCACCTTCTATGTCACTGACTGTAACTTTTTCTCTTCTCACTCTCCCCTGGTTCCCTTGGTGTTCTCATAAGATCCCATGGGTTTAATTATTTGTGTGCAGATGACTCACTGATCTATATGGGTTATCTCCAAAGTCTTTGTTCAGTTTTAAATTCTTGTAGATTTTTTTATGACACCCAGTATATCCAGGGCCAGGCTCTCTCCTAACGTGTTGTCTCACATTACCAAATAAATACCTATCACACTTCCCAACGTGACAGCCTGGACTCGAACTGTCTCCCACTTTTGTCTAAAAGATGATTTTTTATCTTCGTCCCCAAACCTACTTCTCTTCCAAACTTTTTGTTGACAATACCACCATGTCTCCAGTCTTTTAAGATTCATAACCTTAGCATCATCCTGGCTTCCTCACTCTCCTCAACCTAGTTATCATAGTTTCTGTATCTACAACATCTATCCCATCCCATCTTTTCTCACTGAGCCACTACTTTAATTCAAGCCTTCATCACTTCTTGCCGAGATTATTGCAATAGCCTCCTAATCATGCCTCAAGACTAACCCCTCCAGTCTATCTATACAGCTGCTAAAGTGATTGTTCTTAAGAACAAATGTGATTTTATCACCTGAGTGGTCTCCTATTTCCTTCAGGGAAAGGCTTTTAAAGCCTTTCACTCCTCATTACCAATTAGCCTCATATACATAACTTTGTGGAAAAAAAACGAGCCTTCTCTCTGTTTATCACACATAATATTCCATCTCTCATTTCTATGCCTCTGCATTGACTGTCCCTCACACCTGCAATACCCTTCCTCTTGACCTCTCTTCTTGTAAGACATAGGCTCAAGTACCACCTTCTACATGAAGGTTTCTCTGATCCTAAGGATTGTTAGTACTCCAATCTCTCTATTTTGTATTTACTATCCTTATGGTTATTTAGTTAAATATACATGTATTTATACTTGTCTCTTCATTAGAATATAAGCTTCTTGAGAATAGTTTCATTTTTTTATCCCCAGATAAATACTCATTGATTGATGGTACAGAAGAAATGAAATGTTTATGAAGCAGTTTCAAAATGGTTCATACTTGAAGCTTCACATAACTATGAGGCGCTATTAATACAATTAATATTCATGGGTTTGGATTAAAGATACTATGGAATTTACATCAATATATATTTCAATTTTGTGATTATTTCACTACACAATTTTAATTTATTGATTTTATTACCTTTCCCTTCATTACTTTATAGAATGCCAATTTTAGGCTATAAGTTGCAGATGAGGTTGCTGTCTGAATGAGAAGGGAAGTTTCCATAACAATCAAATCAGAAATCCAGACCAGTATAAAAAGAAAACTAAAAGCCTTGTCATGTATAATCAGTCTTCTTACATGAGAAAATTCAGTTAGGCATTTTGGAAATCTTAATGATTATTTTATAAAAATTTATAAAAATTTACACTTTGTAAATAAGTGTCTTGTTACATGATAGCATCCCTTATTTTTGCTAAGATTCTTTTATTGAGAATATAAAACAGGTAATTGTTTTTACTCTAGAAGAGCTGTACCCTTCATATTTGTGACTAGAAGACCGGAAAGATTTCTACTCAACAATCATGTTTTAAAACAACAGACTAGAATCATCCTTAGGGTACAGCGATTTAGAGAAATTTCTTCTGATCTGCCATAGACATCAGGTGCTACAGGAGAGTAAGAAGGTATTAAAATCTGAGGTCACAGAATACCATATATATCATAATAACCAATAGGTAAAATGCCTCACCTCCCCATTATCAATTTCAGGCAGGGCTGCCTAGTATTTACATACCTTATACTTACCAATCTTTTCCTCCTTGGTTCAAGGCCTTCCTATATCATAAATGGATTACTCTTGTACTATATAAAATTTCAAAGGAGAAATATATCCAAAGAGTACTATTTATTTCATCATCTCAAACCCTTATGGGAATAAGACAGCAGATAAAACTGGCCTGTTTCTTTCTTATAAAAACACAAAAAAACCAAGGCCACTGACAGGTATCTAATCCCCTCCCTCCTAAAGGATTTATGGATCAAGGTATTCATTTTAGGCAGGGGGAGTGTGGTGGTGGTACTAAGGGACAAGCAGGATTAAAGAAATGACATTTTGATGAAATACAGCAGATTGCTGTCTGTCCTATGTTACTGACACAGGATGCTGCTTGCCTTTGACCCACATTTTTCATGTCTTTTGATGATTTTTTTTGCTTTGTTTTGTTTGTGTGTAAGGATTTTTTTAAAGTGCCTGTTGAATAGTGGAAAGTTAAAAACTTCACCATATTCACTGATGACCTGGAAACCTAAAACTAATGACAGAAAGTATATAACAATATTGGGAAAATAACATTCTAAGCTCTTTTATTTTCTTATGTCTTGTTAGTAATAGTTTAATTCAGCATGATTTCCACCTCTTGGCAAAGAAGTGTTTGTATGTGGATCTTGTGACAGAGTAAGACATGTTGTCAGATATGCCTAATGCATTTACTTGTTTTGCTTAACTTTATTTCTTTGTTTCAAAGGAGGGCACAATGGGGGGATGCAGGGAATTACTGGGAAGTAAAATGTTATTAAGAAATATCAAACATTTATAATTAAATTTTTTGACATGTTTTTATGAGTATGTTGGCATGTATCATACCATGTCATTTGTTTTTGTTGCTGTTGAAACAAGTGGACATTTTGAACCGCTATTTAAGAATGTTACTTTCAATAATAATTCAGCATTTTAATAATATTCAATATTATTCAATTTCAGTAATTAAATCATAAATTTTAGAATATTACTTCCAATAACGCTATTCTTTTTGACACTCTTCCTTACGCCAGAATTGATTTGACTCATACTTCTCACTTGTACTTCTCATTTTTGTTCTAATTGACCATGTCTTTCTATTTCTTTTCCTCCCAATGGTTCCTTCCTACTTAGGCTTTGGAATCCAGAAATGCAAACAGGAGAAATAGATTATTATTCATAGGCAGCATTGTTCAGTTCAGTTTGTAAGCATAATGTATTTTTTAAAAATAGAAACAAGCAGGACAAACCTCAGAAAACTAAGTAAGCAACTTCTATTAACAAAAAAGGGAAGAAAACAATATACATGGAGCTTATCAAAAACTATTGATAAACATGTTTACTTCTGGGTTGTCGGTACCTAAAACAAAATCACATTATACTGCAGTTTACAACTATCTAGAAACATTGCTAGACTATTAACTAGATTTCATATAAATTGCCCTATAAGCATATTTCAAAGTAATCAAGATCAGCAAGCATATTGCTATCTTGAATTACATCCATCTAGTTTTAAAATATGTGGCTTGAAATTTGTCTAAAAGGATATAAGTTTATAGGATTGCTGAGACTTTTGTACTAAATAAATAAAAATCTCTACGTATTTCATATAGGAAAAAATGCATATTCTAATTACACAAGAAGACTCACCAAGATATAACCCTTAAAAATGTCTGGTGGGTGAGAGAATTCAACCAATATATTTAGAGAATAGTCACATTCACCTTTTCTCTGTCCTAGGTTCTTGTCCATAAAATGTCCTATGAGAACTGCTAAAGAAACAAAAAGTAGAGTTACTTTCACTATAATCAGATAGTGGAGGATAGATATTCAGAGAATCAGATGTTCTTATATGAACATGAGGATACAGTATTGGAGGAATAGAGTCAATTATAATAACCATATGCTTAAACTTACAAAAGGTATTTGAATGATTTAGAAAAAGTATTTTATTTTGTTTTGGTGAGCTGATTGATATTATTTCTGAATGTATACAGCCCTCTACAGTGATCACTACTTGTATACTTTGATGGATCCATGATGAGTATGGGTACCCCTGTAAGGCTGACTGCCATTTTTTCATGCCTTCTCATTTTGAATGATTTTTATATGTGGTCGTCCCATTAATCATCCCCCATTGATACATCTCTTGTGGTTGAAGCATTCCTTTTATCCTTTAAATGTCCTGGATAAGTCACTGTACCAGGTAAGCTGTCCAAATATCTCAAACTCATTACTTGATGCATTGGTTACTGTGCTCTTCTGAAAAAAATTGCTTAAAATACCTGCTCTTGATTGTCTTGAACATCTAGTTCCTTGGCATCTTTTTCCTAAATAGAAATTACATTAAAATTCAATAGTGAAAGAATGGAAAAAAAACCATACAATGCTGTTTTCAAGTTGTTGAATGTTGATTTTTTTGCATAGTTAAGATACATTGATAGAGACATATATATCTCTGTCTATAGAGATGCATACACAGAGGTATAGTTCTCTTCCACATGTCTCTTTTTATCATAGAGAGTTAATGGGGATGGAGTGGGAATGCATTGGAATTGGGGTTGAAAGGCCTGGGTTCTGATTCCATCTTGGCTCCTTAGTAGCTATGTTATATGTATCAAGTCACTTGTTTGCATTTTCTTCGTCTATGAAAGGAGTTAGTTGAATATTCCAAGATTTTTATGACAATATATTTTATGATCTTATTATTTCTGCCTTCAGTCATGTGAAATTCTCAGTACACTATTGAATGTACTGTAAAGGAAACTGAATCTTTATTCCTTATACCATATGAAAATTGGGTTTTCCAGGAAACTGGCAAATGATTTCTAAAAGTTCAAGTAAATTTGTTATGCCTTCCCAGGAAAAGATGAACCTTATTTGAGGAGAAGGAAAAATAATTCATTTTCAGAGAGAAAATTTGTAACTCAAAATCTTGTGGAAATCAATGATGTAAACTAAAAATAAACAAAATTTTTAAAAAGTTAAAAATCCATTTTCCCTTCTGAATTAAATTGTATGGTGCTAATTAAAAGTAGGAAAAATTAGACAAGAGGTAGCAAATACAATAATTCTGCTTTTCTGATTTAAATGACCTAACATATTACATGATCCCTTCTATTTCTTGGCTTTTTTTGTGTGTGCTATAGATCCATTCACAGACTTAGCAATAATTTTCAGAGCATTAGATCAGTCCTTCAGGCAGAAGACCCAAGTGGAGATTAGGCTCATGCCTTCTATTTAAAAAGTCACACACTTGGAAAAATAGCAAAAACAAAAAACAGCAAGGACTAACAAATAAATACACAAAGTACACAAGTGTGTTTATTACATTTTGCAAGCACTTTGTTCTACATTTCAAAAACGCCACCATCAAGCTGTTGGCACATTTATGTACAAAACAGATTAATTGTAATGCCTGCTACAAAGCATTCTTTGTGAAAATACAAACTAATACCAGAGAAAAGCCAAAAGCATCAACATCATTACATGAGTTTAAAAGACAGTTTTAAAAATTATCACAAACTGTTTAAGACACAGAACTGAAACACTACAACAGAGAATCAGAAGGAGGTTCATAATACTTCTTTTGTTGTTGTCGAAGAACTGTAATACTGCACATATCAGAAAATTGTTGATCCGGTAAGACAGCCTAAGCGTAAAAAAAAAAAAGTACCCCAAACCCAAATCCAAAACCAACCCCAAATCAATCATCTAATACTACGAAATGCAGGACCATGCCACAAATAACTAGAGTAATACCCCCACCCCCACCTACTACGAGATTTTAAAATTCACTGGTGATGCATGATTAGTTATTGTACAAAGATGTTTAGTCATGAACCTTTATTAGAAATGCACTTATACTGAGAGAGAATTTCACAATGGTTCAAGAAGTGCACAAAACTATCTAGGATTTTTGACACTGACAAAAATGTCTTGTCAGGCTACATCAATTTAAAAGACACTTTACAGCATTCTTGTAGCATTAGAAATAGGCAAAATAAAAGTGAAAATGAACATCAAATTTGGTCCAGTAATACTGAGTGCTTTTTTTTTTTCCTTTTTTTCCAATCTTGATTACAGGTACTTCTTTGAAATGAATATGACTGACCTTTCAGCTGAAATTGACTTACTTAAACTAAAACTCCAAGTCTATTATATATTTCCAAATAATAAGTTCCATAGTGGCTTCTGACTTCACTTTAAACATACTACAGGTAAATTGATAGATGTCAGAAAACTGCAAGCAAAGCTATTGCATTTATGGAAGCCTTTACAATATTTCATAAACAGTTTTAAGTAACGTTCACAGAGGTGCAATCTATTAAAAATTTTAAAGCAGGTAAAAAGACTTCTGAGGAGTAAAAGTGCTGTATATTTCTGATATCACTTTTATAATTGTAGTTATATAGTAAATTATAACATTATAACATTAACACATTAATCACGCTTAATTCAGCCTCGCTATTGGTCAGATCACAAAGATTATTTAATTTGGCAGCAAGCTATTTCCATTAACAATTGTCTATATACTCTGTCTTTAAAAGGTAATCATGGTGTCACATCCTTGAAAAAGGCAAGTGGCCATGCATTAGCATCACTATCTACATGCTCACAACAGAAACAAGAAGAATCACCAATAAAACTTTGAGAGAAATACCCTTTAAATACATCAAGAATAATACAATGTTAACAAAGATAAGAAGCACTTTTTTTTACCTACTGTTATAAATTTAGAAATTGCACCTTTAGTTGTTGAAAACATTACCGAGAGCCTGCAGTCAAGATGGCGATTGATCCATCTGGCAAGAGCTTCAGATTTCAAGGAAAGTCATCATTGTGTCATCTCTGTAATATTGTATGTATTGTACAACAATGGTCCCTTTGAAGTATACCTGTAGTTACTGAAATCAAAACTAAAAAGTATAAAAAAGCTATTTTTTTCTTTTCAAAAACATAGGAAACAATGCAAAAGGTGTTATGCATAACACATACAAAATGATTAAAAAAATCAAACAAATCTTCATATTTGACAATATTAGTATATTTGATCTGACAGAACTAATTAGTTGGAGAGGATTCAGGAGAGGCTGGATAGGAGCTTTGTAGGAGAGAGTACAATCACACAAAATTAACTAACTAGGAAAAGAAGTGCTTAACAAGAAAGACTTGGATGATTCACTAGTCACCCCACCTATCTTATTTTTGAGAAGCACTTTTATTTTGCTTAGAAATGGTTTGGATGGCCTTTAGTTAAACAAGAAAGCATTCAAATGTTAGAAAGGAGGGAGATGGTGGTTTGTTTGTTTGTTTGTTTGTTTTATGTGTAGGCATTGAGTCGTTCTTTAGAGCGGGTAGAGTGAATATCATGAAGCTCTTGCTCCTCCTTTGATTTGATGTCCTCATACTTTTGCATTCGGCAGGCATCTTTCACATAGGCCCAATTGGCAGACAGAACCATAAGGTAGTGAACCTATCAAAGAAAAAAGTAGCATGTTACCAAAAAAGAAAAAAAAATAAAACCCATCCAAGGTATTGGATAAAAGACAGTCCAGGCAGGTAACCATGACACAGTTGCTGGATTCAGAGGTCCTGATGAAATTCTGGTATTCAGACTCATTGCCTTTGTGAATTTAAACAATTCACTTAATCCCTATGGGCCTGAGTTTTCTTATCTACATAATGATGGGGTCATATCTCTTCTCATTCATTCTGCCTCTGGAATTTACTGCCTATGTGTGACTTAGGACAAGTTATGGCCTCAGTTTCTGTATCTTTGAAAAGCAGACATATTTAAGAATACTACTGGAGGTGAAAAACAACCCACATTTCTAGTACCGGCAATACAACTGATGCCCACTTATTGTCTTGTGGTTCCTACAAATACGGTTTTGAAGAGTTTGGTGTCTGCTTGTTGGTTTAACCACTCTGAAGGATTACTGGGAAGGAGAAAAGTGATTTTAAATAAAATTTCCTATACTTCATTCCATAAATTGGAGATGACAATTTTTATTCAGGGAAGAGGAAAGAAGAAAAATTACCTTATGCTATTGAATAGGTAAGTTAACTGTTACTTAAATAATACAACTTTTTAAGAGAACAAAGATACTAAACTAAGGCAAAAGATGAAAACCACTAATTTTCATTTTTATTTATTTTTCATATCCACACTTGTGACATTGGCATTGAAATTGTTTTAGAAACTGCCAAACTTTCAGTGGCACTAACCTGATGAAGGGTTGTCTTCTAGGTTCTTAAGTGAACTAGAATCAGAAAGACTCATCTTCCTGAGTTAAAATCTGGCCTGCAGAATACAGAGTACTAGGCCCGGGGTCAGGAAGAACTGAATTGAAATCTAGCTTCAGACATTGACTAGCTATGTGCCTGTAGGTAAGTCATCTAGCCCTGTTTGCTTCAAGTTTCCTCATTTGTAAAATGAGCTGGAGAAGTATTTTTACCAAGAAAACCCTAAAGAGTGGTCATAAAGAGTCAGACACAACTGAAATGACTGAACAAAAATATCATATGATTTTTTGAAGTGTTAGAATTTTCTAGCTTTAGCAGCTACTATAAGTGGGCTATGAACCTTGTGTGCATTTTTAAGTTCTTCATTGTGGAATCTTTCTGTTTACTGCCATGGTACAGATGCAGTGCAAGTTCTCAAGTCTTACTAGGGCGTTCCCCTCCCATATGTTCTTCATTCTATGCTTTCACAATTTACTTAGGGTGAAATGTTTAAATGTCTTAAATCATTTTAAAGTTTTCACCTCATTTCTCATTCCCATTCTTTTTTGCTCTGTCTTCTCTTTAATAAATCTACTTAAGCCACTCTGAAAGAAAGCTTTCTCTTTCCCAAGCTCCCGTCACAGAGAATATTGAATGGAAGAACATGTACATGCATATGACCATGAGTACTATGTAGTCACTGTTACATGTATTTTTTAAAGTAGCAGAAAGCTACCATGTTGCTGTAAATTCATTCTCTTTTCAAATGTTTGATGGAATAGAAAAGGAATAGAAAAAAAATCTAGGTCTGAGTAGAATGATGCACCTCTGATATAGAATGAACTTTTCCACCTTGCATCTGCTGCTCTGTCTGGTTCCAACTCCAGGGAATAAGATGCCCCTCCCAGGATAAATTCATGACTTCTAATCTCACCATCAGCCTGCTAACTCACTCTACTTCAGCTTGCTCTCCCCTCTGATTTGAGAGCTGGAAGGTGCAGTACCAAACTTCACCAAAAGCCTTCCTTTATAGTGGGCAAAAATTAGACTCAGCTCACTTTGAAGTTGTTGCTTTGCCTAGACGCCCCCTAACACTTCCTATCCCAACCCCAGCCTTCCCCTGCCTTTGTGTATTGTCTCCTTTCATGAAATCATAAGCTTCTTGAGGGTAAGAACTATCTTTTTATGAATTTTATCTCCAGTACTTAGCACAGTGCCAGGCATATAATATGCACTTAATAATTATGTTTATTATGTTAGACTAGATTGGAAAGCAAGAACCATTATTGCGAACTATCTGGGGAAAAAAAGATCTAGAAGTCTAAATTATTCCTTGATCCTGTAGATAAAAGAGACACAGTACTTAAATATCAAGCTTTCTTTCTCTCCTCTCCCTCCCATTCATACACAGCTTTCAAAACTCTCATTTCATGTCACCTCCCTTTCACCACCAAATTCTTTTGAAGTGCTGAAATTTATCACCTCAACCTCCACACCCACTTACTTCTCAACTCCTTTCAATCCAATACAGTTGCTCTCTCAAACATACTAATGATTATTCCCCAAATGTCCTTTTCTCAACTCTGATCCTTCTTGACTTCTCTACAAATTTGAAACATTTTGCCACCCACTACTTCTATAGACTTCCTTCTCCACTGGGTTCCCTTTCTCTCATGACTCTCCTGCTACCTATTTGAACTCTCATTTGCAATTGATTCGGGGGCTTCTCATTCATCTCTCATCTTATAAGTGTGACTCATGTCTTCTCCTCATCTGCTTCCATGTAGTTTATTATCTTCTTTCTGGCAATGATTCCTCAATTTTTATATCTAGCCCTAAATTCACCTCCAAGTTCCAGTCTTCCACAAGTGTCTGTTGGAAAATAACTACTGAGATGCCCCAGGCACATCTCAAATGCTACATTTTGAGAAAATGAACTCATCCTCCCTCTCGCCAGACCCTACAGCCACATAAAACATATTGTTTCTCTATCCTGCTCTGTTTCCTTTGAGGGTACCATTATATGGCCACCACCTCAGTTCAGGTACTCATCTTCCCTTGCACGGACTCTTGTAATAGTCTTCTAACTGATCTCTCTGTCTCCATTTTCTCTCTTCACCATTTCATCTTTCACACACCTGACCCAGTACTCTTTCCAAGCTGTAGAAAAATCTGACCATGTAACTCCTGCACTTAAAAATCCTAAGCGGCTTCTTATTATCAATAGCATAACATACAAAGTCTTAATCTTGAGAGTTAAGGTCTTCTACAACATAGCTTCTAGCCCTATCTTCTTTTAAGTTTAGAGGCCATTTCCTCTATGTCTTCCAGAATCCTCTCAAGTTTTAGTGCTCTCTCTCTCTCTTCTAAAAATATCCTGTATTTATTTCATTGTTTACATATTATAGTCTACCAATAGAACATAATCTCTTTAAAAATCACTCTGTGATTTTTGTCTTTGTCCCAGTGCCCAGCACAGTGTTTTGCAGTAATATGGTTTTGTAGAAATTAAATTATTTCTACTAGAAGTCACTGCATAATGCAACTATTATCAAAACTACTTATAGACTTTGTGATGGTTTTTTTTAAATTAAAAAAAAGCCTTAGAAAGGAAGATTTCAGAGAAACCTCTGGAAAGACTTGATGTAACTGATGCAGGGGACAAAGAAAACAGTTTACACAGTAACAACAATAATGTAAAACACGCCACTTTGAATGAGTTTAGAACTTTGATATAGTGACCAGAAATGATTCAATAAACTGCCTACCTCATGACATAGAAGAAATGGATTCAATACACATTGAGAAATATGTATTTTTGGAAAAAGTCAATGTTTTTGACTTTTTTTCTTGTTTGTCTTGACTATGCATATTAATTTACAAGGATTTTTTGGTGTTTTTCTCTTTTTCGTTTGGGTGGGAAGTAGAAGGGAAAAAAGGTGGATACTTTTAACTTAAAAAACATATACTTCATTGCTTTAGTTATTCTGAAAATACCTCTTTCCCTGAAGAATCATATTTCAATCAGTATACATTTCAATTTTAGTCTAGAAACTGACAACTCTGAGAGTTGTCCTCATTAACAAAAAAAAAAAAAAGGATCCTCTGGCCTTTGTTCACCAGAGGAAAATGCTCATATTTATGAATAAATTGAATCAGGAACTGAAATGTAGTTCAAATCATGACTAATCAATCAAGAACAACACAAACTTACCATAGCAATGACTGCTGCTCCTGCTCCAGCAAGGGCCACAATAAACAAGTGGAATGTCATATTCAGCTGCAGAATGGTTCAAAGAAACATGAAACAGAGAGTTAGAAACAACAGAATTAGGCAAGCTCGACATAGTTGACAACTTTGCTCATCAAGAATTTCTCTTAGTGCTTCTCCAACTAAACAACCTAATGATATAGTCATCTGTATCATTTATTCTACTCTGAAGAGCTGCTATCAATTCTGGATGTTTTAAATCCCTATAATTGTTTAACAGTCTAACAGCATTATAAAGATTAGGATAAGAGAACTAATGATAATTATCATCATTATAATTTAATTACTATAATATCTTTTAATGGTGATTTTATAGGCTTCCTTTTTACTCTTACATAACCATGAATTTTTGCAAATTCCAAAATAGTACAGGCAGAAGTGTCATTTTCCATATCAAAAAAGCTGTTTTTTTCTTTCCAATAAAATATCAACCTCAGGTAAAAATATATGTTATATTGATATATACCTTTTACAAAACTCTTTTCACAGTGTTTCAGGCCACATACTAAAAAACTGAACAAAAATCATGCATACCCAAGTTTGAAAAACTTTTGAATTCTCAGCAACACAGTAACAGAAGTTCAAAAGAATGAAGATGAATCACACAACTCATCTCCTGATAAAAAAGCAATGAACTTAAAATGCAGGAAGAGACATACATTTTTTGAACCTGAATAATATGGGAAAGCTTTTTTGTTTTGTTTTTTTGTTTTTCTGTTTTTTGGCCATACTCGGAGAGGGGAGGAGAGAATTAATGCAAAGTTTTTAAAGCAAGCAACACAATGAATGTTAAAAACTTAACAAAACCTTAAACATATAGCCTGTCTTTTTAAAAATCTTTTCACACACTCACCTCAGTAGATTCGCACATCCTCAGGAAATTTTCAGACATGGTACAGATCTTCTTCTCCTCTCCAACTGTCACAATCCCTACAACACATGAAAAATGTGAGAAATACAGTATGAAAATGCTAGTAGCAACTGAAGTGGGAAAGACAGCACTAGGGAAATAGCCTAACCGGTGACCCTAATTTTACAGTGATAGTTTTACTTTTCCCCAGTATGAGATTCAGTTATTAGAGTATACATTTTCATCATAGTAGATGACAGTTTTGAATGGAAGATGCAGGAACATTGGGCCCTCAGGCAATGTTTTTGAAAATTCACCTTGGATTTGACTGAATCTAGCCAGCAGAGTATTCATATATTAGAAAATAACTTGCAGCCAGTGGAAGCACTTGGTTTATTAACAGGATAACACATTTATCATAACCGTTTCTGTGCCTGCGCTGCAGAGGTCAGGATTCAGATTTGCTTGTCTGGTACAAAGTTTCTTCTGGGTGTATAGCCTGCTGCCCCAAGGGGGCACTTAACCAGCATGTTGATAAGAAAAGCAGTTGTTGCATTAAAGATCAATGATTTTCATTGATAACAATCCTTCATTCAGCTTTGCTGATGGCTCCTCTTTAAATCATGTCAGAAGCCAAGTGAAGAAACATTACCAAATAGGCAAAGTTAGCTGTAACTAATTTTAACAAAGGCCATGGGTCTTAAGTAGTTCTAAAAAAATCCACATATAAGCATCAACAGAGAACCCCAGTTTCTGGTGAAAGTATTAGTGATATTATTTATCATTCAATGAAACCAGAATTCATAAGTCTCCCACTGTGTGCAAGGAATGCACAGGAGCACATCCTTTTAATAGTTACCATTTAATTTTTTACATGTTTAGATTCTTTTCAGAGCTTTCCAGCAGCTCTTCCTCCCAAATATATAGAATCTCTTTCCTTTATCTCCACTCCTTGTCTCTATTAAATTCCTTGAAGTCTGAGTCCTTCCCACTCCTTACTGCTTGTGCTTCTGCTGGGAGTTGATCTCCAGTCTATTCTGCATATCTTGTTTGTGCTTAGTTCTCTCCATGTTGTCTCCCCCATCAGAGTGTGAGCTTCTTGAGGAAAGAGACTCTTTTGCTGGTTTTTACTTTTCTTTGTATCCCAGGTGCTTAACACAGTGCCTGTCCCAGAAGTGTTAACAAATGCTCGTTGGTTTGACTTGAAAAGTTACCCTATTGTTTGCCCTTTATCAAACAGCTCTGTGAGCCTGGTGTGCAACAGTATAGCTCACATTTCAGGAAAGATTTAAGGTTTACTATGTCCTTTATGTAACACAAGAACTTGTGTGTTTTGTGGATGAAGAAAGTGAGTCTCCAAGTGGGTGGCATGTCTTAACCTTGGCCATAGAACTACTACTCTACTACCACTACCACTACTACTACTACTACTACTACTACTACTACTACCACCACCACCACCAGTATGCACTTATATAGTAGCAAAGCACTTTGCATAGGTTGTCTCATTTGAACTTCACAACAGTGCTATGAAGCTATTATTATCCACACTTTATAGATGAAGAAACGGATGCTGAGTGAAGTTAACAGCTAGTACCTGTCTCTCACTAACATTTTCATATACATACAAAGCTCCAGGCCTGCCTTCCAGCTTCCAATTTACTAGCAGGGTAGTTTTTAGCAAGTCCCTTTGTTGTAATCTAACATACCCTATATACCCTCATCATGGGGTAAGTTCACCTAGGAGACCTGCCTAAACCCAACAAAGCCCACGTAGGCAACAGACTGGCCAAGTAAACCTGCCCAAACCTGTCACCTGGAACCCATACTCCCTCCCCTTTTGATTAGCTCTCAGAAAAGACATGGTCCAGTTGGTCAACAAACTGATCACTGGGCAACAATCTTTAGGCAATTAACTGATTGCTACATTTTGGCTTCCATATTTTCCCCCTGATAACAGTTATGTTGTGACTTTTGTCTATATAAGCCCCGAGGAAATGCATCCTGGGGCTGCTTGATTTCAGTTTTGTTTAGCCCTTGCAGTTGCTGGCCTATTAAACTCCACTTACAATGAATAATGGTCTCACTCACTGCTTTCTCGGCATGACACTTTAACTTCTCTAGGGGCCAGTTTCCTCATTTGTAAAATAAGCAGAATGTATTCGATTTTTTTTAAGTGTCCTCTATGATCTTTTGATTCTTCCTGGTCATCCCTAACTCTAAAAATACTTGCTGGTAAGACTTAATATTTCTCCAGAAAGCCTTCCTTGACAAAAGGAGCAGAGGTGCCAAACTTATCAGTGACATGTTGAGAGAACCAGATTAAAATGCAATCAGAAAAAGTTTAACAAAAAATAAAAATACAGTACAACATGGATAAAAATACAGTACAGCATAGATAATGTTAATTTGAGGTTCTCTAAATTAATATGTGGTCAGCAGGGATCTCTGTTTAAGCTTGACAGCAGAGCTCTGCAGGATATATAGAGACAGATATCTCTATCTTGGACTTACAACACAGACTCACATATAACACCCAGAATTAATGCTTAATTTCCATATTGGATAGGAAAATACCAACAACAACAAACAACGGCACAAATAATCCAAAACGACATATAATATAAAACCAACTCATCTGTGGCTTTGGAGCAAATAATTTATTTTTTAATAGCAGATTTACCTTCAAAATTATGTTTTCATTATGTTCTATTAAAACAAATTTGTATTTCTTCATCTGTTTTCAACCGGATAGTGAAGTGGGGAAGGGCAAGGAGTGGGAGACATTTAAAAAAAAAA
>CM053601.1:58223409-58241612 GCA_028646575.1 Pseudocheirus occidentalis
AGTATATTGTGAATTGTTAATTGAATCAACTCCCTTGTAGGGAAACTAGGTCATTCCTTTGTTGAGTGATTGGATCTCTGATTAGATTGATTGAATCTTTAAGTGTTAAGCTGTTTTCTGCCTTAGGGAAACCAGCTGATTCTACTCTTGTCTTAAACCCAAATTCACTCTGGTGTTTGTTGATTGGATAACAATAGGTCCCTGTCCAAGCACCACTTAATGGTTATTTTTTGGATCCTACTGGCTCAGAGTGAATATAAATAGTAACTCTTTCTCTTTTAGACAGCAACCCTGAGGGTCTTCTCATTACAGTTTTTTTTGTGTGTGTGATTAAAGGGACCACTAGCTGACTCATTTCTTAAAGAGGCCTATCCACTGAATGGGCTTTGCTTCACTCAAAGTACAAACTTTAAAAAACTTCAGCTTAAAAAGACCAGGGTCTCACACCACATCTTCGACCATCTCTAGTAGTCCTGATCAACATCTGACCACTGGGCAAGAGACAAAGAGAAAGAGAAAGTGAGCCTGGTGATTTTGTATAGCCTTCTCTCACTCAAACAAAATTCAGTTGCAAGTCATGCTATCATTTCCCTGATGTCATGGTACTCTTTGAAAATGAAGGACAAACCACATAACCTAGCTTTAAATCACAGAATGGGTATTGCCTTAGACAAAATGAAACCTAGGAAAGACCTTAGCTTAAAAAGGCCAAGATCCCCTACTGAATCTGGGGCCATCTACAGTCATTCAGACCTATGTCTTGCTACTGTACTCAGATGACCTTGAAGGACAGAGTGAGGTTGATAACTTTGCACAGCCCTGCCCCACTTAAATCCAGTTCATTTGTAAGTCAAGACATTACTCTCCTGATAACATTGGCTCTCTTTGAGAATGAAGGACAAGCAATAATCTATGAGTAGTAGTAGCTGCCCCATTGGGGACAGAACTGACCAGTTTAAGTTGGGTAATGCTTCCTTCCTTCCTTCCTTCGTTCCTTCCTTCCTTCCTTCGTTCCTTCCTTCCTTCCTTCCTTCCTCCTCTCCTGCTGCCCACATGGGGAATCATATCCTTACATGTATAAATTCTGATCACAAGATTTGGTTTGGGAAGGGGGCTTGATTTTTTTCCTCTTCCCTAATTATTTATTCTATCATTTAAATAAAACAAACCTGTGACAATTAACTTTTTTTGTTCCATTTAGTTTCATTTATGATATCTTGAAATAGAGCTCTATAAAACCAGGCTTTGATAAAGTCCTTTGAGATTCAAATGGAGTTACTTGACTATGGCTTAAACCCAAATCATTCTGGCTCTCACTAGTTGGCCAATAATAGGTTCCCAGCCCAAATATCTCTAGGTCATTGTTTGGGTTTTGATGGCTCAAAGTGAGTGGGAATAGTAATTGTTTCTGTTATGGCCAGAAACCCTGAGTGTCTTCCTCTCCCAGTTTAATTTTTCTTTGAGAAGGCAAACTAGGCCATCTTTTGCCTCATTTCTTACCTAGCCTTAACTCACAGAATATCTTGCCACAGGACTCAGATGACCCTAGAGGAGAGGGTGAAGTTGATAACTTTGCACAGCCCTGCCTCACTTAAATCCAATTCACTTGCAAGTCAAGACATCACCCTCAGGATGTCATTGGTCATCTTCAACAATGAAGGACAAACAGCAAGAATGAAGGACAAACAACCACAACAATGTATACATCTCTTGAGTCATATGATGAAAGGTTACATTTTCTATTCAGCTCTGTTCTTTTCATTAGAAATACTTAGAAGTCCTCTACTTCACTCAATATCCATTCCCCCCACCCCAGAATCATACCCCACACTCAGTTTTTTTTGGTAGGTGATTTTTTATTTTAATACTACTCCTTTCCCTTCCAGAATATCATATTCCAAGACTTCTAATACTTGAATGTAGAAGCACTAAATCTCATGTAATCCTGATTGTGACTCCATGATATTTGAACTGTTTCTTTCTGACTGCTCTCTCTCTCTCTCTCTCTCTCTCTCTCTCTCTCTCTCTCTCTCTCTCTCTCTCTCTCTCTCTGTCTCTCTCTCTCTCTCTCTCTGTCTCTGTCTTCCCCCAACCCCCCCACATGTATGTATGTATATGTATGTATTGTTTCCTCTTAAACCCATTCCCAATGAAAGTAGGTTACCAGAACTACCACACCTACTCCCTATCTAATTTCTTGGTACTGATTCTTCCTCTTGCACCTCACTTGTATAAAATAATTGTGTGGCACCATCACATTTAAAATGGTTTTTTTCTTGTTGTTTTTAATATCTTATCCTTAATCTGGGGATTTTGGAATCTGACTACAATATTGCTATTAGTTTTCCTCATATGATCTCTTTCAAGTGGTATTTGATGGATTTTTTTTTCAATTTCTACTTTCCACCTTGTTCTAATGCAGCCATTCTCAATCTGTGGGTTTTGTTGAATTTAAATACATTCTGCATATCAGATATTTATGTTATGATTCATAACAGAAGCAAAATTACCGTTATGAAGTAGCAATGAAAATAATTTTATGTTTGGCGGGTCACCACAACATGAGGAACTGTATTAAAGGGTCGTGGCATTAGGAAGGCTGAGAACCACTTTTCTAATGTTTCAGGACAATTTTCTTAAATTATTTCTTGTATAATTGTATCAAGATTTTTTTGTCATAACTTTCAGGTACTTTGATTATTCTCATGTTTTCTCTTTTTAATTTGTTCTCTAGATCAGTTCTTTTTCTTATATTTCATTTTTTCTTCTATTTTTTCATTCTTCATATTTTGTTTGATTATTTCTTGCTCTTTTATAACTTCACTGGCTTTACCTTGACAATTCTAATTTTCAAGGTGTCATTTTCTTCCATAAGATTCTGGATCTCTTTTTCTAATTGCTTGACTTTCTTTTCATTTCCTCTTGTTTGTCTTGAATTATTCTTATAATTTAAAAAATTCCTCCACCTCTCTCATTTGATTATTAAAGTCCTTTTAAAATTCTTCTATAAATTATTTTTTTGGGCAGGTGGCCATTTGACATTACTCTTTGTGTTAGACGAGGGTTTCTTTGCTTTAATATCCTCCTATGAAGATCAATGCCGTTCTTTTCTATTCCCATAATAACTATCTATGGTAAAATTCTTTCTTCTTTGCCTGTGCATTTTTTTTGTAGTAAGAGCTTAAGTTTTGTAATTGTCTCTAGTCCTGTGGTATGGGTATTTGTGCCTCTTCCTCCAGATCTCAGTCCTCCCCTTTAGCCTGGAACCAAAGTCAAACATCCAGCCTGCTATAAGTGCCCACAGCCAGGGGCATTCTGCCCCAGTACTTCTGCACTCACTGGCCATGTGTAAAGCCAAGCACAAGAAGCTTTCCAGAGGACTGCTGCTGTGAACAGTTTCAAGGTTCTGATTACATACTTTCTATTTATTCAGCAACAAACTATGACAAAACTTTGACAGAAATCAAAGTACAGCATTCACAATGTTATGATGTAACAACTTATTACTAAAATGGCCACTTAGTTTTCAGCAAAGGGGTCACACAGTTTTAAACAAAGTACAATCATTTGGTAAGTCCTTAATTCAATCATTCTTAAGGAGGCTTGCATCCTTAATGGGAACAAAATACAAAGGTCAAAGTTCTCCACCTCTAGGTCACAGTAAATCATGATCTTTTCAATTAGTACACAGTATCCAAGTAATGTCTTCTTTCATGTTGACTTGGGGTTGGCTCTCAGCTTTCATGGTGCCTCTTCCATGGTTCCAGCTCCTGCCCAAATCTACCCAACTGTCACCTGGTTTCAAAAGCAGGCAGCTCTCAGCTCCTTGTCCAGCTTCTCATCCAGTTCCTTGTCCAGTTCTTGTTTCATACTGAAGCTCACAATGTCCAGTTCACCTTCATGGTTCCTTTTTCTGGGAAGGTAAAGCTTAACAGAACCAAAATAACATTCATACACTTTGCCAGCATCTTCATCAATTCACTTTCTGCCTGTGAAATAAACATAGACCCAACAACAAGGTCTGAGGAATCAACACAAATCATCAGTATAGTCTAGGGACCTCTGAAAATATCAGTAAGACCCTCCTCCAGGATTTCTTCAAATATACAACAAGAAAATCCCATTTCAAGGCTTCTGAACCATAAGTAAGGTCCCGTGGCTTCTGTAACAACAGCAACATTCTCTATCAACAGACAAATTTGACAAAGTAACATCAAAACAGACAGCCAGAGTACCAGCACCACAGCAATACTTCCTCCCAGTTCTCCTCTCTTCCATTTCTCAGTTCTTCACAATTCTCTTCTCAGTTCTTCTCAGTTCTCAGTTCAGTTCCCAGTTCTCAGTTTTCCATTCTGCCATGACAAGTTCTGTTCTTTATTCTTTTCTCAATTCATAGTAGTTCTCAGAAGTTCTCAGTATCATAACATCTCTCTCTCTCTCTCTCTCAGCAATTCTGGCTCTCTAGCGTGGGGTTTTCCTTATATATGGTATTAGTTCCTCCCTCTTCTGCCCCTTCCTGTTACATCAGCAACTTCCTCCCACTGTGAGATTTACAAGTTCTGGATCTTAATACTTGATACAATCATGAACAGAAACAAGGTGGTAAATACCTGTTTGATTGTCAATACAAGGGGCAGGGAAGATCTTCAAATCTCCGTTACGTTACAGCAGGTGCTATGTCCTTCCTGCCTTGGTTCTCACAGTTGGGTCTGGTGTTCCTTATCAGTAGAGGTTCCCTCAATCTACCCAAGCTCTTTTGCCCAACTCCCCTCCATATCCCACGGACAAAATTCCTGTGGCTGGAGCCCAGACTACTTCCCAACCCAGCTATCTCCAGGGCTTTCCACTTGATGCTAACTGGACTGTAGCCTGAAGGTGTTTACTCTTCACTGGGAACAAACTTTGTTCTGGGATTTTTCTTCTGATAGTCTTGAATTGTCCCAGAAAGACCTTTGCTGTGCCTCCATTTATAAATAAAATAAAGTTAACCATAAGGTGCAATTTTTGTCTCTTGTGGGGGAAAATCTTGAGAGCTTTGAATTTACTGACCTACCCTACCATCTTCCCAAAATCCTCTCACAATGTAAAGTTCTTGAAAGTAAACATACATGATTTTCTTTCAACCTAGTTCAAGTACTTAATAACTGTTCATTAATTTGACTTGTTTTCTATCTAGTTTCCATTGACATTAGAGATTTGAATATATTTTCATTGTTAAGATTAAAAATCAGAACACTCTACAGTACTTGGATGCTGATTATAAATGATAAATTTAATCCCTATGAGTTCATTTGGTTACACAGAAACATTAGGTACATTTATAGGTGGCAAGCATCAGTATTATACAGCTTCCTTGTATGATATATATCACAATTAACTCAGATTTTCTAAGCCTCTTTTTTCTTCTATAAATAAGCATAATAGCACTTAGGTTGTCCTGGGAAGCAGGAATTCTTAACTTTTTTATATCATGGACTCCTTTTGCAGTATGATCAAACCTAGGAATCTCTTGTCAGAACATTATTTTTTATATAATTGAAGGAAATGTTAAATTTAAGTTATTTAAAATAAATACATTTTTTCCCACCTACATTCATGGATCCCCTTAAATCAAGGGTTCTGTGCGCTCCAAGTTAGAACCCACAGCTATAAAGTGTAAAGCATTTTATAAATGAGAATTACAAATGGGAATTAACTGATTTATGAAGTATGTCCAATGGAACAGGAGGATGGGATATAGCACTACATTAAGTAGGATTTACTGAATTACCTCCCTTTCTCTCTCTTCCTCTGCTTCTTGCTTTTCCAGTATTTATCTATCCCCTTTGATATATGTCTATCTCTTACTTCCTCTGCATATATCTAATTCTGTTTTTTTGTTCTTTTTAGTATCCCTCTAATAACTCTCTTATCTTCTATCTCTCTAACCTCTGTTTCTTTCTTCCTCATTAACTATCCCATGTCATAGCCCCTTAGCCATAAGATGAAGTAAAGTATATATTTTAACATTCATATATTTGTATGAATACATTTCTATTTCCTATTTTCATTTTCATTTTTTTTTCTTTTTGGAGGGCAATGGAGGTTAAGTGACTTACCCAAATTCACACAGCTAGTTTTTGTGTTAAGCATCTGAGGCTGGATTTGAACTCAGGTCCTCCTGACTCCAGGGCCAGTGCTCTAGTCACTGCTCCACCTAGCTGCCCCCCCATTCTCATTTTTAAAAGAAGATGAAATGAAAGCTTTGTATATATATATATTTTTTAAAAAGGAAACCCCCCCCCACAGCAAAACCCCCTTACATATCTAAATTAGATTAGATCAAGTATTCAGGTTTTGATTAGGTTGGTGATATTTCATAATCACTCTGTATATATGTGCTAGGGAAACAATATTTTACCATGTAAAATTTAGTAATATTTCTTAGGGAAATTTTCTGTATTTCCATAATACCCTTGGGAAAGCATTTCATAATGTTGCAAATTTGCACAAATTTTAATAGCAAAAGGCTCCCATTCATTTGCAGGAAAACATGCTTCCACATCGTTTTCTGGTTGCTAAAACCAGCACACTGGATTTTGCATCCCAGTTGTTCAGGGAGAATCAAAGCATAATGAAAAGTTGCCCAAAGGAACAAAATGATTTAGCGAGCAGTGTTGTGAGAAAAATCATAGCCAGCCTAGGGTGCTATTGAAGCATTCACTTCTAAAGTGTGTTTATAATTGAGAAACTGAATTTCATTCTTTCTTAACTCTTGGAAATAGATATTCAATAATTTATATTTTGTATAAATTTAAGAGTGTGCTTGCTAGGTGGCATAGTGGAAAAAGTATTAATCCTGGAGTCAGAAAGACTCATCTTTTTGAATTCAAATCTGGCTTCAAGCACTTACTAGCTATGTGATCTTGGGCAAGTCACTTAGCCCTGTTTGCTTCAGTTTCTTCATCTATAAAATTATCTGGAGAAGGATATGACAAACTACTCTAGTATCTTTGCTAATTTAACCCCAAAGGAGGTCAGGAAGAGTCAGATATGACTGAAATAACAGAACAACAAATAAAATTTAAAAAATCAAATAAAATGTGAGTAATAATCACCTTAATTATTCAGCCTAAATTTATTTTGCACATAAGATAATAATAACAATAACAATATTTATATAATGCCTACGATGCACCAGGCACTGTTCTTAATGCTTAATAATTATTATATTATTTGATCTGCACAACTCTAGGAGGTAAGTGCTGTTATTATAATAATTTTACAGATAAGGAAACTGAGGTGAACAGAGGCTAAGTGACTTGCCCAGGGTCATACAGCTAAAGAGTGCCTGATATAAAATTTGAACTTGGATCTCCCTGACTGCAGGCCCAGGACTTTGTCCAATCTGCCAACTAGTACACTGTGCAAAGTACAGGGGGCACACTTTATCTCTTACAGGAGCTTTAACTTTACTCAGGGAGCCAACAGATATATAAATATATGGTAAGTATATATAAAATTTGTTGTTATTCAATTGTTTTCTGTTACACCTGGCTCTTCATGACCCTATTTGGGGTTTTCTTGGAAAAGATACTGGAAAAGTTTGCTGTTCTTTTCCCTAGCTCATTTTACAGATACAGAAACTGAGGTAAATGGGGTTAAGTAACTTGCCCTGGGTCACACAGCTAGTGAGTGTTTGATGCTAGATTTGCACTCAGGTTCTCCTCACTCCAGGGCTGCCACTCTATCTACTCCATCACCCAGTTGCATACACAAAATAAATACAGGTAATTTTTTGAGGTGGGCACTAACTAGAAGCTACCAGGGATCTCTAAAGTTCACATGTATAAAGTGGCACTTGACCTGAGTTTTGATAGAAACAAAGAGGAAGTAAGAGGGAAGTACCTTCCAGTAATGAGGATCAGCTAGTACAAAGACTTGTGACAAGAGATGGATTGCTGAGTCAGGAATAGTAAGATGGTTTGTTTGTGTATACCACAGAGTTCAAAATGGCCATTAATATATAGTAAGGCTGGAGGTAGAACCAGGGCATCAGAGTAGCAAGAAAAAATACGACAAGCTTTCCTCATAGAGAATCACATTTTCATGTCATGGAAGCATAAGGAGACATAGTTTTATGGACAATGGAGATGGTGTCTTATCAGAAGTGGCCATACATGGAATGTCTCATTTACTTCACCAAAGAAAGAAGAGATCCCTGATTTAGCATAGAGAGACCTAAATTTAGGCAGGCTAAAGGAACATGTGCCAATTGGAAGTTTTGTTGCTTACTGTGCAGCTCTATGTCATAGATCTGGAGTCAACAGAGGAGAGGTCCTGTGTCTAGGAGTGACATTCTACCATGGGAGGAGGTTATGAGCCTTATGGCATTTGCAGTGTCCTCAGCAAAGTTCAGAAAGCAAGCAGCAGCAGTGTTGTTCTGACTCCAGGAAGAGAACAGGGTCTTAGTTCTGTCTTCTAGCCCATTCTGAAGTCTGTAGAGGAATAAGTAAATAAGGATTCTCTGACCAAAGAGAGGCACCTTCTGTCACTGTGAAGTAGCAAAACTTTCCAACTGGGTAATAGTGGATGAGTTTAGCTGAACATGATGAAACCCCAAAGGTTTATTGTTCAGATTGAAACCCATGTGAGGAAATGGCAGAGCTTAGATTAGGGGCATTAATTTGCACTAGACTACTGTGGGAGCACTGGAAACTTGCAGGTCCCCTCCCTGAGTTGTTCCAAAGATCTTAGTTTAACGTAATACTTAAAACTCTGAGAAAGTAGCAGCCCAGACATTAACTTCAGAAATTTTCAGAACCTGGTTATCTATAAAGTCCAGAATAAGGAGGCAGACTCAAAAGAATGAGTAAAGAAAAAGGACTCCATAAAAAAGCCATTACACTGAAAAGCATTCTCAAGACACAAACTTAGAGAAGATGACTCAAAAATATTCACAAGTAAAGCTTCAAAGAAAAAGATAGCTTCAACCAAAATTTAACTAGAAATTCTGGAAGAGATGAGAAGCAAAAGTTCAGAAAAGCTACTTGAAAAAAAATTAAAGGAGGTTTCTAGAGGAAGAAAATGATACCCATGGAAGAAAGAAGTGGAAAGTTAATTAACAGCTTGAAATAACAGACACAAAGTCTTGCCTAAGCAACAAACCCCTTGAAAATTAGAGTGGACCAAATAGAAGGTTTATGAGTTTATAACTTTATGAGTTAACAAAGAATATTAAAATAAAGTCAGGAGACAAAAGAAAAGAACAAAACTTTTTTGATTTTTCTAAAAATTAAATTAATTTATTTACTTTTGGTTTACAAGATTCAGGTCCAGAGTCCCTTGAGTTTCAAATTTTCTGCCCTCCTTTCTCCCCCGCTCCCTGCACATGGTGGCATGCAGTCAAGTATAGATTCTGCAAATACTTTCACATTGGACATTAGTCTGGTTGTATAGAAGGGTTGTAACCAATGGGAAATAGGAAACCAAACCAAACATGAGAAAGAGCGATAGCATGTAGATTGCTTCAGTCTCCATTTAAACTCTGTTCTTTCCAGATTTTCTCTGAATGTAGCTATCTCCTTCCATCCTGAGACTTGTAGAGTTGTCTTATAGCTGTATGTTGCTGAGAAGAGTCCAGTTTATCAAGGTTGGTCATCACACATATGATGTGTCTGTGATTGTGTACAAGTTTTTCCTGGCTCTGCTCTTCTCACTTAGCCATCAGTTTGTATAAGATTCTCCAGGTAAATATGAAGTCCATCTCCTCCTCATTTCTTATAGCACAATAGTATTCCATTACATTCATATACCACAACTTGTTTAGTCATTCCTCAATTGATGAGCATCCCCTTAATTTCCAGGTTATTGCCACAACAAAGAGAACTGCAGTAAATATTTTTGTACATATGGGTCTTCCTCCCACTTCTATGATCTCTTTGGGATACAACCCCAGAAGTGGTATTACTAGGTCAAAGGGTATACAATTATTTATAGCCCTTTGGGCATAGTTCCAGATTGCTCTCCAGAATGGTTGTATCAGTTCACAGCTCCACCAACATTGAATTAGTGTTACAATTTTTCAACATCCTCTCCAGCCATGTGTCATTTTCCTGTTTTGTCATCTTAGCCAATCTGGCTGGTGAGATGTGGTACCTCAAAGTTGTTTTGACTTGCATTTCTAAAATAAATAGTGATTTAGAGCATTTTTTCATATGCTTATAGATATATTTAATTTCTGCCTCTGAGAATTGCCTGTTCGTATCCTTTGACCATTTATCAATTGGAGAATGACTTGTATGAAAAGAACAACACTTAAGATATCTCATAGTAGGAAAAAAAAACAAAAACCAACCTGGAGAACATATTGAGGAGAGAAAATTTAAGGATCAACAGACTATCTGAAAACTATGACCAAAAAAGAGCTGAGGCATCATATTTAAGAAGTCATAACATCTCTTAGATTTCTTCAGCACCAGAGGTAAACGTGGACATAGAAAATATCCATCAATTACCTCCTGAAAGAAACCCCAAAATGACAATGCTCAAGAACATAATAGGTAAAATCCAGAGCTTCCAGGTCAAAGAAGAAGATACTATGAACAGCTAGAAAGAAAAAAAAACTTAAGTACCAAGGAGCCACATGTATTTGGAGGGTAGGGCAGGGGCTGGAGGGTCATGGACAGTATAGAAATTAATTTTTCTTGACTATACAACTTTCTAACATGGGATTTGTTTTTCTTTCTTAATTGTCCAATGGGATGGGAAAGTTAGTAGGTGTATTTTTGCTGATTGATGAAAACATTAAATATAAAAAAAAGTTTGGAAAGGTAGAGTGGGACCAGACTCTGAAGGGTTAAAGTCAAACATTTTATATTTGTTCCTAAAAGTAGTAGGATCCATTGGAATTTACCAAGTAAAGGAGAATCAAAGTCAGATTTGAGCTTAAAATACACAAAACATGAGCTACTTTAATCATAGGATCAAACTATATTAGAAATTCTCTATTCCAACTAATTCACTTCATAGATGAAGAAACTGCACCTCAAAGAGATTAAGGGATTTCTCTCAGACATATACACCCAAATAAGTCACAGAATCAGGATTCTAACTTAGATCTTCTTACTGTAAATCATTTTGGTCTCTCTATTATACCATTAATATTCAAAACTGGATCATTTGAATCCAAATTCATTACTCATCATTACATTACAACCATATTTATATTTTGATTAGGGTAAAAATGTAATATAAAAATTTAGAATACAATAATCATGACAATTTATTTGTTTTGTATCAACTTTTGAATTCACTTATCTGCTCTTAAGTATTTTTTGCCTTTATAGCATTTACATAGGAGTAATTAATGTTCTAATTTTCCGATTACTCTTTCACTTCATATGTTATTCCATCTCTTTGTATTCCTCATGTTTGTCATTTTTACAGAGCAATAGCTTTCAATCAAATTAACATGGTGTAGTGGATAGAGAGACAGTCTTGAAGGCAAAAATGACTGGGACCAACTCCTGCTTCTGCCAGATGTTAGGCAAGCTACTTTATCTATCAGTATTCTCCTCAAATCTCAAAGACTATAAACTGCAGATAAATTGTGACCTGCATTAACAAGAGAGAGTTTCTTCATGCAGGAGTTTTCTACAGTACTGAAATCCCAAGTCTAGTCTCTTGTTCATTTTTGTTTTTAGTCAACTCTGATTATTGGATGTTTCCAGTTTTTTCTTTCTTAAAAGTGAGACAAGTGAGTATTTTTGCAGGAGTGTCTACGCAATGATATCACAACTCCCTTATAGTAAATGAGGTGGCAAATAGAATACCTGCCTTGGAGTAGGGAAATCCTCAATTCTAAACCTGCTTCAAAAACTGTGTGCTCCTGGCCAAGTTACCGAATCTCTTCCACTTTCTGTATGAAGTTTTCTCCTACCCCTTAATACCACTGTCTTCCCTCTGTTCATTTTCTTTTTATTCTACATATAGCTTGTTAATACATATGTGTAGTACTGGACAGTTCATAGCTCTTAAATGTGCTCTATCCTGTGTATATGAAAATGATGGTACTAAAGACCTGCTGTCCTTTGGATATACATTTCTCTCCAGGAATGTAGCGTTAGTTTTATGCTGATTCAGACATGTTCTGTTGTTATTTTCCATCCTGCCCTAGAGTATGCCTTTGAATGTATTGGAGGTGCAGTTATGGACCAAAGCAGAGCTAATGGACCAATCAGGAATCAAACCTATGGCCTTGTACTAATTAATTCACACCACCCCCAAACAATGAGCTGAACAGATAATGCTTATATTTAACTTCTGAAAGCATTATATGATTTTTTCAAGAATGAAATACAAGGCCTTTAAATCATCACATTTCATCTATTCTCAGACCAATGCTTCTATTCTATCTGCTGTAAAAGGAAAATGACATTTAAATTTCAGATCTAAAATCCATGGCTCAGATGATTTCATTTGTCTACCTAAAGTTCCTTGAAGGCCAGTGAAAATGAAATTACTACCTTGGACCTTAACAAGTAGAAACAATGCCTTCAATTGGAAATATGAAAATAAAATTTGGTACCAGGATATTAAATCCTTTAAAAAATTATCTTGTTTAAATATTCCCACTGTCCTCTGGAACTATTTTTTTTCAGAAGCTTTAAAGGGAACCAAAATGATGCTCTGAAACAAACAAACAAACAGCACAACACAAAACTTTTATGAGGATCTCAACAATATTTCCTAATTAAATTGAAAGAAAATTCATAAAAAATGAGTCTGGCCTTGTCAGCTATCCCTAAAATTCTCCTTCCTCTGTAGTGAAGCTTGGGAATTTAAGCCTAAGTCATAGACTTAATTTGATCAGCAGATACATAAAATTATCACTTATCCTCTATGCATCACAAGAATTCCAAAGGTTTAATTTCCAAGTCTAGTCTCTGTCTGAAATTCTACTTCCTTATACTACTTCAGATGACCATTGCAAGACAAGGATTGATCTTTACAGTGAGAGAATATAAGTTTGTGGGCAGGGATTTTTTTCTCTTTTTTCTTTATATCTCTCACATCTGCCACTGTGTCTGGCAAAAAGCATCGGCTTCACAAATGCTTTTATTGATTCATTTGAAGATATTAGGTTCATCATAAGTGATAGGATATAGAAGAAAATAGAAAATTTTAATACATATATGTATATCCATATATCCATATGTCTATATCTATATATCAGGTTTGTTTTGCTTATACATATAGATGGATTGAGTGCTTAATAGTTCTTTCTCTTTTTCTCTCCCAGCCAAATTGATAAAGCTAGTTGTTCAATATAGGTTCTGCTAACCTATGCTTATTGTGTCAAATGACCCATTAGGAAGTGGAGAAAAGGTAATCAACCAGAAGCTTTGCCTACACAACGCCAAGATGAAATGTCTGCCTATGAGCAGACAGGTTTACACATATAGAAACATGTAATTTATTAGGGATAAATAAAATCTCATTCTTGCGCTGTCAAAAATCTGCTTCACAAATTTAAGCTAGGAAAGGCATGGATTTCTGAAAAAAAAAGATAGTTTTAGTGCAATGCAATCTTAATTTAGGAAAAAATAAGGGAGTGCATTAAGATGACAACTGCTAAGAATAAGATTATAACCCTGCTTTTCTATGTTCTAGGTAGATCACATCTGGACCATTGTGTTCAGTTCTAGGTGGCACATTTGAGGATAGACATTGAAAAATTGAAGAAGGACAACCAAGATGGAGAAAGGCTTGGGTTTTGCCATACAGATTAAGGAATTGGGAGTACCTTGGAGGATAGATGGTTTAGGGGTGTGGACAAAACACACTATTCAAGTGTTTGAAGGACTGTAGGGAGAAAGACAGATTAGAGTTGTTTTGACTGATACCAGGGGGCAGAACCAGGAGAAAGTGATGAAGGTTGAGAAGAGGCAAGTTTAGGCTAGATGTAAGAGAAACTGTCCAAACAGTTAAAACTATTAAAGGCAATTAGAACCTTAAGATTAGAAAATGGGTTTTCCCTTATTTGGAGATCTTTAAGCCAGAGCTGATTGTTCACTTTTCAGGCATCTTGTTGTAAGGCAAATTCTTTTTGGGTATGAGTTGAACTTAATGGTCAAAGGAGTCCCTTCCAGCCTTGAAATTGTATGCTACAGGAATAACTAAAGAGGTATTATGTTCTCATATAGTGGAAATTACATTGAGTATTGAGTCACTACTTGTTACCTAAAATGTAAAATGAGGGGAGTGGACAAGGTAATCTTTAAATTTCCTCCCAGCTCTAAATACAACAATCCTATGACTTTCCCAAGAGTAGATGGATTAGTATGCAGATAATTTAACTGATTAATGAACAGTACTTACTCCAAAATATTAGTTTGGTTATTTGGTTCCTCATTAGGTCATATTATGTAGAAACAATCTTGATGGGAAGCAATATTTTATTTTTAGAGTTTTAAGCTAAAATGTATTACGTTATTGTGTCTCCAAACTCAATGGCCTTTTTTTCCCTCAATTGCATGAAAGAATTAATGAAACATCTAAAAATGTTTAACTTCCTCTTAGAGAATATGTAATATATGGTGAGAAAATGTTTCATTGGTTAATGTTATAACATTCATAATTAACATAGAACAGACAACATGTATTTCAAGTCCCTATTTTATTTTGGCTTGAATAATACAAATTTGGCTTCCTGTCTCAATTCACTAACTCATGCATAAAGTTTGCAGTTTTTGCCTGATTTGGCAACAGTTTATTATCATTTTCCATCCTGTCTTGGGGATATGTCTTTGAGACTATTAGAGGTATAGCCATGAACCAGAGCAGAGCTAATGTTCCAATCAGTCATTGTACATATGACCCTGTACTCATCCATACGTTCCTTAATTTGAAAGCTGAGCAGATAATGCTTATATAACATTGCTAATGGTGACTATACACCTATGACTCCCATCCTTATTCTACTCTCTAACATTCTTATTTATTTCTAAATTTAGAAGATTTTATTCTCTTCTAAATGTATATATTCTCTTTCTTAACACAGATCTGATCTGAGTGGAGTTCCCTTTAAAAATTCCTCCATTATCTTCTTAACCCTCCATAATATTTCTTCTATTATTGTATGTTCTTTTTCTGATAGCTTTCAGAAAGCTCAATTATTTTTGTGTTTTCTTTTCTTGATATGTTCTCTACATCAGTTGTTTCCTTATGAGATGTTTCATGTTCTCTTCTATTTTTTCATTTATTACATTAAAAAAATATTTCTTGGTTTCTTATAACTTCTTGGGCTTCCCCTTGACCAATTCCAATTTTCAAGGAGACATTTTCTTCCTTAAAATTCTGGATCTCCTTTTCCAGCTGGTTGATTTTCTTTTCATAATCTTGTTTTTCTTGTATTGTTCACATTAAAAAAAAAAAGATTTTGCTCAATTCCTGTCATTAGATTTTTTAAGTTTTTTTTTTTTTGGTTTGTCTATGAATTCTTTTGGGGTAGGTGACCATTTGATATTAATTTTGGGGGTAGAGGAGGGTTTCCTTGCTTCAGTGTCCTCCTCTGAAAATGAACCTCTGTCTTCACTATTCCAATAGTAAGTTTCTATAGTTGAGTTCTTTCTTCTTTGCCTGTTGATTTTTTTAAACCTATTATAGCAGTTTATTGTTGTCATCACCTCTAGTCTTAGAGTATGGGAGATGGTGCCTCTGGCCTCAGATCCTCCTTCAGCTCTCCCATTGCCCTGGAATAAAACTCAAGACCCCCAGCCTCTGGGAAATGTCCACAGCCAGGAGGTTCTCTGCCCTACTGCTTCAGCACTCACTGCATATGTGGTGGTTCCTTCTAGTGTAGGGCTGCTTCTCAGCAGCACAGGTGGGCCTGGTATCCCTTAGCAGCTGTTCCCTCGATCTTCCTTGGCTCAAATGCCCAACTTCCCCACTTTGGCCAGGAGGTGAAAATTCTGGAACTGGGGTTAAGGCTCCCTTCCAACCCAGCTAGCCCCAGGACTAATCACTAGTTTCAGTGGAACTAGCCTAGAGGTGCTTACACTTCACTGGAACCTTGGTGCTGGATTTTTTTCTTCTGATTGTCTCCATTTGTCCCAGGAGGACCACTATTTTGTCCTAATTCTTGTTTATTTTAATTTTAATTTTATTTTTTAACTACTCTGGTCTGAAGTGCTATTTTGCCTTGTTTGTGAGGGAAATCTGGAGAACTTGGAATTTTCTGACCTACTGCACCATCTTCCCAGAATTCTTTCCTCATCCAATGTCATTTTGCCATAAATGTTTTGAGAGACAAATGAAATGGAATTTCTCCTTTTGCTCCTTTCCCTCTGAAGTACTTAACATGAGATATGATAGTTTCACCTAGCATTTGAAAATGTTATTTCTTTGTTGGTGCTGTTCAGTCATTTCAGTTGTCTCTGAACTTTTGTGATGCCATTTAGAGTTTTCTTGGCAAAGATACTGTAGTGGTTTGACATTTCTTTCTCCAGAGTATAATTTCTAGAAAGTTTCATAGTTCCCTATCACACATATGAAGAGCAATTTGAGATCTTGGTATTGCCTAGTTAGGCAACTTGGCAATAATAATATATTATTAATATATAGGAGTTTCTCTTGCTACAGAGAAAACAAGAATGATAATTTATAGCAAGCTTTAAATAAACCAGATCATCTACATTCACTGAGGGATCTGTTACATGATTTTTAAAATTAAAAAAAATCACCTGATATTCATTAAAATCTTTGGTCCATTCTATACTAGAACTTCTCATTCTCATTGGAAACCCTTATCATCTACTACACCCAACAAATTTGTATTTACTATGTCTGCAAAGAAGCTTATTTTCAACTGCTTGAACAATTGCTAAGTTCAACTAAACAAATTAGTTGGGGTACTGTATTTAAGTGACTTCTCACTGTATAATGTTCTCATCATGTGATAGAAAATATATTTTTTTATTTATACAATAACCACATAATTTTCCCTAAACTGGAACTTTCCTAAACATCTGTGATAATTTAGGCTAATATTCTTTCAACAATTTCAATACAATTCCATTTATACAGATTATTTCCATTGATTCACATACACCTTTTTCTCAATAGCTGAGTACATGCATAGTTTTTTTTGGAGGCGTTGTGCCTGAAAAATTCATCATATTTCTGAGAACTGAATGATGAGAGTTTTTTTTTTTGAGAGGCAATCAGGGTTAAATGATTTGTCCAGGGTCACATGGTTTGTAAGTGTCAAATAATTAAGGCCAGATTTAAGAACAGGTCCTGCTGACTCCAGGGATAGCACTCTATCTACTATGCTACTTAATTGCTCTAATGGAATCTTAATATATAGTAGAAATATGGGCTTCTATCACATCATTTTTTTCTAACCTGTTCTTTTCCCAAATGTGAATTTCAGGTCAATTTATATCAAATTTGAAAATACTTTTTGTACCTTTCACTTTTCTATTATGAGAGACTCCTAATTATTTCCCCTTTCTTTGAGTTTTCCCCTTCCATTTTTTCTCGAGTGCCAGAGTAAGCTTCCTAATACATAGTTCTGACCATGTCACTCCTTTGTGCAAGAGCTTTAAAATGGTTCCACTGGTCCAACAGCATAAAGCATAAGCTCTTTAACTTACCCACTGTCTCTAGACTGTTTGCTAATGGAATACTTCTTCTGGGGCTACTCAATCAAACTTGCACCTGAACTTCTAGGTTGAATCCCAGAGGTGACTGTCACCTTGAGTTCTAAGGGTAACTCCATGGAAGGCTAATCCTTAGACTAACAGTTTTAGGCTTTATCTTTTCTTTTTCTTGTTTGGAGGGCAATTGGGATTAAGTGACTTGCCCAAAGTCACATGGCTAGTAAGTGTGTTAAGTGTCTGAAGTCATATTTGAACTCAGGTCCTCCAGACTCTAGGGTTGGTGCTCTATTCAAGGATAATCCTTAGAGCCTATTAGACCTTGAGATCCCCTCCAATGTTCTTGAAATGTTAATGGGATAATAAGATCTTCCCCACCCATTTATAGGCCTCACATAGAGTGCATTAGGAGAGGGACTTGCCTAAGGAGGAACTTGCTTAGGGGGAGGTTTCCTTGTAGGAAATGTCCACACCTTTTGGTACTAAGTACTGAGGTACTAGGTACTGAGTCACAAGGTTGTGATCCCCTCAGACTCTAAGAAATGTGTGTCTGTGTGTGTG
>CM053601.1:58242112-58304888 GCA_028646575.1 Pseudocheirus occidentalis
TTCTCCCAAGTCAACATGGTTCAGGGGAGTGTCTCAGCCAATAGCATTCTTCCAAGTCACAGGGGAATTCACACCTTTTCACCAATGGACAGAGTTCTGGGAATTCACACCTTTTCACCAATGGACAGAGTTCTATACTTAACACTAGGTTACTAGGATCTACTTAACATCTGATCAAACAAATTAATTACCATTACAACCATCGATCAGGCACAAATAGCTTATGAACACTTGAAATCTTTCCAAATTTGTGAATCTCACGTTTCTTTTGCTGTACTGTAATTCTGTTTTGCTTCTACAGTACAATGCCTTCTATGATTTAGGCATACCAGTGTGTCCTATGTCTAAGAACTGATTCCCAAGTTCTTCACAGACCCTGAAATATCTTTGTATTGCTTCTTCTGATCTCCATGTGAGTACTTTCTTTGTGTGAGTTCTCTTTAAAATACTCTTTTAGACAAACATACTTCTGATATTTGAACACTATGTCAAGCCCATTGGACTTACATTCTCTGCAGTAGAGTTTGAATGCTTGGCAGTTCAGCTCGAGAAAGGACCTCAGTGTCCTGTACCTTATTGACAGGGGACCTTCCGAAGCTTCCCAAGAAAATGCAAATGGAAATGATTGAGTTTCCTTGCATGACACCAGTAGACTGTCCATGTTGCACAGGCATACAATAATGAAGTCAGCACAACAGCTCTGTAAACCTTCAGTTTTGTATACCTCTCTCTTCCACACTTTTCTTCGGAGCCTCCAAAAACAGAGGTAACTCTGGAAATGCATATGTCAACCTCATCATCTATGTATACATCCCTGCAAAGTATATTGCCAATATAAGTGAACTTATCTACAGTATCCAAATTCTTCCAGCTACTTCATCCAATGGTTTCATGTATGGTACTGGCTGGTAGACAATCCATTTTCTTGCTAGGACAAAATTAGCACAAGCAGAAGAGAATCAATGGAAACTTTGTTGTGTCTCCCCCTCAGAGGCTGCATTTGGTGCAAAATCATCTGCAAACAACAACAACAAAAAAACATGTACCAACTCACCTTCTTCTTTAGTCTTGGGTTAGTCTTTTTAATTTGCTCAGTGCTGAGCTGACTTTGATGCCAATTTCCTCTGTGCTGAAGGCATCTGACAACATTATTGAAAATATCATGCTAAAAAGCATTGGAGCAAGCACATATACCTGATTCATTCCATTGGTGACTGGGAAAGCACAATAGTATTGTCCATTATCCAGAAACTATGTAAGTATATCATCATGAAACTGATCTACAATACTGGTGAACTTCTCCAGGCAACCAAATTTTGCCATAATTTTACACAAGCTCACACTACTGATAGTATCAAAGGCTTTGGTTATATCAGTAAACATTGTGTACAGACCCCTTTCTGATCCTGGAATTTCTCCTGGAGTTGTCAGGCTGCAAACACTATATCAACCAGTACAACCAGTCTTTTCTAAGGCCACACTGACTCTTGGGTAGATGGCCATCTTCCAGGTGAAGGATCAGTATAAGGATCAGAGGACTCTGGCAGGAATTTTGCAACTAATTACTAAGCAAGAGAATCCCACCAACCCCTCATGACTGGCACAGGACAATCTATTTCTTTAACCTTTATAGAGATGAGCAATGGAAGCATCCATGAATTTCTGGAAAATAACCTCCTCTTGCAGATAACTGAGAAAATTTCAGTTACCTTTTGTAGATCCCCTACCTTGTAAATCTCATCTGGGATTCAATCAGAACCAGGCACCTTGCCACATGAGAAGAGTCTAATGACATTCAAAACCTATTCTTGAGTTGGAAGTTTGGCTAGAGAGAAATTAACTTCAATATGACTCATATGACAAATGGCTTCAGCATTTTCCTAGAGTGATGATGGTCTGATGAGAACACTATGAAGTGTTCATCCATTTCTCCATTGTCAAGACCTTTTCACTAATCCATGTGGCTTCATCAGCAGTTGAGATGCACCATAGATCTTTGGCACATAAATAGCCTTCAGACAATCATAAAAGCACTTTGGATGTTACTATCAGCATAAGATTGAATTTCACCTGCCTTCTCATTGAGCCAAGAATCCTGAATCTCTCTAAGTGTCACCTACATTTTGATTTTTATGGAGTTAAATGCTGCCTTCTTAGACACACATACACACACACACACACACACACACACACATACAAACACACAGCATTCTGTTGGCAAATTCTGTGGAGCTCTCATTTTTCATTTAGTAGCTTCTGAATTTCCCCATCACTTTTATCAAGCCAATCTTGATTTTCGTGAATATTCTGGACCAGATAAATAAACACTATGCTGTACACCAAATCTCTGAAAGCTTCCAACTTCTTTCCTGCTTTACTGTTACCAACCAAGTGTTGACTCAATGTTCTCTCCAAGTTAGCAATGAATTGTCCATGTTTGGAGAAGTGCTCTAATCTGTTGACGTTAAGGCTCCTCATAGTTGTCTTGCTTTGGGGATGCTGCTTTTGTTGAATGTGAATGCTTAGTTTGGCAAAGAAAAGTCTAGGTTCATGCCAGTACTATCTACAACACATCAACTTTGTCACTCTCACATTCTGTCTGTCTCTTCTCCTTATAAAGACGTAGTCTATTAAATGTTAATGTTTTCTTTGATGGTGCATTCACAAACTTTTATTGAATTTAGAAAAAGAAAAGCCAGTACTGATGATGAGATTGTCATGAGACACATATATCTTCAATAGTGACTGTTGAGGTTTCCAACTCCATTTCTCCCAAAGACTTCCTGTAATATCTGATGATACTCTGTTCCTATTCTTGCATTAAAATCACCCAGATAAAGGATTCTAGGAAGATGGCAGAGTAGGTCAGAAAATCCAAGTTCTCCAGATTTCTTCCACAAATGAGATAAAAAGGTGCCCCAAGCAGAACAGAGTGATAAAAAATGAATACAAGTAGTGAAAAATCAGAGAAGACCTGAAGTAAAATCCTGAGATAAGGTTTGATCCCTGTGAAGAATAAACATTTCCAGACTAGTTCTGCTTAAACATCAAGTAACAAGCCTTGAGGTTAGCTGGGTTTGGAAGCAGTCTCAGCCCCAGCCACAAGAACTTTCACTCCAGGACAGTGAGGAATGTTGAGTTCATCAGCCAGGGAAGATCAAGGGAACCTCTGCTGATAAGAAATTCCAGACCCATTTTTGCTGTGGATATGCGGTCCTGTGCAAGAAGTATAGTGCCTGAGTATAGAAGCAGTAAGGCAAGTAAGCTACTGGCTGTGGGCACTTACAAGAAGCTGGAGGTATTGGTTTTAGTCCCATGCCAGAGGGGAGAGGTAAAGGAAGATCTGAGGCTAGAGGTACCACATCCCATACTCCAGGACTATAGATGATTACAAAAATTAAGTTGCTACAAATAAAAAAAGCAATGGAGAAAGAATTCAACTGTAGAAATTTACTATGGAAAGAGAGAAGACCAGGGTTCATCTTCAGAGGCCATACTTGAGCAAAGAAACCCTCTTCTTCCTCCAAAGGATAATGTCAAATGGTCGACTGCCCAAAAAGAATTCATAAAAGAACTATAAATAGACTTTAAAAATCAAATAAGAGAAATTAATGAAAAACTTAAAAAATAAGAATAATAGAAGAAAAACGAGAATATTATTAAAGGAAAATCAACCAATTAGAAAAGGAAATTCAGAATCTTAAGGAAGAAAATGACTCCTTGAAAATCATAATTGGACAAGGGGAAGTCAGTGAAGTCATAAGAGACCAAGAAATAATAAAACAAAACACAAAGAATGAAAATAATAGAAGAGAATGTATAATATCCAATAAGAAAAACAACTGATCTAGGGAACAGATTGAGGAGAGAAAGCAAGAAGGATTACCCAAAAGCTATAGTCAAAAAAAGAATCTTGATACAATAATTCAAGGAATAATTAAAGAAAATTGTCCTGACGTGTTAGAAAAAGAGGAGAAAGTAGAAACAGAAAAAATCCACCAATCAGCACCTGAAAGAGATCCTATGAGGAAAACCCACAGGAAAATCATAGTCAAATTCTGAAACCCTAAATCAAGGATAAAATAGTATGAGCAACAAGAAAAAAGCAACTTAAATATGGTAGTGCCACAGTTAGAATCACACAAGAGCTAGCAGCAGTTACACTGAAAAACCACAGGTCTTGGAGCACTATATATCAAAGAACAAAAAAAAGAGTTCTCAATGAAAATACTATAATCAACAAAGCTAAGTTTAATCCTGAAGAAAAAAGAATACTTAATGAATGGCTATACTTTCAGGATTTGGTTTAAAAAAAAAAACCTGAACTTCATAGAGGATTTGACATATAAAAGCTAAGGGAAATATATGGTACATAACAAAGACCAATCAGAAGTGACTCAATAAGGATAGACTGTTTATCTTTTCTATGAGGAAATATAAAATATATGTCTAAGATTGTTATTAGTAATTGAATAGCTCATAAGAAAGATTACGATAGACCTGAGTATAACACAATTTTATAAAGTAAAATCACTTGAGAATAATTAAAAAGAATAATTATCTTATATAAATGAGGTCTGAGAAGAAGAACCAACATAGAGGAACTAGATGGAAGGAGAGGTTTGGTAGTTCTGGAAACCTGCTTTTGTTGGGAATGGTTTAAGAGGAAACAATACATATATATCTAGGAGAGTATAAAAGTTTCCTAAATTCAGAAAGAAATAAAATGCTAAGAGGATAGGGAGGGGAAAGAAAATGAGGAGGGATCATTAGAGGAGAGAGTCAGGGAATATGTTAAAGTGGGATACAGAAGAGTGTTTAGATTAATGGGAATGGGAAAGTAACAGGTAACCCAGCAGGTGGGATAGGTTAAGTAATAGTAGGGCAAGGCAACAGGTAGAAGTATAGCAGAAAAGGTAGGGGGGATAGGAAATAAGAGATATACACAAACATAAAATAAAGATCAAGAGTAGAATTTGTTAGGGAAAAAGGAGCAGGGGTGTTGTTCATTATCTCAGACACAGTTAAGGCTAAAATAGATTTAACCTAAAGTGAAAAATAAGGAAACTAAACTATGTGTCACTCATATTCAGAAATTTTGTTTTGGATAGTTTAAAATAAAATACTTGCAGATTGCAGGTGGTTATGATGAGGCACAGGGAGAGTTGAGGCCCTGGAAAAGTCTGGGTCATGTAGAGTTTGGGGCACACTGGACTCTCTGGGTCCCTCAAAGGCTGTGGGGAGCACCGGTGCTTAAAGTTCTCATGCATGTGCAAAACAGATTTTTCCAGACAGTGTCTCCTTACCCTGGGGCCACGTGAAGCTATTATAACTGCAACTTCCCACCCCCACATTTGGCTATATCCTGCACCTTGCAGCTGGGCCCTGTTTATCACATGTGGTACGTGACTCTGGGTGATATATAAGACTCAGGTTTTGGGGCAGAAGAGGTCGGTCTTGAAATGTTGCTAGGCTTCCCCATGGAGAGGACTCAATAAACTTTTTCTGTTTGCACCTCTGAGCCTTTGAGACTCTCCTGTTCTTGAGAAGCTGCTGGCAAGTAACCAGTTGCCCCTGCTAGAGTTGTCATCAGGGAAAGTGATCCTGACAGACCTGTGGTCAGGGTGAGAGGACCCTGACAACTAGACAGGATGAGGTTGAAACAAAGTTACAGATTAGTGGACTTAGGAAAATATGGAAAGAGTTGGACTTCTGAAGGAAAAGGTTATCAACTCTCAGAGAAAAACAGAACAAGTAAGTATAGTATGGTCTTACACAGATACATAGGAATGCATATGTCTATATATTTGTGTATTGTACATATCTAAGTATTTGTATGTGTAAGTGTATGTATCCATGTTTGCATGGGTACATGTATATGTATAGGTATGTATATATGTATGTTTATATATCTGTGTGTATATGTCTAAGTATATATGTGTGTATGTATGTATGTATATATGTGTGTATAGATATATAGATATCGATAGTTATATCTGTGCTTAATTGCAGCCTTGGGGGAGAGGGGAAAAAAGGGAGGAGGAAAAAGAACACAGTAAAAAGTGCACAGCAGAAAACAAAAGAACTTACAAAGAAGCAAAGAAAAGATGAACAGCTCTCAACACAATACTTATTTTATAGGCTTTCTTGAAAAGGAAATTTATTGCTGTATATTTTGAATCCTTTCTCATGTTCTGCTGTGTACATGGCAATGCTTTTTTTTCTTTTCCTATTATGTACTTGTTTCAATATTTAAGTTTATAATGTTTATTTTTTCTTTTCTTATTATATAAGTTTTGGCATTTAAATCTAAAATAATTTTTTAAAGAAAAAAATAAGTCCCCCAGATTTATAAATTTTGTATTTTTTTGGCACATTGATGATGAAGGTCTCCAAGTCTTCATAGAATTTCTCTTGGACCTCATCAGGGTTTGTCATAGCAGAAGCATACACACTGATGGTAGCAATGTGGCACTTTCTCACCAGTAGAAATCACATTGTCATGAGTCTGTCATTCACTGATTTTGGTAGGTATACCAGCTTGTTGACCAGTTAGTTGTTTGGATTTTTTTTTGGAGGGCAATTGGGGTTAAGTGACTTGCCCAAGGTCACACGGCTAGTTTTTGTGTTAAGTGTCTGAGGCCGGATTTGAACTCAGGTCCTCCTGACTCCAGGGCCAGTGCTCTACTCACTGCACCACCTAGCTGCCCCCTAACCAGTTAGTTTTGATAGCAAAACCAATGCCAGCTTCATGGTATCCCCCATCACTGTGGTCACTTTAGAAAAACATGTCTAGTTCTGACTTTAGTACACTGGCCTTCATTTGCACTCAAGCTACTATATGGATGTGATACCTTCTGAGTTCTCTAGCAACAAGAATTGTTCATCATTGTAATTCATCATTGAGGGCCAACTATATTTTGTATTGTCCATATGTGTGCACACATTCCATGTGCCAATAGTGAAAGGAATCATCTTTGTAAAAATTTTTTGTGCTTTTTTGTGTTTTAATATCAGGGTGGGATCCCAAGAAGGCCAGGGTTGTGTGAAGCAGATAATTTTAGGGCACCTTTTCTAGTCCCTCCATAATGCCAGATGAGCAATGTAATCCTTAAAAAAGGATGCTCAACAGAATAGTTTATTTGTCAGATATATGGAATGTTGGAGGTGATGCTGGAAAATTGGGACACTAATGCGCTGTTGGTAGAGTTGTGAACTGATCCAACCATTATAGAAAGAAATTTGGAACTATGCACAAAGGGCTATATAATTTTGCATACCCTCTCATGCTATGCCATCTATATCCCAAAGAGATTTCTTTTTAAAGGAGAGTGGAAGACATATTTTAGACAAAAATATTTATAGCAGCTCTCTTTGTGATGACTAAGAATTGGAAATTGAGAGGATGCCCATCAGTTGGGGAATGGCTAAACAATTTGTGGTATACGGTTATGATGGAATATTATTGTTAAAGGAAATGAAAAGCAGGATTATTTCAGAAAAACCTGGAAAGACTTAAATGAACTGATACAAAGTGAAGTGAGCAGTACCAGAAGAAATCTGTGTACAGTAACAGCAATATTGTACAATGAAGACCTCTGAATGATTTACCTATTCTCAGCAATACAAAATAAATCCTAAAGGATTCATGATAAAGCATGTTATCTGCCTCCAGGGAAAGAATTGACACTGAATGCAGCTTGAAACATGATGGTTTTTTTTTACTTTCTTGCTTTACTCTTACTTTTAAATTACTTTTCTTTTCATGGAACAAAGTAAATATTTCTATAACAGTATAACAACAAAAAAAACATGATTGCATATGAAACTGCAAATTTACCATGTACAACTTGCTATTCTTTCCAAATATACAACAAAGCTATCATTAAAAATACTTTTTTTGCTTTTATTTCTTTCCTCCCTCACTGACCTAGAGATGGTTAACATTAGATACAAATAGGCATATATATATATATACATACATACATGTATGTACGTATACACATATACATACATTTATGCATACATATGTGTGTTTATGTGTCTGTGTGTCTATTAGTATGTATGTGTGTATATATGTAAAATTATCCTATACACACTTCTATTTATCATTTCTTTCTCTGGATGCAAATAACATCTTTCTTCATATGTCCTTTATTTTTTCCTTTGTGTATTTGTAATAGTCAAAATTACTTATTTACTCAAAGTCATTCTTAAAACAAACCTACTAATATATGTTACATGATTGCAATGTGTAAGCTGTATCAGATTGCTTACTATCTCAGAGAAGAAGGGAAGGAGGGAGAATAGAATTTGGACCTCAAAACTTTAAAAAAAATTGTTTTAACATATAACTGGCAAAAAGATTAGAATATTATACAAGCCTTAAACAAAAGACCTGTTCAGATACCCAGAAGGGTGCCAAATTCCACTGCTGCTTCAGTCCTGTGAGAAACAAACCCTATTGCCTGGGCCACTATTGTGCCACCTCCCCCCCACACACAGACATACCCTAGTCTCCATAGCATAGCCTCCTGGTCATCTACATATTGTCAGCAAGCAAGTATCCAGTTCCTTCATTCTATCCTCTATGTGCTTTCCCCAGGACATCACTACTAAACCAATCATCCAATGTATTGTCCTATGTTCCTAAACACTGTCCTATGTTCCTAAGTTACCCCTTGATTCAATAATAAGCATCTGCTTATTAGTTGTGGGGCCAAGGACAAATTACTTCACCTCTTTAAGCCTTAGTTTCTTCATCTAAAAACTAAAATTAAACTTCATTGCAAAACTAAGGGCAATACTATTTATATTATTTCACTCATAGGTCTTTTTGCAATCCTCAAATGACAAAATATGTGAAAAGAACTTTGGAAAAATTTAAAGTACTAGATGGTCAGCAGTTATTCTAAATTAGTGAATTAACCTGTGATTAGTACGTTAGCCTGTGATTTCATTGATAGGAGAATCCTCTTGCAAAACAGCCAGAGATGTTGAACCTTATTCTTAAAAGAGTTTCCTGAAGTTCTGAGAAGGCAAGCAATTTGTCCATGGACCCAGAGAGAGTAAGTATCAGAGGCAGGATTGGAAACTAAATCCACCTTACTCTATGGCAAGCACTACCTGTACAGCAACATACTGGTCTCCTTCCTCCTCATCTTTCCTCTTATCCCTTTTTTCCTTTTCCTCTTCCTCCTTCTTCTCTTTCTTCCTCCTCCTCCTCTTTTTCTTCCTTCTCCTCCTGCTTTCTCTTTTTTCTTTTCCCTTCCTCCTCCTTTTTTTTCTTTCTCTTCCTTATGCCCCTTTCAGATGTAACAAATTTTTTGCTGTAGCCATGTGCCCTTTCACCTTTCTCCAACTAAGTGTAGAAATGTTAGGTTTGATTATATAAAAGTCATATCAATTATGGTCATTTTTCTTAACACTTTCCTCTTTATGCCTAATTAACATGTGGCCCAGTAAAGATTGGGTATAAAATTAAAAGTGTCAGATTGATTGTGCTTCATTTAATTACAATACTAAGCTGCTCTTCCATGCCTTGTTTACATGATTTGCTGTTTATGGCTATCCATTCACAACTTAAAGTGAAAGAAACATGGATTCATTTCATTTTCATTTAATTCCTGGATGACTGAAGTAACTTTCTCATGGACAGATTTTGTTGAATAAATGAATACATAGCACTCTTATCAATAATCATGCTCTATATATATAAAACGTATTTTATTTGTTAAATCAACAAATTTGAGAGTCAAAATGGACCCCCACTGCTTTTGAGTCCAACCCAAATAGCAAAATATTCCCTATTTTAAACATACCTGAAAAGTGGTCTCTGCTTCAAGACCTCCAAGAATAAGATGCCAACCACCTCCCAGAACAGCCCTTTATACTATAAATAGCTCTAATCATCAGGAAACCTTTCCCCTTTGCAACTTTCATCCATTGTTTCTGATTCTGTCCTCTAGGACTAGATGAAACAAGTTTCATCCCTACTCCACATAACAGTAATTTATATGTTTTATGACAGCTATTGAGACCCTTTCTTCCCATTTAAAGCAAAAAAAATTGAAAATTAAGTTAGAAAAGTAGAGGAAAATGGAAAAAGAAATAAGAGTGATGGAAGAAAATCATGAAAAACCATTCAAAAGTTTGCTAAGGCTAAATACTGAAGAAAATAACACTTAAAAATATACTAACTCAAATGTCAAAAGAGATCCAAAAAGGCAATGAGGAGATGAATGCCTTAAAAATAAGAACTGGCCAAATGGAAAAGGAGGTCCAAAAGCTCACCAAAGAAAATAATTCCTTCAAAATTAGAATGGAGTAAATGGAAGCTAATGACTTTATGAGAAATCAAGAAATTATGAAACTGAACTAAAAGAATGAAAAAAATAGAACACAAGGTAAAATGTCTCATTGGAAAAACTACTGATCTATATTTACAAAATAGATCCAGGGGAGATAACGTAAAAATTATTGGACTACCTGGAAGCCATGATAAAAAAAAGAGCCTACACATCGTCTTTTAAGAAATTATTGAGGAAAACTGCCCTAATATTTTAGAACCAGAGCATAAAATGGAAATTGAAAGAATCTACCAATTGTCTCTTGAAAGAGATCTGAAAAGGAAAACTCCTAGGAATATTGTAAACCAATTCCAGAGTTCTCAGGTCAAGGAGGAAATATCACAAGAAGCCAGAAAGAAACAATTTGAATATTGTGGAAATACAGTCAGGATAACACATGAACTAGCAAATTCTACATTAAAGAATCAAAGGGCTTGAAATATGATATTCCAGAGATCAGAGGAGCTACGATTAAAACCAAGAATCACCTGCTCAGAGTATAATACCTCAGGGGAAAAAAATGAAAATTCAGTGAAATAGAGGACTTTCAACCATTCTTCCTAAAAAGACCAGAGCTGAATAGAAAATTAGTCTTTCAAATACAAAAGATCAAGAGAAACATGAAAGGGAAACAGGAAAGAGAAATCATGAGGGCCTTATTAAAGTTAAACTGTTTATATTCCTACATGGAAAGATGATATTTGTAAATTATGAGATCTTTCTCAGTATTAGGGTAGTTGGAAGAGATAGATAGATGGATGGATGGATGGCACTGGGTGAGTTGAATATGAAGGGATGATATCTAAAAAAATATAATTAAGGAGTGAGACAGGAATACATTAGGAGAAGGAGAAAGGGAGAGGTAGAATTGGGTAAATTATTTCACGTAAAAGTGGCAAGAAAAAGGTTTCACAATAGAGAGGAAGAGGCGGAGGTGAGAGAGAATAAGTGAACCTTACTCTCATTGGATTTAGCTTAAGGAGAGAATAACTTACACATTCAATTGCGCATCTTACCTTACAGGAAAGTAAGGGGTAAGGAAATAAGGGAGGTATGATAGAAGCAGGGGAGAAATTGGTGGAGGGGTAGTCAAAAGCACTTTTGAAAAGTGACAGGAGAAAAGGAGAAAATGGAATATGTTGGGGGGTGGCAGGATAGGATGGAGTGAAATACAGTTAGTCTTTCACAGCATGAGCAATATGGAAGTGTTTTGCATAACTGCACATGTTTAACCTATATTGAATTGCTGTCCTTTCCAATGAGGCTGGGTGGGGAGAAAAGAAGAGAGAGAATTTGGAACTCAAAGTTTAAAAACAAAAGTTAACAATTTATTTTTTTCATGCAATTGGGAAATAAGAGATACAGGCCAATAGAGCATAGAAATCTATCTTGCCCTACATGAAAGTAAGGGATAAGGGGATGTGGAGCTGGGGCAGTGATAGAAAGGAGGGCAGACTAGGGGAAAGGTTCATCAGAATGCATGTAATCTGGGGTAGGGGAGGAGAGAATGGGAGAAAATTTGGAACTCAAAATCTTGTGGAAATGAATGTTGAAACTAAAAATAAATCCATCAATTAGAAAATGATGAGAAAATATATAAAAATAAATGCACAGTTAAAATAGTGATTATCTAGGTTATTTTATTCTCCAGGCAAATTTAATATGAAAACAAAATATCAGTACAAGAAGGAAATTATCGTGTCAAGCTCAACATGTCCAAATTTAAATTATTTCTTCCTTAAACATGTTCTTCCTTCAAATTTCACTATTTCAGTCAATGAAATCATCATCATTCACCCAGTCCCCCATGTTGGAAAGCTTCCCCCTTCCTACCTCTTAAACATAAGTTACCAAATCCCATTGATCCTCTCTCCATGCCTCTCACATTTATCCCCATCTCTCAGTTCTCAATAACATCTGCTTAGCACAGGATCTCATCACCAGCTACCAAGACTATTATAATAACTTCCTAACAGCAGGCTGACTTAGTTCTTCTTTCCCTCTCTTCCTTCTGTTGATCAATACTTCATGTTATTACCAGGTATGAACTTCACCTCTTCAAATATTTTCAATGAGACCCTATTACCTCTAGAGTAAAGTTCAGATCCTTTGGTCTGGAATTCACGACCCTTTGACATCTGAACCCCAAAATGAACAACTGATATTTTTAGTGTTATCTTCTGTTATTCCTCTCCATATACTCTATGCCCCAAACAAACTAGATTACCACAGCTAGGTAGCTAGAGGACATAGTACATAGAGTTCTAGAATCTAGGTCCTAGAGTTAGGAAGACCTGAGTTCAAATCAGTCCTCAAACACTTACTAGCTGTGACCCCTGGGAAAGTCACTTAACCTCTCTCTGCCTCAGTTTCCTTAATTGTAAAATGGCAGTCATAATAACAGCACTTGCCTTGCAGGATTGTTGTGAGGATCATAAAATATTTATAGAGTGCTCAATATAATGTCTAGCACATAGTAGGTGTTTAATGAATATTTTTTTCTTATCCTTCTTCTTTTGTATGTCTAAATTCTAAACCTATAATGACATGAGATAGCTGTATCATGATCTATGAACCTGAATCAGGCATTCTTATTTATCTTCCAAAGAACAATTACTAAGAGGCTTCTTTATTGTCAGTGTGACAACCTACCTTCATGTTAGAAATGGTCCTTCAATTGATTCTTGGAAGTTAAAAGACGTGATCTTCTCCAATTGACTTAGTACTGTATTCCTCTGGGTCTGAGATAACTTTGCACATAATTACAGTTCAGTTTAAGAAATATTCCTAAGTAATGCCTAGGTAATGAACCATGATGCATTATATAAATGATAGCTATTGATATTAAAGCAAAATTGACTCTATTGCCTTGATTGACAATGTACTATGCAGTAGGACTTTTGTTGAAGCTTTTTTCTCTCTCTCTCTTCTCACATAGATTCAGTGTTTGTGTGAGTTTCTTGCTCCACGGACAATTAATCATCTTGACCATTAGAGCTAGCAATGGAAGAGAGTGAACTCCAATGCTGTGTGTGTTATGTGAAATATTAGGACTCTTCATCATTTTCAGTAGGATCATAAAGAGCTTTCCATGTAGGTGGACAGTAATAGAGACTGGGAGAAAGAAGGAAAAGAAAGAAGGCAAGCAAAAAGCATCAGTAAAGCATCTTAAACACTGAAGAAAACAAAACGATGTTCAGAAAGGGACATGAAACAGGGTTATTTTGTTACTATCCTGTTAAATCTAATATGCTCTTTTAAAATACATAAAATAAATTACCCTTTCAATAGACAATTTCTTTTTGTTTTGTTTTTTTTTTGTATATTGAAATGTTGTGTTTGTTAATGAATTTAGTTCAGTTTTTTAATTGAAAACTCACGAGTACTGAGGTCCTACATTTGTGTAATATTTCCTGTACTCTCAGTCAATAAATAATAACTACATGCCTACAACTCTACTGTAGTAAATACTGTACCAAACTGCATTAAATACATGATCCCTACTTCTTAGGATTTTATGATATTATTAGAGGGACCAAAGTTGAGATGAATGAGGGGTGAAGAGAGGTAGACAGACAACATAACCTAATCAAAACAGTTTATGGACTTGGCAATGGCTTTTCTCCCCCCCCCCCCTTTTGCTGGGAGAAGACTCAGGAGAAAACTAAAAGGGCAACAAATTTAGGGTTAAGTGCTTGGATGGTGGTAAAGGGCGAGTGTGGGAGGAGAGAGTAGGGAAAGGGATAAGAAAAGGCTCACCACTTTGGGGGGACATGTAATTCAGCTGAGAGCCTTGTCCCTCCATTCTAATCGACAAGAAACAAATTGAATGGGAGCGTTAGAAGGAAGATTAGGATGGTGTTGGGGGCTATATCTGATCTCCCTTTGTCACCTTAGAATCAGGAGAGAAAAACAAAAAGGTCATCATCAAAAACTTCAATGACATTTATTAATTAGGAAAGCAGTCTGGACCTATTATTTTGATTCTGTTAGTAATCTTTCTTCCAATGCAGATCAGCCAATCATTTGTCCAGTAACAATTTTAGAGCATTTCCTAGATCTCTGTGAAACTAATTGACTTGTATATGGCCTCTTAGCATATATGTGTCAGAGACAGCTCTTAGACCCAGGCCTTCCTGATTCTAAAGCTGGTCCCCTCTATACTGAATGCCACATTGATTTTTATTTGTTTTATTTCACCTCTCATGCAGTCCTGCAGACTTTCACAAACAATATGGAAAGAATATCAATACCATAGAACAGTGGTTCTCCACCTTCCTGATGCCACGACCCTTTAATACAGTTCCTCGTGTCGCGGTGAACCCCAACCATAAAATTATTTTCGTTGCTACTTCATAACTGTAATTTTGTTACTGTTATGAATCATAATGTAAATATCTAATATGCAGGGTGTATTTTCATTGTTACAAATTAAACATAACCCACAGGTTGAGAATTGCTGCCATAGAGGTAGGTAATTGATGCAATAGAATAGAGCACTGGTCCTAGAGTCAGAAAGACCCAAGTTGGACTCCAGTCTACTAGAAAGTTATGTGACCCTGGGCAAGTCACTTAACTGCTACCTGCCTCAATGTCCACACCTGAAAAATAGAGATAATAATAACATTTACCTCCTAGGGTTGTGATTAGGACACAGTGTGATGGTATGGCAAACCTTAAACCGCTGTACAAATGCTAGTTACTATTACTTTAAATATTCAAATGTATCTTTGATCTCACTAATTAAGCAGATTTCTCTTCTAAAAATGTAGATTGCAACCCATCTTTGCCTGCCCATCTTGTGTAACTGTTGTCCTTTTTGTGCCTTCACATAAACTGGGGAGAGGCAGCACACATGTAACTTATTAATCATATTTCTCTCCTCCTCTCTCCCTCCCCTTCTTTCCCCACCCCCAAATCAAAACTGACCCACTGTGTCCTGTCATTGAGTTATTCAAAAGCAGAAGAATATTCAGCAATTCTTCTCAGTTAGTATGTATGATACTGCTACTTGTCCAGCTTTTGTTCATTTGATTTCATATGTCCTTTGGGAAATCCATTTCTCTGACTACTGTATGACAAGGAGTTAACTAAGCTTAGAAATCTAGTCAATTGGGATACACTTCAGGAGGATGTATTAGGTGTAAAGCACATTGAAACCATAAAATACAAAGAGAACTTGGACTAAGTAATCCCAGAGCCTTGGGCAAGCCCTTAAAATGGATTACTCACTGGGCCAGATACAAAAGAACAGATTTTCTGGCAGCCACCTTGACTAAAAAAGAAAATAGACATTTCTGCAAAGATTATCCCAGGTCTCTGAAAAGCATGTCACTTACAACTAGTATTATAGTTCATGGCTTTAACTTCATGAGTATGAGTGTTTTTTGTACACTAAGAATTCAGAGGAGGGTTATGTGGGTATATACATGGTCTCTTCCTAAGGATCTGAAATGATATATCAGGAGAGTTTAAATTTCTTTGCTGAAGTACAGTAATTTAAATGATTGGCATTTTCATGAAACTTCCAAAAAGACTGAAACTACATGTCTTTGAATGGTGTCTTGATATCTTTTGATTACTAAAATAGTGTTGGGGATAATAAACACATACAACAAAATCCTGTTCTCTAACATGATTTCCAGCATCTACTACATTCCCTTCCTCCAAGTCAAGAGTCTGGTCTTATGGATTATCTATTTTAAAGAGATGTGTGTGTATGTAGATGTGTGTGTGTATGTGTTTGTGCACATGCATTTCAAAATCTTAACAGATAATTCTTAGACTTTAGAATTTTTTTTTCTATCCTAGGTTGGCTGATTTCCCTTTCTGAATAATTCAGCCACAATGTCAGTCAATTAATTGACCAATTAATAAACATTTATTGGGGTGGCTAGGTGGCGCGGTGAATAGAGCACCGGCCCTGAAGTCAGGAGTACCTGAGTTCAAATCCAGCCTCAGACACTTAACACAAAAAACTAGCCGTGTGACCTTGGGCAAGTCACTTAACCCCAACTGCCCTCCAAAAAGCAAAAATAAATAAAAAATAAATAAACATTTATTAAGTTCATACTATGTGCTTTGCATTGTGCTAAGGACTATATAAGGAATATAAGGAAAGGGGGATATAAGGATATAAGGAAAGCGGGAAACATATCCTGCTTGAAAGTAGCTTACATTCTAAGGAGGAAGACAAGTTATATACATACATACATACACATATACATATACATAAACAAAATGAGTATGAAGAGAATATATGCCAATAAAGACAAAATAGTTAAATATAGAATATTTTGGGAAGGCGGGCGCTAGCCTTTGGGCGGATCAGGAAAGGCTTTATGTAGAAAGTGGCGCCTGAGCTGTGTCTTGAAGGAAAAGAAGTATTCTCTTAGGCAGAGAATAGGAGATGATCAGAACAAAAGGACATGGGATGAGGGAGTGTCATATGTGAAGAACAGAGAAAGAAAAGACCACATGGTCTGGACCACAAAAAGAAGGGAGGAAGGAGGGAAATGTCCAATATCTGAAAAGATGCATTAACTTTTAAAGTTAAACAGAGACATTTACATATGCTCTTGGAAGCAAAAAGAACTCAGTGGAATTGATTGAATAAAGGAGTGACCTGGTCACATGTGTCCTAAGGAAAATCTCTTTGACAGCATGTTATAGGATAGATTGGAGTGGTAACGGCCTTGGTGTAGTTGAACAATTAGGAGGCTAGTTGAACAAACCCGACAAGTGGTGATGAAGGCCCAAACTAAACTGGTTGCTGTTGGGGTAAAGCAGAGGGATTAGATGCAAGAGATGTTACAGAAGTAGAAATGGCAAGATTTGGGAACTGACTGGGTATGTGGAGTGAGAGAGAGTGAGGAGACAAGGTTAATGCCAAGGTTACAAACCTGAGAGACTGGAAGCATGGTGATACCTTAGACAGAATTAGTAAATTTAAGAAGAGAGATGGCTTGATCAGGAAAGATTAATGCGTTCTGTTTTGACCATGTTGAATTTGAGATATATATTTGACATTCAATTTGGAGTGTCAAGTAGGCAATTGGTAATATAGAACTGAAGCTTGGGGGAAAGACTGGGGCTGAATACATGCATATGCATACATATGAATATATATGTGTGTGTGTGCACTTGTAACGGGAACGGAAATGTGAAGATCTTCCCTGCCCTTTAATAGGCCTGAGGGAATTTGAAGATCTTCCCTGCCCCTTAATAGACTGAATGTAATCACATGGAACCTGTAGTAGGAGGAGTTTGCTGAACAGGTGGAGCAGGAAGATGAGAATCAGAGCTGCTAGAGCTAGAGGAAGGAGATGACACAAGCAAGGAGACAGCTAGGTATGGTGTGGCTCTCTGCTGTGTTATGGTGTATTAACTTCTTTGTTGCTATGATGGGTTTGGTTTTCTGATCTTGGAATTTGGCTTTATGATTTGGGTATTCAGCTTTCTGGTGTCTGAATAAATGTTCTGCTCTGTCTTTTATATGGAGGATCTGTTATATTTTGTGATTCAGAATTATGTTGGCATTTTCATCGTCACTGTCAGTGCTGTATGTACTGCACTGGAACTACACTACTCTGTGTGTGCTTATGTAATATATGTTTGCATGTGTAATCTGAATAGAGATGTTGGTTGATGAGGTTTCTGAGGGACTATATAGAAAAAGAAAAGAAAACCTGGTATAGACTCTTGAACAATACCTTCATGAGGGCACAATATGAACGAAGAGTCAGTATAAGAGACAGAAAATAAATGATCAGACAAGTAGAAGGAGAGCAAAGTAAGAGTAGGAAAAATGTGAGAGGAGAGAGTGTAAAGGGGAAGGTAGCCACCAGAGACAAATGCAGAAGATATGTTAAGACAAATGAGGACTGAGAAAACACCATCAGATGTGAGGTGAGGGTTAGGATATGAAGGGCTTAGATTGCCAAAGAGAGCACTTTGTTTCCATTTTGGAGTCAATAGGAAGCCTCTGGAATTTATTGAGTTTGGAGGAAAGGTGAAGTGATCAGGCTGACGTTTTATGAAAATCAGATTAATTGTTATGAAGAAGATGACAATCAGTAATCTAGACGTAAGGTGATAAAGGCCTGCACTAACATGGTGGCAGTGTCAGAGAGAAGGGGGTATATTTGAGAGATGTTGCAAAGGTGAAATTGATGAGCTCTTGTCAACAGCTTAAATATGGGAGGCAAGAGATAGCAAAGAATCCAGGATGATGCTTAGGTTTTGAATCTAAGGGACCTGCAGGATGGTGTTAGCTTTTACAGTATAGCGAAGTTAAGAGGTGGGAAGGGTTTGGAGGAAAGAGAATGAGTTCTGTTTTGACATATTGAGTTTAAGATGTGTACTGGACCAATTCAGATGTCTGAAAGGCAGTTGGAGATCTGAGATTGGAGATCAAAAAAGAGATTAGGGCAGGAAAGGTAGATTTGAGAATTATTGACATACAGATACTAATTAAAATCAGGGGAAATGATGAGATCAGTAAGTGACATAACATAAACAAGAAGAAAAAAGAGTACAGGACAGAATCCTGAGGGACATCTCCAATTAGAAGGTATGATTTGGAGGAGGATCCAGCAAAAGAAAGAAGAGAAGAAGCTGTCAGACAGAGAGGACAATCAGCAGGGTGGTATCTTGGAAACCTAGAGAGAAGAGAAGATCAAGGAGGAAAGAGGATCCCCTAGTAAAGCCATATCTTTCCAATACGGCACATGTTCATCTAGAAAAAGCTAGATCTCTTAAAACAATGGGGAGGAAATACTATTTGTAGAGACTGTAGTGCCTGTAAATTATTTTTACATTCCTTTTGCACTACAGATTATAATCTTTCCACATGCAGTCACCAGGTGGCACTGTCTGGTAGAGTTTGGCTCAATAACAAACACCAAAAGTAAGAAGGCATACTTGTTCTTGTGGGTCTTTCCCAGTGTTGGCCATATCTGTTTTGTCAATGTATATTTCTTTCTCCATAGTCTAAACCCAGAGAAGAGGACAAAGTGGGGAGGGAGTGAAGGGGAAGAAGAAGGGAGGAGGAGGAGAAGGAATGAGACACAAATGACCTGAAAACTTGCCTTGCCTCAGACAGCAAAAATAGTGCTCTCACTCCATTTATCTAGCTTGGGACATTGGGGAATAATCCCATAGCCAATTTAGTTTGTTTTTTCAAAGAGTTTATTTTTAAAAAATCATAAACCAAAATGATTCAGATTCTTTCAACTTTGCTCAGATTGCCCTGGTTAGGGAAAACACTAATGTTTTGGACTAAGGTTTAGATCTCTGTCCCTTGTGGTGTGTGTGTGTGAGTGTGTGTGTGTGTGTGTGCGGCATACACAACTATTCATTGGCTTCATTCTAGTTTCTATGTATACAATTAAAGATTTTGGGGTCAAAAACATTTAAAATAAATCAAATTCTGTTAAAAGTGAATACCCTTTTAAAGAATTGAACTTTAAGGAACAGAAAATGTTGGATAATACATCTATTCTCTTGGACAAAAAAGGTATGGGGAAGGAAGAAAAAAATGGTTTCACTTAGATTCCTAGTCAGAGATATTACGAGAAACCCTTCTGTTCTTAGCTCTGTTATTTAACATTTTGGACAAATGTACCAAATATTCCAAGGCTTCTTTCCACCATACCTATTCTCTCCACTTCACTACTACCACTTGTTTCTGTCCCTGAATGCTATTACCATCTTAATTCAAAACAACTACACCTTCAATCCTTACCTTCCAGGGAAGAGGAATTGACAACATCCTCTAGAATTCCATTTCCCACAAGTCTATACAACCATACTGTTGATCCTGAGCCTCGTTATACTTATCTTTTTTTTCTCATAAATTTTTCATAGAAAATGTGTCCAACTTAATGCCTTCCCTTCATTCTTTTCTTATTTTTGAAAATCAATGTAAAGATCAAATTGTAGAACTATTTTCTGTCATTCTTTTTATAAGGCTAGCCAGTTGGCTTTCCCATTTGACCATATCTTTAATAATGGATTTTTTTCAATGTAGTCTCATTAGTAACCTGGTGCTTCCTGTTTACATTCCTCCAGCATCTGTCTTTTACCCTTTGGGCTATTTGTAACCAAAATACTCCTGATTCCATTCTATGGTTTATAGTTACATATTGTCAGGAAAATGGCTGGTTTTGAAGCATTGCAGCAATGAACAGTTGGAAATTTATTGCTGGGATACCCGGAATTCATAATGAAAATGCCAGGGAACCTAGTAACTTCTAGGCAGCATATAAAATAGAAAATTCCCCTAATCCTCAAATGCCTTTAGAATATATTGATTGACGAGGTGCTCAGAAATCCTCTTCTTGCTTTCCTTATCCCTTTTCAAAAGCAAAATTGATTATTGGGTGATGAACATACCTAGCTTTTAAATAGAATTGTGGCTTCAGTTCAGTCTTTGCTGGCCTATCAGTCATTTCCTGTGTACAATCCACAGGAGGTTTCTAATGTAATTACAAGTGGGTTGTAAACACTTTCCTTCCTGACCCCCACCTCATTCTTTATACATCTGTCATTCTTATCTTCCCCTTCCTCCTCACCTCACATAGGTAGCAATCATAAAATTCAATGCATTCTTGTTTCTTTATAAAATTAGTTCCTCAATCAACAAGTATAGTAAGAACCTACAGTGTATTGGAGCAGATATACGTGTGTGTATGCGCAGGGAAAGATTTTATTGGTGTTTTATTGGCATAAGCAACTCCTGGATGAGGAAATCCCCTTCTACCAATGTATGTTGGCACCTTCTCTGTAATTTAGAGTCACAGAGAATTGACTAAACAACAGAGAAATTGAGTGCCTTACCCAAATCACAGACTCAGTGTATGTCAAAAGCAGAATTCAACAGGTTTTTCTAGCTGACCCCTTATTTATCTACTGTACTACATCTTTAACATATAAATAAGAGTATTTGGGAGGAGAGGTCCTGAAAAGCAAGGGTAATCAGGAAAGACTTCATGTAGAAGATGCCATTTAAGCTAATTTTCGAAGGCAACAAAGGATTTGTTTTTCAAAGCTTGAGAAGCAAGGAGAGAGTGTATTCTAGGCACGCTGGTATAGTCTGTGCAAATATACAATGGGAGAGAAAGACCATAGAAAATAAACTTTCAGAGCCCTGGTTTCCAAATCCCAGACTTAAACTTTTAATTCTCAGCACTAGAGCTCACAGAGGCATTCTTGCTTACACTAAAAAGTCCTGATACCTTCCGGGAGGACTAAGGTTAAGGATTAGTGTAGGTTAAGATCTGACCAGTGCAATCGTTACTCTCCAAGATATTTTCAGATTGCCTTCATGAAAAGCAGAAGAAGATTAGGCACAATTTAGAATTGAATTCAGTGTCAATACATATTGAAAGAGATTTATTAATGACATAAAGTTATGTATACTTTTAATAAGAATATGGTGCCTACTTATCTCTTTAGTGTCCAGCTGTTGCTCCAAAGTTATCAATTACCTTAGTTGCCAAAACTCATGGCCTTTTCTAAATGCTCTTCATTCTTGACTTCTCTGCAATTTTTGATATTCTGATCATTCTCTCCTCCTTGATAATCTCTTCTCTCTAGATTTTCAAGACACTACTCTCCTGTTTATACTCTTACCTGTCCAAACATTCTTTCTCGGTCTGTTTTGCTGAATCTTCATCCACCATTATACCTGGTAAACATGGGTGTCCCATAGGACTCTATCATGGGCCCTCTTCTCCCTTCATATTATTTCACATGAATTCAATTATCATCTCTATGTGAATGATTCTCAAATCTACTTTACCCAGCCCTAACCTTTCTGTTGACCTCTAGTCACACATCTCCAATTTTCTATCAGACATCTCAAATTGGATATCCCATAGATATAAACTCATGTCCAAAACTGACATCATTAAATTTCTCCCTCAAACCCCAATTATAATCAAATAAATAGTAGGAAAAACCAAGACAGTTTTAAGACACAGAGTATAAGAGAGGAAAGATTATAAAGAAGGAAATGTTCATCAACAGAGACACACGCTATGGAGCCACCCATTAAGATGCGTACTAAAAAGGCAGTTGGATTTTGAATGTAGTATAGATTTCTATTTCTAGAAGCTTTTTAATGAGAAGAGTAAAGAGTGCAAATGCTCAAGCGGGCTTCAAAACTGGGGATTTTTAAAGCAGAAAGACTGGAGAACATTTGTAGTTTTTTGGGGGGAAGCACTGGAGAGGGAACAAAAGTATAAGAAAAAGGAGAAGGGCAAGTAGAAATGGGATCAGATTGGTGGGATGTAGTTCATGACTGAAATATGGATATTTAAATGTCTTATTCAAAAGAAATAGAATCAACATATTTTAAATATATGTAATATATTTCATAATAAAATGTATGTATTAAACCAAATATATACCCATAAAATGCTTCGTATTTTCAAGATACTACTTATATGAGGAAATACAAGAATCAACATGGGCAAACACGGTGAAGACCATTTGTGTGATGAACAATGGAAAGAGAAACAGAAATTATATTGATGTGGGAGTATACTACAGACTGAATCTAAGAGGAAATAAATGAGAATTTCAGGAAACAGATGGCATAGAGGCATAGTATAGTGGTTATGGGGGACTTCAATTATCCAGACATCTGCTAGAGCTCTTTCTCTGCCAGAAACATTTATAGTAGTGAATAAATTTTTTGGCTTGCCTTAATGCTTTCATCCTTCAAAAAGTGTTAGAAGAAATTAGGAAAATAGCTATTATGAATCTAATTCTCACTAACATGGAGAAAGTAATTGCTGAAATAGAAATAATAAGAACCTTGGGGAAAACTCATCACTCTATCTTAGAATTTAAGAGAAAGGAAAAGAGAATTTGATATACTTTCGTGTACCACACATTTAGAGTAGAATACATTTCAAAGAATTTCTAGAACATATACATAGAATCTACCCAAGTCAGCTATCTACAGCAAGACAGTACATTTCTTAGAGGAAACATGAAAATCAATGTAAAACTAAAAAGATAAAAATAAGAAAACAAAATGGAAGGTAATTGAAGCGACTCCATCCTGACCTATTTTTTAAAAAAATGTTGGTGGGAAATGGCAAGTGCATAGGGAAAGGAACATCACCATAAAATATAACAATATGCTACAGAAATTTAATCAATATACACTGATTGCAGTAATGAGACCCATAGATCATACATAATGAATCATCTCGCATATACTCAGTCTTTATGTAGGAGTCACAGTGGATAGAATACTAGACTAAGAGTCAGCAAGACTTGAACTGCAATTAGGTCTCAGACACTTTCTAGTTGTGTGACCCTGAGAAGAATCATTTAACCTCTATTTGCTTTAGTTTCCTCATCTCTAAAGTAGGGAAAATAATAGGTCATACCTAGCAGGATTATTGTTAGGAAAAAAATAATACAAATTTGTAAAGCACATTACAAACCTCCAAATGCTATATTAATGCTATGATGATGATGATGATGATGATGATGATGATGATGTGGTTGTGGTGATGCCATTTGGTGAGATATGGAAGCCAAGGTAAACACTGGCTTAGAATACAAACTCACTGATAAAATTTGTGTTATGTAGCAACATCATGCATAAAGTAGCATTGGTACTAACAGTTCTCTAAAGGACAGATAAAATCTATAACCCTATCAAGACAAGGATGTTTTTCTCTCTTTCCTATGGTAGTTCCTTTACAACTTGTTCTATTTTCTTTTACTGAGAATGGCTTGATTCAGATCTATATTTTATTTTCAGGTGAGGATTCTATATTTTTAAGATAATCCTCTATTTCTTTTGTGGTCTCAGTTTTTTTAGCATATGATTGCACATAGTAATTTCTGATAATTAATTTTTTCTGATTTTATTTTATTTGTCCACATATTTTGTTGATGAGATATTTTGCCTTCTTTTTTAACTGGGTTGGCTAAAGGCTTATTAATTTTGTTAGTATTTTCAAAGACCCAGATTTAATTTTTATTATTTTTAAGGACTTTTTTGGTTTCTAGTTTCCTTCTCCTCTAATTATGAATTTTATTCATTTTTGCTTAGTTTTTGTCTTTTATTTTGTACTTTCTAATATGAAAATACATATTTAGTTCATCAATCCTTTCCTATTCTATGTTACCTAAAAGTTTTTAGGGCTATAAAGTTTTCCTTAAGGATTACTTTAGCTGCATCTCGGAAATTTCCATATTTTGTTTCATCATTATCATTGTCATTCACATAATCATTAATTATTTCTAAGATTTATTGCTTGTTCAATTAGTTATTTAGGATCCCATTTTTTTATTTCAATGGCTAAATATGGAATCATTAGGAGTGGTGAAAGTTTACACAATAGAGCTTAAGCAATGATGTGAGAAGAAGAAAAGTAAGTGTAGCATTAAAAAAAAATACAATTTCTCATTTTGTTCATTTCCTCAGGGTCATGGCAAGGGCTCAATGAATGATTTGGGTTTTTTTGCTCTTATAGGGTTACTTTTATGCAACTTTTCTGATGGAGTTTCAGGATTTCCTTTTAAAAGAACAAAACATATCAAAGATATAATCACTTCTTTGTATATGGTTTGATTTTTTATTAAGAAACAAAATTATTTATGGATTTATTTTTGTAAACCGTTGTTGTGTCTGTTTCCCATGACTGCTGCCCCCAATTGTGCATTTATAGCAAATAAAACATTCACATACCCGAAAATAAAAATCTTCATAACAAATAAATATTCCAGTAAGACCAGTTCTCATATTGACTGTGTCAAAAAAGTACATCTCATTCTGAATTTTAAAACCATCACCTCTCCAGCAGGAGAAGGTAGGAGTGGTATGTTTCAACTTGAGACTTCTGCACTCATTTTTTAGCCTCATATTAATCCAATTTCTAAAGTCTTCCCAAATTTTTTTTCTTTCTGATTATCATTGTAGATATTGTTTCCCTAGTTCTTCACTCTGGTCTATTGATGCTGGCCATTTTATCATTTCTTGTGACATAATAATATTCCCATTTTAGGATAGCCTTGTCAAATTCCCATTTAGGTCTATAGCTTTTCTTTGAACTCTCTGAGCTAATTGTTTTTATTACATTTTGGTCTATAATAAATATGTTTACTATTTCTGCCCTTTTTTAATTTCTTTTCAATGTCTCTGAGCCCTAGCACAAGGATACTCTTTGTAAAAGTTCAATTTGATACTTAAAAATATGTGTATTCTTTAGTGTTCCCATTTAGAAGATTACATAAATCTTTTAGCTCAAGTTTCTCCAATAATTTATTTAACAATGTATTGTCCCTCTTTTTTTCTTTCTGTTAAATTTGTCCAAATATGAGAGAGACATTGAAATTTCCAACATTGTTGTGTTATTGTCTGTTTGTTTGTGATTCAGTTGACTTTTTTCCATCAATTTAGATGTTATGCAAGTGGAACATATAATTCCATTGTTCATATTGGTTTGTTAACTGTTGTTCCTTTCAATATAATGTAATTTTCTTGTTTGTTTCTACTTATACCAAGAATTCTTATTTCTTTGTCTGATAGCATGTTTGTAACTTCTGCTTCTTTGGATTCATCTGATACAATACAAATTTTGGTCCAGTCCCTCATTTTTATTTTGGTTATTTCCTCTATTAAGTCATTCATTAAACCTCTTCCTTCCCCCCCATCTTCTTCTCTCCGTCAACTTCTTTTTTAAATTTTTTGTACTTTTCTCAAATATATTTCTTTACCATGTTTACTAATTCTGTTTTTGCCCATTTTAAACTTTTATTTTTTGATGCATGGTCTTTATGTTTATGGATGTATTCCTTCTCTAACCTTTTAGGGTTCCTCATAAAATTAAAGCTTATAAAGTATTGTAAAGGATGTCCTTCTTTCAAACAATGTCCGTATTATTGCTTTGCACATCTTGCTCCCCTTTCTCCTTTTCTGTTTCTTATTGTACTTCACTCTTGGAACCATTGATTCCTGGGGGAGGTATTGAAAATAGAAATAGTGTTCCATGGTAAAAATTTCCCTGTGTGCCTGATCATTTGGTTCAATTCTGCCCCCTACCATTTCCATTTTCTTTCCACTTGCCATGGAATATGTTCTCTTCATCCATGGCTTCTATTCTTTTGGATGCTAGACTTAGAAGCTGTGATTACCTTTCTCCAGAGGAAGAAACACATCCATGGAGGCATATTTCTCTGTGTGTGTGTGTGTATCTCTATGTCTGTGTCTGTCTCTTTTTCTCTCTGTCTGTCTCTTCTCTCTGTCTCTCTGCCTCTCTGTCTCTGTTTCTGTCTCTATGTCTCTCTCTGTTTATGTCTCTCTCTCTCTCTCTCTCTCTCTGTCTCTGTCTCTCTGTCTCTGTCTTTCTTTTTGTCTCTCTCCCTCTCTGTCTCTCTTTTTCTCTTTATCTTTCTCTCTGCCTCACCCTCCTTGTAGTGGTGTCTCTGAGCACCAAATCCCCAGAGATTATATCCATTATAAGACCTGTTTCCACTCCCTAAAATGAGAGTGTTCTTCAGAGGGACACCCTTCTACTATTGGATTGAGATTACCCCTTCTTTTGCTCTGTTTGTACCTGTCCTTCTGGTACTTTGCCCTTCTCCTATAGCCTCTCTCTTGCTAAGGGACTATAAAAGTTATGTTCTCTTCGTTGTTTACCATGGCCTTGAATAAGATATACCACTCATATCCCTCTAAGCTCCCCTCTACACCATGCATTCTCATCTTTGTTTAGTCACGTCAAATACTTTGAGTCATCTGTAGGGGATAGTGGGAGGGTTAAATAATGGTAATTCCAGCCTGTTCTCCTAACATCATTTTTATTTAATTCCTTTTGCCCAAATAAATCTTCTTGTATACTTTAAAGAAAGTATACATTCTTTTGTGGTTTCTCAATTGTTATTTATTTAAAGAAAAACTGTAGGTGTTTTTCTTCCAAATTTTTTCATTTTAATATTCTTTAGAGATGTGATCATTTCATATGTTGCTGATCTTCCTTTGGTAGTTGTATTATTTACCTTTTTTGCATTTCTATTGAGTATTTGAAAGTTGAATAATCTTCTCAAATCTGGTGGGGAGAGGGTGTGTTTTTGTAGAAATATTTCAAATGTCTCTATTTTACTGAATGTTCATCTTTCTTCATTGGTGATTAGGTACAAATTTGCAGAGTATGTCCCCTCGGGTTGCAATTAAACTCCTCTGCTTTTCAGAAAAAATTTTACTACCCTTCTGTGACTTCTAGCTGGTACATAATAATGTTATTTTATTTGAATTTTCCTTCCTTTTTATTTATATTTATTTTCCCTCATCTCTTATAGCACTTTTTTGTTACTGGAATTATTAAATTTATTCACTATGTGTCTTGGTGTTTGGAATTTTTTTGGGTGTGATCTATGTATTCTTCAGAATGATTAGGGTTTTTTTTGTAATCTGAAGTCCAGAATCATTTTCAAATATTATTTCTTACATTTTGATGTTCAGGTTTGTTGATTTGTCATATCCTTCTAAGAGACCTATGATACTTAAGTTCTTTCTAAACATTTTGTTTTTGAGATCATTGTGTTTTGTTTATATGGAGATTATGTGTTCTTTTAACATTATTGCTTTTTGCTTCTATTCTTCCAGATTGTCCTTCGCTTTAATATATTTGTATTCCCTATCCTCAGACCTCCTCTCTTTTGTTTCTTTAAAGAGTTTGCTAAGGAGTCTAGGGGTTTTTTAATTCTGTTAATTATGGCAGCCATTCAGTCCATATATTCAGCTGTGTGTGGCCTTTTAACCTCACCTTTCAAAATTCAGAGTTCTTTCTTTAATCATTCAATTATATCCTGCAGTACTTCCATTCTCACTTTGGAATTCATAGGTTTCTGTGTTTTATGTGGTATTCAATCAATTTTGCTTTTGGTCTTGTAGTATTTATTTCGAGACATTTGTGATTCTTAAAAGTTTTGGTAGCCATATTCCCTTCTCTTTTGATATCTTCCCTCTTTGTTAATTTGCATGTATTTTAGGTTTTTACTGACTTTCATTTCTCTTGAGACCTTTGTAGTTTTAGTCTTTTTTCTCACATTTTATCCATCACTTTCTGAATCCTTCTGTAATTGTGGTTTTATTAGTAGGGATGAACCTCAAAATTATCTCAGTCTGTTTCCACATTAGAGAATTGATTATTCACAGCACTGGGTCCAGCCCCAAAACACTTTTGGGGGACAATATTTGTCCCAACTGAATGTCAGCCTCCTTTCTTTCAGGTCTTGTGCAGCCCCTCACTTACACTACCCTATTCTATTTCTCCATCCTCATTAGTTCTCTGCCATTCCTACAATGTGAGATGAAATGTGTTCCCATCTTCCTATACCTCCCCCTTCTCGAAAGTGGGTGGGCAAAGTTGAGATCTACTGTCCCTTGTACAGATTTATTGCATAAGAGCCAAGGCAGGTGGTACCTAAGAAGGGAAACTGCTGAATTGTTCTCAAAACACCAGACAATGGGTCAAACTAGGTGTCAAAATATAGAGGTTGGTAGAAGAGAGAATGAATAATTGAGCTGGGTATTAGCATTCTCTGCTGTGTGCTGGTCCACAGAATCAGCTATAATTGTTTTCTCTCTAGTGGAAAATTCCTCTTTTGGAAGAGTTTTTAGTAATAGTGAGGACTGAAGAAAATGTCTAGTCCTCCATCTTTTTGGTGACATGATCTTGAAGTCCTCAATATTTTAAAGGTTTATTTCTGGTTATTTAGAAATAGAACTGGTGATCATTAAGAGCCAACATGGTTCAACAAAAACAGGTTATGCCAGTTCAAGTTCTTTTTTCCCCATTTTTAACATTTTTATTTAAATTTTTGAGTTCCAAATTCTATTCCTCCTTCCCTCCCTCCCTAGTTGTAAGATGGTAAGCAATAAGACATATTATTACATGTGCAATTATGTAAAACATTTCCATATTAATAATTTTGTACAATAAGACTCAAAAGAGAAAAAAGAAAGTGAAAAATAGTGCACTCCAGTCTTTATTCAATCAATAACAGTTCTTTCTCTGGAGGTGGGTAACATGCTTCATCATAGTCCTTTGGGATTGTTTTGGATCATTGTAATTCTGAGAATAGCTAAGCCATTCACAATTCTTCATCAAACAATATTGCTGGGTAAGAACAGTTTCCTAGTTCTGTTCACTTCATTATGTATCAGTCCATATAAGTATTTTCAGGTTTGTCTGAAATCATCCTACTTGTCATTTCTTAAAGCACATATAATATTCTGTTATAATCATATGCCACAGTTTGATTAGTCATTCCACAGTGGGGATAGGCATCCCTTTTATTTCCATTTCTTAGCCTCCACAAAAAGAGTTATTATAAATCCCTCCTTTCCCCCCCCTCAACTTTTTTATGTCTCTGGTATAGAGACTCAGCTGGATCAAATTTTTCCACATCTTCTCCAGGATTTATCATTTCCACTTTCTGTCATATTATCCAATTTGATAGGTGTGGCATGGCTCCTTGGAATTGTTTTCATTTTTGTTTCTCTAATGCATAGTGTTTTAAAGCATTTTTCATGTCTATGGATAGCTTTGATTTCTTTGTCTGAACGTTTTCTATTCATATCCTTTGATCATTTGTCAATTGAGGATTGACCCATATTTTGAAAAATTTGACTCAGTTCTCTTTATATTTGAGAAATGAGGTTTTTATGAGAAATACTTGTTGCAAATTTTTTCCTAGTTTCCTGGTTTCCTGATATTTTTTGTTTGCATTGGTTTTGTTTGTGCAAAAACTTTTAATTTAATATAATGAAAATTATCTTTTGCATTTTGTAATTCTCTCCATATTGTCTTTGGTCTTAAAATTTTCCTTCATCCATAAATCTGACAAATAAACTATTCCATGCTTACTTAATTTGCTTATGGTATCCCCCTTTATGTGTAAATAACATACCCATTTTTACCTTATCTTGAAACATGATGTGAGATGTTAGTCTATACCAAATTTCTGTCATACTATTTTCCAGTTTTCCCAGCAGTTTTTGCCAACTGAGTTTTTGTTACAAAAGCTTGGATCTTTGAGTTTATCACATATTAGATCCCTATGATAATATACTATAATGTAAGCTGTACGTAATCTATTCCATTGATTCATCATTATTTCTTAGGTAGTACCAGATTGTTTTGATAATTGCTGCTTTATATTATGGTTTGAAATCTGGTATGGCTACACCACCTTCTTTTGCATTTTTTTTATTGATTCCCTTAAGATCTTTGAGTTTTTGTTCTTCAAGAATAATTTTATTATTTTTTCTATCATGATAAAGTAAGTTTTGATAGCTTGATTCACATAACACTGACTGCATACATTAATTTAGGCAGAATTATCATTTTTATTATATTGGCCTGGCCTACCCATGAGGAATTAATATTTTCCCAATTGTTTAGATCTGATTTTGTTTGCATAAAAAATGTTTTTATACTTTGTTCATGTAGTTTCTGTGTTTACCTTAGCAGGTATAATCCCAAGTATTTCTTGTTGCCTATGGTTTTTTAAATGGAATTTCTCTTTCTATCTCTTGCTGCTGGACTTAGTTGATACTATAGAAATGCTGGTGATTTATGTGGGTTAATTTTGTATCTGTATCTTTGCTAAATTTGTTGATTTCAAGGAGTTTTTTAGTTGATTATCTAAGATTTTCTCTGTATAACATTGTCATCTGCAAAGAGTGATATTTGGTTTCCTCATTGCCAATTCTAATTCCTTTCATTTCTTTTTCCTCTCTTGCTAGAGTTAAAAATTTTAGCACAATATTAAATTATAGAGGAGATAATGGGCATCCTTGCTTCACCCATTATTGTACTGAGAAGGCTCCTAGCTTATCGCCATTACAGATAATGCCTGTTGATAGTTTTAGATAAATATTACTTAACTTAAGATAAGCTCCATTCATTCCTATGCTCTCTAGTATTTTTGATGGAAATGGATGATGTACTTTGTCTAAGACTTCTGTATCATTTTAGATAATCATACTATTTTTGTTAGTTTTGTTACTGATATGATCAGCGATAATTTTCCTAATATTGAACTAGCCCCACATTCCTGGTATAAATGCCTCCTGATCATAATGTATGGTCCTTGTGATCTATTCTTGTAATCTCTTGATTAGTGTTTTATTTAAAATTTTTGTATCAATATTCATTAGGGGAATTGATCTATAATCTTCTTTCTCTGTTTTGGCTCTTGCTTGTTTGGGTATCAGCAATGTGGTGGGACTCACCTATTTTTTTCCAAATTGTTTATGTAGTATTGGGATTAATTGACTTTTAAATGTTTGGCAGAATTCACATGGGAATCCATCTGGTCATGGAGATTTTTTCTTAGGAAGTTCATTAGTGTCCTGTTTGATTTATTTTTCTACAATTGAGTTATTTAAGAATTTTTTTTCTTCCATTAATCTGGGTAATTTATATTTTTGTAGATAATCATCCATTTCATTAAGACTATTAAATTTATTGGCATACAATCAGACAAAATAGCTCCTGACAATTGTATTAATTTCCTTTTCATTTGGTGCTGAATTCACTCCTTTCATTTTTGATTATTTTGTTTTCTCCTTTCCCTTTTTAAAATCCAATTGACCAATTGTTCATCTACTTTATTGGGTGTTGTTTATTTGTTTGTTTTTATAAAACCAACCTCTAATTTTTTTTATTTAAGTGATTTTCTTATTTTCAGTTTTATTAATCACTTCTTTGATTTTGGGTTCATAGCTCAATTCTTGATTGCCAAGATTAGCTCTTATTTGCATCAACAGTCCCTTCTATTTATCCTGGGGTCTTGCTCCTTGAAGCTGCTTCCTGCAAGCAGTACTGCTCCTCTCTTGGTATCTCCATAGAGAGTAAGTATACTTTACTTACATAAGAGCAACTTCTTCGCTGATTGTGTCTCAACTTGTCCTTACATTCACTTGAATTGATAGACTCTCCAAAAGTTGGATAGGATGTTACATTCTACCATCTTTGCTGCCAGAGGCCATGCCCATAAAGGAGAGTGAGGGAAAGGGTCAGGTGGTGGGAGGGAGAAAAAAATCACCTTCCCACCTTCATACTGTTTTATGGAAGCTATCACACTCCAAAAAACAAGCTCCCACTGAAGTCATATTGAATAGCAAGCTAACTTTTTAAGGATGACCAAAGATGTAGCCAGTATTTTACCAACCAACAGCAGTTGCTTCTTCCAATTCAACCAAAGAACTTATTCACACTTCTAAAAGGGAAAAAGGAATAATATATATATCTTTACACTTGGTCTAATATCTCATACGTCTTTTCTTTTTGTTTTTTAATAAGTATGTTCTGATCTCATTACTTGGTCAAGGACTAACTTCTTCCCTTTCCTCAGACAGATACACACAGACACATGTACATGTAATATATAGTGATTATCATATATAGTGATATAATATCATATATGGTGTGATATGTATGGGTAAATGTATACATAATTTTTATAGTCATTTTCCTGTTTGGTTATTGCTGTTACCTCATCCCGATAATTAGAATTTATATACCCCTGTAAGATTTGCAAAGTACTTTACAAATATTACCTCATTTAATTTTCATACCAATCTATTATCATTCCCATCTTACAGATGAAGAAACTGAGGCAGAAAGCAGTAAAGTGTCCTTGGTCATACCACTAGTAAGTGTTTGAGGTTCAATTTTAACTTAAGTATCTGATCTCTAGGTCTAACGCTTTATCCACTGAACCACCTAGTTGCCTTATTCAATCTCCAGAGGACTGAGCTGCACTTAAAGCTAATGCAAAAATGTTGTAAACAGTCCAAATAACATTTTGTCATAAGCTTTGCTTAAAGTTTTTTGGTATATCCTTCTCTTGTAGTCTTCACTTGTGTAAAAAATTCCTTCAAAAATTCCATTATTCTCTTTAGTCATAAGAGATCTGCCTTATAGAGTTTCATTCAGTCTGTCTCAAAATTGAAGACCTGGGTTCCAATCCTGCTCTCTTAAAATAAAGATCTGTTACCCAGGGCAAGATGCTTAACTTCTCCATGCACAAAGGTAACTTTCTAAGACTAGAAATTGCAGAGAATTTGTCTACTTGATTTGGTAAAAGGAGTTTCCTCACCAAGAGTCCCCCAAACTCAGGAATTCACAAGTTTGTAAACAAGACCACCAGAAAAATCCAGTATATATATTTGACTACAACAAGCAGAGTATCTTCTAATAACAGGCTCCAAATACAGTTTGTAGGGAGGGGGAATGTTGGCGGTTTGATTTGTCCTTGGGATTTTTTTTTTAATGTATTATGAGGTTGCCATGAGACTGCTTGCTGGAGATAAAGCAGATTACAGATTCTGTTCAGAGCAGCAGAAAGCACATCTTTGTTATTTATATGACTGTTCTTAAGGAAACTAAAGATGGCAAACTTTAAAATACAGTAGATGGTGTTTTATGTTTATCTCATTCTAAAGGGACCATTTTAAAGAAACCTATTCAAGTATATTCTAAAAAGAAATGCAGTATGAAAGGATAAAGCTGATAAAATGATATTAGTTTTAAATATCTTGAGTTTAATGAGCTTTTTCTGTTTTAACGTGTGGTAAAGTTGTGTAATGAGAACAAACACCCTGGGGGTTTTCTAAGGCCTTTAAGATAAAAAGAGGTGGATAATTTAAACAGAGTTTGTTGTTTCTTACTTTTCACTCCTGACTACAAAAAAATGTTTTCTTTGCTGGGTGTGTGTGTGTGTGTGTGTGTGTGTGTGTGTGTGTGTGTGTGTGTGTGTGTGTGACTTTTTTTAAAAATAGCTACTGTATGTAGCATGTTGATCAGGCTACTTCTTAAAAAATAAAATAAAATAAATTGGTCTCCTTGAATCTCTTTTACATTTCCAATAATTATATGAGTATATCTTGTAATGACTCCAGATTTCTATTCAGCATGTTTTCCAGCATATCAAGGGAATAACAGTGACTTGCTTTCATGGTAAACTCCTAGAGAAATCACAAAGAGAGGAGAGTCAGTAAGATTTAGAATAATTTATAGCATAAAATTAATGTTGTACAAATAATTTTGAAGACTATAATAAACTGATGAAGAAGGAAATTAGCATATTAAGAACAATAAAGCGTAATAAAATAACAGCACTGTTAGAACAAAGAACTTTGAAAACTGTAGGAACTATGAACCATACAATAATCATCCATTATTCTAGAGGATTGACAGTGAAATATATTATTTACTTCCTGATAGGAAATTGATAGGTTTAGGGTACAGAATCAGAGGTACACACACATACACACACACACACACACACACACACGAGATTTATACAATTTGTATACAATTGTGTACAAAATATACAATACACCCACAATTTGGGTGGGGTTTTTTTTGCTTGAATGCACATATCTATTACAAGTAATTTGTCTTTCTTCTTTTTTTCTATACAGTAAAGAATGGAAAGGAGACAAAATAGATTCCTGTAGCTTATTTTTTTAGAGCCTGGATACGCTACAGATTTGGGGTAGCAAGGTGGCACAGTGGATAGAATGTTGAGTCTTGAGTCAGAAAGACCAGAGTTCAAATACGACCTCAGACATTTACGAGCTTTGTGATCCCTGACAAGTCATTTAGCCCCAGTCTAAAAATGAAGGTGGAAATGGCAAACCACTTTAGCATCTTTGCAAAGAAAACCTTGTGGACATTTGGTCCATGGAGTCACAAAGAGTCAGACAGAACTAAATAACAACAGTGCAACATATAGAGTATATTGCATGCACTTTCAGATAAGGTTACTGTATTGTTAGCTTTGTTTAATTGTTTTATTTTGTTACAAGAGATTTCTCTGATTGGAGTGATCTGTAAATGTTCATAATGTAAAAACCAAATAAATAACAAGAAAAAAAGCAGAAAAGTAGATTGAGGAGCCTTGAGTTCAGATTCTACCACCATCATTCACTGTCTCTTTGACAACAGCAAAGTCACTGAGCTTTCCTAATTGTACTTTCTCTTCTGTTGAAGGAAGAATGCTAATTTAGGTGAGCTAAGATATCCAGACAAAACAAGTCACCAACAAGTCAACAGCTTAACAAAAGAGACTTATTTGCTCTTATGCAACAGAAACCTCCAACAAGGATACAGTGGTTCTTAGCTTTTCTGGATTCATACCTTCTGCCCCTTTCCCAGTCTCCATAAGGAAATGTTCTAGTCATTAAGACAGATTATGATGAAATGGTGACTCACACTCATGCTCTTGAGAAATCCATTAAGTCTGAAAGATCTCCACTCCATATGGCTGGATCATTTTATGTTCTTAGATCACCAGAAAGTTTCATCAAAGAAGCCAGGACCAATCAGATCATGGACATAGCTTTCTCTTCTTTTAGGTTAAGCCTTTTTATGTTGTAGGTAGGAAGAAAGAAGTTATATCAGGGAAACACTGCTCCTATCAATCACATCTAGAAAATAGGAACATGATACCTACTTCAGAAGATTGTGAGGAAATAATTTTTTAAACTGGAAAGTTCCATATAAATATATTACTATTATACCAGAAAAAAAAAGACAGTCCACTGGCTATATCTCATCCAACATTTATTAAGCACTTGTTGTGTGCTTGCCATCTAAACAAAGGTCCATCTTTTCAAGGCTAACATTTTATCAGTGTGTACAATGTGTCAGTAAGACATAAAACAGCACTGCCTCCAAAGTGTCTGAAAAAAAGTGTTACAAATAGGAAATTGGGGAGACACAAGATGGATTGAACTACAACATTTAACCAACAAAGAACTATGAAGAACAGGAATAAAGAATTTAATCAAGGAATTGTATGATAGAGAAAAGAGATCACTGAGAGGGGAAGGAGGTGGCTGGCTGGTGTTCTAACAGTACCTTAAGATGTTGGGAGAGAATGAGGAAGCCCCCTAACACCACCACCCCAGGACATTTGAAGGACACCCTGTGGTGAACTGGTAGGGTGATGCGTAAGCATCTTATATCATGGTCAGGCATTGATAGGTTGTGCAAGATAATGTATCCTAGGACAGAACTCCTTGAGTCAGTGAGATCAAAGATCCATTTGTGTACTTAATGGCAGTGTCCAAGACACATTAAGGTTAAAAAAGACAAAATGTAAACAATTCCTGGACTAAAGGAACTTACATTCCACCAGAACAGGGATTTTTAAACTAAGGTCTATGAATATCTTTATTTGTATAACTTGTTGATGAGTCTTTCAATACAATTAGTTTTCTTTGTGATCCTGTGTATTTTATGCATTTATGTTATTTATGCAAAAATAACTCTCTAAGAGGTGTTCAGAGACTTCACCAGACTTCCCAAGAGTTCGGTCATATACGTACACACACACACACACACACACACACACACACACACACACACAATCACTCACAATTTAAGAACCACTGTAGTGGAGTGTTAAATGTGTACACCAATGACTCCACACAAAGTAATTTGAGAAAGGATACGGTACCAGCGACTGGGAGGATCATCAGGGAAGGCTTCTTAGAGGAAATGGAACTGTGGCAGAGAATCTTAAAGGAAAATATGGCATCTGGTTGGTGGAATAGAATGAGTGAGCAAATCATACACCATGAATATTCCTGAGGGTGAAAGATGAAATGCTGAATTTGGAGAACTGCCAGTAATCTGCTTTAGCAAAAATTAAATGAAAGATTATAAATTCATTTTATTGATTAATTTATGAGTAAAATCTATAAAGGATCGCAGGGGAGAAAAAGGAAAGACACATGTGAATGTAAGAAGTCTCGAGATGAACTAGGTTGAGGGAACAGCTAGTGGTTCAGTTTCACTAAAAGAGAGCACTTGAAGGAGTATATAAAACAAGGAAGGGTGGGTTGGAGTGAAGTTGTGAAGAGTCTTAAATGCCTTTTATTCCTATAAAGGAGTCCAGTGAAGGAGGGTGAGGAGAGTTATTCCAGATACCAATTTGAACTGGACATAGTTGTGGATAGCTATTCATTTCTTTTCAGATGAAGTAAAACTACAAACCTGTATTTACTTTCTTTGCCTGATGTGAAAATAAAATTTCTTCCTCATTTAATAGCTTTTTCTTGACAGGAAAGGAAAAGTAGTTTGGGTCAAGATTGTGAAGTGTCTTAAATGCCAGGCTTAAAAGTTTGTATCTTCTCTTCTTCATGTGAAGGAGTCTAGGAATGTAGGTTACAAGGAATTATTCCAGATGTCAAGTTAAGCTGTGTACAATTATGAATAGCTTTTACTCTTTTATACATTAAATAAATGGAAAATCTCTATTTAACTTCCTTTCTTGAAGTGAAAACATAATTTCTCCTCCATTTAATAGCCTTTTCTTGATTTTCTGAACATCTAATTTTGTGGAGGGAATACCATTAAAAATAAAAGATTTTATGAAAAAACCTCAAGATAAAGCATTTTAAAAATTGCATGCAGTGAGATTAAGTAAATGTCTGTTTGGTATTTCTGTTTCACAGGAGAGGCATGTAATGGCAAGCACAGACATAGTTCACACCTTGTTTCAGCTATCAAATTAACACCTTGTTTCAGTTCAAGTCTCTTTTGAACCTTGTATCAATTCTATTAAGAAATAAAACATGTGAACCCCACAACTTGTAAACCCTAGAGCTCATGAATTCCTGTAACAGGAAGAGGACGGGCTAATGACCATATATAAGGAGAGGCCTTGGATACTGTGTACTGACTGAGAAGATTATGATTTACTGTGACCTAGGAGTGAAGAACTTTCACTTTTGTACTTTGTGATTGAATTAAGCAATTTGTAATTGACCAAATGAGTGTGTTTTGTTTAAAATTATGTGACCACTTTGGTGAAAATTATGTGGCCATTTTAGTGATAAGTTGTTGAGTTGTGACAGGGTGAATGCTATATTTTGATTTTTTTGTGGTAAGTTATAACATTGTGAATCCTGTACTTTTATTTTCTATGAATGTTTTGCTCTGATTTGTTATTGAATACAGAGCTCACTATACTATGTAATCAGAATCTTGAAAGCTCTTCACAGCAGCAGTCCTTTGGCAAGCTGCTTGTGTATGGCTTTGCAGGGCAGTATAGGAACACTGCCCTTACTGCTGTTACTCTTTTGCAGATAGTGGAAGAAACATTCACAAAGACTAAACTTCTTAGGTGAGTCATGATGCATAAACAGTGATGCTGAAAGAATATCCAAGGTCATACTGTGTTATCATGTAACTTAAGTCAATGCAAAGTCAGCGTAAGATAAAACCCTTTTGACTCCTCTGCCAACAAGAAGACTCTTCATCAACCTCTAGTACCAACCTCTCTGCAATACACATGCAGAAGTAGGATCAAGTTCTGGTATGTTGGATTATATCAGGTAATAAATGTTACATGTGCTCTGTATAACTAACAAAAGCATTCAAGAATGCTTTAATGACTGGGTCTTCACTGGCCAGTCACCCAAATAAGTTGGAAGCCATCTTCACAAAATTGTGTGGCTCAAATGTATTAATGTTCATGTTACAAGAGGATGGATTAGAGTACTTCTCATGGAGTTGGACACACATGCTTTGGTCTATAGAAAGACATACATGCTCTGGTTCCTTGCTGGAGGGCATGTGCAATTGAATACTTGTAACTGATCCCTTAGTGCCCCACACATTGTAATATAACTATAGCACTTTGCAAACTTTGAAGCACTAAATAAACTCATTGTTATTTTTACTATTAGACAATTTTGAACCTCCTTGCTTCCCATGTTTTAGTTTTGTCTCTCAAAATCATAAGTTCCTAGAGGACAAGAACCATTTTTAATCAATTAATGTTACTCAATAGCTTCAAGGTAGACAAAGTATTTTCTTCACAACAATCCAATGAGGTAGGTAGCTTGAGTATTAATTTCCCCATTTTGTAGATGAGGGAGAAAAAAACATAGTACCTTGTCCAGGGTTTCATGACATTAAATGTCAAAGTCCTCAACCTTAAACCTTGATGTCTCATTCTACCCCCTCAGAAAGCCCCACTCATCACAGATTTGCAAAAATTACTTTCTGGTTAGCTCTAGCTAAAAACTTAAAGATTCCATTTTAAGTCAGTTTACTTTTAATTCAATCCAAAATTCCTCCTCAGAATGTTTCTTCCTGTTAATGGAGAAAAGTAGATGTAAGTTACAACAGTAGAGACTTTTCTAGAACTAAAACAAACATTGTAACTTGGAATTCTGACCCTTATATGCTTATCTGTTACAGATAAACATAAAAACACATTCTATCAATGCATCCACAATACCTTTTAATCATATTTAATACACTATAGGAAGCACAAGTAATTATTTTTAAGAATGCCTCCATTCTACTATAGGCAAAAAGGAAAGTGCTTTCCTTTTTTGTTAGTTGGCAAAAAAAAAATGGTTTTATCTTCTCCACCAGACACATTTTATACCCATGTAAAACACTCAAAATCATGTATTTTCCTACTTTGGATTATTTTAAAATGTTGGAGGAGGAAAGAGATCACTGGACATAATGAAACATAAGGGATTTTCATGATATCAAAATTCCTCACTGCCTATAGGATTTTTATTTCTCTGAACAGGCAGAAAGGAAAACAGTAGCTATGAAGATGGGAACTTGGTAAAGAAGGCAGTTCACACTTTGGACTGCTGAGAACAAAGCTCCTACATAAGAAAAGAAGAAAAGCTATCATCTTCAAAGGACTTTTGAAAGCAAAAGTCCTTTCACACTCCCAACATTTGCTCATTTGACCATTGCTCAAACAATATAGCCAACATCATTGCTTTAATTATACTGTTTCATGCTCTCAGGAGCTACTATTGTTGCTGACATCCATTATTACAATTATTTACCAGCTAATTAGTCTGATTCTTTCCCTAAAAGAAAGATAAAATTCAGTGGCTGGAGAGAGTCCATGAATGGAATCAAGCTGGGGTGGAAATAACATCTAGGCCAGGGGCACAGCACAGTCACCCAAAGTTGCCTTCATAAATCCTTTGAGCTATGAGTTCAATGTTTCTACAAACATTTATTAAGGTCTTATATGTGCTAGACATTCTGCACAGAAGTGGAGACAGAGAGATGAAAAATGACAACCTATGCCCTAAAGGAGCTTATACAAGAAATGCACCAAAAAATATGCTACAAAATGATAAGGACAAAAAACAGTGTGGAGAAAAGTACTACAACACACGCAAAGGGGTCAGGTTGGGATATGGTTTCACTTTGTTTTTCTTTATTTTTAGCTTCATAAGTAACTTCTAAATTGTATAGTTTTATTCTGAACTTATCAAAGAAAACAATCATTTCTATACACAAATTACAACAGGAAAAAAAGGATTGCATATGAAACTATGAATCCGTATTGTGCGTAGTTTGCTTTTCCTATGCCTTAGAAAATTTTTAATGATACAAATTAAACTTAAAAAGATAAGCATATGTTAACATATATAAGTATGTGTGTGTTTGTATGTGTGTATGTATGCATATATATATACACCTATGTATATATGTGCATGTCTGTACATATTTGAAAGCTAGTTGAAAGCTAGTTCTTTGATCTCCCCCATCCCATAACAATGTTACCCTTTAAAATTCATATATGATTTTATTTGGAAGCATTTTGATGTATTGGTATAATTTTTTTTATCATACTTATTTGTGTTTATTTTCTCATACTAGCATATAAGTGATACCAGGATAGGGACTAGCAGTAAACTAGAAAAAAAAGTGGTTCACTTTAACCATTTCTATATGAAACTTTCTCAGTCTGTAGCTTGGTATATCTATACTGTGCCTCACATAGTGTGTTTGGCAAATTAATGAATAAACAAACACTTCAACAATTTCTTCATTCATTTGAAAAATCACTTTGTTACCAAATTACTTTGAATGATTGATAGAGAAGACTCACTCTTTTTGATGGTAATGTTCTGGACCTGTGATTTCTTGGATGTGGTGAACTCCTAATGCAGAAAATAATTCCACTGATCCAACTCCAGATCCTGGCCTGAAAATTAGTCTCAGAGCATTATCTGAGGCACTGAAGGACTAAGTGACTTGGCCATGAACAATCAGAGGTAGGACTTAAATCTAGTTCATCTTACTTCCAAGCCCCACTGTATTTGCCAAGACACACTCATTCTCTATGTTGATTAGAAATCCATTAGGGACATTTTTCATCTCCACAATTATCCCCTAGTAGCAACTCATCTTCAGGTTGTGTCAGTAGCATATTTGAATTTGTAACTATAAACCAGGGTGGATTGCCAGGGGATTTTCACCAAAATATTGACAATCACAGTTTGATGACATACCCTAGCAGTAACTAAGCCTAACACAGTATATCATTAGCAAAAAATAATTTGTTTAGAAAGGAAGCTGTGAGATCGAACAGTACCCTACCTCCTTTGCCATTGGCAGCACCTAAGGTGACCTTCTCCCCAGACTAACTCACCTTTTTCTGTGACTCCATGCCTTCAGAGACATTTAAATCTAAACTTTTCATTATAGAGGAAGAAACTGAGGCTCACAGAGGTGAAGTAGCTTGCCAAGATCACAAAGTTTCTAGGGCAGAATTTGAACCATGGTCTATTATCAGCATTCCTTCCACCGTACTGTAAAATGTGGAGTATAAAGGGTGTTCAGGGAGATTAGTACCCTTGGCATGAAGGCTTAAGTATATCTAACTGATCCTGAAACCATGCTTCACATTCCAGCCAGTTGTTTATCAAGCAACAAAGGGTTGTCATTATTTAGCAATGACTAGCATCTCTGGTGTGAGGGCTTGCTTCAGATTTGCTCATTGACCTTTGGTGTCCACCTTCATCCAACTGTCACTTGAAGCTCCAAGAAGCTACAACATGACCAGACCCCATACCCTGGTAAAAAAAAAAAAAAAAACCTTCTCAGCAGATTGGCAAAAACAGTTTGAGAGTAGAACTTAGTCACACATGAAGACGCCAAGATCATTCACTGCATCTGGGACCATGATCAGTTGTCTTGACTTTTGTCTTGTCACTAGACTTCAATAACTCTGGAAGAGAAAATAAACCTGACATTTCTAGCAAGCACCCAAGCAGACCCAGGGTGGAGTGCTAGCACAGGTTTTTTTTATCTTCTTTATAAAGGAAAGATAGTGTTAAAGGGTTTAACAATCCTACTTTAATTACAGAGAAAAAAGTGAATATAGAAGATACGAAAAGAGAAATTAGCACAAAGACCAACAGACAGGGCTCCAGCTTTCTGAACATAGCAATATTGCTATATACTTCATATACATCACTGGATTGAGCAAGCACAGACATCTAAGAAGTTGGGAACTCTGAACAAACTGCTACTCAGAGTCTCAACCAAGAAATCAAAAGGTCCTTTTCCTGAAGAAACCCTCAAAACAAAATACTAACTTACTGAATATATAAAAAAGACACAGCATCTGATTGGCTGAGTGATGAGGAACTTGAAAATCCTTGTACCCCACCACTTAATTGGAAACGCTGCATAGCCCAGAGCCTAATTAGGTCTCATCCAAGGCTCTGTGTGCCTCTTAATGGACAGGGAAGCTTTTCAAATTCCCTTAACATTACAACGCTTTGAATATTTCTGCCTTACATAATTCCAATTCATGTGCAAGTCAGGACTTAAACCTGTGATACCATTGGTCTTCTTTGAAAATTGATGATGAACAACAACAACAACAACAACAAAGCATAAGCAACAAACTCATTGTTTGTTGATAAGTAACAAACACCTAGCACAGCATTACCCACGTTGGTTATTATCACAGGAGTCCTGTAACAAATGTCCATCTCTTTCTCTACAACAGAAATGGCAGTGGGGATCAAAAGTATTATTGAGGGAGCTCTCATACTATCTGTATATGCAAAAGAAAAGTATGAGATAAGTTCTAAGTGAAAATTTTTAATCTCGGTCCATTTGTGTGTTCAGTATCTCCTCTGTTCTAACTCTTCACTTTCCCATGAGTCATATCTTTGTAATCTATTTTGTTTAAGGTCTTCAGCAACAATTCAGATATTTCTAGAGTCTATACAGTGATTAATCCTTCAAATTTAGGCTATGTCTTTATATATAAACTAATATCAAAACAGCTATAGAATCAAATTGACTAGCCAGTTTCTAACAAGTTTCAAAGGTGGTAACTGGCTGGCTATTTTCAAAAGGAGCAAGTGGTTTGACTATATTCAATTAGCTTGAATTTCTATAAACCTGCTTGTGTTTGGGGTGTGTGAGTGTGTGTGTGTGAGTGTGTGTGTGTGTGTGTGTGTGTTTAGATCCAGAAGTAAGCAAGAAAGGGGATATTACAAAAAGGAGGCAATGTGCCCTAGCGTTCTTGCTGGAGACTCTAAGGAAGAATGATTATCAGAAAGGAAAACGGTATTTGTACTATTTTGCAGTAGCTGCTGTTGAAATTTAGGCAAAAATGTCATTCTCTGTCTCTTCTCCTTATGCCTTGGGGGAAAAATGTATCTATAGTGGAGAAGATTCTCTTTTTCTCCCCTCATTAGACTAGCAACAGATTTCATTTTCTCCATGGTGACCATGGGAGTGTGACCATGTAGTTAGTCACGGCTGCTCATTATATTTGGATCTAATAGGAATATGGGCAATTTCAGTTTTGCTGCTGGGTGATTGTAAATGTGCTTGTTATCTCACTGTGTCTACTCTGAGTTTCCAAGAATACAAGATGTACTATACCTATTTGGGATTTGGGTGGGAAGCAGACTTTTTTCTATCTACTGAAAGGAAAATACAGCTCATTAATATATGGATTTGGACACACAATCGGTCAAGTAATACTCCTCCTAATATCTTCCCCACTCCAAGATACACACAAAACAAAGAAACCCACCCATGCATAGACACCTCAGTACATGCATAAGAATCAGTACAGCAACTATACTCTCACTTGGTCATTAGTTCTTTCCTCAGCACCAGGATTGTTTTCATAAACTATTAGATATCTGGATGAGAGTAAATATTTCATTTGTGTCATGACTTGTCTGTATAACAATCATTTGTTTCCTTATTTTTCCAAGTTCTTTTTATTTTGTTCCTACAAAATGGCCTGGGGGAAAAAAAGAAGGCTTTGAAGACCTTGAGAGTTCAGAGTATATCTCCTAGCATGATGAGTCAGATTTTCCCAAGGCATTTACTGTACCTAGTGCCCTGAGGAAACGAATGTGCCTACCCAAACACCTGAATTTCTTCTAAGGTCACTCAGGGGAAACTCAGGTCTCCCAAGATCAGAATTCTTAGGTTGTTATTCAGTCCTCTAGTGAAATGCTAGGATGTTTTGAACAGTGGCAGTGCCCTTGACTGAATAAGTTGCCCATGAGTGAATTTCTGATGATTTTCAGCTTCAAGATATATTTTTATGTACTTCCTCTTCTGAACTTAATGTCCCTTATCTAACTGGGGCCCAAACAGCACGAAACACCAGGGATATGTCAGCAGGAAGACTAGTCTGAAGGGCTCATTATGTCATAGGGGCAGGAAAAACAGAAGTGAGGCATGACAAAGAAAGAAGTTGAGTCCACATTCTAGTCAGGGAGGTGAAAAGCTTTGGAAATCCACATAGATAGAATGGACGTGGTCACTCTCTTCTTTAATAACTATATTTCTGCAAGTAAACCTTCACAGGATTTAAAGAAAGCCGTGTTTCTAATTATTTTACACTAAGAATTTTTCTTCTATATCCTTGAAGCCCAGAGTTTGGGTTTCTTAATGGTGACCTACCTGCAAGTCTGCCTCCAGTCAGGAAAGAGTTCTATTGCTTTGCTGGGAAGACAAATGCTGTTTTGGCATTACATTTCTGTTTTAGAGATAATGCAATGAGCCATTGAAGGTGGGGGCTCATGAGAATCCATGCAAGGATTTAAACTACTTCACAGAGAAATATGTGAGTGCATCTGCTTTCTCCCAAAATCCTGTTAAATCTATTGGCTTCTCCATCATTCATATGTTGCTCAAACTAATTTTCTCCTCATTAATTCATGCCTCAGCTCATTTGTCAGCCCTAGTACCTTGTGCTACATCTTAAAGGCAGACTCATTTCATTTATGTAAATGAATTTAAGTTACCAACCCAGAGAGCTGAATTCCCTCTGAGAGCATTTAGTTGACCTCATGGCCCTTAGCTATAGGACCCGTGTTGCTTCAAAAGCTGGTTCATGCATTGGCAGGGGTGAGGAGCAGAGGGCTTGACCCATTAGTTTTTCTCTTCCTAGGTTTAATGCCAAGTAGCAGCCCATCCACAGTACAAGGTTGCCTTTTCTAGGGATCCATCCTTGCTAAATCTTTTTTAGCATTTCAAGCCTGTAAAATTATCTAATAGTGAAAAATTTCATTGAAAATTTCTTTCTGTCTTCCAATCTCCTGCTGACCTTTATAACATTCAGAATTTAAACTGGTAGAATCTTTGTTCTACTCCATTTGTTTTCATGGGTACCAGTTAAAGAGGCTGGTGTGGCTCTCTCATAAGATTTGAGGTAGGGGAAATATGATACTACTTTATAATCAAAACCATATATTTTTTCTAATTTTTAAATTTTTTTTATTGATTTGTTTGTTTGCTTTTAGTTTACAACATTCAGTTCCAGAATCCCTTAAGTTTCAAGTTTTCTCCCCTTCCTCCCCCCTCATCCCATGGCAGCATGCAGTCGAGTATAGGATCTGCAAATACTTTCACATTAGACATTAATATGGTTGTAAAGTAGAGTTGTAACCAATGGAGCAGACAATGGGAAAAAGAAACAAAACCAAACGTGGAAAAGAAGGAGAGAATGTAGTTTGCTTCAGTCTGCATTTAAACTCTGTTCTTTCTAGATCTTTCTCTGAATGTAGACATCTCTTTCTATCATGACTCTTTTGGAATTGTCTTGTAACCTTGCATTGCTGAGAAGAGTCCAATCTATCAAAGCTGGTTATCACACATATGTTGTGTCTGTAATTGTATACAAATTTCTCCTGGTTCTGCTCTTCTCACTCAGCATCAGTTCATATCAGCCACTCCAGGTCCATCTGCTCCTCATTTCTTATAGCACAATAGAATTCCATTACATTCATATACCACAACTTGTTTAGCCGTTCCCCAGTTGATGGGCATCCCTTTAATTTCCAATTTTTTGCCACCACGAAAAGAGCTGCAATAAATATTTTTGTACATACAGGACTTCCTCCCACTTCTATGATCTCTTTGGGATACAACCCTAGAAGTGGTATTACTGGGTCAGTTGTTTATAGCCCTTTGGGCATAGTTCCAGATTGCTCTCCAGAATGGTTGTATCAGTTCACAGCTCCACCAATAATGCATCAGAGTTCCAATTTTTCCACATCCCCTCCACCATTTGTCATTTTCCTGTTTTGTTGTCTTAGCCATCAAAACCATATTTTTGGGAGATACTATAGCATTACATGTTGAGAAGATTCTTAGAGTTAAGCATATCTGAGTCAAAATACTAGTATTTTCTACTTATGTAACCCTGGGTAAATTACTCAACCTCTCTAATACCTTGCATCCCTCTATAAAATGGATATATTTATAGGACTTCTTCTGTGATTTACAGAAGAGCTGTGATGAAAGTATTTTGTAACCCTTAGAATACAACATAACTGTGAACTAACACAATCAGGAAACCTGGAACCATTCAATTTGGGTAGAAGAGGGAGAGAGGAACCCCCAAAACAGAAGAAAAATAATGTTGAGCATACAGCTTTGTGGAAAATATATTAGAAAAAATAGCAATAGTAGTAGCAGTAGTAGTCATAGGAGTAATGTATTTAAGGTTTGCAAAGGGCTAATATTATGTATAGTGTCAAGACTCCTTTATTTCTGTAGAGTTGGAAGTAATGGGCTTCAGAGTCAATCAAACAACATAAATAAGAACAATTCAGTGACATGAAGAGCAGAGATACTGGAGCACACATGACTAACTTGTACCTTGGGGATATAGCAAAGCTCACATACCGAAGTGGAAAACTCCCCAAAGATTCCTGCGTAATAAGGCAGGTTCAGTGAACTGGAGAATGTCACCAGGGATTAGAGGAGACTTAGAGCAGAGATTTTTTTTTCCAGTTGAAATCTCTTAATTAAAGGGGGGGAAAAGAACATGAAAGAAAAGGCTGTTTTATTTTAAGGATGAGTGAATGAATTCAAGTACAGAACTGAAAGGTAAAGTTCTGTCTTAAACTCTCACTAAATCAAAAATCGGTTTTGTATTTGGTTTATCAAACTTATTTACATTAGTGTCTCCTGGTTTGGGCTAGGTCATGCAAGACAAAGTAGAAGAAGATGTATTCACTGGATCAGCAATTAAAAAAAAATATTGGATCATCATGTCCAAGCTCACAGGACCTAAAAGAAACCCAATAGATCTAGATTGCCTAGGTGACAGGTTAGGCTTATAGACACCCACACAATACAGCCATCATGGCCTCTGGTATAAAAGGAACCAGTTTTTCACAAGCCCAATCTTGTTACCTACTCTGAAAACAAGGATATGTTTCCTCCTTCTTGTCAGGGATTCATTAAGTGGTACCTGGGCCCAAGCACCACTTAAGGGTGATTTTGGGAGCCCTGATGGCTCAGAGACCTGCACAACTTGGCAGTAGGTAGGGGCCAAAATTAAAATAGGTTGGGGTGGCTAGGTGGCACAGTGAATAGAGCATTGGCCCTGGAGTCAGGAGGACCTGAGTTCAAATCTGGCCTCAGACACTTAACATATACACACAAAAACTAGCCATGTGACCTTGGGCAAGTCACTTAACCCAAATACCCTAAAAAAAAATAGGCTAAACTTCTTTGGGCTGCTGATGGGTTATAGTAGAGGCACACTGATGATATTGGTTACCACAGGTCGTGTGACAGCCACCTGAAATCCTCTGACAGGCTGCAAGCCAAAGTATGTTATGCAGGCCTGGCTCAAAGTGAATGATAGTCATTGTTTCTCTTTTTACCAGAAACGCTAAGGTTTGATTTATTGTTTTGGATAGAAGGGCTCAATCCTTGACTCACTTCTTAAACAGCCCTTATCACTGAATAGGCATTGCCTAAGTCACAGCGAGAAAGTGGAAAGACTTTAGCTTAAAAAGGCCAAGGTCTCCCACAGAATGCTGCACCATCTCCAGTTGTCCTGATCTATATCTGACCACTGGACCCAGATGGCTCCTGATGAGAAAGTGAGGCTAGTGACCTTTCATGGCCCTCCCCAACTTAAATTTGATTCACTTGCAAGTCATGGCATAATCTTCTTGATGTCATGGTCCTTTTCAGGAATGAAAGACAAACCTCCCCCAAACAAACACACACACACACACACACACACACACACACATGCATAGCTGGGGAAAAGAGACTATCGTTGACCTGTTCACCATAGTAATTTCCCTCCTATGTACAATCTAAGAGGGTGTCATCCCCACTTGCCTAGCAAGTTCACACCTATTAATAACAAACACCTCAATGAACACACACACACACACACACACACAAATGAGCAATCTCCCCAAATTAACAACTTTTTTCCACTTTCAATTTGTGTTCTTGTTCCTTTGTAATCATATACATGAGCTGAGCAATCATGCTAATTATAGTTATCATCATGTGTTAAATTAAAAGAAAGATGCAGATGCCATTTCTTCAAAAACACATGATTTTTGCAACATGAGGAGGGCGGTATTTTGTTGGAGCTCAGTTACTTCTCGAATGACTGTCATGGGTCATCATAAAACTATTTCAAAGAAGAAGAAGAAGAATAGAGAGCATTTATATGTAACTTTAAAGGTTCGCAAAGTATTTCTCATGTTATTTCATTTGGTCTCACACTAATCCTTTGAGGGAGGAGATGTTCTTATCTCTGTTTTACAGATGGAAGTAGTCTCTTCCAAGCAATTGTGTGTGTGCATGCATCCACGTACATGATATATGTATGTATGTGTATTACATGTGCATATGTAGACATATACACACAAATGCAGAGATAGATCGATGATAGATAGATAGATAGACAGACAGATAGATAGATAGATACATAGACAGACAGACAGAGACAGAGAGACAGAGAGAGAGAGATGTGTGTGTGACATGTGCCTGTAAGAAAGCTACTTTATGTGATAGATGGATGGATACAGATAGATAGATAGACAGATAGAAAGAAAGAGAGATGAAAGACAAATAGATAGATAGATAGACAGATAGATAGATACATAGATAGATACATAGACAGACAGAGACAGAGAGCCAGAGAGAGATGTGTGTGTGTGACATGTGCCTGCAAGAAAGCTACTTTATGTAATAGATGGATGGATAGATAGATAGATAGATAGAAAGAAAGGCAGAGAGATAAAAGACAGATAGATAGAAAGATACATAGATACATAGACAGACGGACAGAGACAGAGAGAGAGATGTGTGTGTGTGTGTAACATGTGCCTGTAAAAAAGCTACTTTATGTAATAGATGGATGGATAGATAGATAGATAGATGAAAGACAGATAGATAATAGATAGATAGATAGACAGATGATAGACAGATAGACAGACAGACAGATAGATACATAGACACATAGATAGATAGCCTTCATTTTTATTTCATAGTTTTTAGAATTTACTCTTCCCCTAATTCAGTGAATCTGTGAGCAAAGCAAAGTAGAGGCCTCCGAAGTATAAAATGGCCTGCAGACTCCTCTCACTCTGCTCCACCTATGTACTGTTTTGGAATGAGATAGTTGTTCTAAATGAATAGAAGATGCCACAATGTCCTACCCACCAGCCTGTCTTAGTAAAGGGTTCTTCTTTACAATAATGAAATCACAGGTTCAGTTCCTATTCTTATGTTATTTTTCGCACCTAACATTTTAAAAGTAATAGGTGACTGTTTTAGGTGAGTGCTCATCAGTTAACATATGTGGTTCATAACTAGTATTTACATATGGCTCCAAGTTTTCCCAAGTATTTTTAAAAAAACGATCTCATTTCAATCTCATAAGAGCTTTGAGAGGTATGTTCTATTTTTATTCCCATTTTATAAAAGAAACAACCAAGGTACAAAGAGGTTTAATGACTTGCCAAGAGTCACATAATTAGTAAAGTTTTGAGACTGGATTTGAACTCAGATCCTCCTCACTCCAAATCCAGTGTTCTATCAATTATGTCATCTGACTGCCTGGTACCTTATCACATGATGATACAAATCCCAAAATTAAAGCATGTTGATCTTAATCTAGTGCATCTAGCCTTTGGTTTCAGCCACCAAGGAAACTACTGCAGCCACTGTCAGAAACACTAAATGCAGACTCCATCAGTGACAGACTCCTTTGTCCTATAGAAATGGGATGTCCTAATCATATCTATTTAATAGTAAAGACCTCTGCTCAGGCTGTTGTAGCTAACTCTGAAGAAAAGATAGCCATCTTTAGCATAGCCAACAAGACCAACTCAAAAGCTTCTAAAACTTGGTCAACACTCACTTCATTTCCACATCAGTCATAATATTGGTCGTTTCCATTCTGGGTTGTCTTGCCAGAAGCTTTGTTTCACAAATATATTCAATTAACTTTCATTTTTTAAATTAAATTTTATATTTATTTTTAGTTTACATCATTCATTTCCACAAGATTTTGAGATAGCAATTTTGTCCCTGACTTTCCCCTATCCACCACCCCAATACAGTGATCACGCTGTATACCCCTCCCCCAATCTAATATCTCATATATCCTCCCCCATCCCTGCTTCCACTTTCTGGTAGGGCAAGATGGATCTCCATACCCCAGTGCCTGTATATGTTATTTCACAGTAGCATGTAAAAAATTATTATTACTATTATTTTTAAATTTTGATTTTACAATTTTCAATTCCACATTCTTTCCCTTCCTCCATCATCACCCACCCTTACTGGGAAGATAACTAATTCAATATAGGTTGTACTTGTGTAGTTACACAAAACATTTCCATAGTGGATATATTGTGAAAGACTGACTGTATTTCCCTCCATCCTATCCCACCCCCGACTTGTTCTATTCTCTACTTTGACCCTGCTCCCTTTAAAAAGTGTGTGCTTCTACCTACCCTCCCTACCAAGTTGCCCTCCCCTCCATCATTTCCCCTCTCATCCCCTTCCCCTCTGCTCTCCTGTAGAGCAAGACACCCAATTTAGTGTGTGTGTCATTCCCTCCCTAAGCCAAATTCAATGAGAGTAAGGTTGACCCATTTCCTTCTGCCTTCCTGTTCTTCCAATCCAAAGTAACAATTATCCCTTGCCTCTTGTGCATGAGATAATTTACCCCATTCTGTCTCTCCCCATATCCTCTCATTTTATTCCTCTCTCACCTCTCAATTTCACATTTTAAATATCATCCCTTCCTATTCAATTGATAATGTGTTCTATGTCTCTGTATACCTGTACACATATATACAGATACTCACATATGTATTCATACACACATATACCCTCCTATATAGACATATATATGTATGTGTGTGTGCACACACACATATTCCCTTCAACTATCCGCGTACTGAGAAAAGATTCAGAAGTTAACAATTAACATTTTTTCATGTGGGCATGTAAATAGTTTAACTTTGATAACTTCCTTATGATTTCTTTTCCCTGTTTAGCTTCTCTTGATTCTTGTATTTGAGTATCAAATTTTCTATTCAACTCTGGTTTTTCATCGAGTGCTTGAAAGTCATCTATTTCATTGAATGACCATATTTTGCCCTGAAACATTAGACTCAATTTTGCTGGGTAGGTGATTCTTGGTTTTAATCCTAGCTCCTTTGACCTCTGGAATATCATATTCCAAGCCCTTCAATCCCATAATGCAGAAGCTGCTAGATCCTGTGTTATCCTGATTGTGTTTCCACAATATTCAAATTGTTTCTTCTTGGCTGTTTGTAATATTTTCTCCTTGATCTGGGAACTCTGTAACCTGGCTATAACATTCCTAGGAGTTTCCTTTTGGGGATCTTTTGCAAGAGGTGATAGGTGAATTCTTTCTATTTCTATTTTGCCCTCTGGTTCTAAAATATCAAGGCAATTTTCCTAGAGAATTTCTTGAAAGATGATTTCTAGGTTCTTTTTTTGATCATGGCTTTCAGGTAGTCTAATAAGTTTTAAATTATCTTTCCTGGAATTTTCCAGGTCAGTGGTTTTCCAAGGAAATATTTCACATTACTTTCTATTTTTTCACTTGTTTAGATCTGTTTAATAGTATCTTCATTTCCCATAAAGTCATTAGCTTCCATTTGCTCCAGTCTAATTCTGAGGGAATTATTCTCTTCAGTGAGCTTTTGAAATTCTTTTTCCATCTGGCAAATTCAGCTTTTTAAGGCATTCTTCTCCTCATTGGCTTTTTGGACCTCTTTTGCCATGTGAGTTGATCTATTTTTTAAGATGTTATTTTCTTCAGTCAGGTTGTTGGCTCTCTTTTCATGATTTTCTTGCATTATTCTCATTTCTCTTTCCAATTTTTCCTCCACTTCTCTTACTTGATTTTCAAAATCCTTCTTGAGCTCCTCCATAGCCTGTAACCAATTCATATTTTTCTCGGAAGCTTTTGGTGCAGGAGTTCTGACTTCATTGTCTTCCTCCTGTTCTATGCTTTGATCTTTCTTGTTCCCCAAAATGAAATCTAAAGTTGGATTGCTGTGCTTTCTTTTCTTCCTTTGCTTGCTCATGTTGCCACTCAATTAATTCACTTTTGAGCTCTTTGCCACAGTAGAACTCTGCTTCCAGAGGGGAGAGCCTGTGTCAAATCACTGGGCTTTTCACACCTGCCAGAGCTATTAGGAGGGTGCCATCTCTGCAGTGCCCACAAACTATGGCTCACTGGTCACACACCTCAGGACCACCACCCAAGACCATGATCCAGATCCAGGATGGTTAAAGCAAGAGAAATTACCCTTTGATTGTTTGCTTGCCCCCTCCCCCCTTTAACCTACAGGTCAGGAACTCTGAAGCAGCCACTTGGAGGTGGATGGAGGGCCTCCACACCTCTGCCTTTTCTAGATCTGGGGGCAGAGGCTGGACCAGCTCTTCTGACCCCTCCAGTTCCAACAGAGATCCATCCTGACCTCATATTTTTTCTTTGGTGTTTATGGGTTGATAATTCTCGAAACCTCCACTGCTGCTGGTGATCCACTCTCCCAAAGTCTGCTGCAGCCACTGGTCAGGTCATCACTGAGGATAAAACTGCAGATTCATGTAGGGCTGGGCTAAGCTCTCAGGGTGCTCTGAGGGACCCTTCCTGTCCACCTGCCAGGCCACCTTCATTGGGAGATTTGTTTCTTTCTGTCACTGTGTAGGTTCTGTAGCTCTAATATTTGTTTAGTATAATATTTAATTGTTATTTGAGGTGGTCATGGCAGAGTCACAGGGTTTTCCTGCTTCTATGCTACCATCTTGGCTCTACCCCCTACCTAATCTTAACTTTCTTTTTTTAAAAAAATGAATTTTAGTGCTATACTTTACATTTTTTCCATCACTAATATTTCTCCTACCATGCCGCATTACCTTCCCAGAAAGTCATCTCACAGAACAGATGGTATATTTAAAGGTTCAGAAGACAAAAGACTAGGGAAAACATTTATCATTACATTGAAAACGTCTAAAAGTACATGTAATGGACCACATTGGTAAACACCCCACTCCTCACATCTGTTTTCTGGAGTCATTCTTCTTTGAAATTTTGCAGCTTTCACTTCCTATTGTTCAGTGATGGTTCTTTCTATTTACATGGTTGTAGTCATTGTGTATATTGTCTTCTTGTAACCACTTGCTTCACTTTGCATCAGATCTTTCCATGTTTCCCTGTTTTCATCACAATTAATTTTCATTGTTTTCAGTAATGGTGCAAGATCAAAGCTCTCAATTAAATGCCTTTGAGCAAAGAATTTTGAGTTTGAAGTGAATGTATTATATAATAGGATCTTTACTTGGATGATCCACTAATAGACTGATAAAACACAGTAATGTCATAGACATAGTGCAATCAGATTTCAACAAGGCCAAGTCTCTCATGATATCCTGGTAGAAAAAAATGAAGAGATGGTGGCTGAGGTAGTTGGATACATAACTGACTGAACAAGTGTACTTACTCAAATCAGTGGATCCATTTCAACCTGGAATAATGTCTCTATTATGCCATGTTAAATCACTATTCATCACTATTCTGTTCAATATTTTTACCAGTTACTTAAATGAAAATCTAAATGACATTTTAATTCAAATAGAAACCTGGAAAAGTTTGTTAATTGGTTAGATGACTGGATTAACAGTCAAAAATATTTGAGTAACCCAAAACAATTAGCTAATAGAATAAACTCCATGTATGTACTGTAGCTCAAAGCCTGAGGGGTTTGCTGCCAACCACAATGAGCCAAGTGAGGGGACAATTTCCTTGTCTCCTCTGTCCACTTAACTTTTGTTCTAACTCAAATTGGCATGCTAAGCCAGGAAGGGTCTTGGAAATTTCTAAACCTAAATTAGACTGCTGACTGAACAGATAATTTCAATTCGGCCCCAGAAGTACAGAGTTCAGAACACAGATTATCTTAGCCTTGGGACATTTTACTCATCAGTCGGTTCTTAGCTACATATGATGATTTGGAGCCTTAGATGTCAGTCAATATACATTTATTAAGTGTCTAGTATGTCCTAAGCACTGTGCTAAATGCTAGAAATACACGGAAACTTAAATTCAATCCTTGATCTAAAAAAATTCACAGTCTAATGAGGAAAATAACATGTAAACAACTAGGTACAAACTCTGCATAGAATAAATTGGAATAGAATAGAATGGAATGGAATAGAATAGAATAGAATAGAATAGAATAGAATAGAATAGAATAGAATAGAATAGAATAGAATAGAATAGAATAAACAAAAGGAGGTCATATAAAATAAGAAGAACTGGAAAATGTTTCCTGTAGAAGGTGGGATTTTTCTGAGACTCAAAGGAATCCAAGGAAAACAAAAGGTGGAGATGAGAAGGGGAACATTCCATTCATGGTAAACAGCTATTAACATTTATGTGTTCCTGCACACCTATTCCCTAAGCTTATTTATTCTTTTCAATGATGAAGTGTATAATTAGGGAGAAATGTGCCCCAAGTTTATAGGAAAGTGTTCTAGGGCTACTTTTCTTACTCTGCTATTTTAGTGAATGCTTTTGTTTTATACCAAATACTCTAGCTGACAAATAAGTACACGTTATTAACATGTGGAGGCTTACAAACTATGAGTTTGACTAGATGTGGATTCACAAAGTACTAAACCTGGGATATCTTTCCTCAAGGCTCCATATGTGAACAGGGCTGCCCCATGTGCTACATGAAATAAGTATAATGTCAGCAATGAATTTGAGCTTGAAGAATTGCATGCTGATGTAGAACTTGGACAAAAAAGTTAGGCATGTGGAAATGTTTTTTAGTTAGCAAACTAAAAATAAATCAATAACTTGACATGATGGAAAATTTTTATTAGTGTTGGTAATATCAAAGTATTTTAGTATTACCAAAAATAAATTAATATTTTAAATGATAAAATGTTGTAATACTAACAATATTACGTGGCGGCGAGGTGGCACAGTGAATAGAGCACTGGCCCTGGAGTTAGGAGGACCTGAGTTCAAATTTGGCCACAGACACTTAACAGTTACTAGTCGTGTGACCTTGGGCAAGGCACTTAACCCCAATTGTCCTGCTTTCCCACCTTCACAAAGCAAAAACAAAAACAAAAACTAACAATATTATTTGTAGAAAAGAAGAGATGATAATCTTGTTCCCACTGGACTTTGTAATGGTGAGACCACATCTAAAACATATTCATTCTGAGAGCCATATTTTAAGAGAGACATTGACAAACTGGAAAAGTCCAGAGGTGATGACCAAGAAAATGAGGGGACTTGAAGTAATATGATACATGAGGATCTGTTAAAGAAACAGAAGATGTTTATCCTGGAGAAGAGACGAAGTAATATGATTGATGTTTTCAATTATTTCAACAGCTGTGTGTAGGAGATAGAATAGACATTTTTTTTTCCAAGTGACTCCACAGAAAGGCCAATAAATAGAATTTACAAACATTTTTAGCTTAATATATGATAGAATGGCTATGATTTAGAGCTGAAAGCAATCTTAAGAGGCCAACTCTTTCATTTCACAAATGTGGAAACTAAAGCCCGGAATGATTGAATGATATGCAGAAGTTCTAACAGAGTTGCCCCAAAATGGAGTGGGCTTTTTAGTAAGATAGGGAGGTCCCTGCTACTAGTGTTGCTTGAGCAATGCCTAACCGGACAATAATCACTTGGCAATGTTGTAGAGAGACTCAAATGCAATTATGGTATAAACTAAATACCCTTTCAACTTTGGAAGAGTATGAGTCTATAATTCACATTAGCTAAGAAATTATCTTATTCTAGTCATATTTTAGACCTTTTATAACATTTTCCAGTTTTAGTCTTTGCCCCTCACTCTCTGAATCTCCCCCAAAAAAAGGACAACAGCAGGTCTGTGGCTGCTTCATACACGCTCAAGACAAAGGGCTTTCTCTGACCCACAAGAATTAATTTATCTGCAGTGATTGAGACTTAATCACTCATCCTTAATATGGAATAGTTCCATAAATACTCTGACCTGAAATATATTCTCCATTCTTTCACTAAAGTACCCAATGGACATGTTGACATACTTTCTATGAAGACCCAGATTCCTAACAATGACTCCTCCCAAGCTCACCAAGTTAATCAGAAGTGCTGGAGTTGGGTTCAAATACTCCCTCTACCACTTGCTGACTGTGTGACTGTGGGTTAATCACTTCACATCCCTGCATCTTAGTTTTCTCATTTGTAAAATGAGACAGTTGAACTACATGGCCTCTGAGTTCCCTGCCAGCTTTTGTTCCACAATCCTACAACTACCGATGTAGCTAGGAGCAATATTCAAGGCACTACTAAGTTGAGAATAAGAAGAATTTTTTATTAGAGAAAAAGTGACTGTTTTTCACTAAAAAAAATGTAGCTTTGCTTTTAGATTTATTGCCTGGAACAAACATATCACATTCAAAACACATCCTCACCTTAGATCAGAATAAAAGAAATGAAAGAATTGTAGGAAATAAAAGTGCAAATGGACCTTCAGCTTTTAGCAGTCAGATGTCTGTTGATAGGATGATGTTCAGTGATCCAAAAAGTGCTGTGCTAAAAGCTAATCCCCAGTGCCACACTAGTCAGTCCTCATCTTACTAAACAGGAGTTCTTTGGGGAAATTATGTCAGGAGGGAGAATGGAAAGAGAGTTGTGTATCAAGCTAAGAGTCAGAATCCTCTTTTTCAAGGTGTGGCTGATGACGATTCTCACCCTGTACCTCCTCTTTGGGGCTTAGGGTAGAGCGAGGGAAGTGAAAGAAGATAATATTTCTAGGCCTGTTACAGACACCAGGCAGCTGTCAGCTGGTTAGTGAGTAATTCAGGGAGACAGACAAGGCCTACGTGGCTCAGTTCATGTTAAAATTGCTGACGACAATCATCTTTCCTTTACTTCCTCACTACCATCATTCACTGTCACTGAGTCAAAGGGAAGGGACTATCCCTCTCCATTTCCACACTCTTTTCTCAAACTGCCTTTTATGTTTGTTTTCAAATCAATTCAATGGGCATTTATCAAGCACACTTCATTTAAGTTACAGAATGAGGCATTCACTTACTCTTGGCAATGGATTCCTCTCCTCTTTCCATTCAAGTTTACACTTGTTCATTTTGACAAAATTTCACCTGGATAAAAATGTTGGCACAAGTATGATTTTTCCTTGACTCTGTCATGAGAAATGGATTAGATTTGTTCTCTTTGGTTGCAGAGGGCAGAAGCAGAATTGGGTGGAAGCTGCCAAGAAACAAATTTAGACTTGATATAAAGAAAAATATTCTAACAATTGTAACTATCCAAAAGTAGAATGGGATTCCTGGAGAGGTAGTGGGTTCTCCCTCACACGCAAAGGTTGGTTCATTCTCTTGTTGGGTATAGTGTTGCAGGTTTGATTGTTTTCAAGGATGGCTTGTATGAGATGGTCTGTGTGGTCTCTTCCAACTCTAATATTATATGACTCTAATTCAATATAGAGGGTAAGGGTGGAGAAAGAATCAAGAATATCTTCAAGGCTGAAAACCTGGGTGACTGAAAGAAGAGTGGTACCCTAAAAAAGTGGAAAGTTTGTAGGAAGTTGGATTTAGAGGGAAGATAATGAATTACATTTTGGATATTTGAGCTTGAATTGCCTGTGGGATATCTAGTTAAAGATGTTCCAATAGTTTGGTGATTATAGTGCTAACTTGGGAAAGAGGTTGAAGCTAAATAGGGTCTCCCTATCAGGGACTATCCCTCAAATCACTTTCTCTGTTACTTTTATTCCCATGACACAGAGCTATCTCTATGAAATCCCAGAATTCAATTTGAATATAACTACTGTATAGGTCTTCACTACTGGGGGTAAGAGGGAGGGTACCTGGGTGAGTAGTACCCAAAGTAGCAAAGCATGTACTTAACCTCTAGAATTCTTATTCTTCTCATCTACAAAATGAGGGAACTAGAATGAACATTAACATCATTTCTATCTCTGAAATATAAGGTTTTGCAGCACATAAGACATCACTGTGACTGTAGAGTTACTAGGGGTAAAGTTGGGAGAAAAATAAAATTAAAACACCTGAACATGTGAGAAAGTCATTCTTGATAGGCCAAGAAAACATATAATTTTAACCAGCATTTCAGTCCTAGGAAGATTGAGCTTTGCAAAGACTGAGCCCATTTCCTTATAAGACCAAGAACTAATTCAGCTGATTTCTTTGAGTCAGCAGAAGTGAAATCCATGCATAGCTCAAGGTCATTTAAATGATCTCTTAATACAAATCACACTTAACTCAAAGGTAGAGGAGATATCAGTGTCCATGAAGAAAAGGAGATGTAATTACAGTGGCTGGCAAATGGTGGTACCAGTGTCAGGACAGAATTAAGGCTCCAGCAGCCAGCCACATTTAGGAGGACTGCTCTGCCAATATGAGAGGATTCTGCCTATACTGGAGGAGATACAGTGCCCTTCTCTCTCTTCTCCTTTATCTCCTGATGAGCTATAACTGCTGTCTCAGACTAACTCCTCTGATTGCCTAATGCTCATGGAACATAAAATGTTGGCATCTCCTGACATATGCTAAGGTGACAGACCTTAGCATCTTGATCATGACCCTGACCCCTGCTACCTAAATACATACTTCCCTGAATCCTGACCTTTTTAAATATGTAAATATTTTGTCCAGAATTTCCTCTAATTTAACTGAGTCTAGTTCTAAAAAGAAATAATTTCAATGATTTTACTAGGAGCTAATTGTTAAGAGAGAATGTGGCATGGATGATAAAGAGTTGGTCTCAAAATCAGGAAGATCAGGGTTCAAGTACATTCTCTGATACCTACTGGCCATATTATTCTATGCAAGCAACTTTATCTTCCTCTGAGACAAATACTAGAGGATCTTAAAGAAGTTGTTGACCTGAACTTGTAGAGCAAATTCCTCACCTCAAGAGCCTTGATGCCAAAGAAAGTATAGTTTTAATGCCTATTCCCTAAACCTGTCTCAATGTTGTTGTGAACCAATGGTATAAAGTAGCCCCAGATGGTGTGCCAATGAAAAGAAATTTTATTCTCAAGATTAGGGTACCCAGAGTGCCTTGCAGTGTGATTATCGTGCAGGTACGCATTTCATTCAGGGAGAATATTTGACTAATTTGGCTTCAGAGTCACCATTATGCAACTCTATAGCAAGCATTTTTGCAAGGCACATTATTTTTCTCAGAATTTGAAGGGATCTTAGAAGGCATCTTATCCAACGTGTACCTGAACAAGCCTCTTCTCTATAATATGCCTGACAACAAAGTTAGCTATTCATTTTTTTCTTGAAGACCTCAAATGGGGGATGGAGGTGGGAATTCCATTACATCCTGAGACATCCCTTTCCATTTTGGCAAGCACTAATTATTAGGAAGTTTTCTTGACATTAAGTCTAAACTTGCCTTATTACAACTCAACACACTGACCCTATTTCTGTCCTCTGGGAAAAGGAGAATAAGTCTAATACTATTTTCTTGACAACCCTACAAATACTTGTAGGAAGCTGTTAGCTCTTATGCCATTCCCTCCATTCTGTCTTCTCTCCTCTAGATTAAATGTTTCATTCTTTCAACCAATCCTTCCAAGGCAAAATGTTGAGGTCCATAGTACCCTAGTTGCCTCCTCTGTACTAGGGTATCTATCTATCTATCTAATCTATTATCTAGGTTATCAGTTCCTTTCATAAATATAGAGGCCCAAATTGAAGAGAGTATTCTAGATGCATCATGATCAAAACATATCTGCAAAGCATTGTAAGACCATATTTGTTTTCCTGGCTCCTTTATCAAATATTTGGCTAGTGATAAGCTTACAACCCATGAAAGACTCCATTTGGGGAGGTCATTTTAATAGTTTGACCTCAGGGGCACAACTTGTAAATTGCAGTTGCAATTAGACACTGAAACTATCAAGCAAGACTTTCAACTGTGATTTAATATTCAAATGAAAATTTTTGAAAACTCATGAGTTTGCAGTGTGGACACACCCAAAAGTTTCCATGGTGCTCCTTTCATTCTTTGCAGTTTGGGAAAGAGAATACAGGGCTGAAGAAGTTCTTGGATTGTCAAGGATAGGAGTCATAGTGTAAACAAGTCAGAATAGAGCAAAATTAGCTAAATGGGTCCAAAATGGGAAGAAATGTTTGAACTAGAAGTTATATAAACACTGGGAATCACAACAAATTATGATGATGATGTTAGCTAACATTTATGTAACATTTAATGTCTGCAAAGCATATATATATATATATATATATATATATATATATATATATATATATATATATATATGTGTGTGTGTGTGTGTGTATGTGTGTATATATATATATATACACACATGTATATACACATATATATATACACATGTATATACCTACATAGAGAAGCTAAATAACTTTATTAGTCAGTTAAGTATCTGGGGCAGGATTTGAATTCACATTATTTTTACATCAAGTCCAGCACTTTAATCACTACAAGAGACAAAGTCCAGAGTTGAAGTTATTGGTGTTTGGCCCTAGACAAATAAACAACAGAGTGTTGAGTTAAACAAATGAATTAAAATTACTAAACTCAATTTACCTAGGTATACATACGTGTTCAAATACCAAGACTCATGGCAAGTTGTTTGCTCATACTGTTAGTTTATGTATGTTCAAGTGGGGCAAAAATGCTGTGTAATGCTATCTGCGATTACTTCAGAGCCAGTAAATTTCTGTCTCAATTCCACTTGTTACTGAATGGTAAAGTCACAACCTAAGGTGGTGTACATTTGTTAGTTTACTAGTCAGAACTTATCTCTGAGCTTCTGCTGTCTACTCCTACTTCCTTTTGACTGTCCTATGAGTTGCTGTTGGCATGATAACAATATTTCAGAGTTGTTCTCAACAGAAGCAGATATACAGTCTGGAATTCCATGCACCTAGTGTTTTTAGTATCATAGGGCCAATAAGTAAATGAGTAGCACTTAATAACAAAGAGGCAAATGCATAATAATAAGTGACATTTACTGAGTGGTTGTAATCCCACTGATTTTCTAGACCTTGGTGTTGCCCTAGGCAAGGATTGGTCTAGATCCAAGAGTTCCAAGATATATACAGTTTGAATTCTCCCTTGAAAAGGCAAAGGATTATAACAACACAATTCCCTCTAGTTGCTTGACTCTTGATCCCCACTTTCCTTAGGACTGGTCATTAGATACAGATGCATAAGCTGCAAAGTTGGGAGTCTTAGTTCACTTACAGAAGGAAACATTGAATATGGGATCTACTGTGAACTAGAATTTGAGTTTTGATATTTTGTTTGGTTCTTGGCATATGTCTCTGTCCTTTTTGGCCAATAGTTGGTGTATCAACAAGCACCCTAGCATAACTTGGGTGGCTGCTAGCACAGGCTCTTAGATCTGTTTTTCTAAAGGAAAGCAACTCAAAATGGGTTAACTGTCTCACTTTAATCAATCAAACACATATCATTTACCTAGTTCAGGGGAAAAAGTCAGCACCCTGAACTTCAGAGAATATAAACACAAATTACAAGCACAAGTTACAAGCAGACCAAGAAACAGATCAGCACACAGGCCTCTATTGTAGGCCAAGATTTTCAGGGGCCTTGGCCACATTAGCTCCCCAGTTCTACAAAGGTCATTAGGCTGATATGAAAGGAGAGTATAGTCTTGTTAGGTGGATGCTCTCATTGGTTTCATGAATATCTAAAGAAAGTACTGAGTTAAT
>CM053601.1:58305388-58329715 GCA_028646575.1 Pseudocheirus occidentalis
TAATATCTAAAGAAAGTACTGAGTTAATTTGCAAGTCTTGATTGTAACACCCTGTTTGTGCCTCTGGACATGGTCCTAGGATGAAGAGCTTAACCAGTGATTGGCTTTGGGTTGGGGTAGAGAGAAAGATCAAGACCAAGGGTGGTTCCTTGCATTCTGCTAAGGGTATATAAACCTTGTATCTTCCATGTATCTTCAGCTCTGTATGAAATAGGTCTGCAATAAACAGACTATGGAACACAACCCCGTTTCTCTCCCTCTTTCTTATTTCAGCTAGTAGCTCTCTTTCTCTCCTTTTATTTCACTCAGCTGGTAGCTAGGCCCAGACTTGCTAGCCGCAGCAAAATCATACAGGTCTTCTCAAAGTGAGCCCCAAAGCAAAGCCTCACATCAGGGCATATATATAGGCTTCTCCTGGGTCAGATAATGTCACAGCCCTCTTGACCCACTGCCCAATTACAAAGTAAGAAGGAGTGGGCATTCCTGAAGAACAAACCTCCTGCCACAGGCTCCATGTAACCACAGTCAGCCTATTGGGGGGCAGAGTATACTTTCAAATCTGGGAATATTCTCAGAGCCACCCAAGCCACTTAAGCAAAAGGTCTAGGGGCAGGGAAGATCTTCGAATTCCCATAACAGTTGGCCATCAAAAATCAGGCTTAATAGAATTGACATCCAGTTTGGGGAAGAAGAAAGACTAGCCTTGTTCATGTATTCCTTTCTCCTTGAGTATGGCACTATTTTGTTACACAAGAGTCTTGTTTCTATTCCTTCATTTCTTCTCAGCTCAAAATTATGCTATTTTAGTGACAGAGTAAAGGGAAATGATATACATGATTTTATACATGACTAGGTCATGCCAAACCTACCTTTGACTTTCATATTAAGTCCCTTCAGGAGGAAACATCTGGCTATTTCCTTTCTAATGGCAATAAGTAAGTCCAAACAGGATAAGACCAATATAGCATCCTCAACAGTTTGGGTTTTTTTCACTTTAATCTAGAAATGCATTACTTATCTATGAGAGTATTTCTTTTGATAATTTAGATATTGCACATTTGATATCAATCACCACTCTCATTGCACCTGCTTGCAACTCTTATATATGTTAAGACAGAAATTATTAGACCGAAATAATTTGCATGAGTATATCAATGGTATTCTAAAAACCTAAAACCAGCAAAGCAAAACACCAAAGTGAAATTCCAGTCAGTGTATTCAATCTAGATGCAAAGCTTAGCTTATTACTAAGTTATAGAAGAAAGAATGAAAATAGAATAATTAATTTTGGTTAAATGAACTAAAAGGTTACTAGTAACAGTTGGGACAGGGGAGGAAAAAACAATATTGTTGGGGCAACCCAACAATAAGCCACACCTGGGGAGCTGTCCAACAGAAGCACTCACAAAAGATTCCAGCCAATTGGATCAGATGAAATGAAAATGAAGCCTTGAAGTCAGAAATACTTAAGTGTGCAAGGGCATGAAGAAACTGAGTCAAAAAAGACAAAGCAAACAGAAGTGAATTTGAAAAAAGTGGCTGCCAAATATCTAAGCAGAAATGATGCAATGGAGCACATATTTGCTTCCCCTGAGACAGATGAAGAGAAAAATGCCTCCAGCAGCACATGCCTGAGGGAACAAAGGACAGCAGTTGCAGGAAGTCCCTGAAATATGTGGGTCAGATAAACTCATCCTTACCAATTTGATTTAAAGTTTTAAAAGGTGTCCCTAGCAACACTGAAAAGAATCTATGCCCACAATCTGAGGTTTTGGCAAAAAAGCAAGTAAATATGATTGGATCAACCAATTCAGAAAAACATCAACAGTTCCAGATCAAACCTGTCAGATCCAAATGCTGCTGAGTTATAGTTAGCATCTTATGTTCCGATCAAACAATGCCACACACACACCCCTTCCCATGGGGAGACAGTCATGATTTCAATGAGGATTTTTGGCATGGGAGAAGCTATTTGATAATCACATATTAGCTACCATTGTTTTACTTGTCCAGGATTTGTGTTATTCTTTAAAAAAAAAAAACAAAGAGGAAAATAAAATACAGAAACAGAAAAAAATGTTTCAAAAATTCACTTAGAAAATGTTAACCACATAGAACATAAATCCCTTCTCTCAGCCAAAGTTATACAGCAAATTAGTATGCCTGACAACCATGATCAGTCTTAACTTTAAGAAAAATAGACAGATGTTACAAAATCTGTCCCAAGGGGTACAAAGAGTCTCCCACATTCAAAAGTAATCCACCCTGAATTAGACTTGCCTGACTGCAGGAAATTCCCTCACGCAAGCTTTTTTGATAATGACTTCTGTTAAATTGTAAGTATTAGTGTTACCCCAGGAAAATATAAACTCCTTGAGGGCTGGGAATATTTCAGATTTTTTTGGTCTATTTTTCTTCACTCACAGTGCCACCACCCTAGTTCAGGTCCCTATTACCTCCCACTTGGACTCTATTTCAAGAGTCTCCCATTGTTGAGATCATGGATACACTGAAGTATATGTAATTCATGAATACCCTCAATGTATTCAGTTGGATGTTCACTCAATTCAGAAGAACATTATTCAATTACCTGATAGGTTCCAGGCCCTACCAGGTGCGCTTTAAACCTTCCTCTACCAGCAGTTCTCAACCTGTGGGTCATGACCCCTTTGGGGTTGAACAGGGTCACCTAAGATACTAATGGGATACTAATCTTCTTCTCCTCTAGCTTTCCTCCATACAAATTAGCTTCGTTTTCCTTTTTTTTTTTTTCATTTTTTTTCATTCTTTTTTTCATTATATTTTGAATTCTGGGCTGCCTTCCTCCCTTGCTCCCAACATTGGGCAACAGAAGGCCAACATTGGACACAGATGTATATGTGAAACCATACAATATATACTTGGGTCTTTCTCTGGAAGCAGATAGCATCTTCCTTTATAAGTGCTTTGCAGTTGATTTGAAAATTCATATTACTCAGAATAGCTTAGTCATAGTCTTTCTTCAAAAGGTATTGAAACCTTCCTTCAGACTTGATTAGCTCATCAGGCTAATGGCTCAAGCTGCTGACATCACTTCCTGGTCTCTTGAATATGAAACAACTATTAGAAACTTCAGGTGGGCTTTGATGTTTAGCTCATGGGCCATGATGGGCAACTTGGTCAGTGGAGCTTTGCTCAGCCAACTCAACTAGGGGAATCTTCCATATCCTCCATTCGTTCATTAGATGAACATCCTTTTGCTGTGGCCTTTTGTCAAATGGTATCTTTGCAGTGCCTTATTTCATTCCAAGACCATTCTAAACTACCAGTCAGTCAAATACCATTGATTAGGCATTTGCTAAGTGCTGAGCACTATGATAAGCCCTAGGGACACCAAGGCAAAAGGAAAACAAAAAACACTCCCTTGCTCTCAAAAAGCTGACATTCTAATGAGGGAGAAGTCACAAACAATAGTGTACAAAAAAAAGACAAATAAAGGATGAATCTCAGAGGCAAAAGGCCAAGATCAGGAGGACTAGGGAGGGCTTCTTGTAAAAGGTGGAGCTGTACCTGAAACTTAAAGGAAGCCAAAGAATCCAGGAAGAATAGGTAAGGAAGGAAAGTATTCCAGGTCAGGGCAGCTCTGAGATGAGAGATTCAGTTGGATGCTCACTCAATTCAGAAGAACATTATCTGATTACCTGATAGGTTCCAGGCCCTACCAGGTGTGATTTAAACCTTCCTCTACCAAGTGCTGTGTGTAACTACAAGGGGGCAAGTGTCACTGTATTGAAGAGTCTGGGAAAGAGGTATGAAGGTTAAATTATGGAGGGCTTTGAAAACCAAAAAGAGGACGTTATATTTGATCCCAAAGGTGACAGGGAGCCATTGAAGTGTATTGAATTGGTGGGATGTTGTTTAGGGTGCTGGAAATCCCAGAACGTTTCAAGGGGTCTGCCTCAAAAGAATTTGATTCCTCAGAGTGGGAAGGTTGTATTATAACACCAGTTAGGCAAGCAAGATTCCTAGTACATCTGTGCTATTGTATTGCCAATAGGAGTGGGCAGAGTTCCTAGGGAGTCTGCAAATTTTAATGAGGGTAAAATTGGTACTTATACATAGGAAAAGACTGTGAGAAGATCTAGATGGGATTAAGGAGTGGTAAATGACTTTAGGTGAATCAGGTGCAGGCAAATAAAGGAGTTAAGTAGTCTGCAGTAGGTTGGAGAGCCACCATGAAAGGGCAGTTAAAAGGATTATTGAGTATCTAATTGCACTGGGATGGAGCAAATACCTCAGGCAAACTGCCAGGGACTGGGTTAATTTCAAAGACATGATCTTTTCCTTTTAGAGTTTCAGGTCCCATGACCTTATCAGAAAGGGGTATGGGTATGACATGATCAGACCTATACTTTAGGAAGATCACTTTGGCAGTTGAGTGAAAGATGGATTGGAATGGGGGAAGACTTGTACCATGGAGACCAAGCATGAGGTTCTTAACATAGTCAACACATGAGGGGATAAGAGTCTATACTCATGTCCTCCTAATATTTTTCTTTTCTTCTCCAAGTCAAATATACCCATCTCCTTAAAGTCACCTTTGTATTGAATTAATTTTTTTATTCCATCTTCATCCTGATCCTATAAATGAGCTCTTCTTATTGTAAATAAGATGGCTAAATTCACATTTTATTTCAATAACTGGATTCTGATATTATTCATCAAAACAAAACTTAAATGATAACCAACCATATGAGTTTTCAGGTATTTTTAAAAAATCAAAGCAGAATGGTGTCATAAAAATAAAGTTCGCTAATAGTTGCAATTAAGCTGTCACATTTTGAATTTAAAGGAATCTGATCTCACATAGCAACCAACTGTATATATTGTAGATTATTTTAAAACATACCCCACCCACAACCTCCTTCCTTGACTAGATTAGAAGGACTCAGGGAGTTCCTAGGAGGAAGAAACTGAAAGCATCAAACTAAACCATGGGCAGAAACTTAATCTCTAAAAGAAAAATGACTAAAAGTTTAAGAAAACAAGTTATCTCTCTACTGTTGCATATGTGTGAGCATATAATATATATGTGCATATATGTATATACATGTATATATGTGTATTATTATCATCATCATCATCATCATTATTATAACAGGGAATACTTCTCTGCTCTATAACTTCTTTTTAAATGAATGTGTTCTTCATAGGGCACAATTGTAGAAGGTGTGACCAGGAGCCTCAAGGTTATCAAGGTTAAAGAACTTCATTCTGGCACCAAGGACCCCATTGACACTCCATTTGAAGTTTTATTCTGACATTGATAGTATCTCCTTGGTGGGGTGTGACCCCACACTAATAATAACTAATTGAGTTGTTGAGTGAGAGTCACATGTCTACACCAGATCCTTGGAGTTAGCCTTTAAAGAGGAACTCAGACACAGGAAGGGAAGGGGGAGGCACAGAGTCAAAGCCTGTACAGAGAAACTTAGTTGGCCCTGTAATAACAGCAAGAGATTGTGTGACTCCAGGAGAGGAGGAGCTACAGAGAAGTGGGTAGAAGCAACATTAATATTGATGGAGTACAGGCTCTAGGAAACCCCTTGAACTCTGACTGAATCTTCCCACTTGATGAAACAGTTGTCCCAGGCCATAAATCTTTTATTATCACTAGGCCCAAATCTCTTTTACTCTTAACCTAGCCTAGCCTTCCACTGTCTGGCTACTTCCCACCCTTGATCCTACCAAAATATCTTTACCTAAATCTGTTACTAGCCTAGTCCTCCATTTTCTGTCATCCCGAAGTAGCATTCAGCTATTTCCCACCCTTAATGCCATTCCTGGAGTCTGACCCCAGTTCCTTCAAAGATCCTCCTTAGACGCCTCCTCAAGACCCTCCCCAAATCCCTCCTCCAGACTACCCCTAGATCTCTCCCATGATTTTTCTGTATATAAAATCCATTTTGCCTCCATGAAGGGGCTAAGATTAATCTACAAGACTCACACTGTGTCAGATTATTCTGGCCCATTTGTCCAATACAAGCATCACAAATACTTCATCTCCTTAAGAGTCTACCCATTATGGTGACTTTTTAAATAAATTTTGCTTTACTTTGACTAAGAAAATTCATTCACCAGGACCCTGTGTGTTGGTATTTTGATCTCCTGAGTGCCCCTAAACCTCAAATCTCAACAATATTACCAAGGAGTTACTGAACAAGCTAAAGAATTCTAAGAAAAAGATCCCTGGAGGGAAAAAAGGAAAGAAATCCTGGAAAATTCTGTGTTAAGCCATATGGGCACAAAGGAAGAGTTCCTACACAATATCAAGCTGTTGCAAGAAGCCATAAAGTCCTAAGAATAAGCAGAAACTTGGAGTACATAGTTTTCTGGAGACATCATGAGGCCAAAAGAGCACCATTCTTTTATGGGGAACCAGAGACTGTGTCTGTCTGTTTCCTCATTTCCTCTCTGTGTCTCTTAGCTCACATTCTCTTTCATGTCTCTCTTTCTCACCATCTCTTCTCTGCATCTTTTCATTCTTTTATTCTTTCCATTCTCCACAGCTGCATCTGTTCCCCTTCTTACAGGCCATCTCCAAGGAAGTGGCACAGGTGAGTGTCTAGCCACGACTGAATCAGTCATACTCACTATGTTATCAAAGGGTCAAAGAAAGTTTGATGTTCATTGCCAGAGAGCCATCAATGCCAGATCAAAATCTCAACTGTACTTTCAGCTGTAAATGCTCACATCTAGTACTATTTTCAATGTCAGAACAGAGGCCTTTTTATTTAATCTCTAATTCTTCCTGCTCACACTCTTCACACAATTATATAAAATAATTCTTTATTTTATAATGATAATTGAATCTTGCACAAATTTAACATGTTTCCCATTCCTGAAAGACAGCATTGAACGGCACATTAAAAACCAGCCTCATAGTTAAGAAGGTATAAACTCATTTCTTCCGCCTGATACTTATTCCCTGCAAGACCCTGGAGAAGTCATTGAACTTCTCAGTGCCCTCTGGCATCTCATACTGTTTTGTTGTTGTGGTTGCTGTTATTGCTGTTGTTCATCCTTAGAGGGTGAGGTCTTGATTTGCAAATGAATTGGATTTAAGCGAGGCTGGGCTGAGGAAAATCATAGATCTAGGGCAGATTTTTTGCTCTGAAAATAATTTGAACAACAGAAATACAAGAAAAAAAAATTTTAAAGGAGCACAGCAACCAAGTCATGGATAACAAAATAAATTATTCTGGGGAAAGAAGGGAGAAAAAAAATAAGCTAAAGATAATTATGGGGTTCATGGAGACACAAACAAAATAACAATGGAAGGACCATTAAGAAATGTCTTTATTAAAGTGCACAGGAGATAAGGATAAAAAAAATCACAAAGAAGTGATCATGGAGACACACTCCACTTGTAGGCAAGTTGGTGTTTGTTGTGGGACTAAACTGCAGCTTGGAGAGTGCACAGAAAGAAGAGGAGGGCCAACAAAGGGGATATGTGATATATTCTCATAAAAAAATCATAATCACCCCACCCAAAATTAAAATGCTGTCACTATTTTCTACTCTATTTTACCTTCTTACTGGTGTTTGTCCTATTTCAAACACTGGTGGGGGGGGGGGAAGGGGAGGGGAGAGAGGTTCCCTCTCTAAATAAGAGGTGAAAGAATGAGGAGTATTTAACCTGACAGAGAAGGAAAATTAAAAGGCATGCCTTCCAACATTTGAAGAGATGTCCCCCTTCACTGGGCTTAGACATTTGTCTTGTTAGACAGAGGGCAGAAGAAAGCCCAAAGAGTAGAAGTTGCAGAGAGACCAATTTAGACTCAACATCTGGAAAAATGACCTAACAATTAGTCATGTAAAAGTTCAATGAGCTGTCTCAGAGAGTAATGGTTTCTCCTTCAATATTGGAGTGAGAGGTGAAAGCAAGGATCTTCAGGGAGAATATAGATGGCCATTTGTTAATGATGTTGGATAGAGTGTTCTTTTTCAGACATGGTTGGGCTAGAATGCTAGATGGTTTGAAGCTAGTTTCTTCCCAACTCTCAGATTCTAGGAGAATCTCACTATGAGAATATTTTCCAAAAAAAATAGACTTATAGACCTCCATTTTGAGCAAAATACTAAAAATTTATATCCTTGTAACATGTTTCTAACAATAATTAATCTGAATTGAGTGATTGCCTTTCCTGATATTTGCTGTGTCACTCACCATCATGAATTGTGTTATCACACAATTTTATGTGTAATAATATGTAATTTATTACACAATTATTATATTAAAAGTATTTCTGTAGTTTATTTGACATCATTCCGTTGCCTTTAGAACGCTATGGACCCATGGTCACTTGACCTTCTCTACCCAATAAAATGAAATTTAGTTTAAAATTTTAAAACACACGATAAAGTATATTTAAATAAATTACTAGCTTTCCATTACAATTTAATGTCTTTTTTCTTGAAAACACAAATTTTTAAAAATCTACTTCACCAACTGCATATATACAAAGGAAGCAACATCTATACATACCAAAATAATTGAATTAATTGCTGAACAACAGGATATTATTTTTTTTAGCTTACCATATATTTGAGTACTTTAATACATATTTGTCATTATTGTTGCGTATTTGTCATTATTATCATTAATATAGTTTGTCTGATTTTGAAATAATACATTGTTATCATACTAGTAGGATTCCATTCCAAACATAATCTTTGTTTGGGTTTTCATAAGGTTACTTCAGAATTCACAAGGTTATTTGGAAATATTCCTGAGAGAATGATGCAAATTCTCTCAATGGCCTATGTAGCTCCATAATTTTATCATTATTTTTAGTCTAACAAGGGATAAAATAGAACTCTAGGTAAATTTAATCATGATACTATATAACATGAGGATATCATTTTTCCTATGCAATGTCTAATGTAGGCCTCTATTTCCTTCCCTATAATGAGAGGATTGGACTTGATGACCTATTTTGTGTTTACATGTTTTATTATGCCAGATATATGAATACAAAAACTCATGAATGCACTTGTTCATATAAACATACATACATACAAAGAGAGCTGATAGGCAGATATATCAAATGGAGGCAGCAATGAAAACAAATTTGTGGGAGAATCTTGGAGATGCACAGCATCAGAGAATCCCAGCATCTGAGATGGAAGGAATCTTCATTCGGAATCTGAAAAGAAAACTTTTCTATAATTGTCAAGTGATTGATCATACATCTTAAACTTTACAATCTTCTATAATCGGAAACTCACTATATCCCAAGACAGCCGTAACTATTAGGATATTTTTATCACCATTCATTGCACCTAGTTCTGACTTTCCTGTACCACAAAGAACAAATTTAGTCCCTCTTCCAGATGACAATCCTTCAAATACTTGATAACATCTGTCAGGATCCCACAATCCCCAGACTTCCCATATCAAGAGGAAAGAGCCCTAATTTCTACTACTAGTCCCTCTAAGGCCTATTGTCCAGTCGTTGTACTCTCCTGATCCCCCTCCTGTGTGCTTTGGTTAGTCACTTTCCTTTATAAAAATATGGTACCTCAAAATTGGAATGTAAAGAGCCATCCTCCTTTGAGGAATAGATAACAAACTATGGTATACTAATGTAATGGAATATTATGCACCATAAGAATTGATTAAATGATCTGTTTCAGAGGAAAGTGGGAAGACCTTTAAGAACTGATGTAAAATGAAGAGAGTAGTACTAGAACAATTTATATAATGGCAACAACTTTATGTAGAAATTCCCTCAAAGATTTTAAACGTCAAGGGTAAACTGTGACTCCAAAAGATAGACAATGAAACCTGACATTCACTTCTTGCCAGAGAGGTTATAACCTTAAAATGCAGGGAGAGAAAGACAGACAGACAGAATTTTCGGACATGGTCAATGTGGGAATTTGTTTTGTTGGACTATGCATGTCTATGATGATGATTTTATTTTATTGGCTTAGAGCAGTGGGGAGGTAATAAGGAGTAAAGTCTATAAATGCATGTAAAATAAATGAAAATATTTTTTTAGATGTGGCACCCAGAACTGAGCATTGTACTTTAGAAGTGATCTGGTCAGGACAGAATATAGTACTATTATCACCACCATTGTTTGGAATACTGTCACTCTTAATTCAAGCTCACATCACTCTGCCTTTTTGTCTGTCAGGTTACATTGCTTGCTTATATTGAGTTTGAGACCTCTGAAAATCTCACTTTTTTATTGTTAAAAAAATTAATTTATTGATATATTTTATTTCAATATTACAGGTACTTATCAATAAACACTGGAAGCAATTCCTTGATATACCCCTGAGAAAGTTGTTTCAGCTGATACCATTAATAGAAAAGAAGGTTATGTCCTTTAACTTTGACAGTATGGTATTAGCACTGGCCATTGTATCCAACTAGTTTTGTTTTCTCTTTGTGTTGGGTATTTATCTGTATTGTTTTGGTCATGTATATACTGTCTTCTCATGTTTCTCTTAATTTTTCACACTATGTCATCTATGTGGGGAATACTCTTATATGGGAATTCCTCTAGTATTATCGATTAACTGGGTGTCACAATAGACTTGGTCTATAGTCTCATGAGGGCAGTTTTGAAGGCCCAAGATTATAGTAATTCTGCAAAACATATGAATAATTCATGATCATGCTTCTAATCAAAGAAAACTCTGCAACAATGGGATTAATCACTCTATGTTAAGGTTCCCAGAGCTGTCCCATACCATTACACAACAACAACAACAAAAACAGTCACAAATAATCAGAACAGACTAAATTTCAAGAATTTTTCAGGAAAAAAAGATGATTAAGTAAGTCAAATTCAGTCTTTAAGAGACTAAAAGATTATGTACAGAAATGGGTTCCAGATATACCTAGCAAATAAGACAATGGAAGGAAAGAAATGGTCAATTTCTACATAGTTCCTTCAAATATCTCTCATAGTAATTAGCATCACAGATTCTTTATCTCCCTTATTAGAAAGCCTTAAGTAAATCATGAAACAATTCACTGTCTTACTCTTGCCCAATTATATCCTTACCATGCTTCCACCTGTAAACAGAAGTTAACAGAAAACACCTTGCTCTCCACCAATCATTGTTCAAGAATCACTGGAAAATTAGCATCGCCAACATACATCACAGATGGAATTTCTCAATTTAAAAAAAGGAAGTCTGGGAAACTATCTTTGGAGCTATCTCACCACCATCCTAATTTAGACTCGGATTTGGAGGATGGAAACATCTTACTCCCATCTCCATTGCTGATGAGATGTCACATGACCACTGAGGATATCATTTAGTAAGCTCTTTCGAACACATAAGACTTGTATGTAAGCCCTTTCCTCTTTTTCCTTGTTTGGGATCCTGAGTTGCCCCAAAATTATTCATTTGGACATAGCCTTTGATGCCAAGTAGAGGAATGCACAGAGATTTCTCAGCTGCAGGGACTGCAAACTTTCCATTTCGATTAGAGTAAGAGTTATTGTCCCACAGAACAAGTGTCAAACACAAGCCTGCAGGCCACATATGAACTGAAACACTCCCCAGTGGGTCCCAAACCAGATTAAATGAAATTGGGAAATATTTATCAAAGTAAACAAAATCATAATAAAATATACATATAACATTACCTTGTAAAAGTAATTCAGTATTCTGCTTGCAGGGATTCCTATGTAGGGATTCACAGCCCCTTTTTCTATTTGAGTTTTGCTCCATTGTTAAGTAGGTATATGAAAAATAGTCAAACTCTTCTACATGAATTGTGTTATATCCCCTCATTTAAAGGAAAAGTCACTTTTCTGTTGTGCTGGTTGGGAAACAGAGCTCTTAATCAAACCTCCAGGCTTGTGTTCTCTCATAATGTATCAGCTACCTTCTGTGCTCCAGAGTGGGAGAAATATGCTCATTCCAAAATTTGTTGTACAGATAACTTAAATGAAGTTAGCAGAAATTCCCTCAATGGACTTAGTTGAAGAATTCTTTGCTTAATTCCTGGTAAAATTCAAACTCCACTCTGCCTTAGCATTCAAGATCATTTGGAACATAATGAATGACAAGCTACCTCATCAACTGTCTCTCATACCATCCTAGACCCTTAAGGACCCCTGGGGCCACAGACAACATTTTAGTTTATATTACCTATTTGTACAGAGATTTCTCTGTACAAAAACACAAAGTCTTAAGGCCTATATATTAATATTTCTGTGATTCTTTGAGATTTTATGTTTATATGGTATGTCAGGTCTGACCAGGCAATCCATCTCCAACCTCCATGCCCTTGCCCAGGTTGTCCCCCATAACCAGAATGTTCTTCCTTCTCACCTTCAGTTGCTGGAACCCTTATCTTCCTTCAAGCCACATGTGGTTCAGGTGGTACTTCTTACACAAAGTCATTCTTCATATTCTAGTTGATAGTGCTTTCTACCTTATGAAATTTATTTTATATTACTTTGCACCTACTTTATTTTTATAATTTTATATCCACCAAATAAAATATAAGTTTCCTGAAGATAGGGGCTACTTTGTTCTGTCTTTGTATTGCTAGAACCTACCACAAAGTCAATGATAATAAATATTTGTTAAATTAAATTGAACTTTTTATCTCCTCTGTTACCTAACTCAGTGCTCTGCCTACACTCAGGGCTTAATTGGATTGAATTGAAAATAGTTATGGATGCAAAACCTTATTACAGATTCACTGTACATTAGCAGGGTTGAATAAAGTTGAGCTGGAATTGTTATAAATCATCTTAACTCTATCACATACATTAAACTGATACCACTTAGAGAGAGTTAAATGCCTCATTTTAGTTGATTTTGCATTGCCAATCTAAGAGAGGCAGAGAGAGAAAAGGCCAATTCTAAGTGAATATTAACAACATAATAAAGCTATAGATTGAGAGCAAAAGACCAGATGATACTTTTCTGATAAGCAAAAATAAGCAGAATCTTGTTATCCTGATGTTGGCATATGGTGGAGAATCAGACATTACAGCTGGAGATTCACTGAAGCAGTTCTATTTTTTTTTTTTGGCATGGAATAATTTCTAGTATCTTTGGGTCTCATTTGTGATTTGATCAGCAGAAATAAACACATTTCTCCTTTCTAAAAATGCATAAATTGGAGCTGAAAAAGCAAATAATTGAAAGGTTTTTATTTTTTTATTAGGAATGTGAAAACAACAAAAGCCTCAAACCTACCTCTCTTAAGACAGAAGATGAGAAAATAGCCCTATATGCTCATTACATTTTTAGTCTAGAAGAGAAACATGGAAGGGTACAGTTGATAGCATTGAAGCATGAGAGTCACAGACTGCTGACCCACTGTTCTCCATCTCTTGTGAGAATCAGATAAGGGGTCATGACTTCAGGTGTAGGACAACTGTCTGGACTGCATTTCTGACCGTAGTAAAACTGGAAGATGGTAAGAAGCAAAAATGCAATATTTTATTAATCAATGTATCAGCAAACATTTAAGTGCTTTCTATGTACTTAGCAGAGGCCAAGCATTGGCAATAGAAAAGAAAAAAAGGAAAAAACTCAGTCTTCAAGGAACTCACATTCTAATTGGGAGAGAGGACATACAGTTATGCCTGTATGAATGTAAATATAGATAGATATAGATAGATATGTGTGAGTGTGTCTTTCTCTGTCTCTTTCTCTCTGTCTCTGTCTGTCTTGTCTCTCTGACAACCAGTGAAAAGAAAAAAAGTCAGAAAATGGAGGAAAAGCCCAAGAAAGCTGGTGTTAAGGAATCAGAGAACACAGAGGGAAATAAAAGTATCAGAAGCTTAGAAAGGTAGGAAGGAGCCAAGTAGTGAAGGACTTTAAAAGTCAAATAGAAGATTTTACATTCTATCCTGGCTATAATAAAGAACCATGTGAGTTTATCAAATAGACTATCTCCTCAGCCTAGAATGAATATGGAATGCATTTGACAGGAGGGGATAAACTGTTCCATGCATAGGATTTACCATGGTATGGCCTAGTTGAAGAACATTGGATTTGCAGTCACTGACACCTGAATTTGAACCTTTACTTCCAACATTTATTGTGTGAACTTAGGAAAGTTACTTAACCTATGTCATTTACAGAGAAGATACTTTGTATAATTTAAAATGATATAAGTATGAGTTATTTTTAAACCTTAACATATTTTTTTTTCTAGAATGTGATGATATAAGTCTTTGGAGTAAAAAGTATCACTTAAACAAAAGCAACTACACATTGACCTGGTTGGTTATCATATTCAGCTTTTCATACCCAGAGTTTTTCACATCTCTAACATGAGATGAGAAGTAAATTTCCTCATCTTTCTTGCAAGTCAAAGACTGGTGTTTCTAATCACACAGCATAGTTTCAATTTATTGTTCTTTTCATTTACATTGATGTAATCATTGTGCATGTTGTATTCTTGGTTCTGTGTAATTCACTCGATTTCAGTTCATACAAATCTTCCCATACTTCTCATTCAGACACTTATATTGCATTACATTTATATGCCGCCATTTGTTTAGCCAATAGGCACCCAATTTGTTTCCAGTTTTTGGCTACCATGAAAGGAAAACAGATATGAATACTATGGTACATGTGTAACTGAATGTAAAGGCTCGGCTCTCCAGCTATGTCTAGAAGCAACAAAACTCCACCAGCAACTTTGACTCCTGCATGCCAGAAGGAAAAAGGGGAGGAAAACCAGCCCAGAAGAACAGACACAGAAGCAAGGGTCACAGAACAGAAAAAAGCAGAAAAGAGAGGAAGGATTGTAGCTGTAGAATTCCTTCCATGTATGAATACGAGGATTTTTTTAACTTTGAGAGAGTAAAAATATTCCTTACATCAACCTCTTTATGATCCCCAAATCCCCAGATTGTTGGTTTGGGAGCCCTTCACAAGTAGGCATTACATTATTTTTTGTATGTGTAGTCACAGTACCCAGTGTCTCAGTAGGTATTTAATAAATGCTTATTGATTTATTGATTGATCTGGGTGCTTTTCTTATCTAAGTGCTTTTCTTATCTAGAAAATCCAGGAATAGGGGCACCAAGGTGGTGCCATGAATAGTGCATCAGCCCTGGAGTCAGGAGGACCTGAGTTCAAATCCAACCTCAGACACTTAACACTTACTAGCCGTGTGATCTTAGGCAAGTCACTTAACACCAATAACCCTGCCTTCCCCCCTGAAAAATTAAAAAAAAAAAAGAAAATCCAGGAACAGGGCAAAAATCATTCATTCATTCATTCATTTATTTGTTTGTTTATTTATTTATTTACACCTAATTCTATAGATCAATTATTTAATATTTATTAAGCTCTTACTAGGTACCAAGCACCAGACTAAACACGGGTTTAGTTAGTTAGTTAGTTAGTTAGTTAAACAGAGGTTAAAAAAACAGTCCCTGCTTTATTAAAGCTATGGGATGCTTAAATGTCTGAACTTATAAAAATAGGAAGAAGCGACTTGAGAGTGAAATATTTCACAGAGTGGAACCTGTAAGTCAAAAATAGAGACAGAATTTTAAAAAATAATTCATTTCATTCCCTGGAATAGATTAGAACCTACCCAGGAAGAGGTTAACAAAAACTGCCTAAGAGTCCAATTGGTATCATCCATGTCATGGAGAAGCTGTCTAACCAATTCCAGGCTTATGTACACCCTATGACTGCAGGAGATGCTATGGTCACTAAGGTATCTATCCTCTGAGTCTAATCCATAGCCAAGAGAGTAACTTAAGTAAGTCTGGGTCCATAGCTTATGTAGAGAAGCTAATTAAACCTCTTGTTTGATAATCAACTCAGAAACATATGGTGTCCCTGTAAGTTTAAGGAAAGAAGCACTGAGACTCAACACACAAGAAGCTTTCAGAAAAGAATGTTACTGTGAATAGCTTTTAAGGTTCTGATTGCCCAGTATAGTGAACACTCTATTACCATAACAAATCAGAGCAAAATATTCACAGAAAATCAAGGTACAGCATTCACAATGTAACAACTTATCACAGATAATCAAAATATAGAATTCACAATGACTTATCACAGAAAATGGCCACATAGTTTCCACCACAATGGTCACAAGGTTTTGAACAAAGAATGATCATTTAGTAACTCAATCATTCAATCATCTCAATCATTCAAAGTACAACAGTCAAAGTTCTCCATTCATGGGGCACACTAAGTTACAAATCAATTATTTATTCAGTCATCATTCACCTAATACAATAATTTAGTCCATCAATCATTCAATCAACTCAATCATTCAATCATCCTTCATCATTCACCATTCAATAATCAGACAATATACAGACCCTCTACCACTAGGTCACTAGTAAACTACAATTTCTCAGTCAGTACAAAGTATCCAAGTAAAGTCTTCTTTCAGCTTGACTCAGGGTGGCCTCTCAGATTCCCTGGATCCCCTTCCATGGTCCCAGATGCTACCTGGATTCACCAAACATTCACCTGGGTTCAAAGGCAGACAGCTCCCAGGTCTTTGTCCATCTCTCTGTGCAGTTCCTGCTCCATATTGGAGCTCACAGTGTCCAGTCCTTTTCTAATCCTTCACTGTCTCTGTTCCTGAAAAGAAAAGGTTTAACAAAGCCACCAAGAGGTTTATACAAAGTACCAGAATCACAGTCATGCTTCCTCAGCCTTTGGCAGCTCCGGCTGGCCCTCAGAAATCCTCAGCAGCTCTGGCTGGCTCTCAGAAATCCTTAGCAGCCTCAGCAACTCCGGATGACCCTCAGTTTTGAATGCCTCTCAGAAATCCTCAACAGTTATGGCTGGTCCTCAGATTCAGCAGAAGTTTCAGCTGGTTCCCAGAATCAAAATCACCTCATCCAGGTTCTCCAAATAAAAATCATTCTCTCCAGCCTGGGGCACTCTTCTTCAGCTTCCAGAACCTGGCTCCAAGATTCATCTCTCCCTTTCTGGGCTTTTCCTTATATACACACAGCTTTAGCTCCTTCCTGTTTCAGCCAACCCCTTCCTGTTACATCAGCAACAGGGATTCATACCTTCTGTTTCTTTAACAGAGGCTTGATAAATTACTAAGTGCAAATTACCTGTTACCTTTTTCAATACAAAGGGATCTAATTTGATTATTATTTACATTACTATTACATCATCTCGCAAACTCTAGTCACACAGAAAACCATCACAGATAGCTAGTTGGTTGACCTTTTATCAAAACAGATAGCAAATAGAAATCAGAAAAATTATACAGATTAAGTAAATGAGGTTTCCTACTGGGAGCAAGCTGTCTCTGCTCAGTCAAGAGAAAGAGATCGTGATCTCATCTGGAAAGAAATAAACAGTGTCTCTAGGGAAGCAATCTGAACATTAGGAATGGTGTTGAGGAATTGTCTTTCCTCTACATGTATGCCTTTAAATGTTTTCTTTTTTCCTTCTCAGTCACTCCAGAAGAGAGTCTTGAACTACATGTTTCAACAGTTCTCTCCCTCAAGAATGTCTGGACCATGCTTGATCTCTCTTCAAAGTAAGAAAGAAAAGGAATCTCTCTTCTCTAAAGTTCTTGCACCGATGGCACTCCTCACACAGGCATGTGACACTGAGTCATCATTTTCCCCACCAATATTAGTCTTATTCAAATACTCTACCTTTGCTTGAAACCAGGATTATGCTAAACTTTCACACTTTTTTTTCACTATACTCTATGAAAATTCATTTCTGATTCCTCTGATGTCTGTAGAATGAAGATGACACCCTGGTTCTCAAAGCCAATACCAGTAGATCACAATAAATGACCATTATCCCCTAACCAGAAAGACTTTGAGGAAGATGAGGAAGAACCCAGCAACCAATTGTGTGTCTTCCAAGGATGAACCTACATTAGGTCATGGAGACTTAGCAAAATGGGACCCATCAGCAATGAGTATTTTTGGACAGTACATAAGAAGGGTAATCTCTTAAGGTGTATGAGCATATAAGGGTATTCTGGTGGGGTTAATACTGATGCTAATGAAATTTAATCTCTATGAAATATTGAAGTAACCATGTATCATAACGTAGTCTCTAAAGTTTGCTACTTTTCTAGACACTTTCCTACAAGTATCACACCCTGGTGTGTGTGATTCTCAGGTCCTGGAATTTTCCCTTGCTGTTCCCCATGTCAGAATGCTTTCCTTCCTCTGCTCCAGCTACTGACTTTTCTGGCCTCCTTTAAGTCCCACGAAACCCTACCTTTTACAGGAAGCCTTCATTAAGACCTCTGAATTCCTGTTGATGGTTTGCTTTGTTTATATTTTTTTTGCATATTGTCTTTAAACTCTTTAAGGACAGGGACTGTTTTTGCCCCCTTTTTCAGTCCCCAAAGGCTTATTAGCACAGTGCCTGGCACATAGTAGATGCTTAATACATGTTCATTAATTGATTGATTGAAAATTGAACAGATACAAGACAGATTTTTTTTCTTGTTCTCTTCATTGCTCTGTGGACTATATATTTCAAAAAAGAGATGAGATCATTTAGTTAGTTTGAAGCTCTATGAGCAAAATATGGTTTCCTAGCAACTGGAACTGCATGAAAGCTTTCTTCCTTTGTTTCAAGATTCTTCCCTGTCTGCTAATATTTTAACTCCTGTGAAGGCTTTACTGCATCTGTCTTCCCAGTAGAAATCTGTTAAGAAAAATCAGGTATAAGCCAGAATGGATGGAATTTTTATGACCTAGTGGTTATTATATCCACATTAGGCACTAAGAAAAAAAGGGTAAAAAGCAGATTAAGGATTCATGCTGAAAAAGAAAGTCATAAGCAATTAAATGATAATTGGTCGTTTGTTTGTTTGTTAATTAAACTTCAAAGTGTGAAGTAATTGAAATAGTCCAAATGGCTACTTTTTGGATGCAGAGGTTGTTTTTGCACATAGGTCTTAGGGAATGGTTCTTTTAGTTCCACTAATAGAAATGAGAAAAATTGGTAGAGTCAATTAAGTAGTCAGTCACCAAGAATATAACAGAAATAGGTAATCTTGAAATCAAAGAACATAAGAATGAGCTACTATTAAATATTAAAAGACGATGGTAGAAAAAAGTGGTAATTAACTCCTGAAATATAAGTGTAACATCCATTCCCACCTAGGTAAAGTAGATGGTTTTTCTAAAGGGAAGATCCTGTATTATATGCTATGTGCCAAGGCAAAGGATGACTCCTGATTGGCTGAAAGAATGCCAAGTACTTCTTTGGAAGAGGGTTTAGAAGAAGACAGTTTTGAGAAGCAAAGTCTACTTGGAGCGGCAGACATGCAGGGGACAATGACGCTCCACCATTTCCTTTAGCTTCCAGTGCCAACGACTCTAGAGACAGTTGAGAGTAGGCTTTCCTTTTAACATCATTATCTCTCTACTTGATTGAACTGGAGTGTTTTATCCAACCACCAGTCAAAGAATTCCTTTACTGTTGTATTCTTCGGGTTACTCTAATATAATTTCAACAACTCTTGCTTGCTATTTTGCTTAGACAAATGAGTTTACATACTGCTCACTATTTGTGGTGATTTCTTATGTATTCTGCATTTGGTGGGAGGGAACTCAGCTGGTGACATTAAGCTATTACCTTACCTTTAAGAGTGACTTGGAAATGGGGCATTGATGTTGGGGGGGGTGGGGAATACTTTATTATTTAGTTTTTACTAATATTGTTTGAATCTAGCTTTATGTGGCTAGTACTTGTCTAACCCAAAACTGTATAAGTCAGACTGACCTTAGAGGTGCTCCTGTGAAGCAGGAAATGCTTGAATTCCACTCAGGTCTTGGGTTCACCCATTGGTTATATTTTGGGTTACCCGAATTTGAATGTTTATGCTTACTGATAAACATATCAATGGCTCTTGTCTGGGAACTGTCCCTTCTGGAATCTTGTTTAACTGCTTATACCTACAGTTCCTTCAGGTATTACTGTCTGGACCCAACATAATATAGAGGTTTCAGAGCCTCGGGAGGAAACCACATCTTCTTTCTCACTTTCTCCTTACCTAACAACCTTATTTTTTATTTCTAAAGTTTTGGGGGCATTTGTTCTCACAACTAACAATACTAAGACCCAAAGTACATTCTTTAGACTATCTCTTTTGTGGGTATGTTGAACAGATAATTCCAGCCCCAAACCCTTCTTGGCAAGTACCCAACCAAACTCCTTGCCCTGCTTTACTCACAAAATGGTCTCCTTTAGAGATGGTTGGGCCAGAGCCCAAATCAGAAATTTATTCATACCTTTAATATCTTTATATCTGGACATCACCAATCCTACGCATACCTTATGGAAGGTACAAGTTGTTTAGTTCTTCAGGTTTCTCCAAGGGTGGGATTCAAAGGGATCTAATAGCTGCCTATTACTCACAAACCACACTTAAGTCAAACTTAATTTAAGAATAACTCAAGTAAAGTCCAGTACTTAATGAAACTGTGTACTACAAGGCACACAGGGGGCAGCTTATTTTGTGTGACAACATTCAAATGCAAGAAAATATGAGAGCTAGCAAGCAAGCTTGTCCATTTCTCCAATGATCCTAAGTAATTTCACATCACAATAATATTCTCGACTTACATAAAACTAATACTTTATATAACCACTAAATCAACCTTTGACAAAATCCTTCAAAGATGGCAACTTCTCCAAATATGTATATTAGTCAGAATATAGGGTCCTGGATTTTTTTGAAACTGCTAAATGAAGAAAAATGAAGTAAACCTAAGTTATTAGTTCTTCTCATGTATGTTCCACTGTCATACTTCCACAACAAAATTTAAACCATCGCTTCTAAGAAAACTATCCATCTTATGGCTGTATATCATATCGATTTGAATATAGGCCATACATTTCAAGCTCCCCCCCCCCCCAAATTGAACTTATATAAAACCTGAGTGCAGCTCAATAATTTTGCCTGTTTGGTTTTATTAATGCATATATTTCATTTCAAAGAGATAGGCTGTAGAGATGTGGATTATATTTGTACATGGACCAATATGCTGATTACCAAAACAGTTTTTAAATGCTTTTACAAGAGTCTCCATGTCATTGGAACATTTTCCAATTCTATATTTTATCTGTATAAAACTTGGATTTGGGGGTGGCTAGGTGGCACAGTGAATAGAGCACCAGCCCTGGAGTCAGGAGGACCTGAGTTCAAATCTGGCATCAGACACTTAATACAAAACCTAGCCATGTGACCTTGGGCAAGTCACTTAACCCCAACTGCCCTCCAAAAAAGCAAAAATAAAATAAAACTTGGATTTCCCCTACATCAAAGGAAAGTGTAATGGACATCGTAGTCTATAGACATCCTAGAAACAGACATCCTAACCCAGCATTCCTCTGAGTCTATTAGCTGGTCTTAATTAGCCTTTAGACTCTGGAATTTGTCATGGCCCTAGGAAGGAAACATAAAAAGAGCCACATGCCAGTCACCTGGTCAGTGTCCTATCAGTTTTGCTAACGGTTAGCCTTTGCTGTTCTGTCTATAATCCTAATTAGTACACAAAGAATCTCTCTAACTATCTCCATTTCTTGATTTGGTGTGAGCACAAGTGATCTCTCTCTCTTTCTCTCTCTGTCTCTGTCTCTCTGTCTCTCTCTCTCCTTCTATCTCCTCTCTCTCTTACTCTCTCTGTCCCTTTCTACCTTCATTCCTTCATTCCTCCCTTTCTCTTGTTGCTCCCCTCTTTGTCTCTTACTTACACTTCCTTCCTGCCTCCCTCTTTCCCTCATTTCTCCTCTCCCTCTCTCTCAAATTATTTTTCAGGTTTGCTTATCTTTGTCAGTAGTTTAAAATATAAATTTTTTGAGTGAAGGGATTTTGTCTTGGTCTCCTTTGGTGCCTGATACAGCACCTTGTCCATAGTATCCATAGTAATGAATGCATATTGTTGAACTGAATTGAAACTTCTAGCTTTCCTTTCTAATTTGTTTTATTCAGCATTCAGAGTATGCTACTCCATCTGTCTCCAGTAACATGCTGGGTTCCATTCTGCAGCCAATTTAATTCAACAAGCATTTATTAGGTGAACAGGGCAATAATCTTCTCTTTTCAATCTCTTAGGCAATTTAGAGTTTTTTCCCTCTCCTTACTTCTCTCCTCTTTCCACACCCACAGCACATCTTCTTGTACTGCTCCGTCTGTAATTTTGTTCCTAGGAATTAGGACTGTGGTGGGTTATAGAACAGAAGGCAGAGAACTCCTAGGACTGGGAATGTCTAATCTTACCCAACAGAAATATTCTGGAAATATTCAGGAACTTAGGAAATAGGAACTTCTGGCCATGGCCTCTGCCTTCTGCTCCTCAGCTAACTTTCAGAATTAGAGTTTGTTTCTACTAAAAAAAAAGAACTGCCCCTGGCAAGTAAACTAGAGTTTTAATGAGAACTATAACTTCTGTTTAAAGATTTTTAAAAAGAAACTCTGTTCTTTTTTTTAATTAATTTACTTATTTTGTAGTTTATATCACTTATTTCCAGAAGATTTTGAGTTATGAATTTTCTCCCCATATTTCCCCTACCCACCACCTCAAAACAGCCATCCCACTGTATAGCCCTTCCCCCAATCTGCTCTCTCCTGTATCCTCCTCCATCATCTCTTTGTTTTTCCGGTAGGGCAGAATGGGTCTCCTTACCCCAGTTTCTATATAGCTTAATTCCTAGTTACATGTAGCTAGTAGTAGTAGTAGTAGTAATAATAATAATAATAATAATAATATATGCATATATTTAACATTTGATTATAGAACTTTAAATTCTAGATTATTTCCCTTCCTTCATCATCACCGACTCCCACTGGAAAGACAAGCAATTCAATATAGGCTATACATGTGTAGTTACGCAGAACATCTCCACAGTGGACATATTGTAAGACACTGATAATATGTCCCTCCTTTCTATCCCACACCCCCTTGTTTTATTCTCTACTCTGTTCCCATCCCTTTACAGAAGTGTATACTTCCAGCAAACCTCCTCCTGGCCCTGCCCTCCTGTCTATTATCCCACCTCTCATCCCCATCCCCCATACTCTCCTGTGTGGCAAGATACCCAGTTTAGAGTTTATGTCATTTCTTCCCTAAGCCAAATTCAATGAGAGTAAGGTTGACCCTTTCCCTTTTGCCTTCCTGCTCTTCCCCTCCACTGTAACAATTATCCCTAGCCTCTTCTATATGAGATGATTAATCCCATTGTCTCTCCCTGTTTCCTCTCACTCTAATCCTCTCCCACCTCAGATTTTCACCTTTTAAAGTATCATCCCTTCCTATTCAATTGATCCTGTGCCCTCTATGTACTTAATTGTACACATACTCAGATGTGTTCATACACATATATAAACCCTCCTATATAGACATATGTGTATTTGCATGTGTATATATATATATATATATATATATATGTATGTATGTATGTATGTATGTATATACCCTTGTATTACCTTCACCTATCCTCATACTGAGAAAAGTTTTCATAAGTTACAATGATCATTTTTCCATGTAGGCATGTAAATAGTTCAACTTCGATAAGTTCTTTATGATTTCTTTTCCATGTTTACCTTCTCATGCTTCTTGCATTTGAGTGTCAAATTTTCTTTTCAGTTCTGGTTTTTTTTTTCCCAGCAAGAATGTTTGAAAGTACTCCGCCTCACTGAATGACCATATTTTCCCCTGGAACATTATACTCAATTTTGCTGGGTAGGTGATTCTTGGTTTTAATCCTAGCTCCCTTAATCTCTGGAATATCATATTCCAGGGCCTTCGATCCCTCAGTGTAGAAGCTGCCAGAGCCTGGATTATCCTAATTATATTTCCACAGTATTCAAATTGCTTCCTCTTGGCAGTCTGTAATATTTTCTCCTTGATCTGGGGTCTCCTGTACCTGACTATAACATTCCTAGGAGTTTTCTTTTGGCGATCTTTTTCAAGAGGTGATCAGTGAATTCTTTCAAGTTCTATTTTGCCCTCTGGTTCTAAAATAGCAGGGCAATTTTCCTTGAGAATTTCTTGAAGGATGCCTTCTAAGTTCTTTTTTTGATCATGGCTTTCAGGTAGTCCAATAATTTTTAAATTGTCTCTCCTGGATCTATTTTCCAGGTCAGTGGTTTTTTCAAGGAGGTATTTCACATTGCCTTCTATGTTTTCATTTCTTTGGATCTGTTTAATAGTATTTTGATTTCTCATAAAGTCATTTGCTTCCATTTGCTCCACTCTAATTCTGAAGGAATTGTTCTCTTCAGAAAGCTTTTGAGATTCATTTTTCTATCTGGCAAATTCAACTTTTTAAGGCATTCTTCTACTCATTGGCTTTTTGGGCCTCTTT